>JAACJA010000001.1:3430671-4030671 GCA_017140755.1 Calonectria hongkongensis
TCAACGCTGGCATGATTCTCCTTTCTACGTCGATGGATATCTTACTACTGGGCTTTTTGAGCTTGCCGAATGCTTATTTGTAAGTTCCAACCTCGGTCCTGTATACTTTATTGTTCATTGAGCTGACCCCCTTGTTGATATGTTCAATTCGCTCCTGTGGCATACATTGTCAAGCTTTACATTGAGTTGATGATGGCAGTGTTGATCTCCAAGGTTGTGCGGAGTGGAGCGTCTACACGGGATGGCAGCAGTCACAAATCCAACCCAGCAACCGCCGTGACCTCTCGTGTTGAAGTCAGCGCAGGCAGTGCCGTGAAGAAGTCTGTCAACACATTCTTGAGCATAATAGGCAAAGATCCGCAGCCCACACGACTGGGAAGTTCCAGCTCCGAGATAGAACTTACGAACCCTGGCCCTCATAGCATCACCAGAACGGTCGAGACTACGGTTGTGGTGGCACATCGAGACGAGAGCGACAGCGTTTGATGAGACATGGAACATGCAAGAGTGGAAATTATATAATTAATCAAGCTAACTAAACTGACCTTTTCATTTTCACTTCTGCCGCAGGTGGCAACGAGGCACTCTGTTGAGACACGTCTATTATTTGTTACATGACTTTAATGCACTCAGATACATAGGTCACACGCAGAATGATGGAATAAAGGTCCCATGATGTTCTTGCTGAATCCTTTCCTTTCGTGCCGATGTAGTGGTGTAGTCTGTTGGGGAGTCGAGAATGCTGACCTGGCAGATTGGTGTTTGTCGATGGGTATGGCCTGTCACCCTCCTGAATTGCATCGTTAAATGTCCCACGATTGCAGACAAAGGAAAATTGTTCATAATGCGCCTGTATTGACATTACACTGGAAACATATACTAACGACCTGCCCTTCCTTGTCCTCCTCAACAGTTGATTCGTTCCGCCCTCAAAACTTTTTGCATTCCTCTAGACCGAATCGGCGTTCGTTTGTGCTCGGGGCCGAACCTGAAAGACTGTTGGCGAGATGTTAGGAAGGGTGAGTGAAGTGGGATGGGAGGTTACTCACCTCTCAGCTACGTCTTGACTTGATCATCGGTAGCCGCGCCCGCCTGAGTCTTCTAAACCATTTCTAAAAGGTTGAACGCGCCACTGATGAGCTGATTGCGGCGCTCGTTGTTTGGAGATTTGGCCATCCTGGAGGGTCGCATGTCAGAGATGAGAGATCGACCATCAGCGGGCGCGGCACGCTCGTCACGGTCGGCGGCATACAACAAGACATGAAGCACCACCTCAGCGCTGCGGTGGAAAGCCTTGGCCGAGTCCCAATCTTCGGTGTGAGGATCGAATCGGTAATTGCGACAGGTCGGGTTGTTGTCGGTAAACTCTAGGGTCCACGGCAAAGGCCCCAGGTGAGCCTTTGTGCGGCCATCGTGGACGGCCTCGTAGAGGATGGGGTACCACTGCGGTGTGGCCAGGGGTGGCATGTAGCCGCGCTTTCTCACAACTATGTCGATCTGGTCTCGGATGTCGTCGGGGAAGTCGGCACACGCGGCGGTCTCGTGGCCAGCAGAGTTGCAGCACGCGCAGCCGAAGATGTAGCCGTTGCGCGTCTTGAAGCACTGAATCACGGCATGGCCTGGCTCGCCACAGCTGCCGCCCTTGGGCAAGCGCTGAGTTGTCGCAGGCGAGTGTTGAGTCGCGTCACCGTCGGATTCCATGTTGGTGATTGAGATGGCGACAATGACTCAGGGACAAGTAGCGAGCTGTGATGAACAAAGGCGAAACTTGGCAGTTGGTCATGCACCTCTTTATCAGCTGGCAGCATTTCCCTATATCTAGACTCTGTCTGGCTCACCTTGAATTAAGCAAACGTTTTGCATCACCCAGGCCCAAACAAACGAAAGCTCTGTACTCCTCATCGACACCAACACACCATGGCAGAACAGGTATCGCTCCCCGTCCCTCACCACCGCGTCTATCTCAGCACTATAAATGATGGCTTCTTTGAGCAGGATTGGATTGGAGACGACCCCAGACCTTGCCAAATATTAGACTACATTGGTGATTTCATGTCTTGGGTTGGTCACGCATCCGAGAAGGCGTTGGACGATTTCTATTTGCAGGCGATATGGATAGTCACCAACACTCTTATCGGCGAGCAACGAACCACCGTTGGCTGCCATTATTTTCAACACAAAGTAAATGAAAACTTTTGGCATCTTGCCTGTAAGTGTTCTATCCTCTGGTTACCAAACAACACATCCTGACAGCTGCAGTCCAAAATCAGCCCGTCCAGCCCGCTTGGCCGTGGACCATGGCGCTCGAAGACAACCCGGGTGACATGACCTCCAAGGCTTACAGCTTTTTGCAGGAGAAGCTTCGCAATATCCAAGATTACGAGCTAGCAAAAACTGTACTCGAAACCTCTCTATCATTTGACCACAGCCCCCCTCTTCCAGAGGCTCCTGAGACGCCCAGTCTTGAATCGCGGCAAAAATGCTGGTTTGGAGCATTTCCAGACTCAATATTTCCAAATCCCCATCCTTTTGAGATTATGCTTTCCCAAAGCATCAACTTTAACTATCTCATCAAAGATTCACTACATTTGGTCATGCATCAGGTCAACAATCGCTTCCCCGGCCATGTCGTCCAGATTACGTGGAAGTACACACGCAATAAGGGCGATATCTCAAACCCACTTCGGTCCTTAGTCATGGGCTTTTCAAGCGAACTTGGGAATGAACCGTTCTTTACCAATGGTGTGTCCATCTTCAGGAGAGTGCGGGGGCTCTGGGAGGAGGTATTAGAGTGGTCCAAAATCATGAATACCGCACAGGCAATCCCGTTGGCCGACTTCCTTGCTCTAAAGTACAACAGAATCAAAATCCTCAACGGCGATCTTTGCCACTACTCAACAGATACTAGGTCTATACCGGATATAATGAAGGAGCGTAAGGCTTGTGAGAAACAAGTTGAATCAATCCTCAACAGTGGGGTTGAGCCCAAGGTCCGGGTATTTCATGTAATCAATTGGGTCATTTATCGCCAGTCTTCCTTGCATTTATCAGAGCGCTTGATGTTGGCCATTGGTGTTTGGATCAGAGAAACGGGGAATGAAACGGGTGGACAATCCCAGTTGCAGGACTTTATCGACACAATTTACCAACACCCTAAGGTTAAATTACTCCTCTAGCCTTTATATCTACCAGCGGTTAGTGCATGGAAGCGATAGCGGTACGAAAATGCGGTACAGACCTACGACATATGTATTTAGATCAATGCATAAGGCGTCTTCAGTATTCCACTCGACTCCAATATAGCAGACTTTTAAATGAGGTGCAGCACGTGTGATAATCATATTGAGAGATAAAATCTATACACAATGACAGAATAAGATGCACGGAAAACCTTTCTATTACTGCAGAGTTGCTTAAGACGCAGGACTTGATCTACCAACTTTGTAACCAATATCGGCGATTTGGTCCGCGCTAGACTAGATTACTCTTCATTCGCACATGGCAATCAACATGCTCACCAGTTAGAAACAGCTGCCGAGGTTTCGCCTAACCGCCTTTAACCTGACAAACAACAACCTCTGCAGGAACTCCAACGCGAAAATCTCCAACCCCCAACCCCCAACCCTTCATAACGACCACGACCATCGGCATCAGCATCATGGCGGGCGCCTTGCTTCTACCCAACCCTGACCACCTGACCTATCTCAGTACTGGCACGGCTGGCTTCTTCGCTGAAGAATGGATTGGCGATACCCCTCACCCCAAGGAGCGAGCCCGCTACATCGAGTCCTTTTTGCTCTGGGTCGAAGAGCGGCCTAAGGACATCATGTTGGACATAAAAGAGGAAGCGAAATGGACGGCCGCGAAGAACATCATAGACGCAGGCCGGGTCCGCATCAGCGAATCTTACTTTGCCTACAGAGTAGATGAGACCTACTGGAACCTTTTCTGTGAGCCTTACATGTATGACCCATGGCCGAAACTAACAAGCGTAGTCCGAAACATGGATGCTGCTCCAGCCTGGCCGTGGCACACGGTGCGAGAAGATCACTACGCTGAGGGTTCTTCTGCAGAGTTCGAGAACTTACGACAAAAGATCCGCGAGGGAAAGTCCCACGAATTTACCAAGCGCTCTGTTCCTCGAATTACCCTTACATCTCAAATAGCACCTCCGGAGCCTGATAACAGACTGAGATGGAAGGCATGGGTCACACTGTTCCCCGGAAGTCTACCTCCCAAAGGACGCCCGTTCGAGATTGCACTTTCAAGAGACTGCGACTTTGAATATCTTGTCACTGGTCCTCGTAACTAGGCGCTAAAGTGGATCAACACCACTTATTGCCACAGCTCTCTTGAGATTGGCTGGAGCTACGAGAAAGAGAGTGGCGCTGGAAGCCTCAACCATCTGAAAAGGACAGTACGACTTCTCATTGTGGGGTTTTCCAAACCTAAGGAGAACTGCAGGATTTCGAGCCCAAAGACGCCCTCGAGCCACTGCGAGTACTCTGGAAACAGGTCATGGATTGGGCCAAAACCATGGACACGTCGCAAGCTATCCCCTTGGCCGACTTTTTGGTCGCCAAATACGCCAATTTCGATATTGCTACAGGTGATATTTGTCCTCCGTCAATGGATACAAGGCTCACTTCAGATGTGATTAACAAGCGCAAATCCTCTGAACAACTAGTCCTGTCCATCCTTGATGCAACCATCTCGAACCACGAGCTTCGAGTCCAACACCTGTGCAATTGGATCATCCATTTTGAGCCAACCTTACAGTTGTCTGAGCGCCTCATGTTAGCTTGGTTCGTTTGAATGAGAAAGATCAGGCACGACTTTGTGGGCTATGGAGCCTTGCAGCTCTTCATTGTCGCGATTCAAGAACACCCACGGGTAAAAGTGCTCTTCTCAGACTAAAGTTTTGCTGGATATTAATTCCACAGAGGCGGGACTACTGGAAATCTGAGTGCGGCGGAGGAATTGATGTGCACAGTAGTGGATTTGGAAGATCATGTCTCGCAGCTTTTCTGTCTAGTGTAATAAATGTAGTCTTCTATCATGGTTTTTGTATCGTCCCAACCGACAGTTATGCGCGTGCTGGCAACACCCCAAACAAATGCACCAAAAGATCAGACACAACCGCAGATCCCTCTAGTTTGTAGGCCAATAGAACATGATTAAAATAAGAATACCTGGTCAGTTACCTTCGCCGACAGCCCTGGCTCCTTGAAACCCAATTGAACCAGACCCTTCTTCATTGCGTTTACCATTGGTGGCGGGCCACAGAGGAGCACCTTCGAATCATCGGTCGCTGGTGGCAGTTTCTGCTTTATTAAATCCGCCGTTACGAAGCCCGAGCTACCTTTCCAACCTGGAGGCGGCTTGGCCAAGACATAGTCGACAGAAAACTTGCCAGGGCATAGCTGGGCGAATGCATCTAGCTCATCACGGAGTAAAATGTCGTCCTCTTGGTTGCTCGCGTATAGCAGGCTGATCTTGGTGTTGTCAGACTCGTCTTCGCAAATGGCCCGGATAAGCTGGTACATGGGAGTGATTCCCGTACCACCCGCTATCATGCCAATATGTTTTGCGTATTCTGTAGAGTATTGCATGGCACCCTTTGGCCCTCGAATATCAATCGTGTCGCCAATCTTCATGCTTTGGAGATGCTTCGACATCAAGCCCTGGTCATATACCTTGACCAGCAGCTCTATACGGCCGAGATCGCTATTATTGGACATGGGAGTGTATGAGCGTGACACACTCTTGCCTTGGATGTCGGCGCGTAGTGCAATGTGCTGTCCGGTTGGCAAGCCGAGTCGATCTTCGGCATGAGGCAGCGCAAACACAAACTTGTAGACGTTTGGTGATACCAAGATGTTGCGCACGAGCTTGAAGCGCTTCCACTGCTGAGGTTCGAGTACACGCGACGCGGTTGTTGTCGACGATGACCCCTTCTTGCCCTTTAATCCAGTCTTCTTGAGAGGATGGACTCTGTCGAAGCGCGCGGCACGGACTACCGCTTGGCGTTTGAATCCAGCATACATATCAAATTTGGACCATGCCCAATAAGAGAGTCCAGCCGTTGCAGATATCTCGGCGATGGTTGCGATCCCGATGCCGTACCAAAATGCTCCACCGCTTACTTTACTAGGCACGGCGGAGTTTTGAAGAATCTTCCTCACGGTGCTCCAATCAAAATCTCTCGCAGCCCATGCGGCCGCCCCCAGTCCAGCACTCACTGCGAGTTTGCCAATGGCTTTGACGAAACGGTAAGACGCCTTCTCAGAGCCCCGTGAAATCGGCGCGACAGCCGCAACCTGTCCAAGATCCTTGAATTTGGGCTGGTAAACTTCGACTTGGGCGGCTTGTTCCTATTTCCTGTTATTAGAGCACGTGTTCACGAAAAAGGTGTTGTCAACTACGTACCTCTTCTGGCACGTCTCCAACGTGCATAGGGCCCAATTCGTCCCGTGCTTCTGCAGAATGGCCAACGTTTTCAAACTCGTCCGTAGCATCAATGCCAGCTACTTCCAGCAAGATGGCACCTCCACCAGGGTGTTCTTCAAGATATTTTGTTACATCGTACACTGTATTTCCGTTTAGCATGATTACCCTTTATGAAGCTCCGTGATGAGACTCCTTGCCTTTGTTGTGAATTATCATCCAGGCATCATCGGGTTTGTTGTGCTTTTTTACTTCCGTGAGAGTTATGGTGTTAGACATTTTTCTCCAGCTTTGTAGTCTCGAGAGGTGTTTGTATGCCAAGATGGAGATGGTTAGACGGACTAGAGTAATAACGAGGATAACCAAGTACAGTGCTTGTGAGTCTCTTTCTTGAAGGGCGATAAGACAATAACTTTTTATATAGGCTAAATTGTTCCCATATAAACGGTGATAATTGTAACATCACCTCCTTGATTCGCTTCGTTGTGCCGACGTTGCATGCATAGTGGAGCTTTCGTGCGAATTTCGTCCGAGCCCGCATTGCGGAACGTTCGGAGCATGCGATGCACCGACGCAAGAGTTCCACATGGACGATGGAGACTGGGGCAAAATTATGGAACCTGGCGAATACTACTCTCAAGTGCTGTAGACTTGGTCGCAATGACAGATAGGTGCCGAAGAAAATGAAACATATTAACGCGAGTAGCTAGAGCAATTCGATATAAGAAGAGCCATTGTCCCATGCACTACCGCTCACTTCTTTTAACCATTGCCATTTCGATATACATCAATAATATACTCTCACAAAAATGCACTCTACTCAATTCTACTTGGTGGGCGAGGACCCTTCCACCTCGGTCCCTCTATCAGTTGACCCAACATGGACAATGGAGAAGCTCAAGAAGGCCATTGGCGGTCACTTCCGCGTCGTTCAACCCTCTGGTACGAACTTTTCTTTTCAGACAAAACAACGCTTACAGATAAAAATTGTTAGGGATTACCTTTCATTCTGATGAGGAGGAATGGATAACTGTCGGCGACATCATGGGCTCAGACTCTCCAATCGGTATTCGCATCGATGGCCAAACCGTCCGAGAACCTGCAGGCCCACATGGATTGCCTGTGGTAGGAAACGCTTATGAAATATACCCCGACCATCTGGGCAACCATTATCGTCTGTTTCGAAAATACGGCTCTGTAATTAAGACAACCAGCATGGGCGTAACGACCTACCTTACCGACAGCCCAGAGGTGGCCCAGGTAGCCCTCATGGAGTCCAACTACTTCACCAAAAAGATCATCCCGACGCACCCTCTTTGGAGCATCAAGGACAACACGGGAGTATTTCTTGGAGACACCGAGAACGAGAACTGGCGCATTGCTCACAAGTTCCTGCCTCCTGCCATGGGACCCAAGGCTGTCAAGCATTACATCCCTCTGATGCAAGACTGCGCGAGAAGTTCATTCAAAGTTTTTGATGAGCTGGACGCTCGTGGCCAATCCTGGAATGTCTACCCGTATATGATGAAGCTGGCATCCCAAACTGTGGGCAAGATGGCCCTTGGTATCGACTTTGATCACTTTTCAAGCCCCGAGGCTCCAACTCATGACGTAGTGACTCTCATTATCTCACTCCTTAGCTTAACCAGAAAGGTCTCTACCAAAGGGCAGTGGTATCGCTACCTACCATTTGGTGACGCGGCGCGCCTGAAGGACGTTCAAACAAAGCTCTATCATATGTTCCAAGAGCTCATTGAGACGGCACCCGAGTCCAACATCGGAAATGTAAGCTTGAATGAGGCGGCCGTCAAGGCAACATGCATCGCCGACTATGTCAAGCACGCCACCGATGAGAAAGGCGAACATTTCCCTCCTGCCCTTGCCATCTCCAACATGTTGATCATGACAGCGGCAGGATACGCAACAACTTCGTCTATTCTCTCGTGGATGATTTACGCCATCACCACGTACCCAGGTGTGCAGGATCGCCTGCTTCAGGAACTAATCGACAACTCGATTGGGCCAGATACCGAGTGGACTCCAGAGCTTGCGCACGGCCTACCCTACCTGGACAAGTTTGTCAAGGAGACGCAAAGACTGCACAATGCTTCATTCCAACCCGCCCGAACGACCAAGACAGATGTCATTCTACCAGGCGGCTACCGCTTGCCCCCAGACAGCATCCTTATCACTGCCTTGTATGGGCTTCACACGAACCCAGACATCTGGCGAGACCCCTTGCGGTTTGACCCGGATCGATGGGACACGGAAGAAGTCAAGAACAGGCATCGATGTGCTTACATTCCCTTTGCAACCGGGCCGCGCGGCTGCATTGGTTTCAATTTTGCACTACTGGAAGTCAAGATTTTGATTGCCGAGTTGGTCTCTCGCTATGAGTTTATTCGGGACGGCGTAGACTCCGTTGATTACGACCCAGAGTTTATCTTGATCAGGCCGCTGAACATGTTTACAATGGCAAAGAAGCGAACAGAATGGCCAAGCAAGACCGGCAGCAAATAAAACTATGGACATGGCGTATACAAATTTAGTAGTAAACTTTTCATATATTTTCTCAGAATGAATCAAATAAATCTGTTTCCTTTAAATGATGATTAAAAGAATAATTCAGTGGTATCCAATTAAGGAGAAGATCTTTGCACGGGCCCGATCTACCATTGCGGGTAAAGAGTTTGTATATACGTGCTGATGGAAGCTACCGTACTCGCGCACAACGTAATGTGTGGCTTACTGGTTGGATCTAAGCTGTGCCCCCGGGGGTTTGTCGCCGAACGCTGACCCACAGCTTGAGGTTTTCCTCCGAGTTATAACAGGGCTGCAAAGGCGGGGGGATTGGATGCGCTGCACGGTCTCTCTCTTAGGGTATTAGAACTAGATACCTTAGTCAAAGTGAATTGACAATAATTACACGGAATAATTCAGTGGATAGTTTATTGTTTTTCTTTCTTAAATTATGAAAGGACTTGTTCTCATTTTCAAGCTCATAAAAGATCGCCAAACGTATCCTTCAACGCTTCTACAACGCGTGAATGTGGTCCGAAACGCCGCACATTTGCATCCGCATCATACCACTTGGACATCTTCTCTTCAATATCAAGCACCTCTATTAAGCGCCTAATCAAAGGACTCAGCTTTTGTACGACGTTTTCAGAAAAGGATGGGTCAATTAACGCCAGATGCTTGAGAGATATCAAAGTGCTAGCGACGTTGTGAACAAAGGACCAGATCCGACAGACTGTCTGTGATAGCCTGTGGATGTCAAGAAAGCTCTCTACTATCTGCGTTGCATGCGAGGTATATTCTTCAATTAACGAACTGCGCAAAGCTTGGTCTTGGGTGGATTCATCGCTCTCCAGATGGAGCCGATACATGCGACAAATACCGTACCCAAGGTGAAGGCGCAGTGCAAGTCGCTCTAGATGGTCTCTCAAAGTCCTGCAGCGAGATTTGTTAGTAAGGAATGGTGCCGCATTTTGGAAAATGTCTTCAAATCGCTTTCTAAACATTTGGGTGGTTTGCAGGCTATTGGGTGACCCAGAAGCGTTGCACTCCAGCCTGGCAGAGTCTAAAAGAATTTGAGCCATGGAAAAAAGAGAGTTCTCAAATGACCTTCCCACTTGACCTTCTTTGTCGAATGGGACGCTGCACCTTGGAGAAAGGCCACATGGCGGGCGATCATATGTAAGTGATAAAAATATGTCTTGCCAAACAAGCATCCACCTAGCAATAGTTAATATTTAGACAGATAAAAACACGAAACACGATTATACCATAGTCTATTTCTCTGCACGGGGCCATACTTTGCGCCAGGTGCAGTAGGCGGTGTATTTGGGGATTCTTCATGTAGACCGATACTCTGAGCCATGCGCATTGTCACTCCTACTAACTGTGAGCGGTGGGGTCGCTTCAAGGAAAAGGGCATAATGCAGACCCATCAACATCCACGCAGCATTCATATCCAGGTTATTGCGAAGACAGTGTCCAATCAAGGCCATTGTTTGTATTTGGTCCAAGTCCGTTTGGCTCAGTAGGTTGGACATGCGCAGGCATTGGAATGATGAACAGACTACAGAGCAGGGGTTAGAAGTTGTGCACATTGCTAACCAAGGGTTGACAGAACGCACTGAAAACTTTGGAGCGAAGATCTCGATCCTCGACTGCATCATCGGAAAATTGCACGCCGCAGGCGAGGATACTGAATAGGAGGGCGAGCCGCGAGGGGCTGGTATTCTCGGGGATAACCTCGCCCGGAGCAAGGGCGGAGCGATTATTTAAAAACGCGAAGAGAGAATCGCCGAACTCTTCAAGGGATACAAGGACCGGGTAGAATGGATGAACAAAGGTTTCGAACACTTGCCAATAGCTGCAAATGGGTTAGTCAGTCGGCACGGCACTTGAAGAAAGCGGGGCATCCAGGCCAAGTTTCGTGACAGGGATGAGGTTACCCACCGCACAATATCCGAGTCCTTGGGGAGAGATCTGCTGACGTCGGCAAGACAAATATGCGGGTGCCAGAGATTTACGAATGCGTATGTTCTGGGTTCCAAGCAGTCAGGCATTGGACTGTCTGGAAAATGACATCCCAGGGCCAGTGGAGAGTCTGCATGAGAACCCAAGAATATGTGTGCACCTGTGACGCTCTCAAGGAAGTGATTTCGCGAAGACTGCAAGGGCCTGGTCACTTGACTTGGCTTCGGAGGAGAATACAGGCTGGAAGGCGACACGGACGCTAGCCCAGCGCGCGCGGCATTTTTGGGCGGCTCCTCCAAGGCAGTATCAACGAAGGCATTGATAGACTTTTGGAGCGTCTCGAGGCCATCGAGTTGGAGTCCCCTGGTGTGGAGCAGCTCGGTTTGCAGGGATGAGAGTTGATCGGCAATGTGTTTGAGGCGCGTCTCAATGGTGCTGTTCACAACGAAGGACGAGGCATTGCTGCTGGTAATTGTCAGCAAGGAACCGAAATAGATGATGAATACCTGGTCGACGACCTTGACGATGCAGGGCTTGGCGGCCGTCGGGCCGCGCGGGCGGCATCTCGATGGGGCGCGTTAGTGCTGACCGATGTTCGGCACAGATCCGCGTGGTCGCGACGAGTGCAGTTGGAACAGGGTACGCAACCATCGCAGCGCACCTTGCGGTGTCGGCACGGGAAGCAGGATTTGATTGCGCGGGGCTTTCGTTTGTGCTTGAGTGCCTGGACAACGGCGGCAACATTGTAGGCCGGAGGTTCCGAGTCCATGTTGGTGAAGCAGGGTGCAGTTGAACGCGGACATTTTTCGGTCCAAGCGACGGGCCATGTCTGTTTATGAAGAAAGACCAGGTCGGTTGGTCTGCAGGGGCATGCGTCACGTTCTCTGGTCCGAGTTTGCTCCGCGGCGAGCACAAGACGTCAATGGTTCTCCTCAAAGATAGGGCGACTCTGCGGGTCCAAAATGTGGTGCCAATGAGGCTCACGGAATATTCTCCGAGGCGAGCTGCCATTTTCCGTATCTCCAATTAAACGAGGGTCATTGTCATTACCCTACACACCGCGTCAATTTTACATGCACTGAGTAGATGCGTTTTGGAAATTGACAGATTTCATAGTCAATCTAGTCATGGTGTAGCTGGAATGAGAGCACACCCTCTCATTCCCAAGATGGTGAATGTTTTTTTTTTTTGGGCACGGTTCCACTATGCGTCGTGTGTCAGTCAAATGACCTCATCCATCGCCACATCCGAAATGGATCACCACAAGGATGTGAGTTCTAGATTGATCATTTATTCCGAATAAAAAAATGACGAAAAAACAAATTGTGTAATCGCGCTAACCCATGTCTAATTTTGTCTAAAATGCTCAGCACTCTATCTAGCCCAGACACTTATCCCTGATAGAAGCCACCCTTGTCGGATTTATTACCAAGTTTTCCGTGTTTCAAATAATTCTCTCGGAGCCAGTCAACCGTCAGCGTGCCATCTAATTTTCGCTCCTGGATGTAATTATCCTCGATAAACGCGACAGTGTCCAGGCCAACTTGGTCCATCAATTTGCATGGCAAAATCTCGGCGCGAAACATGTGCTCAAACAAGCTGTCAATTTGTGCTGGATCGCTTACTCCCTCAGCAAGAATGAGCAGGACCTCTCTCTTCATCGCTGCCCATAGGCGGTTGAATATAAAACTGAAGCCAGTTAGCTTAGCTGCAAGACATCATCGCATGACATCGTTGCAACGTACCCAGTGGATTCCTTTTTGGCAGTCGCCGGGAGCATGCCGCAATCTGTAAGAACTTTTGATACAAATGGGAAAATCCGAGGTTCGGTCTGCCCATCTGTCATGAGCTCCACGACGCGGATATCGGGTGGCATCATGAAGTGAATGTTAAAGATGAGTGCCCGCCGCTTGTCGCTCACTTTATCCAGCATCAAGCTAGACTTGTATGATGAACTATTCGAACCCAAAAGGCAATCCGCAGGTGCCTTTTGGTCCAATTCGCCAAACACATCTATCTTGAGAGCCAGCTGTTCTGGAATAGCTTCGATTACTAACCAAGCGTCCTTGATGGCTTCATCCAAGCTCTCGAATGTGGAGTAGGAACCAAACTCTTCACGAGATGGGCATGGGGTAAATGCAGAATACTCGGCCTTGTGGTCTGTGATGTAATCTAGTGCAGCCTCCCGAGAATCTGCTGAAAAATCGACAATGTGCACATTGTATCCACCAGCAACAAAAGCACACCCGATGCGACGGCCGAGAACGCCAGCTCCCAGAACAACCACTGGGCGAGATCCAATTACAGGGATCTCCCAAGCCATTTTTGTGATTTATTTCGATGTTAATGTCCCTGGAGGTTGATAAATTTGATGGTGAGATCGGAAAGAATTGTAGGGTGTCATATGAATTGGTGAGACTACGTTTGGTGGTTATATATACGTTTGGCTCTATTGAGAATAATTAGACGCTTTTCCATTTTAATCGCCTAGTATTGACAGCGTACCGAACTATCCGACGTACGAAATATCGAGTAATGGCTTGTCGAGCGAACAGTACGTGCGAACGATGGCCGAAATTCGCACGAGGGACACTACCAATCTTTGCCACCAAAAGCTCCACATCAAATTTTCGACAATCAGATTAACGCCCAAAGGGCAGAAAATTTGCTGCGGGTTATTTGGACAAATAATTTCCTTCAAGTTGATTACTTCATGTCCGATTTGACTAATGATAACATTGCGCTATCTAAAATCACATCGACTCGGATCGAATCCTTCATTTCTGCCAAGGGAAGACTGGATCATGGTGCAGTGTGAAAATAATTATGTGCATTTGAATGATGAAATTCCTGCAAAATTTTCATAAGCTACCGTGATGGTCTTGCAGTCATAAAGTGCCGCCCCTCAGCGGGTTGTTAAACCCTCATGTCGCGTCACGCGATTGTTATTCAAGACAAGAACTAGTTTAGCCTTTTAGGAACAGTATTTCAGAGCCAAGATGGTAAACCTTCACATTCTATCACCGATGACTCTGCTCCCTATTGGCTTAATTGTAGATAAAAAAGAGATTCGCCGCATTGCAAGGATCAAGATTCTTGTTCAACATTCATCAATCACAACCGACATGAGTGATCCGATATACTCGAAATCTCTAGCATACGAGCGACCCTTGGAAAGTTCACCAAGATTTATTGCAGAGAGCAACTCGCATTCAGCGTTTCAACAATCATCTAAACAAGAAGTTACGAGAGTCGCAACACAAAACATCATCGACGCCTGCGACTTTTGAATTTTCCTATCACAGAATAAATAGACCATGGCGGCACTCCGAATTCCCAATGAAATCGTTGATTTCATCCTCCATGACCTCTCGGATGATGACCTCCTCCCGCTACGGGCTGCATGTAGAACGATGCATCGTTGGGCAAACCTCCGCTTCGCCCAACTTTTTAAATGTCGCTCTATCATGTTTGAACGGCGTCATCTGCATGCTCTTGACGGTATTTCGAAGAAAGTAACCCTTGCACCATATGTTCAATGTCTTGAAATTGGCGTCGATCAAACTCTTTCTCCAAATGGAAGGGATTGTGAATCCGATACGAACTATCGACGAACTTTCATCCGCAGCCTCAAGCGAAAAACATACAAGAGGCTTTTAGAAGAACAAAATCGGTTGGTCCAAGAAAAGGCCACTGAGGAATTGCTGTTAAAAGCCTTGAAGCGTCTTCATCGGTGCTAGAAGGTCAAAATATGCTACTTTGGCGCCAATTGGGTCTAGAAGCGACTGACTAAAGGCATTGACAAAAAGCCCAGAATGCCTCCCTTCCTTACGTGCAAAGCGGATGATGAGTTTGTTCAAAGAGTGGTGCAGCTTTCTCTTACAGCGATTGCAAAGAGTGAAATACAAGTCAAAGAAATTGACATTACTGTCGGCCATTTTTCTTGCAAGGCTGATGGCCTTCGTTCATGGGACAACTCCCCCCTTGAAGTGGTTTCACTGGCATCTGTTCGCCGATTAAGACTCACTTTTAATCCTGCAAAATTTGGATATAACGATGATTACCTTGCACAATTTCCAGAGGTGTTGCCGGAACTATCCGATTTAGAGCTAGGATGCCTTGAGAGGGACCCATTTGAAAAGCTCGGCAAGGTGCTCTTCATCCCAAAGCTTAAAAGGCTTAAGCTCAAGTCAATAGACTCTTCAGCCCTAGAATTGGCGTTCTTCTTGGTTTATCATTAAAGAACCCTTTGAAAAATCACCTTGTCTAGGGTTGAGCTTCAAGAAAGCTCTGAGACTGGCGCCTGGTATTGGCTTATTGGAGTCATACGAGACTCTATGCCTGATATTACTTCTTTTACACTACAACATCCAGAGGGGTTGAAATGGAACTACAAGCTTGTGGGCGTTACAAGCTTGGAAGGCATTATGAATAGCATCCCAATCCGGTAGACAGGTAATACGGAAGAGGAGAGTCGGGGCAATCTTTTCCCAGGCTGTTGTCGAGTAGATGTACTTTGGATGGGATACTCCTACAAGAAGACAAAAAAGCAAAAGCTTGGTCGCACATTTAGGGGACACATAATTTAAGGACATGTACGGTAGAGTTGTAATAATTGAGATTGATGCAAGCAGCAGGATGAGTATGTGATGAAAATTAAGAGTATCCTTCAATTTTAATCCTGTAGGGATGGTGATATATCGGGTTAAACAACACAATAAGCAGGATATTCAGGCAGAAACCAGGATGATACGCATTTATCAGCCCAGCATAACTATGACAAGTTAGCATCGAAATTAAATGGTGACCGTAATCATACCTTCCCAACCCCACTCTTTCATAACATTCATCCAGTGTAATTTGCTTTTAACTGTGAATTCGGTTGACCCATCCGATGTTGGATCAAGAGACTTTGTATGAAAGAGGTCCTGATTTAGTGCATAGTTATGTTCGGTACTGGTGCCACCCTCAAGACCAAAACCCACGTCTAGTCCAGGAATAGAACCTGATATTGTTTCAGCAGAGCACTTAGGCAGCAAATCAGCATAGCCTTTGTGGCAGTCGCGTCTTCGCCAGACCTCCAGGGTCAGCTCCAAACATCGATCAACAATGCCAGAGCTATTTCCAGTAGATAAACTATGCCACCTATTACGAACCCAATCCCTATCCTCGGACTCCGTGGCCTCACAACCAGCCACCATAAGCGGGAAGACGGGGAAAATGATGGTACGGGATTCCAAAGGTACCGTGGCGAGAAGGATGAGAACCTTCTGAGCCATGTCAGGGATAGAAAGCTGGCTGGGCAGCTCAGGCACTGCCTGATACAAAAGTAACAACGTGGCCCACTTGTACGCATTGGCAGTCTGAACTAAATCAGAGGCGGTGGACGTCAAGGATTCCCCATCAAACTTCTGATGTAAATCGATAGATGGAGACCACCGTTCTATAGAAGTCTTGAGCTCAACTGCTTTGGACACGATGGCAGGAGAATTGAGCTTTTGTGGCATCCCTCGGACCCGAGTAACAAGGTCCGCAACGCGGCCAAGCAGAGGAAACAATGTCTCTGCACACCCCATTAGAGGGTCAATTTGAAAGCCAGGTCCGGTTTTATTACAGTTCAGAGCACTGCAACTGGTCATCAATTCGAAGTCGAGTGCTTGAACATTGTTGCAAGTGATCCGCGTGATGACGTCCATATAGATCCAGGTGTTTGCAAGAAAGCTCAGGCAAACAAGATTACCCTCGGGCTGTCGGGACGATAGGTGTCTAGATAACGCTTTTTGGAGCAGTTCCTTTGCTCTTTTGATATGACTAATTCCGGTCGAAGACCTTGGATAGTACCAAGTCTCAGCAAAGCCGAGAGCGACCGCAACTGTCAACGCAGCCTCGAGATGCATGCTGCCCTGTCCCTCAGTAGGTAACATCTGCATGCTATTTTGAAGGTGTCTGATTCCCTTTGCTCTGAATTGCGGTAGATTATTGGAAGCCTGAAAACAAGTCATGGCAGCAATGGCATGGTAAAGAGCTGCATGTTCTTTCGCGAGTGGCCAGACTATCTTCCTCCATGGATTTTCGTTAGGGTTTTCCTTTATACATAGCACCTCGCATATCCGACGGTCGAATAGGATTGCAATATTCTCCGGGCTATCACCATGAATCTGGGGCTTCTGGTAAATCGAGAACACACCCTCCCTGTTTGCTCCAACGGCAGGGGTCAGTCGAAACTCCGGAAGCAGGTTCAATGTCTCGTTGTTGATGCCAAAGCTTTGAAAATTGACAGGATTTAGAGTAGAACTGTATTCCCTAGAGGTATGACTGAGCTGTTCGTTGAGTGCGTTCAGCGTGGAAAAGTCAAATTCTGGAAGGTTGGCAAAGTCTAACTCGCCAATTAAAGTGGTGGTTTTATTAGCCACCAGTGAAAAAACTCCTTCTGTCGAACCATCCGCGGGGCTAAAGTTCGACAATAGTGCATCGAAGTCTGTAAACGTCTCCGAGGGACCAAACGCTGTCGCATCCGGCTCCCCAATACCAATGGAGGTTTCGACAGTGTCATTCTGACTTCTTAACGCGGTCCTTGAATCATCGCTACTGGTCTCAAGCGACTTCGGATCGCTTATTCCTTTCTCAGGATCATGTACTGAATTCTCGAAATGAACCTTTGCTCCAGAGATATTTGAATGCGAAGATTGTTGGGTATTTTGGGAGTGACGAAATGTCCCTGGCACCCCCCGATTTGCTATTATAGTGAGCATGCGTTTCTCCTAGGCGACTTGGTAGAATTAATAGGCATACTAGTAAACGAGGGGAGGTGCCCCTGCTCAGGTTTCTCAAATTCCTTCCATCTCAGGTTCTTGCTATAACCCCCACAGGCAATCTTACGATTGACACACTGAGAGCATGATGGTTTGGCTTCGTCACATTTCCTTCGTCTTGCTTTACAAGTGAGGCACCCTGCAACTTAAAACATTAGCTCTTGACTAGCGCATTTTTGCGCCTTCTGAATATCATGTAGATATTTTGCAAAATCTAAGAGAATGTATACGGACCATTCCGGCTTTTCGTATTCCTAGGCCTTTGAGAGGTTTTTGTATCGATCTGCCCGCGCAAGGTGTGTGGTAATAGTTGACGTGGTTGCCCTCGTAGCTCTCTCCTTCTTGATAGGGTGACACCGTATGAATCTTGCAAACTATTCTCAGCGGGCAATGACGGGTTTGTCACGTTCATACCGGACATGAAGCTAACTTTCGGAAGAAGGGCGATGACGAAGATTCATGCACCGCATTACCTATTTGTCGGTCTAAAAGAGAATCATGAAGAAGGAAAAGCTGCTGATGTGTCGTTGATGATGAAATTAGTGGAGAAAATGTCCGTAATCGGGCAATTCGGGCTAAAAGTTCTGTTTATGAACTAGTGCAGCGCGAACGACGGACCAATGACGAGATCGGATTTTAACGGCTAATCAAAGTGTAATCACATGAAAGATACGCAAAGTAGAATCAAGTGGGGAGAATTCTGATAATGGATACAACCCTTCTGTAGGACGGGTCCTGCAAGATAAGCTCTGCGGGACACATCATTTTAAATGTCCAAAATTAGGGCCAACCTATGGAAATAAAGCCTGCCGGAAGAACCGAATGAGGGCACAAGTTACACGAGTAGAAGGGTTTGGTTGCCAGCAATGACATGCTCGGTCTCACTTTATGCAAACCGGTCAATATTAGCACGGGCCGACCCGGCGGTCAGCTTCGCCAAGCTTCGTCCTAGCCGCCAATCACAGCTGCTGAAAAGACAGACAATCTTCTCATCCCGTGCCAGCTCAGTAGACTACTATCCCGTGTGGATCAACTCGCCGCTATTTGGCATCTTTTGAGTGGTTGGTAGTACATGAAGCATCGTCAAAATGGCCCTTGCGCCGGAAGTGGACTGATCACTTAACAATTCATACTTGCAGGTCTGCGCGACCCGTAATAAATCAAGCGACTTGTTATGATAACGAAAAAAAATATTTACAATGCTCATCGAAGTAGTTATTTTGAAAACTCCAAAACTGCTCGGTAGCGCACCTTATTTGCTACAAGGTCCTCGAAAATTTTCTCAATAGTCTCAGAGCCCTCGTGTTTGTATACTTGCACAATTGGCTTGATACCACATCGGGCAGCATATTCCAACATTTCGTCATGTTCCGCTCGCGAAGCCACCATGCTTGAGTGGATGCGGTAGCCATAAGAGAGCATTGGCCCCGCCCTAAGATCCATTTTTAGCTATAGGAAAATCAATCGAAAAATTACGCAATACTCACGGAAGTGCCAGAGGCCCAGTAGGTACAGTCAAAGGGACTACTACGCCCCGGTTCGCCAGAATTTTCGGCGTCATCAACCTAGACTTGTAAGCTACACCGCGTATGAATTCGGTCAATGCGAATTACACTCACTTTTCCAAATCTGGATATTGAGAGCTTGTAACAATAAGTGCATCGAGAGGCTTTTGACAGTCCCACGCCTCAATGTTGCCAAATTCACAAGCACCAAGCTGGAGGGCCTCCGCCTCCTTCGCCGGAGTGGAGCTGAGAGCCACAACCTCGGCGCCAAAGTGAGCTGCAAACTGGATTGCTAGGTGTCCCAAACCTCCAATACCAAAAACGCCGACTCGCATGCCAGGCACGACAACCGCTTTGAGGGCGGTATAAACTGTGGCGCCAGCGCACTGCAAAGGAGCAGCATGCTCGCTCGCCAAAGCATCAGGTATCTTGTGCACATACGTTTCCTTGCCAACGTAATACTGCGCAAAGGTTGCGTTGTCGATGTCGCCACGGCCATAAATGACACGAGAAGGACAGTAAATATCCTGGCCCGATAGGCAGTATCGACAGTGGCCGCAAGAATGGCGGTGGAAGCCACCACCAGCACGATCACCAAGAGCCAATTGGGTGACTTCTGATCCTACTGCCTCGACAACCCCAACGCCTTCATGTCCAAGAGCGATCGGGGCCTCGTTTTTGGCGTAAAGAGAGTCAGCATTGCACACGCCAGAATGAGTTAGACGTAGCAAAACATCTCGAGGTCCAAGTGGCGGGATCTGGACCTGGGTACCAACGATGGCCCCGTCTTTAGCGCGATAGACTGTGTATTCCTTTCCGGTCATGGCGCTTGAGGATTGTCTGATGATGGTAAATGATGATTGGCCAAGGGCTGGTCTCAAATTCGAGAAAGGTGAACCTGCAGATCGCGAGCAAACCCTTCGTATATGTATGTCTGCCTGTCGGATGAACTTCATTGCAAAATCCTCACACACAGACAGTTATCCATATGCTACCAATAATTCTAAGAGTTAAATGGTCAACAGAATTTGATATTATAAAACTCCGTATTTTTTTATCCGCGTCGACAATTGTCGGACATATTTTAACTAGATTATCCAATCACGCCGTGCTGTACGTATGGTAACCCGAGTTTTACGTTTAGCACTAGCAGACTGCTTGAATCACTTCGCCGACCAAATTCATTGAGGAGGTCGCCGAAGCGGAGTGCTTATGTACTGTAATCCGAATTTATAATCATAAATCAAAGGTCCTTTATCAAGGGTTTCTTTAAAGTCTCCGGCACGGAGAATTTCAATGTGGGGTTCGAAAAGCTCCGGATATACACATTTATTTTCGAGAGGATTTCTTGTAAATATAAATATTGGGCTTCATGAGTACATAATTTCCCGCCAATACCTCGTTGCTTATTTATCCGGATATATCCTATGTGCAAATGCAGCGGCAGCGACACCGCCTGAGGCTTACTTCTTGCCTGCCGGAGCAGCCGACCGATAGACCATCAACCGTGTGACGCACAATGGATCACTTTCTGGTCTAATGGTTGGCCAAATTTTGGTCAACTAAATTTAGCCACATGGCCAGATTAAAGTCTCGAACCACGCCGCTAGCTGACGCTGAATTAACTAGCCAAATTAGGGGTTCAGCCAGCCACAAAGCAAAATGTCTCTGATGGACACTAGGCTTGAAGAAAATCCATGCCTCTTGAAGAATTATAATGCAATATTGAATGTGCTAGATCCAGAAGCCACCAATGGCAAATATGTCCTGTGTTTCCATAGTCCTAGAGACACTCATTTTTCTACACCTATTGACTCCCTGATGAACAAACGGTTAAGCACAGTGATGATCTACGAAAAGACTAGTTCGTAGTATGGTCAGTAAGTCGCTTAGACGAGGCGGATAAGCAGCCACTAGCTTACCAGTGGCTGGCTGGCTGAATACAGGCATCCTCAGCTACCTGCACTGCACCTCACGCCGTTCAGCGTTGTCGCATGCGGCGGTATTTGTGGTGATATACGATACAAAGAGGCATATAAAATCTAAAAACTTCCAGTCCTCCATGGCCTTATATTTTATCTCTCACCATCAAACCGAATTCACGACGTCCATCGGGCAACCCTCTCTCACCCTCTGGATACAAACATTTTTAACAAAATATGTCGATGGATATTGAAGGAAATAAGCGTGAGAGTAGATCCAATGACATAACTTTGTCTATTCGGGACCTGAAAGAAGGGCTGGGCCAGATAATGGTAAATGAGGATATGACCAACGCTGTGTGGAACAGCATTCTTCATGACATTTTTAAAGCGCCAAATTTTCTCATTTCGCCAGAATATTATTTCGGCGGCAAAAAGAAATCTGGAAAAGCAGATCTAGCCGTCCTCCGACTCGGAAAATCTATTTCGTATGACGTTGTGCTTGTCTATGAAGGCAAGAAAGGGGGAGGGGGTCCAGTAGCACTCTCAGATGCATGTGGTCAAGCTATTGAATGTCTCAAAGCAGATGGAGCGCAAAGAGGCTACGCAATCGCCTCACTAGGCGATAAATTTGACATTGTCGATTTTAGCAAAGCCCGAGCGACAAAGCTCAAGACATTTGCAAACTCTGAAAAAGTAGCGCTTCAGGATAACCTGTGGCAAATAGAAGCATTCTTGGGAAAGATAAGAGGTGTGGAATGAACCATAGTCTTTCGAGGTTGATTATACACAGTTTACTAATGGCTTCCTTCCGTCCAAAAGACCAATTCACATAGTGCTCCTAGGCATATTTTTGAGAATAGCAGACATTGCGATGGGAGCATATTTGGCCACACTTCGATGCAGGCACGTATATAAGTTTTGAATTATAAATTAGTTATAATTCATGGGTCATTTTCTAAATCTATGATCAAGTCCATGCTTCCTAGTGCCCAAAATTACATCCGAAGCCAGCTGAGGAAGTCTGCTCTTGGCTAGTGAACGCCAAGGAACTTGGCGAAAGTTTTCATCAAAAGAACATACCAACTATACTATATTTACGGCCAAGGCCATGATCAGATTCTATCCGGTTGCTCCTTGCCCTTTAGACTTTTTCTTCGGCCTCTAAGCTTAATTCAACACTTTATCGGAGGTCTCGGTGATTCAACCAATCTAGCCGCTTTCTACTCTTTGGTGCGCTGTTTGAGACTTTCAAGGCTCATTTACGTAAGGTGTGATGAGCTGAGAGACAAAGGTCCCAAAAAATTTCCAAGACTCTCTTTTTGGCTACAATAGCACCATTCTACCTACCAATTACATCCCGGATGTTGAGCACTGACTCGCAACAGGTCCCACTCCCACATTCCTTCACCCTGTGCTCCCTTCCTATGTCTCTTGTCAGCTGCGTCAAGTTTTCTGAATCACCATCCTCGGATCTTAAAAAATTGGAGTGCCGAAGGAATGTGCTTGAGTATGCCAAGAACCAATGCCTCAATTCAATTCTGATATTCATCATATAATAGCAAGATTCGATCTATTTAAACCGATGTGGCCTCCCCTCACATCTCCTGAATCATTTCTCGCATCTATGTAATTAAACACCTCGTCTGGAAATCATCGAACCAAATAGTGATATTCTTTTCATAATGAAGGTCCTTGGTCCTATTGTCTTTTTATTTGTGGCCAGGTCATTCGCCAACCCGGTGCCACCAGAGCAACCAAGCTGCCCGGTATTAGATGGATGCTACAATAATTCTTCAAGACATCTATAAACTAACTTGCCTTCTTACTTCTCCATAGGAAAATTCCGAGTATACCTTGTGTGGGTCGGCTTGCCCACTTACTTGCGAGTCCAGAAATAAGCCTTGGGGCTGTATTGCTGTGTGTCGTCAAGGCTGCAGATGCAAGGCCAATTACATTTTGAACAATGTCAGTCATTTTAATCAGAGCTAAGCTACTGAAAGATCATATACTAATGCTAAATATAGGAAGGTCAATGCATTTTGGAATCCGAATGTCCGCCATAGTCAACGGCGTTGAACGACTATTGAGCCAAGAATTCTGGATTATGACAACGATTCTTACAGATCCTCCAATCTTCGATGAGCAATGTGAGGTATTTGAGGCAGCCCGTGAAATCGTGGGCATGCGGAATCTTCGGCTTTAGAATTGAGTGTATTCAGCACGGATTGGATGCTCGTGGTCACATTATACGGTTTTTGATGTTTCATAGCTGTGCGATGAATAAAAACCAGAATACAGCTATCAAATCGTCCAGAATCTCTTATATTACTTTCTTATGCAGGAGATGGCTCTACAATTTGAGTAGAACTTGAAACAAATACCGTTTTCTCGTTCTTCTCTACTTCTCTCTGCTTTTCATACTCAGCCACACAAAGCTCAAAAACCCTATTCTGGTAATCTGTAACTCATACGTAAGCTTATGTTGTGTAAACACGGGGTGGAGATGAACTTACATGCGACACCATTTTCTTTTTCTGGATTTAGGATACCCTCAGTGTATATACCAGCTTCGAGGTTTCTTTGCGCCTTCTCGCAAAGTTCATGGTCCTCGATCCCCACGGTCCGCGCAAATTTATAATAGGATTCGAATGTTTCTGATCCGAGTGGCGATATATGGTAGTAATCAAATTCCATGGTGGTCTGAGAAGGGTTGTCCGATGGGCATGTGCGAAATGACGACATGCCACCTCCGTACAGGTTCAATGTGGAGTTGGGGAAAAAGTACAGAAACAGTCCATCATTGGGCTTATCCGATTCTGCAATGTGCTGCGAATAGTTTTGTCGGTTCAAAACCTTGTAGGTCGGTTGCTTGTACACCTTGGCAAATCCTGGATGAGCAAAAGGACAATGAAGGCATTCCTGGTATCCATCAATCAAGGTCTTCCAGTTGTAATTGCCAACGTAATTGAGGCTTCTCCTGACGGGAAACTGAGTAAAATCGATACGGCATATCAATTCCTCCAGACCAGGGAAATATTCCTCGAAGCTGATGGTTTCATCAGACAGCGTGATGAATAATAGACCAGTTGATGTCTTGTGGTAGCGAATCTGGGAGCCCTACCAAGACTTTATCAGGGCATCGAACCATCCGCATCAATAGGTATTTTACCTTTTTTAATTCCTCGTCTTCTAAGAATACCTCAATACTCCTCCAATCAGAAGAATTTCGCCGAACAATGAACTTGACCTGTGCCATTTCGTGCGAGTAACGTTCTCCCACATTCGGCCATCTGGACGCTGAACCAAGGAGAATCCAAGACTACGGGTGTTAGAAAGGCTTTTACAGTAAGAGTGATATGCACATACCTTAAGGAAAATAGAGCGCCTCTCGAGGCCATATATGGCCTTGCTAGTGAACCATGAGGCGGGAAGCGTGGTTGGACAAGATGTCATTTTGACTGAGCTCTGGAAATTTGTTACAGATTAGTCCAGGATGTAATTACGGGCTTGCAATATATACATTGCGCTGAGGGAGAAGGGTCTAAATTTGGAATAGTTGGTGCCGAATCTACTTACAACTTTCATGTCGACGGTCCAATCAATTTCCCCGCTGATGAGATCCGTCAAAATCTCCACCAGCAACTACCATTCCCATTTAGGTAAAAAAGTCCACCACTACCAGGCCAATTAAAAGATTTGTATGATTAATACGGTGTGATAGCCAGAAAACGTGGTTCCAGGCAATCCCCAACATCTGTCTACGAATGACCGAGCGGCGGGCGGAATGCGGCTCTAACCACAATAAGTCAAGATTCAGGTCCATCACAGCGACACGGCCGGGATCTAACTTCTGGAAAGGGAAATCAAGTCCACGATTCCACCGATAATGGTGACCGGGGAGTTCTATTTCTGTTTAAAAAAAAATACGATGAATTACGATTCGTAGGGGTGGAACCTCGCTTGTTTCCGTCGTGGGTACGACATGCATCATGAGGATTAATTTTCCATCTCGGGTTTACCATGCCAACTATTGTACAGCATTGCAAAAGAAAATATTGTTGATCATGTGTGCTGTACTTTTTGCAAGGTGTTTTTCTTGGGGTGCAGGTTGCAAAAGGGCAAAACTACGATTTCATTATAATTAAGCCAATTCACCATCGCTGTTCTGCCTCTTCCAAGCTCGAAAGGTTTCGTTTGAACGCCAAAATGATGGAATACATCACCTTGATTTCTCCATTAATGCTTGGAGGTCTTTTTTTCTCAGTGGTCTTCGTTTCTGTTGCTATTTGGAAATTCGCTGAGAAGATTTCCTATGCATCCCAGCCTTCGAGTCCGCAGCCTCCCTCACACACAACTTTAGGTCAACCCCAAAAATCGCTTGAGCTTCCCGAATGGTATTGGAAGGATCCAAAAGGATTTCAACTTGAAAGACGTGCGATATTTAGCAAGGTTGGTTTAGCTGCAAAGATAAATACCCGAACTCAGCTCACCCTCCACCAGACTTGGATCTGTGTTAGTCATGTTGGCCGCTTCGTGCAGCCCGGGGACTATGTTTCGCATGACTTAGCCAGCTTTCAATTCTTTCTCATACTAGGTAAAGACGGCATAGTCCGCGCATTCCATAATGTTTGTCGGCATCGCGCCTTTCCAGTAACAAAAAAAGCTTCTGGATCATCCACCGTTCTTAGCTGCCAGTATCATGGCTGGAGCTATAACACAAAGGGCGAACTCATCAAAGCGCCGCAATTCGATGAGATTTCAGGCTTTAATAAGTCTCAGAATAGTCTATTTGAGATTCAAACCCTCGTCGACAGTTCCGGGTTCATTCACATTAACCTAAATGGGCTGAAACGTGGCGACAACGATGAAGCTCTAACGGCGCGAAAAGCCAGTGAATCTATGATCATCAGTCGCAACTCACAGCACTTGCACACTTTAGAGTGCAAGGGCAAGTTCAATTGGAAGATATCAGGTTAGTTATTCGCGCATGCGTTGAAAGTATTATGGCAACACTCGCTAACAGCAAAAAAGGGGACAACCGTTTCCAGAACAGCATGCCACAGGCAATCATCGGGGCTTCCAGAAACGGGTTTTTTCGGGTTTTCTCTAAGCCCATCTCCAAGAATATTACACAGTTCCAATTATTCCCATTAACTACTGTTTTCACCGAGACAAATACTCCGTTCTGGTATCAGATCACGTATTATCCAGATTCGGTTGAAGAAACACGGGTACGGTGTGACGTGTACACGACAAAGAGTGAAAGTGCTACTAGTTTCAACGATACCGCGAAAGAGCGCCTGGAAACCCAAATTAAATTGATCATTCAGCAATACGAGACGGCATTTTCAGAGTTCACAAGTCCTCAACATGTTCCAGTTCAGACGGAGCTTAAGTCGATCACGAGCCATGAAAGTGTGTTCGAAATCTCACCAGTTCTTCGCTCAGGAAATCAATTTGCAATTGCCTACTTGGTAAAATCTCACCTTAGGGAGGAGGAACTGAAAGGAACGGAGATCAAGCCAGCGACAGTCCAGCAATGCAAAAGTGCAAATTTTACAAAAGCCGAAGGAAGTGTGTTTAATTCCATTCTTTTTTTCGGGATATAAAGCTAAACTATAATCACAGTCTGCCGGGCGATGGAATGCTCAAGTAGCAAGCTTGATTGGTAATAAATAGCATGGAAGATCTTGAAGTCTATCAACGGCGCGCTCTTCATAGACGTCACAATCCTTTCAACATGGCATGTGATTCCCATGTTAATGGATCTTAGCGAAGGACGTTTTGGGGAGGAATTATATTGGGCCATGGCATTTATTCTTCACAAAAATGTCATACACGTTTCATTCATGAACAAACTAGCTAATATCCGACTTCTGAACAAGACACGCTCTCATCTACTCATAACCTATTTTGTACAGCCATTCAAAATCCGGGTCATAACCGACATGAATACGAAAAGGGTTGACTTTTGAAGTGTCGCGAAACCAAACCTCGTGGTTTCCATCATCGCTCATCATCTTCTCCGCCTTACCCGTGCCCTTTTCACCCTTTCCATGGAATTTCGATGCCAGCTCCCATGACCAATGAGATGCTATCATCTTCTTAAGACTACATCTATCCTCCCAAACCTGAGGTCTTCCACTATCCAGATCAGATGATGATGTAGAGGGTCCTTGGCGGTTTAGGAAAGCCTTTGTGACTTTGGAAAAGAGTTCCAAGCTGCCCTCCAGTCTCAATGGCATGAACCAGGTGCAGAAGTCGATTGTGGAGAGCTTAGTGCCACACGCAAGTACTTCAGCAATCTCGTCCTGTTAGAGAAGGCAAAGAATTAGTGTACGTGATTGAAGGTAGAGGGATTGACTACTCACAATTTTGTCTTTTTCCGGTACAAACTGGAACTCCCTCAGTTCCGGTAGTCCATTGATTATTTCTCGGACGGTATGTGGTGGAAGTTCACGAATCGACTTGCCGCTGCCAACTCCACCAACATATATCTTCAAGCTTTTGAGGCCACGGTGCTTGAGAATGGCCTGGAGGACTTCATCATGCAAGCCAGGGTTGGGACCCCCATTAGATGTGTATTCTCCGTAGCGATCCAATTTCAACGTCTCCAAGGAATCAAATGAGGAAATAAATCGGCATTTGGCCT
Source organism: Calonectria hongkongensis (assembly GCA_017140755.1). Lineage (NCBI taxonomy): Eukaryota > Fungi > Ascomycota > Sordariomycetes > Hypocreales > Nectriaceae > Calonectria > Calonectria hongkongensis. The sequence goes on from JAACJA010000001.1 coordinate 3,458,501, forward strand.
CGAATTTACCTGCGAAATCTCGCCCTTCTGTTTCATCCATGTCCAAGGACAAATGTTGCAAGCTGAGGCGTTTGCCCTGAGATGACAGCCTTTTAGCTGAAGCTGTGAGGTCCTCAAATAGCTCATCTTCTTCCTCGTAGAAACTGCTCACGTTAAGCTGAGTTAGCTTTGTAAAGTCGATGGCTTTCTTCATTGCTGCAACAGTTCCTCTTTCCACACGATAGCATTTCAAGGCCAGTGATTTCAGCTTCTGTAACCTAGCAGATTTTCCCCAGTCAGTCAACAAACCATTATCTGGGTACAAACTGGAAACATGAATATCCAGACTTTCAAGCGTAGAAGCGGAATTCACAATGATGGATTGCAGGCTTTTACGCCGATCGGAGTATGACCAACGGACGTCGCTAAGGCTCAAGTGCTTTAGGTTCTTGATTTTGGCCAACGCCTCTGTCTCTGCCTCGTCTTGGTGGCCTAAATATAGGCTAAGAGCTTGGAGGCGTTTTAGCGATGCGATGCTCTTAGCTATTGATCTAGAGTCTCGTTAGCAGGTTGAAAGTAGAGTCCTCGTTATTTTGGTGCTCACTCAGTGAGTACTCGGGTCTCGAGAGCCTCCAGATTTACCAAATTCTTAAGCACCTCTTCCATATATCGTTCAACAATATACTTATGCTTTTTGCCAGGGTCTGCAACACCAATCACCAGTTGCTGCACATAGGATGCACAAGACGGTATTTTCTTTTCGTCCAACCCAGTGGGATAACGTTCTTGCTGGCCCTTGTACTTGCCCTCTTTCTTCAGCTGCTTCTTTTGACCAATAGACAGGAGGGGCTCGGTCTTGCGAATGAGCTTAGCAATGTGGGCATGAAACATGGCAGCCACAGCAATGCGTCGGTAGAGTCGAGGCGTCATCCTGGCATGAAAGTCTTTACAAGTTTGACCCAAAGCCAGAATGGTTTTAACGTCGTGGATGTCGTTCAATACCATAGACAGTATTTCAGGAGGCAGGGCGTGGAGACGGTCTTGGCCGTCCACGCCAGACGGGGCATTCGCCTTGGATGCTCTGCCTTTTACGGGCTTTGCTGCAGCTTTGGCTTGTCCTTTGGCGCTCTTGGTAGCGTCTGGTTGAAGGCGCTGTCTCTTGGCCACAGATTTGGCGGCCGGTGTTGGCTTTTTAACCTGAACAGGGAGCTGAACTGGTTCCTCTGCAGGTGCTGTGGAATCAGGTTGCTGCTGTCGAGCACGGCTTCTCGTTGACACCATTGTGGCTCTTGCTCAACAAAAAGTGGGATGCACAAGATGAATTGAATAAACGAGCAAAGGAATCTGTGCAAAACGCGTTGGACACGCGCGACTCCTTTCTTATATTCGAGTAAGATTAGCACATCAGCTTGGGCTGACTGGTGCCTATTGAAAGTGGGTCAAAGGATCAAACACGTTTCTTTCGCGGAGTCACATGATTAGCCATTCTCAGTTTAGCACCAATTCCGGTGACTACCCAAATTGGTCAAACTATTGATTCGGTACAGTCTAGGAGGTGACGTGATGGAATAAAAGCTTGAACTCGTCCAATTCATCAGAGTATTTGTCGCTTGAGATGCCTTTAGGCAATTTTGTTCACACGCAACGGTCCATACCCAAAACAAACAAGATCATGCAGGCGAGGCTTAACGAGTCAACCAACCTAATCAAATATGGCATGCGTCTTATTTTATTCACAACTATGAAATTTGTACTATGCCTCTCATTCATTATGTCATTTAGCAAGCTTTAGGAGAGCGTATCAGGAAAAGTCCTAGGGGTACGCACACATAACCTTCCAACCAATCCGCCAGCCTAGCTACCCTGGACTAAGCTTGGGCCTGCCGGAATGGCGGGAAAATCGAACCAAGAGTAATTTATTATTATCGACTATCTCCTAGTCTACATTCAACCTCATAAGGCACTGACACTAACCTCTCTCTCCAACAACTGTACTTGCCATCGCCTCATTACCATGATCCGCTGGTCCCACTGCATCCTAAGCGCTGACGCTTGGGTCAAGTGGTTGGAGACATCAGCGAGCTGAGGGCAGGGCTCAAAAAGGTCATCCAAATCTGAGGGTTTGAAATCAGCCGTAGGGGAGACCCAGAGAGACTCCAGTCCCGTCGCGTCTTTACAACTATGGAGCACGGCCCTTCCTACCTTGAAATGGCCTCTATTGAGTTCAAGCCTTTTCAAAGTTGAGGAATGAGCGCGGATTAATTTGACAAAACTCGCGTCCGTTCTGGCCTGTCTTGTGGCCACATCAACCGGTTCGTCGCCATCAACTGCGTCCTCTGGATATTGCAAGTCGCCAAACTCAATCGCCTTGAAACGCGGCTGCGGAAGCGATGCCACAATGGCATCAAGATCATTGGCCAGAACATAACAGCCTGGCCCCAATAATATACTCTCCAATGCCGGCATGGAAGGCATAATTTGTTGAATCCAGTCAGATCCTTCATCAACGTTGGAAATATTTAGCTTCTTCAGAGTCGTCCCCCATGTCTTGCAAGCCTCGATTAAACTTGTTATATTTCCCGCGTGGCATCGCACCTCTAATTGACGTAATTGTGGGCTTCGGCGGGACAAATCACTGAAAAAGTTTTCGTTGAATTGGAGACTGGTGTCCTGTCCCAAAGTAAGAGATGCAAGATTAGGCGAAAGGTGCGGCGCGAGCGCCCGCAGGAGCCACTGGATTTGACCATGAACTGTCAAGTCAACCAGCTGAGATGCAGCTTTTGCAAAGCGGCGTTGTTCTATGCTCTTCTCAAAAACGTCTCCTCTATAAGTGCCTTCATAGCGCATTTCCTCTGGAGCCCACTCGACAATAGTTGAATACCAGAACGCTGTCAGTTGTGGGCTCGCATCTAGCAGAGCTGCCATGTTGAATACATCTCTCCGCGTGATTTGGTTATTGTCTGAAAGACTCTTACCGCGATGAATAAGAATGTCTTTCAGATTGGGACAGGCGCGACAAATATTGATCAAGAGGGTGCTATTTTCGCCCGTCGAAAGCCAGAAGGCTCGAAGTGACCGTACAAGGCCTCCGAGAGGAGGATCTACGGCCAAATTGAACATGAACTGCCATTGCCTTTGTATTGTCTCAAGCTCTCGCGGATGAGTATAAAGCCAACGTTTGGTGAGTGTGTTGAGTAATCTGCAAGTGCACGAGAGGGCAACCAGCGTCTTTCGGGCCGTTGCGTGATCAAAATCGCCTAGGTGCTCGATGATGAGCTGGTAAATCTCAGTGGGCAGCTTGCGAGTCTTCTCGAGGGTGATTCCTTTCACGACTGGTACGCGCCGGGGTGAGTCATTATATCCGGGTAGCTTCGGGAACAGGCCGATGCTACAGTAGAAGTCATGAGCAGCCTGGGCTCGACGTTGCGCCACCGGATCATCTGGTTTGGTGTATGCTACGTCTTTTATAAGATCCGTCAGCTTGGCGAGCTTGCGCCCTACCTGCACAGTCGCATCCTCAAAAGCACTCATGTTGGCGGTTGGCGATGACGAGGTGGGTTTTCAAACAGCCAACTAAAACCTCACTCGCCTAAGACATGTTGGAAGGTCACGTGCACTGTCTCAAATCCCTGGACTTGGAAAAAGCAAGTTATATTTTGGTACAAATGTTCGAGATACGATTGTTTGAGAAGCAAAGAGCATCTGGGAGCCGAATTTTTACAGCCTGACACGGCGGTAGTGGGCAAAATAGTGGGCAACATAAAATCGCCATCAAAGCGATTTTAGATTGCGGAGGTCGTGTGTTGGTCCTCCAACGCGTTATCCCCTGCGCGCGCAGCCATCAACTGTGACACGTGAAGCACAGAAATGACAAAAGGGCCGGGAGAAAAAGAGGCCAAAAAAGAGAGAAGATGAGACGTTCAGGAAAGGTAAAAAGATATATCGCCCAGCAAGTGCTAGGGTAACACACGGCAAGGCTTCCGGGACCTGCAACCACAGCACGGACTTGGCCGAGACATCATGACATGACAGGCCCTGACAAAGACCAGTCGGGCAGCAGACCGTCGTCTCAAAAGACCGGTTGGCCTCCCGAGTGTCGTCTCCGCACCGAGCTGAATGGACAAGGCCATATAAAGCAGAAAAGCCCAAACGACTCAGCTCGTTGGCCCGTTCCCCGCGCCCTCGCTCACATACGACGTCACCCCTCGCGCTAACGGTATCGTTGGGGTCAGTGCCTCAGCTTAGAGGGCGCCACTGGGCGAATAACGGCAAAAAGGGCTCATCTCCTAGCTGGCTGAATGTCTACGACCTGCTATCATGGGCTTGGTTACCCCAATGCTCGGGACCCGCTTGCCGGGATCAAGGGGTGGAGATTATTTCCTTCGTGGTCAGACTCCGGGAGGATGCTATCCCCGCACGTCGCAATCCCAGCTGCGACAGCATCGTGTTGTGGACTCATGCAGCATGCCGGTCGTGGTGGCGAGCAGCCTCCCCTGCAGCTTCTGCGTACAGCATGGCAGCATCTCCATTTTCTCTGCGAGTAAGTCAGCGGTTTTGTCCCAATTGAGTCATATTTCAGGACCGATATCCCTGTAATCATAACCTTAGCATAGGGCTGCTCCACCAACAGATCACGGGAGGACGGGCCGTCACTTTGTCGGTCCTCCACCTCCGACTACTCGGCGAAACAGACCGAAGCCGTCCAGCTTTGCCGACCATTTTAGTCACAGGGGACACGACGACCGCCTAATGCGGAGAATTGGGGATTGATCCCCTGGTCAAGGTCAAGGTCAAGGGGCAGGCGAGTCTTTTTTCTTACTTCGTATTAGCTGCTTGTAATAGGCAGTGAATTTCCTGGAGAGAGAAGTGCCAGAGACATCCGTATGATTTGATTTGCAAGGCACCATAATTCTCACAAAGAATGGTCCACCTCTCATATGTTGGACACGTGCTCTGAGGCAGACTTTCACCAAGGACAATGCACAGAATGGAACCCGAAAATTCATTGCGCAAACGAAATGACATTTATATACTATAGCGATGCTTCTTCTACTCTAATCCATCTGGCGTAGCAACCGCAATACTCTGCCAGCTTAGACGGAATTTGAGTTATCAGCGCATGACCAAGCGCTTGATCCTCCACTTTCTTTGTAAGAATCAATAATGCTTACGATAGATCCGTATGTGCCAGCAATCATCAAAAAGGTTCCAGAGATGACAACAAAAACGCTCCAGCAAACCATCATGATCCACTTGGGCGATCGCTCCTGTTTGCCCTTGCTCCAGTTGTCGTAGAGCCACATGCAGCCCATTGGCTGGAATGACATGAGCGTACCAAGAAGAGCTCCGACCAAGGACACAAGACCGCCAAAGACTGGGATTCCACTGGCGATCAGATAAGAAATAATAGCAATGCCAAAAGTGCAGCCAAGCCAGGTGCCCCAATGCACGGGACTGTTGGCTGTGAGATGCTTGGATCCTCGGAGAAGACGGATGAAGATGTACTTGGCTGGCAAATGAATGACCAGCGTGGTTGTGACGATCAGTCCGGGAAGAGCGAGTCCGTAGCAGACCTTCTTCATCAGCGCACCAGCTGAGCCAAGGGCGGGCGAGGCAACATAAGAGCCACAAAAGTAGTAAACAACACAACCAATGGCGATATAGGTGGACGTCACAACACTCTGGCAGATGAGAAGGGATCTAGTGTAATGCTGGGGGTCCCGCATCTCAGCAGCAATGGAGAAAAAGGCTGGTGTGCCCGCATAGGCAAACACGAGGGCGGATACCGCTGTGATGGCATCTGTAAAAGAAGGGTTTCCGATGATTTTGTAGTCAGACTTCCAGTGGCCTTCTTTAGGTGCAGCAGCGGGGCGGTCTTGGACACCGACAGCAATTGTGACGATCAAAACTAATTGGAGATTAGTCTCACCACTAACACACCAGAGACAATTGGGGAAATGTTGGAGAAGGCTTACTCGAAGTCAGGATGCACCCCAATCCAATCCATGCCAGCCAACTGATACGGCTCAATGTCCTGATACTAGCAAACATGAATCCAATTATGGCGGCAACAGCGACGAAAACGGCTGTGCATGCGCCATGAGTTGAGACGGCGTTCAGGCCGATGGAGATGCTGAGCATACCGGATCCGGCGACGAAGATCCAGTCTAAACAGCGTTAGCATCATCTCCACTATGGTGAGCGTGTCAAGGCGTTTTACGTACACAGGCAAAAAGCGCAACCAAGCAATTCGCGGCCGACGCGGCCAAATAGCAATCCGCCGACGTCATCGATGCTGTAAACCTCGCGATGGCGCAGCTTGAATACACCAACAATGTAGTCGGACCAGGTGGTGATGATGGCGATTGAGATGAGGCAAATGACACCTGGTACCAGACCGAGCGTGTCAAAAGCTGAAGGGATGGAAAGAACACCAAGGCCGATTTGTGTCTTCATCATGAGTGCCGCAGTTCCTAGCCATCCAACCTAGAGAGTGTAAGCACAAGTACGTGAGTGTTGCTATTATGAGAAAGCGCACATTTCGGTAGTTTGGTCCACCTTCATTCATCGAGCCAAAGACGGCATCGTGGGTTGTCTCGGGGTCAACCTCGCCGACAGACGGCGCAGAGCCATGTCCCTCGAGGTCCTTGGATGACTTGGACATTGTGAGTTTGCTGAAAAGATGTGTGGAGAAGCAATTGCATGGAAGACTGATTCTGGAATGCTGTAGCGGACGTTGACAGCGCTTTTAAACAACTTCTTGGCTCCGCACCCTGGTCTACTCCAACCTGGAGGCGCGGGGAATCGGCTGCATTTGCTCGTCTGGGAAACGCTCGCTTTGGTGTAATCCAGTCCTTTGGAAAGACGTGGGTGGCGCGCTACGCGAGCGGCGACGGCCATGCTGCAACCACCCAGACAACTCGTGGCGATAATCATGCTGTTGTGGGGAGAGCTGTGGAGAGCTGTGGAGAATTGCGAACACAGTCCTACCCCAGATTATTACCCCAGACCTGAGTCTCATATCAGCCCCAGGCCCAACACTACGGAAGCCGACCCGACTTCTCCAGGTCTTGTCCATCGGGTGGGGATCCGATGCGGTTATGGCGGGCGATGGAACCAAAAAGTGGCGAAATTACCTGCTTGTATTCCAAATGAGACCGTCAATCGCGCCTTGATGCTTGCAAAACATGGGGTAACGATGCACAGGTGGACCTTTGAGGGGTCACGTCATGTTTCTCCGTCGCGGGAGATGGGCCTGAATCAAGATGTCACTCATAGTTACGTGAAATTCCCTCGCTGCTTACGCCCAAGCACCGTAAGACTACTTTATGCCGTCAAGGCGCGTGTTAACATATATTTAAACGGGCGAGCGAATGACTTGACTTGTGAAATCGTGCAGATACAGACTTGGAGATGCTGTTGCCGTAGAGAATTATTTGGCCACTATAACTTATGCGGGGAATCGAAGCCATTGAGGACAGGCAAACCCCTCGTGACAATCAGCCAACAGACTCGGACTTGGCGGATCGACGCATACGAAATCCCTGGACGCCCTCAATTCTCCCCACTGGTTCACTCGGTTGATATGTGGAGTATTGAGTTTCCCAGAATGGGCATGAATGGCGCTTACAGGTTCTAGTCTCTTCTTTCTCTATTCAGTGCATGTCTTAGGCCAAGACGAATATGCATGCCCGTTTGACTGTTGACCATGTTACCTGCTCAGAGCCGCATTGTCTTTGGCCAGATGTCGCACTCGGGGAAGAACATTGTTAAGCTCCATGTTGAGCGCCGGGGTGATAGCCACTGGCTAAATAGAAGTCCCCGGACTAAATTATTACATTTTATTGCTATTTTGAGCCATTATTATTTCCATTACTTAAAGCAAATGCCTAATCATGACACATATTCGCATCCACCTGCCTAAGGCCGGACATCGTGTACGTGCAGTTGAAGAAGCTCCACTCTTGTAAGCTAGGTGTAAACACCAACTACACGGAGGCCACTTGCGGAAATCTCTAGAGCAAAGCTAAAACGTGGTTATGGATAAGGAGCAGAGAAATGATGTAATCGAGCCCAACCTGAAATGCTCCTTTCGGCGATAGGTGCCTCCGGCAAGGCTCCCGAAGGAACGAAATAACACCACTGTAATGGGAAGTGGCCCGTACCTGAAATGAAAGCTTCCCCTTTCTCCTCTGAGCTTCCTTTCACGGATCAAATATTCATCCCTCTTTCACTTCTTTCCCACTGCTCCATCCAAAGCTCCATCCACTGATCGGTGATGCTACCGCAGTCTCTGAACGTGCTGCTTGCTTTTTCGACATTGCTGGTAGAAAAATTGATCTTTTGGCTAGTTCCGACACTAGCCTTGAAGAAATCAAGCAATTTGATGGCAGGAATCTTAGTCAGGTCTGTCTTTGTGTCATACTTTGAGGCATATTCTTCCAGGGAAGCTAGCCACTCGCCGTAGTCCACCATTTCAACTTCGTCCCCATCTCTGTCCAGAAAGGCTTTTACAGTAGGATACAGCTGTTCCCAAGTCGTATGGCGCGGATTCACAAGATTGTATACGGAAACACCATCATTGGGTTGTTTTTCCTGGTGTAGAATATCAATAATGGTTTGGGATAGGATGTCAACCGGGATCCAGTCGATCTGAGCAGCCAGATCAATCCTGTTTGGCAGCTTCCGCATCACTTTTGAACTCCGAATGATGGACGGGAACCACTCTTTGACATTCCAGCATCCTTTATCGGAGAGCACGGGGCCAGCAATTTGGCCCACACGAAGAATGCTTCCACTGACAGACGAATTGGAACAGACCTTCTCCAACACACGCTCTGCAATGTACTTGGACTCCGCATATCCTACAGGCTGGACCGCATCCGAATTCGGCGGCACGATTTCGGGAACGGGTCCGGTATGGCCCGCCTTTTCCCAGTCCATCATCGTGCCGACACTGGAGACAAAATAAAAGCTCGCATTTGATTTGCTGCTTGCAGCAAGATCCACCAACTCAAGAAGCGCTGGCAAATCAGTCAACGAGTAAGAATCCAGCGACCGATTGAAATCAACGGTCCATGCGTTATGAATGATATGCGTCGCCTCCCATCGCAACTCCTCATAGATCTTGTCAGAAATCCCTAGACGAGGCTTGGAAGTGTCCCATCGGATAAAAGTGACACGTCTTGGATCGAATTCGCTGACCAGGCCGGAATTTTTGTTGACCAATTCCTGGCGTTTGGCTGCATCATGAGAGCGATTAAGACAGTAGACGTGGGATACACTAGCATCACTGACCAAATTGGATAGAAGATATGATCCAAGATTGCCGGTAGACCCGGTCAATATTACCTTTTTCGTCGCGGAAGCCGTTTTTCCATTGGGTAATTTAAAGGAAGACCAGAGAGATTCTATCTTGGATTCTATCAAGCTTAATCTTGACTCTTCATTGTTCCCATTTGGCTGATTCTGCAACGAGACCAGCGCGCCGAGGAGCTTGTCTAAAGTTGGGTGGCGATAAATGAACGAAGGCTGAAGTTGTGTAGCAATAGTAGCGTCATTACGCAGCGCAACCTTCAGCTTCCGGGATAGCTGAAGGGTTTGTAAAGAATCCATGCCAGATTCGTAAAAGTCTGCCTGATCATCTAGTGATTCGGCTTTTAGAATGAAACTAAGGATGCTTCTCAAAGTAGACTTAGACTCTTCCAATGGCCTGTTGAGATTAAGCAAAGGGCCGTCGTTTAACGATGCAGCTTCCATTACCTCATATCTTCTGTTTATTTCGTCAAGATAGGCCTTCTCTGTCCACATTCTGCTTCTACCTCCCTTGGCAGTTCTGTGGAAGGGCTTTTCTGGACTGGCCACAATAACCAACTCCTTGACCAGCCGTCCATGAGCAGGACAATCTTTGTTTGCGGTTTCTATAGTGGGCCAAATTTCCTCAATGAAAGTAGTTGAGTTTTCTTGGCTTCCCATTGTCGGGTCCTGGGGCTCCACTAGGACTGCTGACTGAAAACGCCCATGCCCGATCACGATGGCCATCGTGACCTGGGGATGTGCCTGTATAATGCTTTCCATTGTCACAGGGTTCAACTTTTCACCATTATCAAACACAATGACATCATCTTTCCGCCCATGATGCTTCCACACATTCGTCTTTGCGGGATCCGGGTGCCGGACGTAAAGGTCATTTGTGGATATCTCTTGGAGATGTGGAAAGGTTGAGAACGCCAGTTGCCAATCTTCTAGCCCTGGCTTTTTCACCACTACTAATTCGTAAAGATCGTCAAAGCAATGGCGAAACTCAACACCTGAATGGCTTCCAGGACAGATGTACTGGTAATCATCTGCATCCACCATCAACGAGTGTGGCAATCCAGTTTCGGTTTGTCCCATCATGCTAATGAGTCTAGTGTGCGATTTCAAAACGTCACCCGCCGAGGATGGAAGCGCTGCCCCTGCATACATTGTTAGATTTAATGGGTGCAATCCTTTAATGTAGTCCGGAGACTTTGAAATATCTTCCAAAATTGAGGGTGGAAGAAGGGTCGAGTCAACTAGGCCACTGGAGTGCACTTCATGGGCAAGTTCTGCCGTCAAGGGCTGCGGTGGAGGCAACACCGGGACATTGTTCCAGTGAATGCTCATTGTGAAGAACATGAAAATTCCTGCTCCCTATGGCTTCGGTCAGCTGGCAGTTCACTTGCCGGCCTCCTCAGGGAAGGGGCTTACATGAAACATTGGAAACGAAGAAAAGGTCCTGGTACTATTTTGACTGATCCAATGAAAGACGGATTCTTTTCCGTTTTCTTCTGGAACAGTTGCATGTATTTGAGGAATAGTGAAAAGCAAGAATGGAATTGTGATTGGTCTTGGAATGCCTAACCGGTGCCGCTGTCAGTACAAATTAAACCTCCAGTCTCACACTGCTTACCGGTTGATCCAGAGGTGTGGATAACAGTGAATGGTTGTTTCTTTCCTTCCTCAAATGTTTTGGTGAATGGAAATTTCTGGACAGGCTCAGGATTAAGAAGATCGTCCACAGAAGGCATATGAATGTGTTTAAGTCCCATATCATCGATGACGGGAGCGATGCCAGCTGGGATTTGGGGAGGCGTCATCATCACCTTGCATTCAGTTGCCGCCAACAGACTTTTATGTGCCTCGAAGCTGTTTCTAGGAGATGTCCAAAAGGATTTGAATCCTGCCTTGGCAGCTGCAAGAGCAAAGAGGGGATATCGGATATCTGTAGGTCCAATGTAGGTTACCGTCTCGAAACTTTCACTCCGTCCCAGCTTATCAACCAGAAACCATGCCAAACGGTCGGCACCATTCGCGAAGCTTCTTGCAGTGATATCCCGAAAGCCACTCGATACGTCATTGCCGAGTGGAATGGCGGCCACAATCTGCTCCGGTCGTTGATGAGCAAGATCATCAACGAGCCTGGGAAGGAGCTGAAAATCCCCCTTTTCCGGCATATTCTTGATGAAGTCGGTGTAATTGTGCCTTTGGAAATGTTGGTTGATTTCGTATTTTCACGAACAAAGATGCGGATACTTGAACAATTGAGACTGGGCCGATGCCTTTATATGCCGCACAAAGTTTGTTCTTGCGCCCCTATATTGATCCTTCGCTGACCGTCACCCCATAGTGATGTGCCGCGGGGAAACTAAAAGCCCGACTGCCCAGGGTTGAACTCAATCTTGACCCCTGTGAGAGTGGGCCAGCCGATGACATCTTCTCATTTAATGGTGGAGGCGCCCGCGCCAAAGACTCGGCGAATCCCATTTTGTCATTTCAGGTAGAAATTCGCCGGTTAAGCCGGGCCTTAGAAAATACTTAGATTCACGCCGACCACTGGCCGTCAAATTATTGTAGCGTTTCATGCAACGAGATTAAAATATTGTTCATACAATACAGCGCTGAATTCACTGTTGATAATTGATTGGGAGAAACTATTACTCTCGGTATGAGGATGGACAAACGTGCACGTGCCTTCGTCCCTACCGCTGATTCAGTGCAGGGATGCCCAAGTGGAACGGCTAAGGATTGAACCCCTTGGGGCTCCGTATTTATCACGGCACATTATTACCGCTAACCAGTTAAGCTCTGAGGTTCCGCCGGGCTCCATATACTGATTCAAGACAGAATCACCAGCCAATCTGACAGATTGTCTTTGAAACATTTCATTAACCCCGTCTGCAAAAAACTCCGAAGAATTTTAACAAAGGGGCATCTTCAATGTAGGGTTTAGATAGCAGATCAATGGTTGTCGGAAATGCAGCTAAGCCATCATTCATCAATTCTACAACAGTGGAGAGATTTCCCAAAGAAATGCGGGAAACCATATGCATTACTATTTAGCTTCTTACTTGGAGAATTCTCCGAACGACCGTCTGTCTTTCATTCTATGCGGATCCTACCGTAGGCCCCACTTATGAAGCGTCTATTTAGTGTTACATGTGCATACTAGCAGACAATTGCTCCCAAAAATTGCACTTGTCATACTCATATGACTGAATAATCTCCATAGACGTCACGTTTGTCTGTAGTCTCAGCCGTTGGCCACGCCCGTATTCCTTCCACCTTGGATTTCCACTGCTTCTCAGAGCATTAGGATTTCCGCCTGATAGTACAAAGCTGGTCCAGTACTGTTGGATTTGACTAACAATGCGGTGGTTCGAGCCGCCGGCCTCGTAGCTGGTTGCGCCGGGAAGAGCCACATATGACTTTGCGTACTCCGGTCCCCAAACTGCTTGGACTTCCCAGGTGTGAGGAACAATATAGCCGGCAGCCTCTTCTACGGCATCAATTATGTTGTCACGAAACAGAAAGACCTCGACACCTGCAGTACTAAGTTCGGATGCGAGATTTAGTGTCGGGCAGGAAAAGCCGGCGTCTCCATACATCTCAGCAGCCCGGTAGTAGAGCGGCGATACAGAAACATTAACACCGTGAAATTTGCGTGGCACATCCGAGTAGAGAGCATTCGCCTGTTTGAGGTGGGCCTGAGTCAAGTCTGGGTATTGAGTCTTCATGAACAGGGCGATGTCGTCAGTAGTATTTGCTTGTGGCGCAAAAAGGGTTCCCTCGGTGTGGGATGAGCCCATGATTAGTGGCCTGTGTTTGGAGAAGTTGCCGGCCTGAAGCATCGCATAGGCTGTATCAGTAAATAGCTTTCCGTCAATGGCTGGGCCATATGGGAAAAGGGGGATGGTGTTCTGGTCAGGTGCCGCCCGCCCCACGTTGGCGGCTTGGATAACACTAGAATCGAGATTGCGCAGGCACTTGAGGTCTTTGCAATTTGTCGCGTTCAGCAGCTGATCATACTGAAACTCGAGATCCTCAACAGAACGCAGTGGAGGAAGGTAAGAAGCTTCTGCGATACCAGAAATCCAATCCACATCTTCGTCCTGGGGAGGTTTGCCGCCGTAGGCTAACGTCTGAAGCAGGACACTTCCACCACCAATAGAAGTGCCAAACAAGGTGATCTTTGTAGGGTCACCACCAAAGGCTGCAATGTGATTCTGAACCCAACGCATCGCCGCCCGCTGGTCGAAAAGACCCACGTTCAGATTACCCTCTTTTTCAAGCTCCTCGCTAGCAAGAAATCCATATGGTCCAACGCGGTAGTTGAAAGTAGCAACAATAACATTTCCATTACTGGCCTCAATGAGCCCAGTTCCATTGTAATTAGGGTTGAAAAGTTGCACAAAGGCACCACCCTGAATCCAAAGCATCACAGGCAGTCCACCTCGATCTGAAGCTGTGGCATTTGAGGGGACGTAGACATCAATGAATAAACAATCTTCAGCCGCCGTTAATGGCGTGGACTCGAACGCAAGACCCTGAACGCCATAACAAAGAGGGCCCGACTATTTGTGTGTTATTATCAGCATTGTAATATAATTATAGAAGCATGATGAATTAGAACCAACCTCTTTGGCTTGAATGGCACCGCTTTCTTGCTCGGGCGCCTTTGCGAGTCTAAATCGATTCTCGCCGAGTGGAGGTGCCGCGTACCGCATACCCAAAAACTGGTTAATTCCGTTCTTGAGTGATGTGCCTTCATACTTGGCATATCCAAGATCGACTTTGGGATTGGCGGCGCTTGTTCCTAACAACAAGGCTAGCGTTATCCATCGAAATGTTGAAAAAATATTGGCCATCATCAAAAATTTAGCCAATTTGACCTGTGTAGAGCAACAACAGAGTGGCAGGCGAAAGGCAGATTCAACTGTTAGAGATGCGTTGAAATTGAAGAGACAAAAACCAAGCACTTGTTGTAGACACGAATGTTTACTTTATATCTTATTCACCAATAACCAAATTTTCTCACTTGTCTATTCTCTTCCCATTTTTAAATCGAAAAGGCATTGATCTCTGCCAGATGCACGTGTGTTTAGTGTGAGTTGATTACGTGATAGCTAGCTTGATTACAAAAATGGGCTAGGGACGGAGCGGAGGACGGAGCGGAGGGACGGAGCAGGAAAATGTGGGCCGCTGATTAACTGGAACAGTATCCTTGCAAATCCAAGTAATGCCCAAGATACGCAGCATGAAACACTCAATTGAGCGTAATAAATAGCTGTAATGACTCCCTGTCCTGATCAGATTTTTCATGTCATCCCCCAAAACATCTTCATCTTTCTCTCAAATTTTCATTTTCTCGAAACGGCTTCTAGACTAGTCAGTTGCAAGAACAGCACTAACACTTGTACATACATTTATGTTCATGCCGTCCATCCTAGTTGTTGGGGCAGGCGAGCTCGGCAATGCCGTACTCAGAGGCCTGGTCATGTCCCCCAAAAAAATACCAGATATTAAAGTCACTGTTTTACTCCGACCCGAGTCGATTCACTCCCCGTCAGCTGCCAAGCAACAGTACATTGATAAAATCAAATCATTGGGAGTTCAGATAAAACCCGGCGACTTTATTTCAGCAGACGTGGTCGAGTTGGCTGCAATTTTCAAGCCATTCGACATCATCATACAATGTGCTGGATACGGTATGCCTAAAGGCACTCAAATTAAAGTTACCCAGGCAGTTCTACAGGCCGGAGTGCCCAGGTTTTTCCCTTGGCAATTCGGGCTAGATTTCGACGAGATACCAGCAGGCAGCTACGGCGGAATGTTTGATGACAACAAACTGGTGCGGAAGATGTTGCGCGAGCAAGATGCCGTTGATTGGACAGTCATCTCGACTGGATTGTTCATGTCATACCTCTTCCTTCCATCATTTGGGGTTGTGGACGCTAGAAACAAGATTGTGAGAGCCCTAGGAAGTTGGGACAACAAAACTACAATCACTCTACCCAATGACATTGGGAAAATGGTGGCCGAAGTGGTGTATACTCCTTCCAAAGACCACATGGTCTACCTCAGTGGTGACACGATTTCCTATAGCAAACTGGCTGATATTGTCGAGAACCAATTTGGTGCAACTTTCACAAGGGAATTATGGGGCATCACGAAGCTGCAGAAGGATTTAGACCAAGATTCTGACAATCTTTGGAAGCAGTATAGAGTGGTGTTTGCTACTGGTCACGGCGTCTTTTGGGCAAAAGACAAGAGCCTTAATTTTCAGAGAAACATTCACCTAACAGCGGTTCAAGAGTATCTTGGAAACAATAGCAGCTATATTCGAGACTTGGAGTAAAAACCTTAGCTATTCTTTATCCAAGTCAACTACTTATTCCTGTGCAGTCCACCAGTGTCACCAGTGTCGTGAATCATGTTAGGTACGGCCCTCTCAATACTCTCTGGAAGTTTTTCCTGAAGCTTCTTGGGGACTATAGAAGCATTTCCTCCATCCTTGGCGTGGGTCTTATTTGTCGATTGACCAGGTTCCGACCCAGTAGGATGAATCTAAAATTACTTGTCAGTCGTGTCATCATCTACTGGTGATGAACTTACAAAATCTGGAAGGCGTTCTTCGAGATCTTCAGTAGCTCTTTCTTGCAATTTTCTAGGGACTTTGGAATCTCCGGTAGCATGCGAAATGCCCTGACCGCGTTCATTCTGTAGAAATTCTGACATTATAGCGATGAGGTTTGGGTAAAGTCTTAACGTGAATAGTAAATGTCTGACGGGCCAAAGGACCTTTCGACCTTTTTATACAAGAATATGATGAATTATTCCAGAAATTTCAATCCTCCGACTGATACCTCCCGGAGTCATGGATGCCACTTAAGGCTCTCCTGGTCATCATTACGTTGACCAATACTCCCCAATAACAGCCGGCATTCCAAAATCGGCCGACACCTTTATAGTGCGAACTTAAATATACTCAATCGACCCCATCAATGGCCGATTGAGGCTAGTTTTTGGGGGCGCCCGTCTCCAAATTCCCAATTGTGCTGTAATCAGATTCGCCACCTTCGACTAAACACGCCACTTTTTTTTTATGACGTCTTCTACTCATCGCCGTCAATAACCCATCCAAAATGTACTCAATCAAATAAACGCGAAATAGCACGACAAGTGACAAGTCCTGTCCTGTGCTAGAGGGAAGTTTTTGGTGATAACGTCATGCTTCTAGCTTACTGATTGCACTAATGCTTTATCCCTTTCCCTCCAACAAAACAGTTCACTCGACTCCCTATCGAAGCTGTTACATGCTCATTATTCATCAAGTTAGTACAGCTTCTTCCAATCCTGTCTCTCGCACCACTCTCTCGTAGGTTTGAGATTCATCGGCACTCCAAGATCGGCTGGTTGCACAATACTCTTGTCAACTTTCCCTCCATCGAATCCGCATTCGATGCAAAATCCAATCATATCCGCATAATCTTTATCGAGATCGGGATCACCTAGATTGATGCTAATTTCACCATCGACATACTCCATGCGCTTTTGCAGCACCTGAGCCAAAATTTGGGCAAATTCCCTTGCATTGAGCCACTCCTTAACACCAATCATCCTCTTTCCTGGCGACGCTCGCAATAATGCATGCACAAGGGCACCTGTATCATCCACAACAGAGTACATTGGCAAAGGCATCGTAGCAAATGCTTCTGGAAGAGACAAAATGAGTGCGCCATTTGTCTTCATTTCGCATTTAGTTAGTACAAGCATAAACTCTTAGGTCTGGGCACATACCAACTTGGGTCGGAATATTTCAGCTGAGGGTCCAAAATAATTTTCCAGAAAGAAGCCTGCATAAAATACGCTTGTCTTGGCCCAAAGATCCGGGTAAGTTGATCTACCATACTCCTCAGCCATACCTTTCCCGTCGAAATGATAAACGTGCGTGAACTTTCCCCCGCTCAACTTGTTTGGGCTGGGCAAGGCGGAGAGGATGAATCTCTCAAGTGTAGGAACTTGAGCAGCAATGTCAATGATATTTTGGTTCTGCTTGGCTTCGTATTCTCTGACAAAAGGTCCAATGCTTTGACCAGTTACAGAAGCCAGCTCACGTTTTTGGGGGTCGTGAAAGTATTGCCAATAGTCCGTCACACTAAAGATGGCGTTGGCACCTTCAAAAGCAGATTTGAGAGATGCACGGTTATCAAAATCACCCATTACCATCTCCACTCCAAGGGAAGCCAAATGAAGAGCTTTAGGTGAGCGCGGGTCTCTAGTAACACCGCGAAGGGCATACGGAGAGGGGGATAGTGAGAGGAAATGAGAAAGGATAGATCCTCCCTGGTTACCCGTGGCACCAAGAACGACGAGAAGAGGCTTTTCGGATGACATGATGAAAGTTGTTTAGAACAAAGGTCGATGGAGGTGAGAGGTAATGATTCAAGGACAAGAGATTGAGGAGAGGCTCGTGGCTCAATTTATAAACAGTTTATCTGATGTGGATGACAAACATAATGCTCTTCTCGTTGGTGTACCTTCTAAATGGAGAGTTTTGATCTCATTGAAGCCTGATCAGGTTTAGTTTCCACCACGTTTAAGCAAGCACATAAAATTAATCACATCGCTTGATTATCAATTCCCTTGGGTCCCGATTTAGTCTAGTTCCCACTGGGTCTATATTGGCCTTTCTTGATAGCCCCGTTATGGGCAAATACCACCAATGTCAAAAACGGGTCTCCAGAGATATCCATATCCGAATCACGTATCCATTCTGAAAACTGGTGAAATGAACTCAGTTGCACCCCCACTTCTTCACCTGTCCGGGCTTTGGCTGCCGAAATCCACGCTTGTGGTGACTCTGCTGTCCAAAGGCCGATTCTTTTCTCGAAGGGAAGCGACTCCACAAATAACCAATTTGAACAATAACCGTGTTTAAAACTAGCCAATACAAGAGATAGTGTGTATGACATAAAGACAGTTCGGCGAACGCTTTCTCCAAATAACCATTTCTGCCATGGGGATTGGTGTTCAGGCATCTGTGCTTGGACTAAGTTTATCAAATCTTGAGTCCATTTCGACAAAATCACGAGGGCTGTTTCTGCCGTAGTGTGCTCCAAATGATTCACAGAAAAGAAGAATGTCGAAATGTAGACAAGAAGAGCTTGAATGGCCGTCAGAGCCTCTTCAACGGGCAAAATATCAAGATTGAGTTGGATTAAACGCTCCAAGTTCTCATATCTCATTCCACCTTCTAATTCTACCAACGGAGATATGTGATTGTAACTTCCATGCATTTGCAATTTAGGGTGCGCAAACATAGCAGGTTTATTGGCTTTTAGCATGTCTGGCACTGATATGTAGCCCAGCCGAACAATTTCGAAAGCATCCACGTGGCCAGGTTCGCAAATGGCGGGGTCAATTTGAGAAGAGCGAAAATTGAGCGTCTTCATGATGCAATATCCGGGAGAATCGCAATTTGATGGATTAAATAAAAGTTTAGGAGATTGTCCAGACTCCACAGTGGGTGCATTCAGGGGCTCAAGATCGTACACACAATCAAGGCCCCTTTGGATGCAACGAATGCACTTTGGGAGCTGAACAACACACTTCCGTTTAGAAACAGTACAATTGCGACAAGACTTCCGTAATGTAGTCATATTGAGTCGATTAGAAGTGTTTGTGAGCGATGAAAGTTTTTGGGGTAGAGCCATCCCAGCATACCAACCCCATCATTCCCCCTGAATATATTGCGTCAGAAGCGAAATGACCTGAAGACTTCGCCCGTTTCGGATTAGATCCCACAGGTCTGCCCCCGGCCTTAACTCTATGGCGTTAGACTGAGCTGACCTTGCGTAAAGGATCCCTGTAATCTGACCAAGAAGTGACGGTTCCACCAGAGTGCTACCCTAAAGACACTTTGTTTTAATTGTCTTTTTTTTCAACAGCAACAAATTTATAATTTTCTCAAAACAGTAATTAGATGAGAATATTGTAAGATGGCAAGTAGAATGAAATACATCTTCTATCTTAAAATGCAATTTCTTTGAGAGCCAGCATGGTTCGAGAACGGTGTCATCGTGAGAGAAATTCAAGTAAAGGCGCATGTTAATTATGCACATTAGATTCATCAACCCAATTTTCTAATGATAAGCCCCTATACTATATGTATATTGAAATCGGGGTTTTAAATTCATGCATTCCATACCTATCTGCTTCTTTATAGTATGAAAAACCAGTTTATGATGGCACTGAGTAGGTGGCCTTTCGGCAAAACACCGGTTATGGTGAATTTGCTTACGTTTGGTGCCTGGTTCATCCCCGAACGAGCCGCAAAAATACAGCATTAGCTACGGGCTCTGACCTTAACCAATGACACACTTTTGGCACAGAGACCCTCAGCATGAGTAACTCAAACTACGAACCATCGTCTGGTCACATTTTAGAAACCTGTCAGCCATGCGTTAGTCTAAAAATACGCTGTATTAAGACTCAAGACTCTGGGCTGTGCGACCGGTGCTTGCGGCTTGGCAAGACATGCGTCTTTAACCCAGCCCGTCGACGGCCCAAGGTCAGTCGCAAGAGGTGATGTTTATCTGACATTGCTAATTTTTACCCACTTCTAACATCTATAACACTCAGACTGGAAGATAGACTTGAAGTAAGATCAAGGTCGAGCAGAGGAACCAGATCGCCGTCAAGCCTAGAAACCTTATCTTCCACCCCAGTTGTGAGCCCTGAGCAACTCGGTGATATTTTTAACGCCAAAGCATCGCTTGACCCCTTCGAGAGAACGATTCTATCTCTAGAGGCAGGAGAGATGCTGATCGAATATTATGGGAAGAAAATGATACCGTATTTCCCGTTTGTTTTGTTCCCCAAGAATTTGCCCGTTGCCGAACTCAACACGACCCGACCGTGTGCCTGTCTGGCTGCATTGGCAGTTGCTTCCCACGCAGATACACATTTGCAGCGAACCCTGTTTAGGCTTTTTAATGACATGGTTGCTTTAAGAATGGCTAGAGGCTCGTTTAACAATATTGATATGCTACAAGGGCTGCTGATAACCCTTGCATGGTAGGCAATTCCCTCTGATCGGATTTGGACATTTGCTCACTAAGTATTGCAGGGCCCACTATCAACCTCGCCCTAAAAAATACACACAGATGCTGCACCTCGCTACCAGTATAGTTGGTGATTTGCGATTAGAAAGACCCCGGCGCCCTAAACTATGGGCCGTTGATGGCGGCAAGGATAAGAACGAACCCGAATGGGGCCCTGACGAAATTAGGGCTTTAATTGGAACTTACTACCTATCTTCACTGTAAGAAAGTCGACTATTAACCCGGGTCTATTTCGCTAACTGCACAATTAGCTCCTCTATTGTGCTTCAGAAATTGCATCACTTTCCTTATACACCTTACATTTCGACATGCTGCGAGAATCTTTCTCTTCTAGGCGAGTATCCGACAGATAAATATCTTGTCTGGATTGTGCAGTTGCAGGTGCTCTTGGAAAATATTGAAGATGCTGTTCGCAGAGCTGGTCCCACCAACGACGTCGTACAGTTCTCTGCTGAGAGCGGGGAAATTGCCGAGAAATATTCTACAATTAAGTCCACAATACCTTTCCCCTTAAATGAAAGCAGTATGTTGTTTCTAAATTTGGCATGTATTGGTAGCTATGTCTAATAAACATCACACAGCGCCCCTACTTTTGCAGCTGAACCTGCTAGAGCTCCTGCTCACTCAATCGTCGCCACAGGGCACCTCATTTGGGCTTGACAGGTTCGAGAACAACCAAGATCTTTCAAGCAATCAGACGAATTTCGTTGGTTGGTTATCTGCCAGTATGTCAGCTGTTAACTCCCTCACAGGCGTGGTGCTTGCACTACCCTCCAGTGAAGAGGCTGAAATGTCAAACTTGGGCTGGGTTATGATGTACTGCGGTCTATCACTAGCAGTCAAGCTAGATCTACTCAGTGCTACAGCAAGCATACTGGGGTTGAAGAAATACGTACGTCAAATCATGGATGTGCCTCATATAATTCGACAAACTATTCTCCGGCTGGAACCAGCGGCAGTTGGAAATATTGGGGATGGATATGAGGATAGCCACCCATTCCATGACTTGATAAAGCGTGTTAATCGGCTCGAAGAGTGGTATTCTACTCGAACTGATATACAAGAGATGGCGTCAACTTCTATGAATGATTCATACGTAGCCGGAGAAACCAGGTTGACAATGAACTCTGAAATCGTTCCTTTTGCCCCGTCATGCCAATCTCACAATGCATGGACCGAAAACTTTAATTGGCATCATGGCTCAGAAATAGTCCTTGGTAATTTGTTTTTCACGGACCCCATGGACCTGCAAGGTGATTTTGATAACAGATGGTTTATAGGCACTTCATCCCTGGCTGGGACAAGTGTGGAACATTAGGATGTGGAATCAAAGCGAGAAAATATATGGCGTAAAACGTGGACAAATAAAAATCGTGATTAAGTTATCTATTTTCTAATTCTATTTGATTCGCCTGGTGGCCAGCTGGGATAATGCATTCTTCCATGAAAAGGTCGTAAACACCATCGTTAGAAACCTGGTCGTCTCGATAAATCCACCTTGATGTGCCCCGAAAACCTTCTATTAACCCAGTAACTGTACCTTTGCCAAGACCGTCATGGGTCATCATGGGCTTAAATACTTGTGCAATTGCGATAGCCCCCCCACGGGGTATCACCACCCGGTTTGCAATCAGGGCGGCAATGATTCCAAAAATAAGCTGCAGGCCAGTTAATGTGAATAGGATCACATGCAAATACGTCCAATGCTCCACGTCGATCTGTGTTCCCATTGTGGGCACTGTTCCATTGACGGTTAGACTGGGGTTAGCTTGAGCAACCATGGCGACAACACCGATCGAGAAACGCGCTATTATTGATGACATGATCGTGGTGTTCCCATTCACTGCGATACCAAAGACAGATTCTGCTGGATAAGACTGGTACTGTACATCTGTGTCGTTGGATCCCGATGTCGCGTCGTAACCCTGAAGAGCGATCGCACTTGAGGCCAATGACCGCAAGCCGAGCCCGACTTCATGCTCCGGGAGTGTACCATTAATTGTAGTTCCAACTGTAGAATTGCAGCTGTAGTACCATGGATCCTTTGCTGAAACCTCGAATGCAGTGATGGTGGTACAGCCATCGCCGCAGCTGTAGCTGATATTCGTCATGAAGATGGTCTGATCCACGCCACCCTGGAAGGGAATCCGGATAGTTTCGTCGCTATATTGACCAGAAACTACAATGTAGTCCGCGGTACCATTTCCTCCCTGCTTGACAGGCATACTTTTGCATACGGCTGTGGCGTTGATACTCCTGGTAGTTGCAACTACGGCATCCAAGTCTGCGCCTACTGAGAGCTCTGTGCTTCGTTCCTGAAAAACATACTCGCATAGGCCGTTATCACAGAATGTAAGGGGGTCTGATGATTCCCATAAATCACCTGTATGCGGTTTGCGATCTGTGGTATTGGTAGCAAAAGCTAGGGATAAGAAACCGTAGCTAACAGGTTTAGCAGTTAATATCATTTTCCGTTTCCGACGAGATTTGTCTGCTCACCTATTCACTGTATACTGCTGGGCACTAAGTGAAGTGAAATTGTTGGACTGAATGACTGCTGCCATTTGAATGCTCGACATGTCAGGTATCGAAATGTTACCAGTGGACGTTAGCAACGCTGATTTATCAGCTGTATTGACTGAGTAGCATAAGCCCATCATAGCAAGAGCCGCTTGGGAACCCTTTGATGATTAGTTTAGGTTCACTCAGGTGGGACTAGAGGCAATACTAATGTTATCAAAACCCATCCAATAACGGCGAGATGGATCGACGATCGGCGTGTGATTCTAGCCAGTAGAATGCTTGAAACTATTCCCTCAGATTGGAGAATCAGATCTATCTATATCCTCATTTAGCATGATTTACTGCGCTGAAAAATATATCAGTAACTAACTTTTCTTATCGATCTGGGTCTTCGACTTAGAATCCACCATCGCAGGTCCGAGACCATGCCATCGAGGAAGCTGAGGATAGAAATGCTAAGTGCAATAGAAAGGCCAGTAATGAGGGCATTGAATTCCCGTTTAGTTGCCCTTGACATGACATGATACTTTTCGTATTCTGACAGGACGGCATAAATGCCAATCACCAGAACAACTGTAACTAGCCACCTCGTAAAGACCTTTGTCATGATACGTTTCATTGACCGTTTCGTGGCGCGCAGGCCTCGAAATCGTCGCTCTATTAAAGGTCTTCCACCATGGTACGAGGCCACAGATGGGGTTGGCGGAACGGACGATGCATCTGATTAATGTTGGAGTTAGCTCACCGTCAAGTTCTAATTAAGCACAAGTGGAAATGACCTTCAAGTATATGATGATCAAAGAGATCCTTCATCATATGCTAGTCATCGTCTAAATTCAGGAAGCGTTTTGCTTGTTTTTTCTTGTTGTAGTCAGCGGGGAATGACAATGCTTGTGCACAGGGTTCCATCTGGGCTATTAATGCTGCTCCATGGCTCATGGAGACTTGCACAGAGTTTCATACACCGCCCCGCCAAATAAGGCCCGTGGACACTCAATAATTTCCAAACGTTATCTCGATAGCCGGGCGAAATCCGATTGACTGAGCCAATCATACGGTCGGAGACAATTTTTGTGAACGCCCAATCAATATTCCATGATGCAACTTGGCAAGGTTGACTCTCGTATGCATGGACCATAGTAACATTATTTGCCCAATGACTGATGAGAATGAAATAAAACGAAGTGGGTCGGAATTTCCTTTGCCTTGCATCTAACGCTCATCTTCCCGTTCTTGGATAAACGCTTGTTGCGTTGCAAGGGTGTCATTCAAACTTGCAAACTTAAAACTGTACCATCCTGTTGCTTGGGCATTTATGTACGTAGTTTGCCAGCCCCAAGAATGGCAGATTCCGCGTATTTGGATTCCGCGCTAGAAAAGATTGGAAAGATTTATTCTGCAGATGGAAAATGAACACGCACATAAATGAATCGAATCACCTATCAAACATATGTACATGTGCCTAGAGTACGCTGGAGTACGCAAGTACCTAGTGGGATGCATTTTGATAGCCCCGGGATTTGCATTGCATGGCGAGTTGGGGATCTGACACATCGATTTCGTATGTTATTATTGGCTGGAGAATGGCCTTTCCCTGGTATTTTCCTTGTCTTGTTGTTTTCGCTCTTGGTTGCTGGGTTTACATCTAATTTGCCGGATCGGATAAACATACACACCGAAATTCCGATCCATTCGAGTTTGACCTAAGTGCTGCCTTGGAGTCCAGAGCCAGTATTACCTGTCTCACGTTTTGAGTAATACATTTTCGGACATGAATTCTGTAATAGAGAACGATAGTGTGTATAGAATTTGAGGTCGATCACTTACAAGCCACTTGCTTTCTCACCGGCTATTGCCCCATTCACTATCCCGGACACTAACCCGTACACTAACCCGTACGCTGTCCCGTATGCTATCCCGTATGCTATCCCGTATGTTGTCCCGTATGTTATCCCGTATGACATCCCGTATACTATCCCGTATCTGGTGTTTCTCCCGTACATTATCCCGTATGACACCCCGTCTGGTGTCTAGTCAAGTGAATCAATTGCATCCACTGGGCTGTGAATAAGTTTCTAATTTTATTTGAAGGATCAAAGTCTTACACTGCAATCTCCGTTTACATCATTAGCTAAGTGGCAAAGGATGTCTTAATGAAGCGGAGCACAACGGTTGTACCAAAGAATGGACAACCTCCTGCCATATAAAACAACAGCAGTGTCTTCAGATAATTTCTAGTCTTCCATGTTGTTCATAGTCACCTTGTATTTTATTTTCACCATGAATTCGCTCTCGTTCTTCTTGAAACTGGCCTTGGTGTCCAGCGCAATTCCCATCGCAGTTCTTGCTGAGGAAGATGACAAAAATATTCCATTCTCAGCCTGCCCACTCATTGGCGCATATTATCCTCCGCCAACAATCTCAAATTCTTCTACCGCCGTTTCCAAGCTTAAATCCGATTTTACAAGTATTTTTGACCAGCTCATCAAAAATGGTGGAAGTGATGACTATGGCCCCATTACACCCAACACAACTTCATTTTCCGTGGCAATTTTTGGAGGTTCCGAAAGTGTTCGCGAAGATCCCATCTTTTTTGAATATCATTATACATCTCCTGAGGACCGAAAAACTAACCCTAACCTTACTTCAAGCACCAAGTTCCCACTTGGTGATGTGACAATGGTTTTTACAGTGTACGCTTGGTTGGTGCAAAATGGAGACCAATGGGAGACTCCAATCACCAAATATTTACCCGAGTTAGAGAATGCAAAGGGTGCGATGACAGTCAATTGGAACGAAATTACAATTGGGTCATTGGCGGGCCAAATGTCGGGGCTGAGTCGAGAATGTTTGTCACTATTATTCGTCATCATGGCTTAACTTTGGTTCAGTACTAACAGTGTGATTTAGCACAAGTATGCGTTATTGGAGAGCCCTGTGACTCGACAGGTAAGTTATATCGTTAAATGAAAATATAGTTCAAATATTCATTGACTTGTTTAGCCTTCGTAAGCAACTTTGCAGAGAAGCCGCCTCTCTTTCGTCCAGACACGACTCCCGTGGTTTCATACGCTGCTTTTCAGCTTTTGGCATTTGCGATGCAAAGAACAGAGGGAGAACCAAAACTGGACTGGGCCACTATCATGGAAAAGACGCTCTTAAAGCCCTTGAACATGACATCGAGCAGCCTGCTCTCCGATAATATACCGGACATTTTTGCTAGCGATAAATTCAACATTTCGGCAATCGGGGAACCTGGGTAAGTTGGCTTGTATAAAGTTTTGATAACAGAATGGCTCATCCGGACCGTAGGGCATTATCTCTTGTCTCATCAATTGAAGATCTTGCTAGAGCAGGTAATTCTATGCTATCATCAACACTGCTTTCACCAGCAATTACGAGACGCTGGCTCCATCCTAACATGGATACATCCAACCTGCGCAACGGTGTTGGCCAACCCTGGGAGGTTTATCGCGCTGGGTCATCATCCATTTCTCCAGTTGTCGACGCTTTGACAAAGAGCGGCACCATCGGGCAATTTGCGAGTTATTTTGGCCTTGCGCCTGACTATGGTGCGGGCTTCGCAATTTTGGCACACGACAGCACAGTCAAGGACCGGAAGCTTGATCTCAACGTACATGCTGATATTATCAGCGAGTCTCTTGGTTACTTGCAATCCATCGCCGCCAAGGAGATGGCATCACGCTACGCAGGAACTTACAAGAGTGACCATGGGGCCATTGGACTCAACATTTCCGACAGTGGGGCAGGCTTGGAGGTTCAAAGTATGACTATTGGAAAGGTAGATTTCAAGGGCGAGATTGCCGAGAAGCTTGAGATCAAAGAGACCGACTTGGATTTCAGAATCTATCCCACAAACGTACAGGACAAGTCATATCAGCAGTTCATTTCACTATTCCAAGATAGAAGCGCGCCAATCGATATGGGTACCCCAACCTGCATTACATGGCAGGAGGTCAGCGCAGACGTGGACCTTAGACTTATCTTCAAGCTGGATGAGGAGGGAAATGCTATTGGGTTGGAAATCCCTGCAGTATCTGATATTTCATGGCAGAGGATTTAGACTTTCATTTTCCATGTGCAATAGCATGGGGTAGTGTAGCTAAGTACAAATCGGCATAATTATTTCTGATCGATAATATTTTGAACAGCTCTCAGTTAGATAGACACCAACTATCTGAAGAATTAGGATGGAAGGATAAGTGCAATGTGGCGTTTTTGATACCACCGCGATCCTTGGGTATCGATGGGATTTTGACTGGCCTGAGCTTGGGGAAGCTGGTGCATCCACTATATATTGGGAACATCTTAAATGAATTATTGTCACCCATCACTATTAATGTCTGCCAGCTCCAATACATGAATACAACACTCTAGTTTCTCTTATGGTCTGTAAAGGCTATTAACGCCAGTGTAATTTGAGGAAAATACATCATTTTAAAGTGGCTAAGATGTTTGTGACTAAACATATCCCGTGGCCTGGTCCTACTGCTATTTGCACCTGTTAAATGAGCATGACACCTCCCCTTGGAATTGAACCAGGGGAGGTAATAGCATGAGAGTGTTTTGAACGGGTCATATCCCCGATTGGCACCATTCTATGGCTTTTTTATCAATTTTAATGGGCGTCGCATATATTATGTAAAACTTATTGTGTTCATTCAGCATATCTCACCGAAAGATGAATGCGACCTGCAACATGACGGAATACGCGAATGGAAAATAATTGGAGCATCAAGGGGATGGATCCTAACCGAGGCGGTATGGCTCTTTTACGGAGCGTCATTGGACTAAGAATAGATTGGTGAGCTTTTACATCATTCTTTTGGATATTTGCCACTCCAGTTGACCCCCGGATGAGCTTTGGAGGAAGTTTAGGAGGTAGTAACTGACTGAAGAGTAAAGATCATCCATGGAACCTTTTTGCCGAGTAGAAATATTAACCATTCAAAGAAGCAGGACCGTATTGCGGAGTGGAACTCGGCAAAAACGAAACGGCCCCCCTGCCGATCTCCTATCCGATCAACAATGGGCTGAATGCATTCAACATGATGTATTATGAAGAAAATTCAGCCCTGATCCTGGCCATTTGTGGAGAAGATAAGGAGAGACCTCCAGAAGACCCATCTTCAGGGCCTGTCTCAGTAGCCGAACCGACAACAGCTATGATGTCACTAAATCGCCGTGCTCGAGTGCTTTTCTTCTTTTTTTTCTTTTTTTTCATTAAATTTTTTTAGCCATGTTTTTGTGTCTTGTAATAAAAATTCTCGTAATATTACTGCATATTGTGTGACATACCGCCTGAATCAATAATGGAATTTGAGCTTTTTGTTTTGCTGCCGAATTTAACTGAAACTTTCACTGTGGAAACTTGCCTCGCCTTAATTGCAGTGGGCCGTGGGGCAGCTCGGGCACTGATGGATAGCGTAACGTTGTTGTTGAGCAGCCGAAATTGGGGCGATCTGCTGCTGATCATTGGCTCTACCGGGTCATGATTTGCACCGCGCAGCGACATCGCCTTCGCCGGGAAATTAAGCCACACCCAATGCTGCAATAGAAACCTTAACCGATGGCATTGCCCCAATTCATAGACAGGTAGCGGTCTAAATAAAGAAATATCTGTGTTTATCCGCGACAAGAGCAGTGGGATTGCACATTTGAGCCCCGGTATGGCCCATTCATGTGGCATTTACAGCTCACTGGACGAAAACCCAAAGCGGCCAACTGACGGCAAGCCAAGAGCAGTCAATACCAAATGGCTGCATTTTCTGGTAGAGCTTCTTCTCGGCCGGTACCGAGAGATTATTCCGAGTCCCGAAGATTCAGGATCCGCCTTCTAAGCTTAAGGCTGCCTGCGGCCTGTGGCACCAGGATTCCGTGAGAGGTACGGCGGAGCCAACAGGGTTGAAGGGGGCGCATCTCGTATTCACCCAGGTACCACAGGAGATGATGTCAATTTTGGGCCCCTGCTCAATAACATGATGCAGAGTGATCGACACCCCCGAGGGCTTCTCGATCTTTTCTAACACCAGCTGCCTCTTGAGCCTCGTTCTACATAAAGGCACTGGCTCATCGCCACAAGAGTAACGATTCAATCCATCCGCATCCAACATCTTTCCAACCTACCTCAATCAGTTTCATCTCAAACTCGCCGAAATGCAGGTCAAGTCTCTCATCTTCGCTGCCGGCCTTGCTGCCGCCGCTCCCCAGGCCACTCCCACCACCACTCCTCAGACCACTCCCACTCCCGCCGCCGATCCTACCGCCGGTGCTTTCCACCTCCTTACTATCCGATCTGGCAGTGAGGTTCAGTACAGCCCCTTCCAGGCTGCTCTTGGCAACCTCTTCCTCCAGCTCCCTCACAACAACGCCTCTTGCGACGCCACCACTGATGGTTCTGCCACCTTCTACCTTGGTGGCGACAACGGTGATGAGCTCTTCCTCTACAAGACCGACAACCCCCCTCAGCAGGTCTACGTCGACCGCTCCGGCATGGGTACGTTATATCCACCATAGCTGAGCTGTAAAACTATATACTGACATTCAAATCAGGCCAGGGCAAGGTTGGCTACGTCACCGGCGCTCAGTCTCCTCCTCGCAACGGTGAGCTCACCCGCTGGGCCTACGACGCCGATAACGGCCTCACCATTGATGGTGCCGGCTTCCTTGCCTGCCCCAACAGCATCGACGGTGCTTGGGCTCTTTGGGTCAATGCTGGCGTGTCTCAGCCTGCTGGCAACACTGGCTGCCTCGGCATCAAGGCCCGCGCCTTCGCTGAGCCCAACCCCGTTGGCTGCCTCTACACCCAGTAAACGTGTGCCCACAAAGGGTTTGACACCTGTTTGTATCATATTCCAATGGGTTTCGGATGAGGAATCCAATTTTAAAACATAGACTTAGAATAATACATTGGCATCCTCCTTTTGGAGAGAACTTGTTACCCATTTGTTTGTAAATCTTGTCCTTTGCGCCGAGTCAACTGCATGGAATTCCATATTTGTCAAATGCCAAACTACTCATAAGTTCTCCATAGCAATTGAAAGATATATAACCGTAGGGTCTGAAGCCTATGCTTCAAGGGATATGTTAATTTGGCCGGAGGCTTTAATTAGAATTGCGTCGCAAATATGTTTTGGCTCTTCAAAAAATACGAATATCATGCTTTTAAGTGATTAATTTTATTGTTTATATTCCACGAAGCGTGCATAACAATACGTCGACTACGTTCACCCTATACCCTTAACTACTTCAGATGAATCTCCAATCTGAAATATTCAAGCAAAGTGATCGATCCAACTCTGATTTATGTACTAAGAGCCCGAGAATATAATGTTTTATATAATCTAGATTCAGGCGATACAAACCATTGGATTTGTTTCGATATTATCGGAACGAGGGCTTATGTTGAAGATCATCAAACCGATTCCAGTGTATTAAACGAAACATTGTTAGACCCAAGTGTATTTCTCTGCCACATAGGCTAAGGGTTGATATCAACGAGCCGAATGTGGGATTATAGAAATTGAAATCTCATAGATTCAACATCAACACCCTCCAAAAGTTGTGGATGCTGGTTTAAAAACCGGATATATTCGTCAGTCAAGCCCCAACCGTCTATCTTTGTGAAAGTAAGGTAGAATTCGGGACATATCTTCAAAATGCCTTCGTGGTTTGGCTGGAGAAAAGGTCTCCTCCATGGCCACCTCATTTTCTGGCAACACGTGAGCAAGCTCATAGCGTCTGTTGCATTGTAGAGGTGCTTGTATTTAATCATATTGGCACGCAATTGCGGCCAGGCTATGAAATCGATAAAGTAGTGATGGGTCTGTGAGATCTGCTCATAGACTGGTTTCTGAAAATCGCAAAGACGAGAAAACGTGTCTTTGGTAGGGTTCATGGTCCATTTAATGAACTGGTAGTGGAGTAATCCAGCCGCTAGACGTTCAGGCTCTCCTGAAGGCCACCGCAGCATACCCTTGTGTATAATATCGGCGAGAAAGTTGGTGGGGGAGCCATAAAGAATTTCAAGTGGTGTTGGAATATCAGAAGAGGCATTGACAAGTTCGGGGTGCGCTAGGTATCGAACAATTTGTTCCGTGTCTAGTGCATCTTTTGCGTGATGTTTTGGCGGGATGCTCCAAGGACCAGACCCAGATTCCGAAGCAGGTTTTGCATCAGCACTGATTTCACCAGCATTGCCTTGTCCACCTTTGGAACCCGTTTGGCTTAGCACGATAGAGTCTTGCGCAGGATGTTTGTCTTGGCAGTTTTGTACCTCCCAGCTGATGCCATGTTGAATAACTTGGCGATTTCCTAGATCTACACTAGCCGGCAAGCTGGTGGGCAAATTATGGTATTCTACCCCAGATGTATCTGAGCTGCGGGACGGCGTCACTGTCGCATCATGAAAATGAGGGAGAAGATGGTTTGCATGCTCTACAGAACCTGGTTCTGAAGCTGGCATCGCTGGGCGCTCCCATAACCCAACAGCATGGCGGACATTGTCTCGCTGCGAGTGAAGAACTTGATTTTCCTGATAGAGAGCCTCACAATAGTGGCGTAGTTCTCGTAGTTCGTCGGTAAGAGTGGCTATTTGGTTCTCGAGGCCCTGGATCAGAGAAGTTCGCTTGTCTCGAGCTTTTTGCTGCGCGCGGCGGTCGCGGGCTCGCTTCCTCTGCAGCTGAGATTCTAGCCAGGCGCTACCTTCGTCCTGGACATCCCACTTATTGGTTAAATGCGCTTCAGTGGGAGGTGTCTTCTCAGCCTCTGCCTCGGCCGAGTCCGCAAGTCGGGACTCGGTCCCTAGCTCGGACCGATCGGGATGCATAGTCACCGCCAACCGCTCTATTTTTCGGACATAGGCCCAAAGCGGCCACAATCCACGACCATATTAGACAGATGAAGTGCGTAATAGGCGCGAAGAAGCGAGGGAATCTTGAATCAGCGTGGAGGGGTCTAATTTAAGTGTCAGTTCCTTCTTGCGAGGGTGATTTGCGGCAGTGGAAATGGCTGGATGACACGGCCCCACTGAAAACCCCTGCACTGATTCAGTGGCAGGGATGGGCGGAGTAAAGAATGAGACTCGGATACGATTTGCTTCCAGAGAAAAGGGAAAACGGTTCAATCGTGCGTCAAATATTTCTTCTTGATATTTGTAAGCTCTCAGGATCCGGAAACCGTGGAAAATAAATGCTGAAGTGTCGTGTTGTACTCAATTCGCTTGTATTCTTCGCTTATCAGCCTACAATGGCGCCTCTTTCTTCTACTTAGCATCTTTTACTGCTACTTTGTATTTTGCCTTCTCGCCTACGAATTCATTGCGATACCAAACCTTCCCGAAACACACCTTGCCATTACTAGGTGTAAATATTCACTAGGACAGTTCGCGATGGAGACGCCCTCCGACCCCGCCAGCCAACTTGGCAGCGGCGAACCGATTCAACACACCAAAATTCCATACTGGAGGATGGTTATCGACCAGGCTGGCATCACTCCAGAGGTTGCCAATTTTCAATATCCCGGATCAGGGACAGAGGATGACCCCTATTTAGTGCAATGGATACCCAATGATCCGAGAAACCCCATGCTCTTCCACTGGGTAACAAAATGGTCTATCACTCTGGGAGCTGCAGTCTCAACCCTAGCTATTACTTTGGTATCTTCCGGATACACAGGCGGCGTCTCCGAGATCATAAAGGAATTCGAAATAAGCCAAGAGGTCGCCACTTTGGGAGTGTCTCTTTTTGTTTTAGGATTCGCAATTGGGCCTCTATTTTGGGCACCGCTAAGCGAGTTGTTCGGCCGCCAAGTGTTGTACATTGCCACATATGCAGCCATGACAGCCTTTAACGCCGGCTGTGCTGGCGCTCAGAATTCTTGGACTTTGATCATTCTGCGATTTTTCGCTGGGGCCTTTGGATCGTCCCCGCTGACAAACGGCGGAGGCGCCATAGCAGATATGTTCCCAGCTTCAGAGAGAGGTCTGGCGATGTCCCTTTTCGCTGCGGCCCCATCTCTGGGGCCCGTCTTCGGACCTATTGCTGGAGGATTCCTAGGGATGAATGCAGGCTGGCGTTGGGTGATGGGATTCCTCGCAGCCTTTTCGGGAGTGATTTGGATCATCTGCTCTCTCGGTATGGCAGAAACGTACGCCCCCGTGTTACTCCGGAAGCGGGCTGCACAATTATCAAAAGCTACAGGGAAGTATTATATCAGTGCAATCGATCATTCCAGAGGGAAAGTCACGTTACGCCAGTCTCTCAAGACAGCCTTATCCCGCCCGTGGGTGTTGCTTTTCAAAGAGCCTATTGTTCTCCTATTGTCCATCTACATGGCCATTATCTATGGGACACTCTATATGATGTTTGCTGCTTTTCCAATTGTCTATCAGCGCGATCGTGGCTGGAACCAAGGCGTTGGAGGTCTTCCATTTCTTGGCGTATTAGTTGGTATGCTGAGCGCAGTTGCCTACACAATCCCGGACAATTCCCGGTACAATCGAGTTGCTGATAAAAACAACGGAGTCGCTCCCCCAGAAGCACGTCTGCCGCCCACAATGGTTGCAGCAATTGTATTGCCAGTTGGCCTGTTTTGGTTTGCTTGGACGAACGGTGCATCCACTCATTGGATAGTCAGTATCATTGCGGCGAGCTTTTTTGGATTTGGCATGGTCCTGGTATTTCTCGGTATCATGAATTATCTGGTTGACTCGTATACAATTTATGCAGCGTCCGCCTTAGCCGCCAATTCAGTTTTACGGTCTTGTTTTGGTGCTGCATTTCCGCTGTTTACTAGCCGCATGTACGAAAATTTGGGTATTCACTGGGCGTCTTCAATCCCGGCGTTTCTGGCCCTTGCGTGTGCACCCTTTCCCTTTGTATTTTATCGACATGGCCCTCGCATCCGCGCTCAGTGCAAGTACGCAGCTATTTCTACTGCGTTTGTACAAGGTCAAACTAGGCCAACAATCGAGGTGGAAAATAGTGAGGATGAACGCCCTCCTCATGAGTCACAATCAATAACCGATGATACTTCTACGGTAGTTGAGGGGCCTACTAGTCCAACACCTGACTTGGAGTCTGCACATAACGAAACATCTCTTGAGCATACACTTGAAGAAAAGAAGTCCTAACAGTGGCATCGAATAGATACTAATCAATACTTTCAACAGATTCGCAAGAGAAACTCATTGGCAGGCGTTGAAGCTGACCTGCAAATTTGAAATGTTGGAACAAGAGTTGGATGAGCAGGGATCAACATTTTTCCCAAGCGAATTTTTAAATACAGTTGCCTTTCCTCGTATAACATTATAATTCACGGTACACTATTTTTTTTATCAAACTAAATGCCCATCTTTATGGACTTGGACCTTCATTCACGTAATTTTGAGATTGCATGGGACTCAAGTATTTATATATCGACATCAGCGGTGAGAAAACTGTGTTGGAACTGGACCCGCGCACAATATCGCGTAAGCCGGTTTCAGGCTAGCGCAATGCTGGCCATTCCTTCGCACCATAAATCAGCCTGTCGATAAGGTCTGCATCTGTTAGTAGTGTTTTGGCTTAGTCAAGTAGCGCCCTCCACAGTGACTCAATCCCACGTGAGTTCATAAAGAGGTGTGATGACCTTTGACATCCATATAATTGATGTAAGCAGTGCCACTTCTTAGCATATTCTGCACCTGATCCTACCATGCCTTCTTCGACCCCGTCACAAGAATCAAGCACGTTTAGCGTTCGCAAAGCGCAACTGTCTGACGCAGGCGCAATTGCAGAGTTGGGGGGTCGCGTTTTTGAGACGACATATGGCCACGCAATCGAGCCAGATGACCTGGTTGTTTTCCTTAAAGAAACATACTCAAGCGCAGCAATTGTGAAGGACCTAGAAAATGGCTGTATCGACGTTATCATTGCGAGCGACAAGGACGGCCACCTAGCCGGCTTTGCGTATCTGACCCGCGAAAGTTCAGATCCCTGCATCGACCAATTGGACAGCAAAGTGGAGCTGCAGCGACTTTATGTGGATATATTGGTTCATGGAAAGGGCATTGGACGTTTACTCGCAAAGAAAGTTGAGGGAATGGCACGAGAGCAGGGGTTCAAGCACTTGTGGCTAGGGGTCTGGGAAAACGCAAAGGCAAAGATGATTTACGAGCGATGGGGGTTTCAGCAAGTGGGTGACCATGACTTTAATATCGGCCCCAACACGGTTCACAGAGATTTGATTCTGGTCAAAGAATTGTCCTGAAGGCCCTTCAGAAATATTTCTGGCAACTCAATCAAAACGTACTAGGAACAGTCCGATTACGTCAGCTCAAACACCTACCAATCCATGATAGCGTTCGGAGATTCGAAAGGATAGAGTCGATATTTATAACCGTGGCTTTGCTATTTAATCCCTGAAATTATCTTCGAATCGCAATAGCGCATAGGCTAAAGACATTGATGGCAGAAGAATTATTCCGAGTGAGGCAACCATTGACATGCTGAAAAAAGAGCAGCGGGGTGCGGATGACATAATCCCTGCGAAGGAACATCACTATCTCCGACAAGACACCACCATTCCCGATCGACGCTTAACTCCGAGTCGGCGCCAAACGTCTCACCACAGGTTCATGGTCCGAATGTCGCCTCGTCGGGCTGATTCTATGTCTCAGAGAATCATGATGCAGCAAGCAAGTCCAAACAGTCCAAATTCTCAAGGGGCGGATGCTCACTTAAAACGTCGCCTGCGAAAACCCTTGAGCTGCGAGGCATGCAGACACTCAAAACTTCGATGTGATCGCCAACTGCCTTGCTCTACCTGCTCGCGGCGAGGCCTACAAGATTCATGTACATATGGGACAGCCCGTACGGAATTTGCACGTCCGAACCCACGCAAAAGAAACCAAGGCCCCGCTATCCGTGGCCCTTCTCAACCCCAGCAGCACCGGCTTCCCGAGCCAGTCTCGCCTCGGAGCCAAAGTCCGGAACCAATTCACAGCCGTTGGGATAACATTTTGTGTCGACCACCTGTAGAGAAAGATGTGCGAGGTCTTTCGGTCGATGTTACCCCTGCTTTTGCCTTTGGGCCCAGTATGCATACCACAGAGCTCCTTGAAATGCTCCCTCCAGACACCATTTGCGAATATCTGGTTTCTCATTACTTCGCGCATCTTTCTCCACTATTCCACATATTGCACGGTCCGACATTCCAAAAACAATATGGGGATTTTGTCCAAAACCCTCAACAGGTTGATTTATCATGGCTGGCCCTGCTATTTGCGATTTGTTCATTGACCTTGAAAACCATTGAATCCACTGATCCTGCCCTCGCAGAGTTATGGCAAACACCTCTTTCGCCTCGGGATGTGACATCTCTATCACGGCAATATCGAAATGCCGCCATGATGTCACTTTCACAAGATCAATTTTTAGTTCGCCATAACCTCCACACTCTTGAGGCGTTGCTGATCTTGATCCATACGATATCCGATAGCGAAGGAGCTGAGTATGGTTGGGCACTCCTTGGAAATGCTTTGAACATTGCCATTGCCCTCCGTTGCCACACTACTTCAGCCGAGCAGAATTGTATCCAAAGAGAAAGACGCAGTCGCTGCTGGGCAGGCATTTTGATTCTGCACACGCATCAAGCGCTGCTATTTCGAGATATCGACTTGTCCTTTCTATGTAATATGAAAGCACCCATGGTATCTGATGCTAATGACAGCGATATTCAAGAAAATGGTATCTTGACACCGCCAGGCCAGGTTGTCTCGGCCCAACCTACTCAAATGTCTCTTATGAGATTCCAGATTTGTCTTTTTCGACTTTCTACCCAGATATGCAATCATATTTCTAGCCCTGACCGACTAAGCGAAGAATCACTGCACCACTTTGATTCTTTGATAGCTGCAGAGCAGCAACAATGGGACACATTATACCTGGTAGATGGTGCTCGAAGTATTCTGGATACTTCCGGGTACGCGCATTGGTGTATATTACAGACATATGCACACCAGCTATATTTGCTTCTCCACCGTCCATTCCATAATTCTCGATCTAGCCAATTCCTGCCGGCATCAAGAGACAGATGTGTTGAATCTAGCTTAGCCTTGATGGACATACATCGCCAGATATACGAGCTCCCTCGATTAAAATGTTATCGTTGGCTCGTCCAGGGAACGGTGAGCTGTAATGCGTTGCATGGAGCTGTCGCTTTAACCTCATGCCTGTTGGATGTGCCCAATAGCTCCGAATTTGGAGAGCACGTGTCGGTCATTGATGCCACCGTACGCCGGCTGGAAGTGCTCCAAAGAAACAGCGCGGCTTGTGAGAGCGTATATCATATAATACGTCGTTTACAGTAAGAAACAGCTTACCTACCCAATTTGAACAATAATTAATATCTATAGGTCTCGCCTCTCCCGAGATCCAGCGCCGTCTTCTGAACAGGCAGACGCTGAGGGCAGGTTTGATGACTGGGTTAGCAGTATTGACTGGTTTAGACCTGATGAAATAAATTGGGCAAGTATTCGCATTGCAAGTTTAATGAATAACAATACTAATTCTAACAGGACTTTTGGGTTGAAGATTATACAACCTCACAAATTGAAGAGCGCCAGACGGCGACGGTGTGAACCATGTCAAGGACCAATAGGCTTTTACTCAGATAAAGAGAATAGAAATTCTTTATGGCCAGCTGCAATACTAATCTCGATGAGCTCTTGTTGACCATGATGTGTTGTTACTTCGTGATTGTGCGTATCAATTATCGATGACCGAAGCACAGTATCTAAATCCTCCATTTGGGCGGATTCTTGTCACCTATGAATCGAACCAACAAACGGGATTTTGCATTTTTCCTTTGCCTGGAGATAAGTATATAGTTTTAGATATTATGATTAAAGAAGTTGATTTGAGTTTTGTGAGCCATCTCAGCTGTCATTTGAGCATAGGAGGCATTAGCACAATTATCAAAAGACTGAAGGCCTTAGTTTGGGGAAACCCTTGTTTTATTATGTATATCTACATCGACGCGTGAGGACTTAGCCACTACGGTCGCTGGAGCGATTTTGTATACGCACATTTCGTTGGAAGTGTCATATCCTGCCAGGTTTGGAACATTTAGTGCATAGTCTTTGTTTTCTAAATACAAATAAACTTATTCTTCACCGTTAATAATAATATAACCAATATAGAATGCAAACTTAATATGCTATGCGATCAGTATGAAGCCGACGTAATTAAACCTTCTTAGGTTGATTCATCGCGGCTGACTTTCTTCAAACTCAGTATTGACTGTATGCTGGCGGTGGAGTCCCAGGAGGACTCGTGTAGTCGCTCAAGTTGCTACTATCCTCACAATACTTGGGTGGAATCTGGATTCCTCCTGACAATGCATCTAACACTTTGGTCGGGCAACTTCTATTGGAACGAACGAAGTTGCCCCAACCATTGACTGGCAACTCAGGAGATATAAATAGAATCAGAGGCATAGATATTTCATACTATGGGTATTGTAAGATACACTGGCTTGGACATTGATCTAAACAACATACCTCAGATTTAACTCCGCGCTTGTCTCTTAGCGTCGCCGTAAAGTGCAACGTATGATTTATAGAAATACCACCGACATTGAAATCAGGAGAGCACCTCCTGGCCACCCGTGGCAATTGTAGACATTGTTGCCAAGTTTGAACTTGATCATTTGTATCGTCTAGGATCAAAGGCCATTCAGTAACTATGCGTTGCCCGTCAAACTTGCCTAGATCATTATCGTTTATCGTATGTTGCTGGCGGAGGTAGAATCTGGCCGTAATAATATCCACTTCAGGCTCCATTTTCACTAGTTGGGCACTGATGGGTATGAGCCCTCCCAGGGCTATGGCTTTGTGCCCCAGTGAAATATTGTACTGAACCATCTTGGACCATTTCCCTTGAACTGTTAACGGATCCATCAGCTCATACGAAGATTCTGGTGGGCAGCGAATGATACGAATAGGAACAAAGCTCCGAACGGTATCTGAGGAGTCATCATTCAGAGTACAGGCCTCCAGTCTGTATGTGATGCCACATCGGGCACAGCCTTCGGCTGACTCCTCCTGGCTTCCACAAATCGCTAGTTCAAATGGCCACTCGTATGTGTTGCTGCCAAATGAGGATGCTTGGCCAAATTGACTTTGGATTAAAAACGGATCCCAATGGTGCAGGATGGATTCACCAGTCCGCCACCTCGCTGAGCCATCTGTCTCTGCTTTATGATCTCTAAATAAATTTTATTAGCAAGACAGACCGGTTAGTGTTGATATCTCAAGTTTGAATTACCCAACCATGATTCTGGCAGTCAGTTTTAGCTGGACGCCTTTAATATTTTTACCTCTAGGTAAAGCTAAGCTAAGTTTACCTCGAAGATACTGTCCCCGAGCCTCTTCTCCGTATCCATTGAGAAATAAGTGATCACAGTCTGGTCTAAAACTTGTTAACCAATGTTCCTTTCCATGGATGTCCAAACGACATACTTGATCATGACTCGGACTGCATCGGTGCCTGTTAGACGTGCTAGAAACGATCGCATTTTGATGGACTTGCGAACTTCGCGATCAAAGGAGAATAGGAATTAGGCGACGATCTAATACACCAAGATTAATAAAGGAATTTTCAGAGGTTAGGATGGACAGAAAAGCGATCAGGGGCATTCCTGTTGCTTGAGCTTCCAAGGCGGGGATAGCAAAGCTTTTAAATCCAGGCTTTAATCTGATAACTATCGAACGGGAATATTCCCAGATTCTCTAGTATCTAGCTTGTGACGCACAATTGTCAGCCGTTCGTGTGGAGTTTTTCAACGCACGTTTGTTATGAGTGCATCGTCATCGGGGATATGTGGGTCTCGGAGATAAATGGGGCAGTTGACTCGGAGTTGTCAGACGCTAGCTGATGGCGGTGACGGGAAGCAAGGCCAACCCACTAAACTCGGATGACAATATCGGATGTTTTGGGAATCGCAGGATATAATTGCAAGCCCAAGGATAGCTCTTGGCATTATTGTCTCTCTAAATCATGATACGTAATGAGACCGACAGCAAGCATTGCCCAATCTCGAGTCCTAGCCTGCAATTGAAATGAACAATGCGAATATTTCTTTTCAGGTGGGATGAGATACAAATTGTCACTCTTATTTTCTATGACATAGATTATAGCCCTGGCGGGGCAAGTAAGTGGTACCAAAGTACGGGCGATGGCCTGCTCCAAGCACCCAAGGCTATAACATCCGTAGTTTCTAACGCATCAAATCCAATGATACTTGCAGACTGCTAGTGACTCCATCAAATACACATCTTCTATGGTTGCCCTTCCTCTTTCAATTTCTTGGGGATGCCATACCAGCAAGCTAACATGACCAAATACAAGAAAACACAGACCGGGTGCAGAATAAATGTACCAACCACACCAGCTAGCAAGCCAGTTACTAAAGGGGCCGCGGCACCTCCTAAGCTTCCAAAGGCCACAATAGTTACCATTCCATTTAATGCCTGGGCCTTTGGGATCCCCTGTATGAAAATGGCGATTGCACATGGGTAAATCGGACCAAGCAGTATACCGACAACGGCCGTAGCAATTGCGTTTCCAGTGATGCTTGGCAAGAACCATATCAAAAACTGTAAAGAAAATGCCATAGCAGTCAATCCATAAACGAAAGGTTCCTCACCCCAGCGTTGTGCGAAGCCCGACAATAGAAACCGGCCCAAAGTGATTCCACCCCAAAATCCGGCAGAGACATAGCCAACAGACTGAATAGCACCGCCTCTAGTTTCAAGAAGAAATGAGATTATCCATCCGGAAATGGATACTTCTGCGCCTTGATAAGCAAAAATGAAAATAGCTGCAAGTAGAACTATTTTCATCCGGAGCGTCAAGATCACTCCATCTATAGTCGGCTTCTGGCTCGAACCTCTTTGATCATCAATAGCTAATCCAAACCCGGGTTCAAATCCTTGGAATGACCACACAGAGAGGAAAAGAAGAGCAATAGCTAGACCAAGGTTAATGAAGTAGAAATGGCTCCATGCTGCCCCTCTTGTGACCACAATGGCTGTTGCCACAAGAGGTCCAATTGTCCCACCTAACCCATAGCATCCATGCAGAAGCCCCAGAATCAGAGTGTTGTTCTGTAAGCTTCCGCAGAAAATATTGCCTATAGATATGTTGATTGCTGCACCTAGCCCAATAAAGCAGAAAGAGATGGGTATTAAAGCATAGGGAGCTTCGGTAATGATAGGGATATATCCGCAAATTAATATAGCATTTGAGAGCCCAAGGAGCTTGGCGGTCCCAAGGCTTGTGCGAAACTCGTCGAGCAAGATAGCCGTGAATACAAACCCAATTGCTTGCCCAACAAAAATGAGCGAAACAACAGCGTACCCAATACTATAGTATCTATGTGTGGATTAGCTACTAGTATAACTGAGAGAATGGGATCGATAGGAACATACGTTTCAATGTGCGGGATTATTGCGCCAGCACCCGCGTCATTGAAGCCATTAGCAAAGCTCGCGAGACAGACCACGATAACTCGACACCTATTCATAGGGTCCCAGATACTGGGAACCTGGCAAGCAGGTTCGATCACAATATCCTCATCAGAACATCTATTTGTCAACACCTCGCATGCAAGTTCATTTTCTCTTGATTGTGGAAGCTTCGTGGTCTTTATGCATGGTGGACCAAGAACATTGGGAGGCTGTGTGGCAGATTTTAGACCACGATACAAGCTCTTGGTGTCGGTCATAGCGAAGGCGTTTAATATAATCAAGGTGGTAGTCAATGCGGACAATGAAGGTAGCTTCAGGATTCACTGAACGAGTAAATCTTGGTGCAGTAGATTTGTGACAAGAAAGGTGATTTTCCCGTAAAGATTGGAATGCTCCAAAAGATGATATACTACTGCCCAGACTTCTAGATCCAAGGCCGGTTTAATTGGCTTGGCAAAATATCCATAATTGCAACAAACTCAGAGCTGCTTACTCGTCTGGGAATTCAATGGAGGGCCGGGCGCACGATTCGCTTGTCATATGAGTAAAAGGACTGCGAGGATCTGATCACTTGGTAATAATCAAGTCTTGGCGCTGGCTGTACTCGGGGATGAGTTGTCACCGGACATGGGCGACCATCGGCGTTATTTGATCGGGGATAAGCTCTCATCGGAAATCCAACCATCTTCCACGCTTACTCTCTTCCTCACCATGAGCTATTTAGTCCAAAAATTTACCCACTGTTTATATAAAGGTCAATCGTCTCGCCAAATCCCTCAAACCAAACAAAAGTTTGAAACCGCCCATCGATCATTTTGAATAAGACCCAGTCTACCTAGCTTTCAATCATCAACACTGTTTCACTTTTCGCGAGTACTTTTTACTGTCAAAAGATTTAATCGAGTACTCTAAACTTTAATCATGGGCATCATTGCGGTAGCCGGTGGTACTGGCCAAGTCGGTAGAGCTCTCGTCGACGGGCTCATCGCGCATGGGGGACATGAGGTCTATGTACTTTCCCGAAGTGTAGGTCCAAGCTCGCACACGTGTCTTTTTATAGTATTCTAACCTTTTTAAAGAGTCGTGAAGCTAGCGGTGGTATCAAATATCTTGAAATTGACTATGAAAATGTCGACGTAATCGCCAAACTTCTTGAGGATAATGGCGTTGACACATTGATGTGCGCGATTGGAGTTCTTTCACCAGAAGCCAACAACGCTCAAATCAATCTCATCCATGCCGCATCCATGTCCGTTACCACCCAAAGATTCGTCATCAGCAGCTACGATATGTTGCATCTACCCGAGTAAGGCCGTGTCGCGAATACAAAAGGCTGAGAAGTTAACACAATCTGCAAGACACGTCGAGATCAATCCTTTAGCCAAGTATACATTTGAAGCTGTCAATGAGCTTGGGAAGACTAGCCTTCAGTACACCCGTGTAGTCAATGGATGGTTCCTAGACTATTACGGAATGCCGCATTGGAAAACATATTTGCATCCTTGGATCAATGTTTTAAACATGGAGAAAAAATGGGCAATTATACCAGGCGATGGCAGCTCTCGTGCAACATTTATTACGACTCAGGACCTAAGTAAGTTTGTGGCTCGATTGATGGATCTATCAAGCTGGTCAAACATTAGCTTCTTTGGTGGTGACGAACTTTCATTCAACGAATTGCTGGATTTGGCACAAGAAACAAGAGGTTAGTACTCGGATGATGGCGTGGACACTCCCAATAATTAACTTTTACGCGCAGGGTCCAAATTTAGAGTAGAATATGATAGCCTGGAAAAGCTTGATGCTGGAAGAATTTCATTCGCTGACGAGTTCCCTCCAGCTGGGCTCGGGGACGGAGACGAGGCCTTTTTTGCTCGCATACATTACCTGGCTGGCTGTGGTAATTATCTTGTAAAATCAGATCAGGTACTAAACAACAGATTCCCCGAAATCAAGACTACCACTACTAGGGAAGTGATGGAAAAATCTTGGCAGGGCAGAAATCAATGTTAGAGCAGCTTGGCGAAGGAGCGTCACTGATGTTCACC
Source organism: Calonectria hongkongensis (assembly GCA_017140755.1). Classification (NCBI taxonomy): domain Eukaryota; kingdom Fungi; phylum Ascomycota; class Sordariomycetes; order Hypocreales; family Nectriaceae; genus Calonectria; species Calonectria hongkongensis. The sequence goes on from JAACJA010000001.1 coordinate 3,502,009, forward strand.
GCTTGCAGACGTTCAATGGAAAAACAAAGACTTCTGAATTCTGATACATTGGGTCTTGTCTTCGAGTTTATTGGACTTGCAAAAATGACAGTTTGAGAGCAATTTCAAAATTTCCTCCATCAATAGCCAACTGAACCCCTTGAAAAAAACAATTCGTTTGCTGTTATTCATCTAGCATGACTCCATTTGTATGTGCAAGTGTTTATTTAATGTTCCTAGACAAGAGAGATGCCCTTCACTCAAGATGTGACCCAAAAGGTGCTTGATCAACGGATCTATGGCGACGTGATCTATTGCCCTGCGGTACGGGTTGTTGGGGACTCTAGGACGATCCACCTTCAGCCTTCCAGAATTCGCTGATTAGGCTGGACACTTCTGGAACTCTCTGCCTGACGACACCATGCCCAACCTGGGAAACAACGGAAACGTTCCCAAATCCAAGATCTCTGAGCTGCTTTTCACTGTACAGATCATCCAATTCGCCCAAGACGACAAGTGATGGAATGCCAGTGCCCACTGCCTCGAAAAAGGCGGCGTCATTATCCATGACGCCAGCGTCCCTAAAAATCGCAACAACAGAGGCTGTGTGGCCAGGATGCTCACGCATCTGCCATTCTCGTACCGCCTCGGCCACAACTTCACCCTTGGCAACCTTCTCCTTCCAATCCGTAGGCACGACCAACTCACCACCCTCGAGGAAGTTCAAAACCCATTTGCGCGCTTCAGGTTCTTCGCCGCTGCGCAAGAGTTTTTGCTCCTCAGGTGTGAAGTCAGCAGAGTGGATAAGTCCGGCTGGCGCGACAAGTGTGAAGCTCTTGACCCGCGATGGGCGAGAAGAGACATAGCCCACGGTCAATGAGCTACCAAAGGAGAATCCCACGAGGTGTACTGTAGGCCATTTCAAGTGATCCAGCAGCGCATCGATCAATTGATGGAACAAGGTGGCCTCGTGTGGCATGGCTGGTGTGTCGCTCAATCCATGCCCCCAGAGGTCGACCAAGACGAAATGCGCGCATGGAAAAGATGTGTGCAAAGCGCGGGCGAGTGGGAGCATGCCCAAAGCGGGAGTTTGCACACCATGGATAAAGAGGACCCGATCGGGTGTGTTTGGACCATCTCCAGCAGGCGAAGATGAGGGAAGTAGCTCGTAGTATGCGGCCTTGCCGTTGGCCGTATCGAGATACTTGGCAGGGGGGAGGAGTGTACCGAAAGTCTTGGTAAAGGCCGCCTCATCTGCACCAGGGATTGGTTTCGCTGATGAATCCGGGGCTGCGCCTGGTCGAGGCAGCAAAAAGCCACTTGAGATAGAAGACATGTTTTAGATCGATGGCGGATGGGATTGAGCTGAAATGGAAGAGAACAAAGGTTCGCAATGAGGCTCTGAAGTGGCTCTTATCGTATCGAAGGATTCGAGCCGATGTTCGCTAAAGGGCGCGTTATTCGTATTTCTAGCCTTGGAAATGGGGAAACCTCGGGGCGCACGTTATTCGATAGCACTGTGGAGGTCCACCAACAATGAGATGGAGCAGCGGCCCGACTCACTAATTAGGTAGGTCTCTGGAGACGATCTAAGCTTACGCTAGTTGTGCCGCGGACAGCGCAGTATTAGAACATATGGCTAAAAGAAAACTAGAATTGTATTACCATTTCGGGCATTGAGCCTATAAAAGAAGGCTGGTAAAAAATTATCTATACTATGAGGGGGGCCTCTAATCCGGCCCTCCCCCCGTGACAGTTCCACAGTCACTAATGCTTACAAACTATTGTCACCTCCCTCCGGTTTCCATGTGATTGAATCCCGGAATACAAATGAATCTTCTTTATTTAGTGAGGGAATCAATAAACTTGAGACATGGTACAAGGCCAATGTGAGATAATGACGGGTTATCGCCGTGGCTTTTGGCGGTTCTTACGCGTGCCACTCTTCAATTCAGTGATAAACAGGTTCACCCGTTGCGGGTCCACAACACGATGGGGATGTGAGAGCCAATGCTCACCAGATTGACTAGGGCTTAGGACCACCCAAATATAGAACAATTACTCTCGACGTAAGCCCAAGTATGCCTAAAATGGTTCGTTAAAATCGCGCAGCACGCAGAACGCACAGATCTTTATCGACTTTATTCTTGAGTTTTGTGCTTTCAGGGCACCGCAGCAGTTCGGTTCCTCATTCAACGCATAAAGTTATTTACTAAATAGTACACAAGGTTTATACGCCACCACACCATGGTCCTAAATCCACATGTTTAAATCCTTGCCACAGGACAGGTCATGCATGCAGAATATGAGTAAGCGTTTTGCCACATGATTTATCATTCGGGCGCTCGGCGAGCTAGAACAAATAGGCCTCGTTTGGCGTGGCTGTTTTTGCTTTGACACAAAACCTCCATCTCAATCCTTGACTTGCCCAGTTAAAATCTCCTTCCCCAAGGAGAAATTAAACCACGATGGAAGCCTATGAAGAAGCCTTACGGCAACAGGGCTTGGACTTATCCAGCATGATTCAAATCCGAACAGGCGGCAATGAACCACCAATGAATGTCTTCAGTTTTACAGACTCAGATGCAAAATGTGAGACATGTCTTGACCTGAGGCCAGATTATCTTGAGAGGCAATGGCGCAAGTTGGGTATCGGAGCTGTCGAAGCTCCCTACAGTTTTCCTCTTGAACAGCTTGACGAATCAATTCTGCATGGTAATTGTGAGCCATGTCGCCTAGTTGGCGACGCAGTGCGAAAAGTTAAAGAAAAGCATATCTATAGCTTCAAACGAGTGCAACTGGAGTTTTTAGGTTCCAACAAAGATTACAGTAACACAGGATTAGAAGGTTTATCGCTCATGCTCACAATGAAGTATCCGGAAGACATAAGCCAGGAGGACGTTATGAGAGCCATCGAAGATCTAGAGATAACGATCGAAACTCAAGGCGAATTCGACTTGGAAAAGTCTGAGACTAAGTTTGAGATATTTTCTCCTCGATATGAAATCTACACCTCTTGTAAGTCAAGTTTAATCTGTCCCATTCTATACTATCTGTCCTTATCTTTTTAGCGTACCCTTCATTGAGTCACGTTGCTCACCAAAATTGGCCAGTCGAGTCTGTTGAAGAAAGCTCCGGTTGTCCCAATACGCTCAGCTATAGTGCTATCAAAAAACGCCCACATCGTTCAGGAGCCACCGGATCAAGAGAGGCCATAAACTGGGCTTCTAAGAACATCAGGAACTGCACTTTGAATCACACTCAGTGCTCAGGCCACGTCTCGTGGAAACTGCCGAAGCGAGTTCTGGATCTTGGAGATGCTGGAGCTGGCTTTGGTCACATAAAGCTTTACGAAACCGGCGAAACGGTCCAGGCAGATTACGTCTGCCTGAGCCACTGCTGGGGTAAGCAAAGCGAGTTCATAAAGCCACTGGAGACGACACGCGATAATATTCACGGACACCAACATGGAATTCCATGGGATGATCTCCCCAAGACTTTTCAGGACGCTGTCATCTTCACTAGAGGTATTGGTGTTCGGTATCTTTGGATCGATTCTTTGTGTATTATCCAGGGTGATGTTGAAGACTGGAGAATGGAAGCCGGAAAGATGGCTGGTATTTACCAGAACGCTATTTTGACATTGTCGGCCGCAAGTGCGAGAAATAGCCATGAAGGTCTCTTTCACCAGACGGAAAATCATAAGCAATTAACATGTGCATCATCCTCGAACCCTGTCTTTATGCGCAAATTTTCTGATGCGGAATTTTTTAATTCTGACACTTCATCGCACAGCGACAACTTGAACGATACGAGAGGAGGGCACACGAGATCTGCTCTAATGACTCGAGGCTGGGTGTTCCAAGAACGACTTCTCTCTCGCCGGCTGCTACTTTTCACGCCGACGGAGCTCTACTGGCAATGTTCGACCAATGCGGACTCCGAGTCCGGATACGCTTGGTCCAGGCACACCATCAAGCGGAATTGGCAACAGGAAGCTGAAATGGACAAATCAGAAACCGCATTGACTTATCTATGGCACAGTCTTGTGAGAGAGTTCACCACCCTAGAGCTCACTCACCGCACAGATTTGCTCCCTTCTATAGCAGGTTTGGCCAAAAATCTGCAGCCTTATTTTAAAAATGCTGATTATGTAGCTGGTTGCTGGACTTCTACATTTATCTCAGACATGCTTTGGAAGAGATCTGCTATTCCTATTGGTGGCAGGAAGAATACAGGAAGTGTGAACGATTATGCTGAGGTTGGGAATTCGACATGGTCTTGGACATCCACATATGGCCCGAAATATTTTGAGGGGCGCGTTTTGGGTGAACTTGCCAGCCTCAAAAGCGTGGTGCCTGTCGCAGGGGATCCATTCATGACTGGTAAGACATCAGTGGTCATCTCAGGCTTCATGATCCCTGCCAAGTTAGGCAGCTTTGGGATCAAAGTCAACAACTTCCCTTCAATTGGTTGGAGTGCAGACAACGCTGATTATGACTGGAGTGCACCCGGCGGTCTCCAAGTGACGGGATTAGCTGATGATGGATCTGAAGATGATCGACTTTATGTCATGCCACTGGCAGCCACAGAAAATTCCGGGACATTAGAAGAAGATCTTGCCATCCAACTCTTGATCCTGCATCAAGACCAGAAGCGAGCTACCCAATTCAGGCGAATTGGTCTCTGTTCCATCGATCTCTTGCTCATCTGGCCCAACCAGGTGATGCTTGAAGGCAAAGACTTGCTACTGCAAGCTCTGGATAAGCTTATTTCATACGGTGAGTCCATATTGCACGAGGACGGGAGGTACCGGAGGGATGAACGGGCGAGGAGTATGTGGTTCTTTGACTTCGGCCCAAGCCGCAAGGATACACATTTCGAAAACGTCGTCTCTGCCCAATTTGGGAGATTTGGACTTGGATACAGCCTCAATATGGATTTTGAAGAGTTCTACGGAAATCCACACCTAGATTGGATGAAAGAGCGGCGGGCTGAAGAGATGGAAAGAATTAGGGAGTGGTCGCGACAGAATGAGGCGGGTGAGACACCGAGAAAGTATGACGTGACGATTGTGTAGCATAAACATGGGTTGATAGTCGAAATTGTTCAAGTCCTAGACTCAGAATTCCAGAGGATGCTCGCTCTTCAGGTCAGAGCGGTCCCATGATCACTCTCTCAAGTAAATAAAGCGTCAGGAGCAGACTTTCACATGGTTCAAGCTGATCATTTGGAAAACGCGTCGAGCCATCTCGCATCCGATTGGCCGTGCGACGAGAAATGTGGGGCATGTGGTGCACTGATTGGATCGGTGGTCGGCTGACGTCATGGACCTAGGTCCTAGCCACTGGTAGCAGACTTCTCAGCGCACTCTCAGTCCACATCAACGTGAAAATCAATCCTTGAAATGGCATCAAGATCAACGCTCTTCTTGGCCCTGCTAGTGCTGCTAGCCTTTGCCGGCCACGCATCCGCGTTCGGAGCCGGCGAGGTAGCAGGTACGAGCGACTTCAACGGCTACGTCTGGCGCCACGGCGACATTGTCGAGGTGCTCCGCCACTTGCCCGTCAGCTTCATCACTCACTACCGCTTCTCTGCGCTTGAGCGTCGCCAAATATACTTTGGCAACTGGCTTCGCGACTTCTCACAGGTCATAGACACGACATGCCTCGAGAACATACCCGAGCCGGCCCTCCGCGCCATTGTCAGTGTGCTGGGCTTTCTGGAGTTTGGCTTTGCCACGGATGAATTTGAGGTCACTAGAGAAAGGCTTGGGTGCTACACGCATGTCGAACATATCGACAACCCCAAGGGCTATGCCGATAACGCGAAGGATATTGATGAGCGGCTGAGAGGTCCGGTGGATCCGAGGGAGCTGGAGTTTGATCCCGAGACAGGGATGAAGAACTATATTGCTAATTCTGGCAATGGCTGGGACACGTCTGCCGACTATATCAGACGGCAGCTGCAGGAGTGCATTAATCTAGGGCGTCTGAAGAAAGACCCCGGTTCCAGGAAAGAAGCCTTCATTCATTTGGGAGCTGCCCTGCACACGCTCGAGGACTTCTCCGCACACAGCAACTTCACCGAACTTTGTTTGCGAGAGCTCGGAGAGGAGGAGATTTTCCCCTTCGTAGGAGATGCCTGCAGAGTGAAGACCCCGGGTTTGCGAGGACGAATGGTGCCACCCTTGGTAACTGGAACCTTTGGAATGCTTGACATATTTCACAGTCTTCTCGGGGAAGCCGATGATATGGCCGTGCTGCAATGCAAAGGGTCCCTAGAGAATCTTGAAAGCGTAACTAACCACGCAACACTCGCAATGGGAGCATTTTGCTAATTATTTCAAGGAACTAAATATTGGAGCCATGGCGTTCGACCAGATATTCGAGCTTCTGAAAGCTGCCATCGAAAGCCTGTCAGCCTTGGCTGCCAAGACGCCGATCAACGACCCACTGCTCAAGGATCTGGAAACGGTGGGAGAGCTGTTTCAGAAAGCGGAAGAATCCGCAGCCACGAACAACAAACAAGGGCAAATGGTTAAGAGTAATGTGGATGCAAACCTACTCTGGCAGTCAATAGAGCCCATTTTCTTTCTCCATGATAGAATAAAGAAGTGGCTTCAAGAATGCAGCGACCAGGAAGACGCAAAGCCGATCTCTGAGGAGTCCAGCACACAGCTGGGCAAGTACACCCACGACCTCGTTTTCAAATATCTCTCCCTGATGATGGAAGCTTCCATCATGGAACTGCGCAACGCCGTGAGAGCTGCAAAAGAACGGGTTGATGCTGAAGCAGCCAAATCCACCTCGGCAGAGATCTACCAGGACGGTAACGGGTCTGACCCAAGCCACTCGGACCTCTCCAAAGACCACTTCAACAACATTCTCAACCAACCTGCCGGCCTAGTAGCGTCAGTTACCACAAATTGGGCCACACAGCAAGTTGTAAAATGTTGGGATGATGACTTTCGGGACGCCGACAAAACAATAGACGAAATTTTATCGATATTGCACCATCCAGCGTTTCCTGGTCGGAAAAAGACGGAAATTCAGAATTACATGTTTGAGGCAGTTCACGGGTGGTGGGATCACAACTCCACGGAAGAAAAAGACAAAATCCGGAGCAAGTTGACCAAAGAGAGCGTCAAGGCTCGCACTCACGAGGACCATACACTCACGCTCAAAGATCTGGAGGGAAGGAAGAAGGGTGCGGCTGAGTTCCCCGGTTCCAGACCCAAAGTGAAGCAGCGACCGCGGAAACCGTCGCCACTGACATGGGCTATCATTGAGGCCAAGAAGGACGCTAAGTGGGCGCTGTACGCTGCAAAGAGGGGCATAAAGGACCCCATGTCCGCAGTGCATCTCGTTGGAAGCTGCATCTATGCCATTATTGTATACATAATTTGGGGAGTTACCAGTATGTTTGGGATGCTTACAGGTCGGGTATTCATATAGACTTTTGTACGTTTGGTCCTTTGTGAAAAGCATAGATATTTACACAATTTGCTATTCCACACAGCCTACAGGGTTAAGATATTGCAGAATCCAAAGAATGAATCCCAACTTCATCATTACTCATTAAGTAGACACAGGACAGTACAGCCGGTAAAAGTGCCTAAATGTTATGCGCTCGTTCCACCACAATATTGTTTGACACACCAGATTTGTCAGCTTCGGTCGCAACTTGGTTAAGCCAAGTTATCATGGAAAAGAATCAAATAAAAGCATATGGACTGTTCAAAACTGGGCCATGAAAAAAAAGCATGATCAGTTTCTAAACTTGCCATCTATAACCTGCGACTATTAACCCGGACTATCTGTCCAGTGGGGAACGCCAACCAGTCGCCTAGTTATTCCCGGAATCTCATCACCGCAAGTGGGTCGGGTCCATCGACAGTGATAAGCGCTGACGATTTCGGACTGGTCTCTCAATAGCACACAGGCTAGTGATGCGCTATTGGCTTTTCTGGGTTCTTCTTTGGTCGAAGTGAACCAGTTAACCCACAACAACGTGGCGATCTTCAGCCGCTTCACGCGAGAGTGTGATCAATTTGCAAGCATTGTCGTAATTGGCGTGAGAAAATGATTTGAGCCGAGAATCAAAATATAGATGGTGTGCCCCTGAAGCTAATTGTTGTTTTCTTTCAATTCTTTCCCGTGGCTTGAGCCGACCTTTGTCTTTCGTTAACATATCATTCGTTCACTTGTTTTAACAATGCGTACCAGACGTTTACTCACCTTGGCCCTTGGGCCCCTCGTTTTAGACTGCGTGGTGGCAACCCCCTGTAGGCTTTCCAAACCAAGTAAGTGCCAAACAGAAACGCGATTCCGTGAAGCGACATCTGACAACATTGCAACAGCGTCGCTGTATTTGGGCGTTACCACCACGAGCTCAATCGCCAGTTCAACGAAATCGCTGGTGACACTACTGCCATCTACCACAGCCTCCTTGTCCGATGTCGAATCCTCAATCTCGCCCTCTTCTGACGAGACACATTCGACTTTACCGACATCCTCGACGACGTCTCAAGGACTACCACTGGAGTCCCCTACAACCCTAGAAACACTTGCAGCATCGACCACCGCTTTGATAGAGGATTCATCCACGACTGTGCAAATCATACCGACCACAGCTGTAGTGGGTGATTCGACCACACCTGTACAGGTTATCTCAACGACAGCTGTGGTGGATGACCTGACCACGCCTGTACAGACCATCCAGACCACATCTGCGGTGGATGACTCGACCACAGATGCACAGATCATCCCAACCGCAACTGCAGAGATTGCCCCTATCGCTACCTTTAATGTCTTCGGTGGCACAGATCCTGTTAAAGACGCCATCCTTCAAAGTGATGGAGTTTCAGGTGACATCTTGACTTTTGAGCCCACCTTCACAGGCCCGACCCCAGTAGCACTTAGTATCGAGGCCAGCACTGGTCGCCTTGTTACAAGCGCTGGAAAGTATGTCTGCGCCTCTTTTAATACAGGGGCTGTGCCTGCCTATCTTGTGTCCTGCGTCAGCGACACTACCTATGTCTTTTACAAATATATTACATGCGAGCAGTCAGCCAACGCCGGGCTTACGTGTAGTGTGTCGGCTCTTTCCTGCACTAGACTCACCAGGGTTCCGTACACTATCACATGCACAGACGCTGGCCAAACGTGGAGTCAATTCTACGTGCAGGACAACACTTATGGCTACTACTCATATATCGGCCCGGACAGTGCCTCGGGGTATAATGCGGTTGAATTTACCATAGCAGCTGTCTAGGGTGGATTAGCATCTCTATTTGGTAACAATTAAAGGGCATGTTTGAATTCTTAAACCGACGTAATATCTAGAGATGTACTCAATTATCGTCCCAAGTGTTAGTTTCTCTGGAACAGAATTGATTATGCTCTGCCAAACATTAAAAATTTACACTTATTTTAAAATAGGTGAACAAAGCATAACTATATAGTCTCGCTTTTTCAATCACCATTCTTCAAATCAATCAAGAAAGTGTTCTTACAACTCTATCGTGCCTGTCTCTATATCCTTGGACAAATCACCAGCATATCTTATTCTATTATATCTCCAAATCTGACCTGCCAGCTTCCAGGTATATCCGCTTGGCGGGCAAGGGATGCGTTGCACTTTGAGGACGAGGAAACGAAGGGCATTGGTTGAAGTGAACGAAAAAAAAAAGAAAAAAGAAAAGAGAAAAAAAAACCAGAAAGGAGAAGAAAAATGCGTGCACGAATTGTTGAGCGGTAATTGACAAGCGTCTTGGCGGACGCCTGTCACTTAAGGCGGACAAAACGTTTCTTGCCTTGTTCAATCAACATGATTCATGACTCAGCAAATGGGAATGTAATCTTGATCTCACGCTGCAAGCCGCGCTCGCTTGAGACAAGCCCAATAAAAAAGCCTGTACCTAGGTTGGACTTGGAGTGGTGGGTTTTCCAAGGACGGGGCCAAGGAAAATCATGCGCCAGCGAAAGAGTCCCATGTTGGTGACCGAGGCTGCGATTTCGGGACAGTTGTTTAGCACAAGGCCAAAATGAGCGAAAGTGACAGACAAGATAGGGGTCATTAATCTAAGATGTTCCAAAAAAGAAAATGTGATAGTTTTCTCTCATATACCCGCGTACATCTCAATGCACCGTTTCTAATCTCTCGCAGTATAGTAGCAGTCAGCCAATTGCCAAGATTGCACGTGCTGCCTCGCCGCCTTCCTTGGCCGCGGCCCTCAAGGGAGGTTGAGCGTCTCGTGACGGAATTCCTTCAATTAAACCACTATTTCAACAATATTGTATAGTAAAATAATGCCTTACAGAAGCCATAAGCCAAAACTAAATTATTTATTTATTACTAAAAATAAGAGTACCAGCATATTGTAAAGCTAATCCTCAATTAATCTAATTAAAAATACATCTTTTACACCAAACTGGTTTAACTTGCATTTAAAACAACGGAGCTTTATCTGCTTCCAGCATAAATCGAACGAGGGCCATTGTGGCCCAATAACCACACTGCACGTCAACTCCCCACGTGCTTCGGCGTTGCCAGATTGGTGCCCCAATCGTCCATCGCCATTCGACGCCCGGGCAAAAGATACCGATCCTTGCCCACTTATGGGACCAGTCAGGGCGACCGGACTGTCTTGCACCGCCTTACCAACGTTTCAATTCCGTGATGCAGGCCGCCACAGTTTTGACACCTTGAATATAAGCTGGTCACACGACATGTGTTGTCAGGAATCTCGCCTTGGAAGCCACGCCCACGTTGTCTACAGCCCCCCCGGTGCACGCCATTAAAACACGATACCTCAAGCCATAGCCATGTCAAACACCCTCCTAGGTCGGTGACGACCAACGAATGCCGAGTGTTGTATGTTCTTTTGAGTAATTTTTCTTTTTGTCTGTAGCTTCATTCCAATTATCTTCATGATTCTTCTAGAAAGTCTCTGGTCTTGAAAAGGTCGAGATCTTCATTCTTAGGTTGAGGATCTATTCACTGTCATGTTCGAATGAGTCAAGCGGTGGGAGTTTGGTGTTTCACCGCATCCATTTAACTATCTCTAAGCGGATTTCCGATTGTTATGAGAACGGAAAAGTCGGCTCACTAGCCAACTCTTAGTCTTGAAGGCGGCTTTTGCTCCTTGACAAGGGTATCAAGGCCAACGAAAAATGGATACGAAACCCAGCAATTCAAAGTAAAACACACGGCGAATGTTGATTGAACATGGCTGCCTGAGAAAATAAAATCAAACTTTCCCCGGCCGTAGACTAAAAAAAAGCCAATATTTTTATTTATTTTAGAATGAGGCTATTTTGTTCGGCAAGTCGTTCCGTGCCAGCTTGGACCGCGCTTCAGCCCGAGATTGTTTCCCGCCAATCCACAAGGCATTCTCGGATCTTCGGCACCACCATCTGACATTGCACCGGCGCCACATCAACTAGACCACCTTACAAGATTCCAGGCCTAGCAACGGCCTCCAACTATTTTGGCTTCCAGGGTTCGGGGACCTGTGGCTGAAGCATTCCCTCAATCAAAATATGGCCGCTTATGGTGGGCCTTCAACGCCACGCTCCGTCGGTTACTTGGATACATACTAGCATCAGTCTCAATTAGGAGCTCAAACGGAGACTCATATTACAAGATGGAATCTGTATAAACAAGGGCAACTCTTTCATCATTTCACCATTCCATCACTCATCTCACCACTCACCTCACCGCTCACCTCACCAATAGTCATCTCCCAGTCGACTTCGCTTAATACTCTACTTCCTCTTCACTATTAGAAGCATCGCCACGATGCAGATTAAGAGCATCCTCCTTGCCCCTCTCCTGGCCACTGGCCTCGTCTCGGCTGCACCTTCTGCTTCCTCCAAGTCCGTCACTTTTGAAATCAAAGCAGTTCCTGCCCCAAATTCCCACCTCAAGCCGGCAAAGGTCCAAGCTGCCAGGAACCAATTCTACTTAGACCTGCCCGACCAGAAGGCAATCTGTGACGCCAAGTCAGACAATGCAGCTACCTTTCAAATTGAAAATGGCGAACTCTTCCTCTACAAGAAGTCTGGGACCCGCCAACAAGCTTTTGTTGATCTCTCCGGCATGGGCCAAGGTGTTTTCCAGTACACCACGAGCACAACCTTGCCAGCCAACTTTCAGACCAAGGGATGGACTATTGAGAAGGGTGGATACCTATCCTTCAATGGCGCCGCTCTTCTTGCATGCTCTGGTGCTATCAGCAACTCCTGGTCGATCTGGGTAAACACTGGCAACACCAACCCCGGCGGTAACAAGAACTGCCTTGCTCTCACTTCCGAGACTGTTACAATCAGCAAGCCTAACAGCTGTACCTATACTGAGAGAAAGTAATTCATCTACTTAGATCTAGTATCATAATGTCGCCGGTTTATTGAGAGAAGCGATAAGATAAGAGGGTAGATAGTGGTTGTCCAATGCCAATAGCTAATGTTCACTTCGAAGAAATTGTATTTGAATTGATATTATGGGCTCCAAAGAGTTATTCGCATCTTATTCCCCGGTGCAAGTGGCAATACGGCCTATAATCGTATTTTATGCTACGTTGACCATATTCAATTCATCGCCAGTCAAGAACTAATCAAGCCGGATAAATTAGGTTGAACCATTGATAACATAAAATCTCAAAGAGTCCAATTTAATTAAATACCAAGAAGGAGCAAGCCAACTCAAACCAATATTCATTCATTCCTAGCAGAACCCGCACAGCACAAAAAGTCAATTCTAAAAATCCCACGCCTTGAATCAGAAAGGACCCTGATTACATAAGTTTATGATATTACCCACCCGGAAATTTTGTCCCAACTCCGTTCGCAATACTGATACATATAATTACATTTCAAGCCCAATGAATGCGGAATGGCGATGCTAAGGTCCAACGCCAAGGAAAATACCGATGGAACTGAAAAGCGACCAGACGATTGCGTGACTAATGAGGTTTGGTGGACAATAACTATATTAAATCAGTCAGAGGGTCGGAATGAATTTAAAAGGCGCGAAGGGTTGATACTCACTTATCTCCCGCCGAAAAAACAAACCCAGCCCAAAATAGCCAACTTCCCAACCATGTTGTGATCAGGATAACTATTGCGCACGTGATGGAGGTTTTCTTATCATTTGGATAATTTTGGATGTCGATCTTGTAGAGCGATTTCAGAGCGACTCCAAGAAAGAAAACACCGGCGATGAGGTAGTACAATGCCCCGCCATAAAAGACATGAGTGAAATGACCCAGAGACTCGTACTCGGGTGACCGAAATATGTAGTAATTGTTCTCGACTCCATAGCGCACTGTGGTACCCATGATGTAAAGGGCAATTAATTGGAGTAGAACCTCGCCGATCATGTTGGAGATGCAGCTAGAAGTCCATGGCTGCATATGAGTCTCTTCAGTGTGTGAGACCTTTTGGTATTGTTTTTTCGTTTGTGGAAAAAGAGAGGCCACTGCCAGCCCGAAAAACGTTAGCCTAGGTCGGGCTGTATAGAACAGCATGAGCTCCCAAGAGGCATAATGGGCATCGTATCCTGAGGCACTCTTCATTATGTGCGCGACGATAAAGTTGGCAAAGAGCTGTAAAAGTACGGGGACAATGCACATATAGCGCCAAGGTTTGCTGCTACTATCTCCCCCAAGCAAGCCTCGTGTGACGAACTTGACGACATCATGGTGGCCGGCCAAAATAGAGAAGAGCGAGACAACTCCGTTGATAATAGCAAAAGTGCCCAGAATGCGAGACGGTGACGGGCACACTATGTTAGGATTCGTTGGCCGAATGTACCAATCAAATGGCAAGTGGTCGTCAGCCATCATTGCATTTGCGGAACAATGGAATAGACGTGGCAATGATTTTAATTAAGAAGGACTCTTTCAGATTTGTCACGCGGTATCAATCGAACATGGGACAGATGGCTTTTAAAAAAAAGAGCCGCTTCAAGGGACGAAAGTTGGGGTCATAAGGCAGAGCACTGGCCGTTCGAGCTGTGTGTGAGGGTGGCCCTCCGCGGTCAGCCAAGGAAGCCATTCGCCTTGAGCTTCATGGTAATTGGCTAGTCTTAGACGATACCCCCGCTTTTCCCAAGCCGCTCCGATAGCGCAACGCCCACGGTTCAGCTCGTTCCTCATCTGTACAAACCACGGCAGAGTGCCTTACCAAGAGGCGTTATTGGTTTTGAAAGCAGCCAAATTAGCCGCGTTGATGACTCGCAGTTTGGTTCCTCAAAAGGTGATGTGGCGACGCGATGTAGTGATATAAACCAAGATCAAACCGCCCCTTTTAGTCGCTTCGCCCAAAAGCCACAGAGCCTTCAAATATTCCCTCTACACCAGAAGGCGACCGTTCAGTAAATTATTAATCGCACGCATTAGAGGGTTTTTTGTGGCGGTCCAGGTTATTTCGCCTGCGTTAGCGCCAGCGCGTGCATGCGCAATGTGACACCCAACACACACCAAAAGCAAGGTGCTGACTGTCCCAGGCAAGGCCTCAGGGTGAAGCTGTGAATTTACCACAAATCGACGCGGTGCAAGTTGCACTAGACTGGAGGATTTAACCTGAATTACTGACAGGCCTCCGGTAAGTTCGGCTTGATCTCCTCCATATTCATCTTTCGCCTTCTCCACAACGTCGAAAATGGCACTAAGACGGCGTGGCGCTCGCTTGGTAATTTTATTTAAAGCCATCTCCAAATATGATTCGATAATTCGATGCCCGGCGACAAGGCGTCCAGTAGTTACAAAAGTGGAATTCCAATCCCCTGACCCTTGCATCGCTACCGGAGCACGAAGTGGTTGTGTTTCGTGCATTTCCGAAATCGTGAACTCTGGATCAAGGACATCAAAAACTGGGGCTGCATCCTACCCTACATAGCAACAGCGCCAGTCCATGAATGCCGTCGCCGTTTAAGGAAAGCCTGGTTGGTAAGCTTTTGATCTCTGATGCTAAAGATACCTAAAATATAAATGAACCATCATTTTCTTTTTTTATTTATTTTGACTTGCTGCTGTCTGTATCACCATTATAGCCTTTGGGTACGAGTACATTCACTGTTTGGGCGTCACTTGGTTGCTAGATCAAATGTACAAAGAATATTTATTCATTAGCTAATGACGTCCCGGCTGATTGGCCACAACCCATGTCTTATCCACCGCCCCGCCCCCCATCCTACGGGATTGGCCATTTGAATTATGTTTTCATGCGCAGGCTCGTTTTTGGTATCCAGACTCGTTGCAACGATAGGAAAATCTATTGTGCGGTCGCATATTAAGTAGCTTATGAGGTATGAAGAAATCGACATGTCTAGTCACCCGCATGGCTTCTTAAAGACACTTAGTTATGAAACATATTCCCCAGATGCACCATTATTTTGTTTGAGAAATCCAAATCTTCTAATCTACTGACTGGATTGTCAAATAAGCGATTACAACAAAAGCTTCAAAGCTTCTAAGGACAGTTGATGTATAGACAATAGGCTTTACCCCAAGTCAAGAACCAACACCTCCTTTTCGGTATCACAAGGGTCGGTTTTCTGAGACTCGCCAAGCCAAACTCGTCACGTTTTAGACGGCGAAAAAATGCAACGAAATGACATCAACAAGCCAGCCGTTGACAGGGTCACCTCGGCCTCACGGCCCTGCTTTCCGAGGTTGCATTCGAGATGCTAAGTGTTTCAATAAACGCCATCCAGTAACGGGAATTTCATTGCTTCCTGGTTGGCGTGAATCCTTGTACTGTCTTGCTGTTCCTGTTTCAGAATTAGCGAAAACCGGGTACAAAGGAGCCCACGCTACTTGGCATCGAATATCCTTGAAATAACCTTAGATTTAATGTTTTATTTCTAAGCAGAGGTAGATGGAGTAGCAGGCCATTCCCTCTCCTGGGAGCCTCAGCATCAATCATTCTCCCCAAAAATGCAAACTATAGAGGGGAACTCAATATTGCCTTCTCAAGTGTACGGATCGGTCACTTTATTTGCAAACATCGAAATCCACGGTGAAATTGCCTATGCTATCCTACGTACATGGCACACTGCATTGCCCTATTGTGTCCGGCTACGCAGGCGACAGGCTCATCTTACTTGGCTAGTGGAACCTGGGCCGAAATTGTTACACCAAGGTATCGCGTTAATTCCCGTTTGGCTGCTCTAAATCGAAGGATTCTTCGCCTAGATTTTAGGTGGCCCGCTGCCCCTGTTTTACATCTCCATGGTTGACCCTGAACGCGAAACAAGCCAAGATCTGCAAATGTGACCCACGCGCCCGGAGAAATTGGCCTGCATCCCGGGCTTAGAGTGTATTGCCGGAGTAACATGACCGGCAATCTTCAGGGCCTTCCCTAACCATTTTGACAATGCCGAATTTCTCGATTGGTGGATTTTAAGCTTAAAGGAGACGGTCAATTATTTTAATGTTTCGAGGTGGCGTGTGCTGCTCCTCTAACCAATCAGCATACGAGCAATGACTTGGGATGATTTGTACGCATTGGACGATTCGGAGGCTTCGTCTGATCGGGGATAGTTTGTAAATCATCCCTTGGCCATGCTACTCACATCGAGGTGGCAGCAGATCTACTTGGACAGCAGTATATAAACCCGTCGGTGTCGAACAATTCCTCCAGAGGATCAAACACCATCTATCCATTCTTTCACTTCGTCTTCTACCGCTGGACGGAATCCATTCACTCTTCCATCCACGATTTTTTTTTTTACCGCTAGACGGCACCAACTACAACTACAAATAGCCAAACACCTCGTTTGCATTTGCATCATGATAAACTCCAAGTTCATTGCTTTTGCCACTGCCATGTTGGCCACATCGGTCAACGCCCATGGCCATGTTGCTCAGATTGTAGCCGATGGCAAAACATACACTGGAGGACTTCCCTGGAGTGCGCCTGCTGATGCCATTGGCTGGGCAGCTAGCAACCAAGATAATGGTTTTGTTGCTCCTGATGCATTCTCCTCAGGAGACATCATTTGCCATAAAAGTGCAACTCCGGTGTCGAGTGCGGCTACTGTTTCCGCCGGAAGCACTCTCACCTTGACCTGGAACACTTGGCCTGAATCCCACCACGGACCTGTCATCGATTATCTGGCTCCTGTGAGTGGTGAGTTCGCTAGTGTCGACAAGACTAGCCTTAAGTGGACCAAGATTGCTGAAAAGGGCCTGGTCTCTGGCTCCAACCCTGGAACATGGGCATCTGATGAGCTTCTTAGCAATGGATTCTCTTGGAACGTTGACATTCCCTCCAACCTGGCTCCAGGAAACTATGTCCTCCGTCACGAAATTATTGCTCTTCACTCGGCTGGCCAAGCGAACGGTGCCCAAGCGTACCCTCAGTGCATCAACATCAAGGTTACCGGCAGTGGCTCTGGCTCTTTGTCTGGAGGTGGTGACTTCACCACTTTTTACACAGCCGAGGACCCTGGCATTCTTTTCAACCTCTACGAGTCCTTCACTAGCTATGATATTCCCGGACCCGAGGTTAACTTGCCCTAAACAGCCATTCGCTTGCTCTTGGTTGATTCTTGCAAGCGATTGGCTACCTCAGTTGATGTTTGAGTAGTCATCCGATTCTTTTCGCAACACTCGCTTGGATGGGTTTTATATAAATGTCCATATATCAAATTTATGTTATATATATACCAATCAAATGTCATCATTTGCTATACTCAAGACCACCACACGCGTGATTCGATTTCTGCAATAAAGTTACCCAAGGCTTCTCTGTCGAGCCTTCTTGTTTCGGCCTCTAGGATGAAGTGGTGGTTCCATGAACCTGGTACTTCGTTGTCATCAAATTCGTAGCAGAATGTTTCACCAACATTGTCAACATATCTGAAGTCACCATACCCTCCAGTGCCCATTCTGAATCTCCGTAGCGTCTTCATTGTTGTCTTCCAATGTTTAAGAGCCATGTGCCATCGTAGTGGTAGTGGAGAAGGCGTTAGGCCGACAGAGGAACGATACCACCACTCAGGTGTTGGACAATCCTTGGAAATCATATCATTCCCTTCATTATCCTGACCGACAACCACATTGCTGTATTCTATTGGTGTCATATTGAATGTTCTGAATAGGACAGCACACCGATTGATGCACAGCGTTTCAAGTTTCAGAGACCCCAACCAGTCTACCTGGCATTGAAAGCTGAAAACATAATTTCCTAAAGTAAGGGCCTTCAATTTTGGTAAACTTTTACCGGTTGTGAACTTGTGAATATCCTTATATGGGCTCCAGCCCCATAACTCTTCTGCAGTTACCGAAAGCTCTCTAAGGTTCTCCACTGCCTGTGAGAAGAGCCAAGTACTCTGAAGGCCTTCGTAGAATTCGTATTTTGCTTCGCTGTCTGTATTTACGGTCTCCACTATTCCGTCTTCGCCGTCCAAGACTGTTGTTGTGTCTGTAGTGTGAAGTTGAAGATTGACAAGGTGGCCTGAACAGAGTAGATTTCTTAATGAGTCAACCTTTGTTATATCTCGGCCCTCCACGTAGCTAAGGTTTTGAATTGACAAGGTGCTGAGGTGGATTGGGGCTGTTATTTCGGTTATCCCATGCGTTTCGTCGAAAGAAAAGTCTCTTTCACGTCGAGAAAACCAGTATGCTGCATCATTGTTGGAGATTTCGTTCAATGTTGAGGTAGACCAGGTTCCAGCGAGACTGTCAAAGACAGCAAGAAGAGTCTGGTATCTAAGGTGCTCCTCTGCAAAGTCTACCCAACTGAAGTGTGCGGTAAATTGTAATTGAAATGTTTCCAACCGATGAAAGTAGCGGATGTGATCAAGTGCCTGCATGAAACCTAGAGGACCTCTGTATATAGAATAATCAATGGTGATGACTTCTCCAATGCGACTTTCGTATTCATTGACGTATGTATCGCAGTTTATTTCTCGTACTAAGTGGCGCAATCTTGTTGACCTGGCAATGTTGATAAAGTGCTCCGGCGATTTGGAATACGGCTTTAGTTGCAGGTTTCGGAATGCCTGGCCAGTAGCGATTGACTCAGAATAATGAGAGACAAGCCTCAACTTTAGCAACGTATCCTTAGCAATGTGAGAATGAATGCGCTCAACAATTTCGGGTGGCAGTGACTCTAGAGTTGCCGAGGTTTCTGGCATTATGCCCGTCGATGAGGATGATACGACTTAGATAGGATGATACTGGACCTTAAATGGTTTCAGGAGTGTTGGAACATGCCAACTGAAGTGTTGAATCAAGGGAATTTGTCGAGGATTTGCTGAGGCAGCAGTCTGACGAGAGTGGTTGTGGAGGCCGCTTAGTTTTGCTGCGCCTCACTGTCGAATTGAAAAAGTGGGGACCAGAACTCATGTTACAGTGACATGGCTGACAACCTCTGGTGGATCGTCTGAACTAATCGAATATCTACGATTCATGTCCAAGAATTGATGCGTTGATTTTTAGTGGTTCCGGTTCGTCGCTTAAGGATGAATGTATGCTCCACCAAAAGCGTTCTGCTATTCTTTTTTATCGAGGTATAGTGATAAAATTTCACTAGAATGTTCCATGATATTGCGATATTTTATGTCTGAAAAATGTACTCTGATATCATGCCGACAAATTTCTCATTTTGCCGATGTACTTGTGGTTCACCAAATCGTTCAGCTGAATTGTAGGCAAATACGCTTCACTCACTCTTGAGGTCTCTTAGCTAAATCAGGTGCCATTTCGCCCAGCTTAAAAAAGAAAGTAAAACACCAAGCCTTTTATTTTGATGCTAAATTTGGAGTTTGTATTTTTTCATTCACATATTTGATTTGAAATTATCTGAATTACCTTGTGGCATGAGATTGTTCACAGTTTGCAAAAATTAGTTCTCAATGGATAATATTGTTTGAAAGAAACGCTCTATATTCGATTCTAACTGGGCTGCTAGCCCCTTGAACCAGGAATACAATTACGTGAAATAGAAGAATGGACTAGCCATGGACTCGCTAAGTGCCTTTATCAGCACAAATGTACAAAAAGGCGTGGCAGAACTGTCGACATATAGTTCAACGAGCCTTTGAAGACCAAGTTGCTACTAGTAAGGGTAAGATGGTAATGATGGGTTTTATTTTTCCACCAACAACATTGTCATTCTCAGGTATGCCCCCACAGCCTGACACTGGACAACTATTTTATGTAGGATACTTGTACAAATGTGGCACAATAGGCCCGAATATCATACAGCTATCTGGCGGCGGATGACTTTCCCTGGCGAGATTTGCGTACCCCGCACTCATGTGTATGGCTCGGTGCTGTCGTTAAACCTGGTCTAGAACGGATAATCGGCACACTGATGATCATGACGCCAACTTTTCCTCCAGTCAGCATCCACTTGCGCAACATCCTTGGGGGTGCTTGGGGGTTCTTGGGGGTTCATGAGAAGTCAGTCCTAGCCGTTCTCAGTTGCACGGTGAGATTAATTGCTAGCTGGGGTTGAAGGCGCACAAGCATTTATTGATAAATGTGTTTATCTCCCCCGCATTACTCTTTCTGCCCCGCATAACGTTATGACTATTAAGTGGGTATCTGCTTTGAAGCCTGCAACCTCGCATATTCATCGTTGTCGAACGTATTGTACAGAAAGCGCCGATCTGCGATAATATGTGATAATGTTCTTCAAGAATTACCGGGTGTATATTCTAACGTCGGTGGCGTACCTGGGCTCCTTGCTTTTTGGTAATCTTACCCAGCAGTCCCAGGCATTTCTTCAACTAACGATTCCGAGGGTATGACACGGGTGTTATGGGAAGTGTCCTTGCTCTGAAGAGCTTCAAGCAGGACTTTGGACTTCCGACTGACAAGGGTGGTTTTGCTACTTCGAAGAATGCCCAGATTTCCTCGAATGTGGTTTCCCTTCTCACGGCCGGCTGCTTTTTCGGAGCCATTGCCGCCTCTTTCGTCAACGATAAATTCGGCCGTCGCTACTCCTTGATGTGCTTTTGCGTCGTATTTCTTGCTGGCGCCGCTATTCAGACGGGAGCTCATCACGCAATCGGCCAGATATATGCCGGGCGTGTCGTTGCTGGACTTGGGATTGGTGGTATGAGCAGCATCACGCCAGTTTTTGTCAGCGAAAACTGTCCACCAAAGACTCGTGGCCGAGTTGCCGGGCTGTTCCAGGAATTTCTCGTCATAGGTAGCACCTTTGCCTACTGGCTCGACTACGGTGTGGCTTTACACATCACTCAAAGCACCAAACAATGGCGCATTCCTGTTGCGATTCAAATAATACCTGGTGGTCTAATGCTTATCGGTCTCTTCTTTTTAAAGGAATCTCCTCGCTGGCTCATGAAGAAGGGACGCCATGAAGAAGCGCTCGAGGCACTTGCGTATATCCGTAACGCCCCAGCGGATGATGAGGAGGTCCAGGAAGAGATTGCTGAAATTCGAGTTGCAATTGAAGAGGAAATAGCCCTTAGCGAGGGTGTAACCTTTAAAGAGTGCCTACGACCCGGAAACCGTTACCGATTTTTCCTAGCTTTCACAATATTTCTTTGCCAACAGTTCAGCGGCACCAACAGTATCGGATATTACGCTCCTGAAATCTTTGAGACGATAGGTGTGAGCAGCACCAACGCATCTCTTTTCGCTACCGGTGTGTATGGAACAGTAAAGGTTTTTGCAACTGGAATATTTCTCATCATTGGAATCGACAAATGGGGTCGTCGTAATAGTTTGCTTGGAGGGGCTTGTTGGATGGCTGTGATAATGTTTATCATCGGCGCCGTTCTGGCGACTCATCCACCGGACACCGACAGCGACAAAATTTCCTCAGCTTCCATTGCAATGGTTGCCATGATCTACCTTTATGTCATTGGCTACTCTGCATCCTGGGGTCCAACGCCATGGGTATATGTTTCTGAGGTAAGCAAGAAGTGAAAGCGATTGAGTACTTTGGTCAATAGTTAACAAATACTTGAAGATCTTCCCTACACGCCTCCGAGAATATGGTGTCGGACTCGCTGCAACTACCCAATGGTTATTTAATTTTACCATCACCGAAATAACTCCACAGGCTGTAAATCACACTGGTTGGCGAACATTTCTCATGTTCGGTATCTTCTGCTTGGCCAATTTTGCTTTCGTCTTCTTTTTTATTAAAGAAACAAAGGGCCGGACGTTAGAGGAAATGGATATCTTATTCGGCACAGTTGCAGAAGAACAACGCAGAGCTCATTTCGAGCAAGCCTTGCACAAGGGCATTGAGTTGCAGCATACAGAGAGGCCTGTCGCTGCAAAAGATGTCCACAACTGAGTGATTTAATGGACTACTGTGCTGGATTTCACTTAAGAATAACATGGCGGCGATGTGATCTTCTCAAGAAATATCTTTATCCAGTCCTCTATTGTAATATTGAATACTAGCATAACTCTTTGATTCCCTTTAAAGGGCTTATTACCACGTAGTTTCGTTGTAGGTTAAAGTATACCATCAAAGGTGACGAAGATGCATTCCACCAAAACTGAAAAGAGAGTAAGTTTCAATGGTAGCAAAGGTGGTTGCCATTGGATTTATTGTTCACAGATCTAGCCTGCAGAACATCTGCTTTCAGGATCATATCGCCTGAATATTATCTTGAATGTAGTCATTGTATCTGTATACGAGTTCTTAATACAATATGTTCCTTTTGTCAATTACATTTGGATAATAAGCCATTCCTCTCCGTGATATACCGGCAAAACACTTAACCTTAAGTCTTTAACCAGACGTGTGTTAGTGATCTGAGAAATGAGATCGAGGCCGTCATATTTGAAGAAAATAGCTCTGCTCGATTATTCAGGAAGGCTAGCATTCTGAAGCTGAAGAAGCTTAGTAGTTTCCTGAATGAGAGCCAAACAATGAACCCTATGGGAATCGGTAATCCCGTTTTAGTTTCTTGTAGTATTGGATCATTTCCCTGTTTCGGATAACTAAATAATTACGGTCGGCGTGTCCCGCATGGTTGCAAAGAACGGGATCACACTCACTGCAAGTAGGACACACCTTTCCATATGGTAGTTTCTCGGCTTCGCTGCCACATTTTTCACTAACTCCGCTAAGTCAAAAAGCATTATAACAGAACAAAGCCAACCGCTTTTGACAGAATTTACGCCTTGGCGCTATAGTAATTTTCGCCGTAATTCTGGTCACGAAATGAAACACCAATTTGTATTTGCAGACAATGACGAGATTATGTTTGGCGCGGGACGGCACTTTTGTCCTGGAAGGTTTTTTTTAGCAAGTAACGAAATTAAAGTAATTTTAGTTGAACTTGTGACGAATTACGACACAAGTTTGGGACTAAAAGGACAAGTATCGAGTGAGGATGGCTATGAAAGGCCGTTCCTTGGAGAGCACGATACTCTTTGCTCTCTTGATACGACTGCAAAAATTTGGATTCGCAACCGGCAGAGACAATGTGACGCAGAAATCTGCTCATACATTTCAATAGAGCTAACTTATCCAGGCATGAACCTTTGTTAACGTATATCATGCGTTTTTTGATGTTCTTGTTTTGAATAAAAGAAGATTTGACTTGACAAAGTAATTGTATTTTCTATCTCTGAGATGATCAACCATTGCTGATCTAATATATACTAATGAATAAAATACGACATAGGAAGTTAATTTGCGTCAATACGAATTCATTACCTGAAGCTTTAGCCAGGCGGGATTGATCACATCCTTCAACTACAATCTCTATTGGGATTGATGATGCAGGTACCCTTGCCTTCATTCTTTCAAGCGAAGAAATAAAATTCAACTATTGAAGGGAAATGATTGACTTGTTGGAAAGCAATTCACAAGAGGCGGGGACTTAGGCGAAGCTGGCGCTAATCACCCAGCTCACGTCATCATTGAATGAAGTAGTCGAGTCAAAAGTGTGAACGCCACCGTTGCTGGCTGCATATAGCACATTGTTGTAGTGGCGGAAATAGCGTGTGGGATAGCTCCAGGATCGGATTGAGTTTCCTTGGCTGTTGAGGGAGGCCTGAGGGCAGAAGGTTGCGTCTTCGTAGAACTGCTTTGTGCCATCGTTGGCATTGAGCAGCAGCTCGAAGTTATAGTGCCGTATGTAGCTACCAGGGGTGTCGACGGACTCGAATGAGAAGCAAGCGCTGTTACCAAGGCCAGTGCGAACTGTCCAGCTGGCCTGCTGCTTGAGGGTGGTGCTGCTTGAAGAAGAGACAACCTGGGTGTTGACGGTGGTACCAGTGTGTGCAATGTAGCGTGTTGTGTAGCCAGATGTTGTGACACGCAGCGAGATGGAGGAACCGACAGTGAGCTCTGGGCCGCTGGTCAAGGATGTGGTGCTGTATTTGGCAGCTACAACGTTAGCCTGGACCGAGTTCTCGGTGGCATCGGACGGATAGCCCGAGGTCATGACTCCCTCATAGAAAGTGCCCTGGGCGCTGACGCTGTTGTCACCACCAATTCCAAGAATGATGGCGCCCTCTTTGCTCATCGGGTTGTAGCCAGATGCCGACGGGCGCGCGCCGCTGTAGTAGGTCGACAGGGATCCAGATGCAGCGTTGGCGCCACGGATGGCCCACAGGTTGGGCCCGCCCTTGATTACAGCAGTGACGAAACGGTACGAGATGGACGGGTCGCCCGCGTTATTTCCAGAGCTAGAGCCAGAGAACAGGCCGTTCTCCAGATCAGCCATGATCCAGGGGCCGCTACCAGCGCCAGAACCCCAGCTGGTGCTGTCGCCGAAGTAGATAGCCTCCATGTGGCCGTTGCCTGTGTCAGTGCTGCTGGTCTCAGCGTTGCCGTAGTCGAAGCAGCAGCCGCCGTTGTAGTGAGTGCCGTCGAGGACTGCATACATCCCCTCGGCCGCGTCCCCGGTAGCTGTACCGCTGGCGGCGTTGTTGCGGTAGCCCGTGCCGGGCGAGACGAAGACGCCGTATGCCTTTTGACCGTTCAGCGTGACAGGTGCGCCAATGGCACTGGCCAGGTTGTCGTAGCCATTGGACTCCGGACCCGAGAAGCCGCCGGGCGGGGCCTGCGTGAGGTGATTACCGCGGCCGGACTGGTCGTAGATGATTGTGATGAGACATGTTGTATTTGCGCAGAACGAGTCTTGACCTGCGGCGTTGGCGACGCCGCCGGCCGAAAGCGGCGCGATGTTGGTCGTGGTCCCGTCGGACCCGCGCTTCACCTGGTAGAGTGAACCAGTATAGGCGCCATACAAGGCTCGTGTGGTGCTATGCGCCGCGATGCAAGGTGTGCCACCAGACGAATACAAGTCGCAGGGGCCAGCAGCCACAAGCGAGCCTGCACTAGCAAGGCCAAGACCAAGGAGGAGACTGCGTTGTGACAGCATGTTTGATGCCTATTGTAGCGAACTGATAGGATGACCATGCTTGTAGCCATTGTCTGTCTACTGCTATTTTATTTATATTTGTTCTTGGCAGCGCATCAAGGCCTATCCACGTCCCGAATTTGTCGACAACGACCAGTCTTACGTATGTCGCGAGGTCCCATTCGTGCGCAACGTCGAAGGAAGCCGTTTTACATGTGTCACGAAGTCCTATTCGTGCGCAACACTAGGCGCGAGCGGGGTACTAAGGTCAGCATCTCAACCGGCTAACTCGGCCGGTCGGGGCTGTTCCGAAGCTGAATATAGTAAGTCGCATTAGGGAAACGTACTTTACCCCCTAGTTATTAGACGTGGAAATACTTGCCAGTATAATAACGCGTGGCACTATGGTCATATGATCTTATTTGTTTGGTTTTTAATGCGTTATTGCAACACTCTTTTGGCTATGTAGCATTGGAAATGGTGAGTTCCACTCTATAGTTAACACCACTGTTGCCAATTCGAGCCTGTCTTTAATTAATTATTGTTATATGAGTTAAATACCAGCCTTAAATAGTAGGAATGAAAAGCGGAAGATGAGATAAGCTTTCTAAGGCACACCTTTCCAAATAGGCACGGACGTAATATTTTCCTTGTTCCATTGCACCCTCCCCTCTTCGTCAAGCCATGCACCTGCGTCACTGGCATTCAATCCGGCATCTTGATTTGCGCTAATTTCATTTTTGCTCACACCCATTTCATCTCTGGGAAGCCAGATTATTGGTGTGGGAGATGTTAATGCGGGATTAAGGTAGGCATTCTTAAGTTGACCCTCGGAATAAAATTCTGTTCCATCCTCTTGGCTTAGAATTTCTGCGCCATCCTCTCGAAGCCAACCCTTCATGGCATTGTATGAAGTAAAAACTTTCGGCTCCAAAAAGCGTGCGAGCGGGTCAATAACCTGCCGTGGCACGTGTGCTTCGTCACCTAACTGCTGTAAAAGCGATTGGGGATGGTCATAAACCAGGCCTTCCTCAGCCGAAGCGAGGAGAGGTGCTGATTCTGCTTCTATACCTTGGCGATTGACTAAATCCGCAGGGAGGTATTTTTCGAGAGGCGCCAAGTACCTGTTCATTAGTATGTTGTAAATAACGGTTATGCAGAAGAGGGCAATCATGATTACGGCTGGTCCAAAACTGCGACCAAGTCCAAATAGCCCGATCAAGGCAAGTTCGGCAATGTAGACGCCAGTGAGTAGGTGCTGTAGGGCGAGCGTATAGGCATGGCCCTGGGTATCGATCTTCGGCTGCATTACAAATAACAAGTTGTAACGATATGCAAGGTAGTTGAGAAATAACCCGAAGGCGGCGAATCCTAAGACTAGAGGGGCTATGCACGAATAGGCGATTGCTGTATCTCGCTGTTAGCTTTACCTCGTACTATATTGGACATCAAGGAGTCGTACCAATGATGACAAAATTCGTCCACTATGAAATGTTAGCATCCTGAAATTGTGGGTTGATGCTTTTCCTATAGCTCCAACTCACCTTTGGAAAAACCTTTCCCCATGCAATACTCTTCATGCTCGTGTAGCGATTAAACTTTTGCCGCGGTGTCTTGTCAAAAAGGTATGCAAAAAGGACATATTGAAGCAGGTCCGTCCAATTCAACAGGTTATCTGCAGCTGTCGTAATTCCTTGCACTATGAAATAGGTTAAATAATAATTTGATGACTTTGGGAGCTGTCTTGCTAGCAATTCTGGAATAGAGCCAGGATCCTTGGCTTTTTCCAGGAGCGTAGAGAATACTGTGGCGGCACCGGAGAAAACAGCTGTGACTAGAAATACTTGGGTGACTTGAAACAAATAAAACCACTTTTGAACTTCTAGTTCGATGGATGTCGTAGTAGCGCCACTAAAAGCCACAAAGATCACTGCCAGTTCAAAATAAGTATCGCATAGATAATGTGTAAATATCTGTCTGGAAACTTACTTCTAAATATTGTTGGCACATATTTGCTGAGGAGACTCGTGAGCAGAGGTGGTAATAGGCCAGATAACAACCCCACGATGGAGTCGGGAAGTTTCTTCAGCCAGGCAAGCCACTCCACATTCTCAGCAAGATAGCTGATATTGGAGACAAGGCCCACGAAGCTACTTGGTATTGACCAAAAAACAATTAGAGCCATGACAATAGACACGGCTATGCCTTGTTGGGAAATTCGCCTTTCAGGTGATATTGGCAGGTTTTGCCATAGAACCTCCCGCGGCAACACACCTAAATATCTGGGATGAAGGGCCAATATGTCTGCCGATGGTACCTGCTGCGATGCTCGTTGAGCATCTGCAATCGTTTTGAATTCAACAAAGATGGCGGCTGCTTCGTTTGAGGCTTGTTCATGTTGTCGCCGGCCTTCTTCGATTTCTAACACCTGTTCCTTGATTTGTTCACGAATCCACCAGATAGTATCCACCTTTTTACCAAACAGACCGCAGGCCAAACGGTGTTTAGGCCGATGCGTTTCTATCATCAAATTCGAGGGGCTATCGTGAATTGATTGATCGGGGTTTTCTGTTCTGTCTATCCCGTTGTATCTCGCCTTTCGGTATATTTGTTTAATGAGTGATGTCTCTGCGATTTCAAGTTGCTCCACCGACGACTGCAAGGCTGAAACTGAAGCCTGGATTTCGGTGGCCTTTTTCGCAGGCCAGATTCGGACTGAACCCTCCCCAAAGAAATGGCTCATGTTCCTCTCCTCGAGAGCAGCTCGTGGTGCAGATAGGAAAAGTACTGTTCTGGATGATAGCTTCGACGTATTGTTTTTGGAGAGAGCCCATGCTTGACGTAGCCCAATGAGCCAAAGACGCTCCCGTGCGATAGTGAACATGACAAAGGATAAAAATGTGCATGCCAGTATAGAATGAGCATAAAAGTAGTTGGCCTTGCTGACGTTTCCAATGCCGAGTCTGTCAAGTTCAGTTGATGATCCTCCGCCGGCGGCATTGATGGGTATCAGGATCGGCCATGTGAAACAGCATCCAACTATACAAATGAATACTGCGGTACGGAGAAAACGAAGGAATAGGTACGCGTCCATCGACTGGTGAAAAAGGAGATGCTTATCCGGGGTATTGCACATAACAGTAATCCAATTGAGGTACGAGCGGTCATCAATACTAATGCGATGCCTAAGATAACACAAAGGCAAAGTCAGCAGTGCTAACACGATACCAAATGAAATGCTTACTTGGATGGTATAGTGCCCAAAAATGCGCGAGGGGCATAGATCTCCGGATATCGCGGCCGTATCATCACAAAGACGGCAACGTATACAAGACCTGTTACCTGCGCCAATTTAACCAAGTGTTGCCCATGAATAGGCAGGCATGCTCACCAATGCCGGAATGAATGCAGAAATTACAGCCGCTAAAGAAACAGAACGCCTTGGCTAAACAATGTTAGCAATATTAAGACGAAAGTACAATTTTGGAATTCTCGTCTTCTTACCTCCATCTCATCATTGGTGCCGCTACCCGCATGTTGCATCGTCTTTAAAATGGCTTCGCGATACATTTTGAATTCTATACAGCTAATTCAATCCGCCAAGGGTGAATTATTGCTTCCTTTGATAAGAATTATACTGGATTTCGGTGAACTTCAAACCGTACTAAATAGATGAATGTTGTTTTCAATGGCCCAAGTCTTGATTTCCAGGCCTCATGCAGCCGGATTTAAGTAGATCACGTTATGCTCCTGTGTTGAAATGTCGATACAGCTTTAAAGATCACGAAAGGGTTGGCCAGTTTGATTCTGTATTTGAAGTGGGGTCACATGCAGAGAAGTGGTGGTTCATCTATGACGCCATTTCTCTTCATTTCATGACCAGCCACAGAGGATCGTCTGCGACTTATGTGGGTCACGACAGCCAATGAAATCATCCCTCTACGGATCATTGTCAAACCAACTCACCATCAACAACATATCACATCTGACGACATCATCTCCAGAAGGTTCCGTGAACACTTAAAACGAACTTCAAGTTGAGTGAAGGGCCCATCAAATATAGAGTCCCAATTTCAATTCCATTCCAGAAGTACCTAATTTACGTCACAAGGGAAGGTCCTTCTATAAGCCAAATGGTTACCTGATTTCCAAGGGCAAAAACCTGCCATCCCCGGTATTCTGGTGATCATAATCTTTATGGGTATACGATGTCAATCTTGCGGCCAACAGAGCAACACTTGGCGCCCTTAACAGGTCGTCAGCTCAGAATATCTGAAATGAGGTTCAGTAAGTCACGCATTGCAGCTTAGTAGGCCCTCCTGCGTTTTCGCATCATTGGTGCCGAAGCTTTAGGCATTTTTCTTTCCTCGCGATCACTTCTTTATGCTATCGCTGAGAAGAAGTCTCTCCTAAAAACCCCAATTTTGAGTCTTTGAGCCGCACTGTACCTATTTAGCCTCCAGTAAAAACAAGACGAAAAAAATGACATCTACCAGCAATGAGAAGGTCGTCGTAGTGTCTGGAATTTTCTAGGATAGTAGGAAAATAAGCTCTAAACTAAATTACGAGTTTCGGAATTCACCGAATCTCCAAGAAGTGAATTTCCGATCCAGCTGGTGTTGTGGGATGCAACACGTCACACATCCGCTTTTAGAATATCTTTGCTTATTTACCTAATTTCAAAGTCACTCATCCCCTTTCTACAGATGCGCTTAGATTCTGTTATCCAGCAGGCCTCGTCACATTTCTGGAGTTGTTTGATGAATCTGAATATTCCATCGCTGGTCGGCGCATTAAGAGGCGCCATATTCTGCCTGATAAGATCTTTACTGAGATCTTATGAATGAGAGTTTCCGTTCTTCTCTGTACATATCACGGCCAACGAGAGTCCCCATAACAATCTGCTGAGAGAAAAGACGGCAACAAACAGTGGACAAAAGACTCAGGTGAAGACCTTTTTGGCCGAGATTATGCATTGCGTTATTTCTGTCATCATGACGACAAGATCGAATTAGAGAGTTAAAAATAGCGTTGAGGAATATTCACTGCTGTAGACCCAGTTTTGAAGGTGAATAAATGATTGAGGGTGAGGTCAAGAGATACACATGCCATACTGACATGACTGCCTCCTTCTCGCCAAAAGTCACATCATTTTCTAAGAGTATTTTACTCCGCCATTACAGTACTGAAAGGGACAGTAATCCCAATCATCGTTGTACACTACTAGCAAGCGTGGGGCGCAGATGCGATGACATGGGTGTAGCGGGGGTTTAAGCTCACAAGCTGGTTGAATTACTTTTCTAGTTGTTTATGTATGTTAAATAATTATCTCCGCTTCAGAGAAATTTCCCAGCTCAATAATGTTTCAATTTGTTAAAGAAAAAAAGACGATACCATTGGTGTTTTGCTCTTCTCTGTAACCTTTCTGCACAAGTGACCTGTCGCGCTGTATACCCATTCAAGAAATGATGATGCATTGGATCCACAAGAGGGTAATACGGGCTCTTCAAACCGACCGTTATGATCTTGGCAAACGGGCCACCGTCCCACTTCCTTCTCATATCACGCTGCATTTTAACCTTGCTGATCCCCCATGGATAATTTCTTCCACCCCCATCATTTAACATGCTGTGCATCAAACGTATCGGCTATTAAGAATACACAAACAGAATAAAAGAAAGGATTGGAATTGACACCCCCGACAACCAGACTGGACATCATGGCGCCGGACCCTGTCTCTATACTCGACTCAATCAAACCCAGTCAGTTCACCACAGATGCTGACCGCTTCGCTGCCAAAGAAGCCGCTCGTCGCCTTCTCGCTCGCCTCGAGACTCCTTTTGAACAAGCTTGGGCTGTTGCCTTTGAGAACCCCAACCTCATTGCCGGTCTGCAACTGATTCAAGACCTTGGCATTTGGACGAAATGGGCAGAGGCTGACAAGCAGAGTCCGAATGCGGCCAGAACCCTTGATGAAATTCTTGCTTGGGCCACTGCAAGCTGCCAACCTAACTTGTTGCGCCGATTCCTCAGACACGTTGCTGCCTTGTACTTAATCGAGGAGGTAGGTGTTGATACATGGAAGCCCACTCCCTTTTCCTTGGCAATGGGACAAAAGGAAACATATGGTGGCGATATCATCAAAGCAGGGTATTTGTTCAATTATCTCAAGTCCAAGTTTTTAAATTAATTCGCCTAATAGATTAGACCATGCTGTCCCATGTGGCAGCAACCTTCCCCGTTTCTTGGCCAAGAACTGCTACAAGGAGCCTCTTGACATCCCCACTTTAGACAATTATCGCGATGTCTATGGTCGTGACTTCTTTTCCTACGTTCAGGATCATCCGGAGGCAGGAGGGTCGTTCCAAGGCGTAATGGCCGCACTGACTCATTACAAGATGCTCTGGACTGACGTCTACGACACGAAGTCTCTTGTGGCCGGCGCCGACTTAAGCAAACCCCTTTTCGTCGACGTCGGTGGTGCCCAAGGCCTTGACACCCAACGCCTATTGGACCGTTACCCCGACCTTCCCACTAATATCTTGATTGTCGAGGACCTGCCTGAAGTTGTGTCCACTCACAGCAAAGAGAAGCTGGACATCCGGATTCGCAAAATTCCCCATGATTTCTTTCAGCCACAGCCCATTATTGGAGCTCGTGCTTACTTCTTTCACGCAGTGCCTCACGACTGGCCCGATGTAGACGTGGCTCGCATGTTTGCCGAGGTGAAAAAGGTCATGACTCCGGGATACTCCAAGCTGTTGGTCTATGAAGTTGTGCTGCCTGCACAAGGCGTGTCGCATTTGGCGACAACACTGGATCTGGCGTTAATGAGCTGCACAAGCGGTCTGGAGAGGACGGAGGAAGCGTGGACGGATTTGTTAAGTGGGTGCGGGTTTAAGATCGTCAGCATCTCCAGGCACCCGAGGGCTTTGGAGAGTGTAATCGAAGCTGAAATCGGGTAAATAGCACATCCCAACTAGCTCTTGATAATGCAAACCGGGTTTGCTTTTCCGTGTTATCACATCTTTTGGGAGGCAAGCACCGTTGGACATTCGTGGTCAAGTTGGAGCCTCATTCAGACACCATGACATCTATTTCACGCGGTATACTGTCCATCCTTGGTCCCAGAGTCAAGTGGTCAGTACATGATTTCAATAGTTGAGTCAATCTCAGGACTTCATTTGAACTTTGTATGTGTTTGTAATCTACATTTTTTCAACTATTTGAAAGTATCTGTTACATAAAATCAACAAGCTGTGACTTTTCTATCATTGTAAAATTCGAACAAATAATTGAAATATGAGACTTAGTCCAATAAATAAGCTAATAGCCTTCTAAACCAGATTGTTTGCATGGTATTACAGTGAGTCTGAAAAAGTTCCATTCTATCTTCATGCACGACCGTAATATCAACCCTAACCTGTATTATATAAATAATAATTATTTTATAAATAATTAAAATTAAACTAATACATTGTTAGTAATAGGCACAAAAGTACCGGGCGGGATTTTTTCAAACCCACTGTATCTTAAACCTGTATTCGATATGTCAAACATTCATGTGACAGTCGACAGTCTTGTGTTACTGTGCCCCTACCCTACATCATCTACTGAGATCAACTCCCTCCTGGACAAAACATCAACCACAATTACTGTTGGGGACATGATGCTGGGCCATCCTAGTTCTCATCTATAAATTTATGTTTTTGCGGGATTTACGACCT
Source organism: Calonectria hongkongensis (assembly GCA_017140755.1). Lineage (NCBI taxonomy): Eukaryota > Fungi > Ascomycota > Sordariomycetes > Hypocreales > Nectriaceae > Calonectria > Calonectria hongkongensis. The sequence goes on from JAACJA010000001.1 coordinate 3,535,038, forward strand.
AAAACTCATCATCATGCCAGTCTTATCCCGGTTTCACTCCTTACTGAAGAAACTTCCTTAAAGCTATGATTCAAATTCATTATGGCTAGAAAAAACGGACGCTGAGGTGAAAGAGCGCAAATTAAATGTGGCGAGTGAATTAAAAAAAATCTTTCCATATTCCTCTTTCTTTTCCCTTTTCCTTTCGAATATTATGTTTGATATTTCACAATCATACGACTTGCATCACTCTTACCCCGCCAATTGTGGAATTCTTAGACACGATAAGATTGCTCTCACCTCGCATACGTCATAAATATGGAGCTTATCCAATCAGGTGGGCGTAATGGCAACCCTAGCACCCAGGGCCAACCATATCCAGCCTGCGCGGCAATTGATGGCTCCACACCGGAATTAGTGCGTACTTAAATTCCGGACTAGGCAGTTCTGGCTAATTATGTGGACATGGTGGAAATTGGGCCTTCAACATCCCAGAATGGATAATGAAAGCGAAATCTCACGACTAGATGACACTGGTATTATTGGTTATCATCAAGACCCCCGAGACTGCCCGTGACCTTCGGTTCTTACACTCCAGATATGGACGCGGATAACTGTAACTGATGGGGGAAAGAGAAACTTCGTCTTTCCCAGTTCTTTCAAAGCGGCTTGGTGCAATCTTTGCCGAATCTCCCAGCACTCTTCTTTTTTATCATGTAGGAATTCCACAAGAATATTCATTTCCTCACCATCCAAGAATTGAGAGATCGTCATTGAGTAATCAAGAAGACTCCGATCTTATTCCAGAATATCAGGCTTCTTTGGTAGGAACATGATCGACTGGTGTCATTCAGTGGGTTCTTATCGGTGACGCTCGCTAATTCGAAAGTCGATGTTCTGCTTGATAGAGTAGAACGAATATGACTACTTATAAATCGGAGCATACTTGCATCTTGAATCTTACGTCAGACAGGGGTGATGGATATTGGTGCAGAGAACACTACTAGATTCTTTAGCCGGACTTTCAAGTCATTCGACAAGCCTTGAGTGTATTGAGAGGGGGATAGTCCTTTGAGAATCAGCGGTTGCTGTATCCCTCTCTCTGGCTACTCGTCTCTTGCGACTTTTTCTAGTGTCATATGTACAGCCTGGCCGGCCGGGTAAGTATCAAGATGGATTGCAGCTCGGTACAAACACATTTATCTGATATCGGTGAAGAGCAGCGATTACAGGGATGCCGACGAAATCAAACAAAACAAGTTTGATTGTAGAAAGGACATACCTGAGCATCATCGCACTTGTATATCTGTCGTTTACAGTTGTCGCACGCCCAAGACACGTATTTCCAGTACCTTGCACGTAGTGAGCGAGTTGCATCCATTGGCCGTGCCTCCATTGGCCGTGCCTCCATTGGCGGCGGGGCTTGAGAATAGTACATGCAAGATACCAATTAGGAAAAAAATGTCGGAATTAAAAGCGGAATGAGATTGATAGCTTGGCTTATTAGATATCGCGTGGTCATGGGTTTAAGAGCATAGAATTGTGGAACTTTGCTTGTGAGCTAACAGAGACCAAGCCATTTTTTGACGTGCAATTGTCAAGGTTCAGGTTGCTTGCTGATTCGATTTTATATTCAGATTAAAAATTATTCCGAGATTGGTCATGTAATTCGCGAAACGTAATGCATAATGCCAAGTGGGTTGCATTGGTCTAATGATTATCGAGTTTGAACTTATCAACTGGCTCGGAAATCGATTCCGTTTCTCGTCACGAGCAACGGCAGTTTGTTCTGGAGAATAAGCAGATAAGCGTATCGTTGAAGTCGAGATATAAAAGACGCAATAATAGATAGAAAGATTAATGGCGGGACCAGAAACAATATTTAAAACCCTTCATTAAAACAAATCAAGCATCGCTAATTTGATTCCTAAGAACATTCCCACTCAATCAATTAGTTACTTTCTTGCCCCAGTCTTGCCCCTCACGATGCTATTAATTAGAAGCGCATTGATCTTGGACATCATGCCAATCTTTCTAAGCACGACGTAAGAGCGATTACAATCAATATTGTCTTTGCATGACCTGATAGAAGCCTTAGGTATGATAGCAGCTACATCGGTGGATATAAGGATCTTGTTTTTGGGACTTTAACAAAAGGAACCAACCACGACCTCGTCATGAATCGTTATCTTGACTTTCATGGGATGAGAGCTTCGTCTGATATCCTGTATTACGATTCGTTTTATGATGCATTGGTTGCGCTTCAAAATAAGACTGTCGACTACATAGTGATGAATGCAGTTCATCCACATGCGTCGTCCATAGTCGGCAGTGATTACAAAAACACTCACATAATAGATGCCTTCATTTTACCAGGCAAGCATTTGGTTGTGGCTACTCGGATGGGCGTCAAGAGTACAAAATCCATCGCCATCCTATATCCGTCAGTTGCCAATTACACCGACACAAGTCAGTGGTCTCAAGTAATCAAGGTAACCACTGGTGGTTTAGTACAGATTGGGGAAGATCTTCTTGGCGGAAAATATGACTCTGCTATTATATACCGGGACGTTGCCATTGAGATCAAGTCTAATTTCACCATTGTGGAAGAGCTTGGATCCCCAGATGATGCTTGGCTGATATTGGGCCGAACCAAAATGTACACAAACAGCGTACAGGCCTGGCGTGACGCACCTATCACGTGGCAATGGAGAAACCAGTGGTACTAGGGAGCATCAATTAAAATTGCAAAATCATTAAGTTGTTTATAGAGTACAGTATAGTGTTGTAGACCTCTTGTCCTGTCCTATAATAATTATTCAAGGCCTCATTATTGAAAATTGAACGGAGTGAATGTAACCCTGGGTCTCACACCGCCTTAACTGGCAGATCGTTCTTCAGGCCAATTACCGAAATCGGTTCCGAAACCGATTCCGAGACTAATGCAGAATAGCACCTTAGACAAGTAGGTGTTTAATCCATGTTATCTATATTAGTAATCACATATTTGCGGCTATTGACTTACCCTTACCATAAAGTGTAACGGAAAATGCAAATCAAGCAGAAGTAGGAGATTTAATGTGGAATGGCATTGCAAAAGTACGTGAAATAATGTGTGTGAACATTGTTGTGGAGTGACCCCACCTGTCTATTTACAACTGATTTGCTCCGAAGTTACAGAGGGTAAAAATGACTAATTTATTTCACCTGTTGGGTAGCTTTTGGGTGAAATATGCCATTCCTCTGGTTGCACATGATACTATGGCAAAGTGAAATCAGAACCTATGAAGCCAGATGTGCCCATATTTGTATTTTATTGGTGTTTTGATTATCCAGCCGATTGGATTTCATAACCTCTCTTTCTTTCTTTGTCCTTCTCTATCTTTATTTTATATAATTATGTTGTTCATAATATGTATTTCATTTCTTTAAATTTTAAATGATAGTTTTGACTGAATTTGGCTTGAATTAATCTTATATATGATTCACGTATAAATTTGTACATCACGTTGAGTAGGTAGAACTCAAGTAACATATCACATTCTGTTCAACGGATTGCATCACGTACTTTACTAGGTAAATTACATATCCACCTCTCCATCAAGAATCCCTTCCTCAACAACTTGAACTTTTACTTTCATCCCCCATGGGTCCTCTCCTATCCAGTGCTTCTCTTTACCAATCTTTTCTACCAAGTCAACGAGCTCATTGAGAATTTCCTTGAATTTTACCTTGTCATGCTTCAATTTCTGTGATGAGATTGTAAGTAGTAAACCCTCCTTATTACTCATCTTACCCAGATTCCATGACCATTGGGCCGAGAAGACCAATTTGGGGTATGAATTTCGGACCTTTCCACCAGGGTACAATCGCGTCATCACATATCCGATTCGGCCGAGGTATGAAGCCCACCAAACCTCCTCCGGCGTGATGAGTTCTTGCAGCATGTTACGGAACTCCATCTCTCGCGGTGGTAACTCCCCTCTATAGCTCTGCTCTAACATTACTGCTAATCGAGCTCGGTCTCGATGTGACACTCCATGGATTGTCGACATGAGTCCCACGCTTGTAGAGTAGAGTGCTGTGGTCGAAGCTGTTTCTTTGGACATGAACCTGTGCAAATACATAGAATTCACAAAGGCGTCGACAATATGGACACCAAACCTTTCAGGAAAGCGTTTATTTGTTGATGGGCTTGGGATTGCGTTTTTCAACAAGGCTTGTAGTTCAAGCCGTGAATCTGGAGCAAAATAGCTTGTAGCTACCTCCAAAGGGTACTGTTGACGGACCGTGACAGGAAGCTGCTTAAAGAGATACCCTTCTCTCACACCGCCCTGACAAAAGTGTGCCTCTCGAATTCCATGGGGAATGGCTTCAGCAAGGACATTGACGAGAAATGCCACAGCCGGTACCTGGGATCGTCTTCGATCTGATACTCTAAAAACGGTTTTCGCAGCCTTAGCAATGGCTTCGACAGTCTTAGTATCCTCAAATTGCTCTCGCTCGGCTGTGTATCCATTTATGATGGAAATAGGGTAATGTCTCTTGCCTGACTGGTTCAGTGAGAGCAATAAATAACCCCAGCCTCGAAATCCACCTCCAGAGAGATAGATATCGAAGCCGTTTTCTCGCTCAGCCGACTCAATCATTTCTCTTGGAACTTGTAGATGGTTAAAAGCTTTTCTAAAGTTTTCAACCATCTCCACACGGAATCTTTGCACGGCTGCCTCTTTATCATGCTTATTCTTTCCACGCTGTAAGTCGGATAGCTTATTCGTCAAGGCAGCAGCTCCGTACGGGAAGCTGAAACTTCCATGCGGACTGATCCGGATTTCTCCTCTCCGGCTGATCATCCATGATATCTGCGTGCTTCCTCCTCCCAAGTCCATAACAAGCCCTGCCATGCTCGAGAAGCTACTGGCAATTCCAAGAGCTCCAATTTGGCCCTCCTCTTCCTTGGCCAACATTTCAATATTTAAACCCGTCCTCTCATTTATCGCCATCGAAAAGGAGGCGGCATTTAATGCGGTACGGGTCGCCTCAGTCGCGACAACATGGATGTTCTTTTTTTCCACCCCGATATCGTCGCATGTCATAATGAATCTTTCCAAAACGGTGCAAACTGACTCAATGACATGACCAGGGATTGGAACCCGATTCCCTGACTCGGGATCAAATTGAACGTCATAGAGCGAAATGGGAGACCGATATACTAAGACGGTCGGAAGAATTCGAGCTAGCGGTGCTGAGAGGTCGGTAATGGAAAATCGGATGCCATTGCTGGTAACTTGTTAATTAGAAACGGAGGCTTCTTCGCGAAACGCCTACCTTCCCATATCAACGACTCCAATAAGCTTTCCTCCACGACCTAGCCACGGAGGAAGCACGCCACCTGAGCCGCGAGATTGATGAATGTGCTCGAAAGCATGCCTTGAGCATTCTTGCGCAGTATATTCATTATCGAATGCACTTGGGTTCTGTACCTCTTCAAAATCGGACAGATCCATCTTCCTTGCTGCTTTGTGCTGGATGTGTCTCCGAATAGTTACGGCGGCAAGGATGACATGAGATCAAAAGCCAATAAGCTCAATAAATTGCTTCATTCATCACCATCCTGTCTCGAGGGCAATGCGAACCATGTGCCTATCACATGCTAATTGCCATAACATGTGAATATACTACCTTCAGCTGCGCCACAAAGCGCCATGCAATTTTAGATAACCAATAACGTCCGGCGAAATGACAACTCATTCAAGTGTGGGAGGTCGCGTCAACCGTCGGCAAATTCCGAGCTAAAATACGCTTGTATGGCTTCCAAACTTTCGTGCACTGTAACAGCAATATCTATGGTTGCAATGGCTTCATGTGGGCGTGGCGCGTCTAGACCGATCTATCATGAAATCCGATTAGACTTTGTCTGCACTAACGTGCATGTGATGCGATTTTGAACCCTCACTTTTTTTTTTTTTTAGGTGACTGTAGCATTCGCTTACCCAGATTGTTCAATGAAGTGTTTTTTTTTAGTGATTTTTAGGTTCAATTACCTTCCATCCCTGTGAAAGAAAACTACCAATCAACGGTCAAACCTCGGTAACATTACGTATTTATTAAAAAAACGTCTCCGCGGACCTAGAGAACAAACTGAACCGATCCGTGCACTGTATAGTCATGTACATTTGCTGCATCGCTCTCAAAGTCACATGCGCGTAAAATATTCCGCTCGTGGAAGATGCTGAGAGCTTTGAGGGAAGCTTCGACGTACACTGCACGGATCATTGCATCATCTTTGATATCTGTGCACCCAGAGTATGGGGATGGAGCTATTTGTGAAGAGTGCGTTGGGTCAAATTGCGCGAGGTTTGGATCGCCTGCAGCTGGACATAGCTTTATCTGGATCATGCACACCCACGGTTATAAGCTTTGAAATTTTCTTCCTTTTACACCAGGCACATTTATGCAAGGTACTGAATACACTGTGATGCCAAATGAACATTTTTTACTCATTTGTCGCAGGCTAATATGTCACGTCGTATCTCATTCATTGGGAAGCCGGGATTTAGAATATAGTCATTGATCAAATTTCCGTTTACTGCTCAGGTTAACAGGAGCAGTGGAAAGAGCATAAACCACATTATTCTAATGCCCGTCGCTGGCATAGTTAAAGACACCGCTGCTGCACTCTCAAATATAACTTCTGGTTCATACGTGGCAGGCATTGTAGAGTTGGTCGTTCCGTTCCAACAGTAATTTGCAAAACAATCCGCACAATCCTTGGGCATGTTTGTCTTGGTGCGAACAAGGCTTCGGGATACAATCGCGCAGCCTAGACATGTGGCCCAGTTAGTATCCACTGTGCCATTACCCATGGTTACGACATTGTAACCATTTTGGATGACTTGATCTCTTTCGTAATCGCTGTATTCTAGATCAAATGTCGAAACATTGGACTGGTAGGAATACGGAGCATTAGGTAGATACACAATTAGTGGCCCCGAAGAATCGTTGGCGTCACAACCGAAAAATGTTGGCTGCTTGTTTAAGCGTAGGTTGACAAAGGTGTTCTGATCGGGGACCTTCGGGAAGTTTATTTGATTCTTTGTGAATGCCTTTTTGGACCGATTGTACGTTGCAATAAGTGAGGTGCCATTCGGCCATCGGGTTAAAGTGTCAGCGGAGGCATCAACAGCGAGAATAATGTCCACTTGTCGGTCAGACAGTGTAAGGGGATGGAAAGGAATGTTTTGTAGATCCTCCCCACCATCAATTAAGGTGATGATGCGACTGTCGGCATTGAGATTCTGGTCAGCATTATATTTGTAAAAGGGATTCGGCCAAATGGCAGTGTCGCGATTCTCTTCCCCGATATCCTCCAAGGTCTGATTTAGGGCTTCCACAAGGAATTCAGGAGCGCCTGAAGCTCTACCTATTTGCAGGAATGCTTGATTAAAGAGCGAGGATGAAGTTCCCATTATGAAGCCGGCGTTGTCGACCCCAGCAATGCAGTGCCCGTCCTGGTTGATAGCACCATCCGTAAAATCAGACCCCACATATTTCAATGGGGCGAGGCTACCAGGACTGGGGTCGTAAGAACCCATCTCCCAAGGATTGAACTCGTATATCGATATGTTCTCCGAGAGGCGAAGCTCACTAGGGGCCCTCTCCAATGCTACTATGATGGGTAGAGGCATTTCTGCTCTCATAAAGCCGTCGTCATCTGCGATAGAAGAGAAGGTATATGCTAAATCCATTGTCAGAGCAATTCTAAACTTGTTTCTGTAACTTACCTGGCCCTCCATCAGTCGCATTGACTAGCTGATATGACAATGCCCTACCCCAATAGTCTGTAATGGTCTTGTTATAACCAGCACTGACTTTATCGTCAACATCGTCGTACAGCTCGCGGTAGTATTTAGATACAGATAGAGTGTTCGGTCCTAATTTCAATAAGCAAGAGGTGACATCGATATTTTCTTGTCTTGGTTTCGGACGTGCCTTCGATAATAGAGTCATCGAATTCCCAAAGGTGGCCAAGATGTCCGTCACTCGAGAAGATGATCGAGTCCACTGTGGTAAATTTCTGCGAATAGAGACTTCCGACTACCCAGCTACCGCCGGAAAGACCGCTAAGATATGTTGTAGCTTGAAGAATGCCCCCAACGTGCCCTTTCTCCATAGAACCACTAGTACGATTATCGAATGCCGCGAGTGCGCCGGCACCATTCATGAGAGCCCGGTACCCTCCACCAGAAATAGCGATGCCCATCTTGGGCAACAACCCGCCATTAAAAACAACATTCTCGATATATTTTTCAGCGTCGAAGTCACTGATTTCAGCTCTGCGGAGAAATTCTTTGAGGGGTTGGACCGTGTTGTTTGCCCGAATAACTGACCATGTCTTTTCATCAGATGATAAGCCAATCGCTTTGCGGATACTCGGTTTTATCTTTGGGCAAGACACTCGAGCCGGCCCATAGCCATTGGGGACACTCGACTGATCCCTTCGTATAAACGTCTCTGCTTTCCAAGTCGAGGAACATATTGCAGCTACAGCATTGGATTAACAAAAGATGTGACAATGCGGCGGATAACACACCCGTAATGTAGACGAACAACACCGTTAGTATAAAATTTCCAACCGGCGACATATTATCGAGAGATATGGTTGGCGATTATCTGGCTTATTCAGAAAGTTGATGTAAAGGATAATCAGGAATGGGCTGGAACCTTTATCCGTGCTAACTCGCAAGAGCAAGTCTTATGCATCATTGCTTACCCAAAATTCCTCCATTCCGAGTTCAGATGAATAGTACGTATGGGCTTATTTTCTTGCACCTGGACGCTGGTTTGGTCGTCACTTGAATTCCCACAATGCATAAAACTCGAGAGGAAAATTATCAGGTTGATGTGTTAATCCCACGCTGCATTGCAACATTAAAGCAACCATTTATGACACTGCGCTCCTAGCACTGCCACAGACGCGTAGTAGCACTGGTTTGCCGTGGGCAAATAAACTTTCCAACTGAATTTCATGCAACTTAAACGGTGTAGTTGAATAAGGCCAATTAGGAAGATTGACCTGTCAGATGCAAATTGTTAAGGCCAGACAGAAAACGATGCGGCCTGAGATCCAACTCTTGCTTGTGTGATTAATCCCATTGATCGACGCTAGTGGGCCTAGAACCGGCTAAATTCTGATATCACCTGATTTAGGAAAATCAAAGGGAACTTTTTTTTTCTCGTTTTTTTTCCCCCGAAAATGAACGCACACCAAGCCACACCACATGCTTGCACTGGGCCTTATCTCTGCTGCCATGAAGCTCCAATTTGTAATTTGCTCAACATTGTTCAGTAGTACACCAAACTAGAAGATACCTGGGAAAGAAAAGAAATTATCCCATAAATTTAAACTAAGAGTATGTGTAATTTTAGAGATAATAATTAGATTAATTGACATAATACTGCCACTGATACTAAAGTTACTTTTATCATCTACCAAATTTGGCGGGGATAGAAGTACTTATCGTATCTCTTACCTTGATTAGTTCGACCCCTCAACTGTAACCTGACTGGGAGCTCTATCCCAGCGAAAGAGATACTCGAAGGCGCTACTACGCTACAAACAGGCAAGCATGTGAACAAGCCACATGGACTCTAGCCCCCACCATACTCAGAGCAAGAAATGACATGTAACCATGATATCAGGCCATCGCCGCGACGTTTTGCAGTTGACTTCACGGAGTATCGATGGTAATGTGGCAGTGAGGCTTAAGCCTTGAAAAGTGCTTTAAAGTGGGTGATAGGTCGCCGGCTAAAAGATGGCTTACAGCTGGAATTTGCCAATTTAACCAGAAACGGGGAATTTTACTATTTTGAAATTCAGAGATTATGTAGACCCATATTTGACATATGTGTGTTCATTTCATGCATCATATGATCTTGCCATTTGACAACATGGCCATCACTGTTCACGTCACTTGGCCATACACTAGATCTATCCGTTTAAGGAAGTGCCCAAGCCCAAGCCTTCATAATGGACACCCCAAGCTATTACATAAAATGCAGGTTGTCTTCAACCAATCGGATGTGCTTCCCGTCCCTTAGAGTGAAAGATGAATATATTTGAGATCATTTCCGTCAAGTGTGCATACAATATTGCCCTCTACACCCAAAAGAAAAAAGAGTATGGATTTTCCCAACAGATGCTATCAACGCCGTTACTCACCTAGTGGCCGGCACCACTTCGAAAAGTCAGACGATGAAGATGCGCATCCCTCCTTCCACAATGGCGTACCCCCCCTACGTACCAACCATATAGGCGAAGAAAATCCTGATGCGACTCGGTCATACCGAAAGCTACAACAAACTAGCGTCACGATGAAAGGGAATAATGATCATAACCTTACAGGACTCAAAGCGGGATCATTCCAACACCAACAACCAACCCGTAGGGTGCCTTCAGCTGAAGCGACGCATGGCCAACACTCCAACAAGGCTTACCTACCCAAGAGGCGCAGTCAAGGCGAGAGTGCTGCAGAGAAAGCGGTTGGAGCAGCTGCTACGGCAATATTTCGGCTGAGAAATGATACTGGGTCGTGGTTTGGTGAGAAGGGCGTTAAAGTTGCTACTGCTGCAATGATATCAGCATCCATCGACTTTCTATTTGGCGTTGACAAAAACAGCCACCCTTTCACCAATATTGCAGTCTCGATGATTCAGAGCTATGTACTGGATTATATCCTTAGTGACGACGCAGATGAGACTGAGTAGTGGAACCTTGGTATAGCCTACTCTTTAAAAACGGTTTATATACACATCATGGTACTTTTGGTGGTTGAGTTTCACATGTTAATTTAGTATCTTATGTGTACAGAGAGTGGAATTTAAGCCAAAAATTGTGCGTAAGCTTTTCATGTTCTATCGATCTATTTCTCTTGTGGCCAGGGGGGGATCTGGATATAGTTGAAGGAGATGAGATTGCTGGCGGAGTAGGTAGTAACAGCTTGGGTTGCATTGCATGTATGACACGTAGGCTCTAGCGCACGAATTATGATTATTTCACAAATATTGTAGAATATTTCTGTCGTCAGCGATGGTGAGGTCGGCTTGGTCGAGAACATGGTCGATTCGAGCGTGCCATCAACACACCACCACACATGACTTGCGTACTAGATCTGCATAAAAATATATTACATGTTATACGAATACGGCGCATATCTGCACTATAGATGAGGATGCGAATTATTTTGCGCCGCATACTACTCGGTGTTTCTGTAAGAACTCAGTTTTTAGTCTATAATACACCAACATGTGATTGTGTGCGGAGTGGGTACTTCATTTGCTGTGGCTGTTTCCGGCAATACCGATTTGTGTTGTAATAATGACGTTGACTTTGGGATGCGTCAATTCCTGATAACCCTCTTAGGCGAGCCCAAACTGAGCGAGCCCATGCTATTACGGTCTCCTAAGGAGTTCAAGGAAGTGCATGGCACAGAAAGAGCCTATGAAATATGTTTTTACGTAATTTTCAAAGGAAATTATGCGAACGAGAGACAGAACGATATTACTCTGCTCATGTATATTACTCAAGTTACTTAATGAGGCACTGGAGATGTGGGTGCGATGAGAGCACCCAGCCAACAGATGGATCTTGGTGTGATGGAATGCTCTGTGCAGATTCGACAACGAGAATCAAGGCTGACCAAATAATATCGGTGTGGTAAATTTGTATTCAATTGCTGGCTTACAGTTACTATTTAACGCCAATCTCCAGTACTGTTAGCCTTCATCCCCTCCTAATCACATCGCGTCCCCCATATGCATTGCTCTTAGGCCCTTGATGTAATGGGATGGTCAATGAAGCCTAGGGCCATGTTACTAGTACGAAGCTATTCTGCCTAAGTGTCTTTAGGTTGACTGTTTGTTCCATTCTCCACATCAAGGGGCGGCTGGGGATGGCCTTTTTTAGCTTGAGGTCTAGCGAACCTTTAGTAGGGATTATCATGTAGTCAAATAGACGAGCTCGGCTAACCTTCTAAGCTTCTCCGCCTGTTGTTTGACATCTTGCATCGTGTCTTTGAAATGAACATAGGTCTGGCATACGTAGATCCCCTAGAATGTGGTAAGTTTCTAGTCAAGCAATGCCACACAATCTATCACCACGATTCCTTACCAAAAATCCGCTTATCAAATGAAGAAAGGATGTAATGAAAGAAAACGCCAGAACTGTCCTCCACTGAGGACATCCGGCTCTGTCAATGTCGACGTGTCCAATGCCCCCCAAGTGCCAGTAGTGGCCCCAGTAGTAGCCCCAATAATCGTTGTACCAACGGGAGGAGCAGGTCCCAGAGGCAGTTTTCTGTTTATGACGAGTGAGCTGAAGCAGTTATACCCAAGAGATCGGAAGCTATACCGTTTCTAGGAGGCAAAATGCCACCAACCACATAATCCATAAGATGAAGTCAAACGGGAACCCGAGAAATAAAGAAGTGAAGGGCAAACAGAAACAGATCGAGTATATCACAGCGATTCCTGCGACAACCATGGTGTAGACAATTCGCTCATCAGCATGCGCCTCAGCAATACTGAGACAATAGCAAAAATGTCCAAGAATACCAAGCACAATGATAGCGGAGGCAAACTGGGTAAGACGTAAAAGAACTGATATGACCTTATGTGCTGTTCCCGACATTTTGGAATACGGTATTTAGGGTACTCGAGATGAAGCTGTGGTTTTGTGTGTGTTAAGGTTAGGTTTGACAGAACTCAGCTCAAAGGTTGGCACGAAAATTGCATCCTGTATTATAAATCAAGGGAGCGTTCACTTAATATATGGACAGTTAGTGAAACATTAATGGACCCTCCAAGCGTTACTTGAGCTGAAGCCAATTTTTTTCCCTTGAACAAAATAATGTGGCCCGTGCAGTCAGGCCTATTACTGACCGTTACCATCGGCTGCAGGAAGGTTGCAAGTGGCGTCACACCATATTTGATCACGCCATGATGCATCAACTTCATGATATGGCTTGTTCAAAGTTATGGTAGATAGCCAATACTAGTGGTACTACCGCACTAGCACGACAGCTCGACGATGTAACGCGGGAGACCCAATCGCTGCGCATAGATGCTTCATTCACATCGAAGCCAACAGATTCTCAAGAAGTGCAGAAATGGCACGCCCAGGGCTGAAATACCGATTACGAAGTTGAGGACATGTGAGAGACTTGTCTTCAACATGGCATGTGATCACACCATTCTCCAATTGAGAGGAATTCTTCTGTAGAAGTCTTCCTAGATGCTCGGGACGATTTGTTCAATGACTTGGAAGATTTTCTGTAAGCCTCTATCAACAGCGCATCAACTAATCAGTGATATCAAATCAATTCAACATGGATCGACATCAGAATCCGCAATGCTCAACTGTCTCAGGTTACGGAGCTCATCAAACGGCAGAGCCTGATGAGGTCGGCTCTAATTCTAAATTGGCATCCCAAGATCCGACTAGAAGTATTCATCCTACAGTGAACTGCTCTATGTCTGGTGCATTGGGTAGAGAGGGGCACCGGGAATTTCAGAATAGCACACTGTCAAAATTAGGCCTGCTGGACCAAACCCTGGACCCGTCAAGTCCACATTTCGACTTTGAGAGATGGTCGCGCACACTGGTCAGCTTGAGAAACGAACTGGGTCTTCCAACACCGCCCCGCTCAGGGTTTCTCTTCAAAGACTTAACTGTCCACGGTAGAGGTTCAGGTTTCGAGCAACAAGACACTGTATGGTCATTGTTGACCTCTCCATTCAATATTCGATCACGGCTTCGGCCCAAAACGGCCAAAACTATTCTGCGGGGACTTCACGGCGTCTTGAAAAAGGGAGAGCTGCTTCTCGTCCTTGGCCGTCCTGGGAGTGGCTGCACAACTTTCTTAAAGACAATTACAGGCGAAATGCATGACTTGGAGCTTGACCAAGCATCAGTCCTGCATTACAGCGGTAGGCCAAGAAAGAGTATTTGTGACAGTAGAAGTGCTAAAAGAGAATAGGTATTTCTCAGAGAACTATGGTTAAGCATTTTGAAGGCGAACTTATCTACAACAACGAGGTGGATGAACATCTTCCGTATCTAACAGTTGCGCAAACGCTCGAGTTCGCAGCCGCCATGCGTACACCAAGAGCACGTCTCCCAAGTATATCCCGAAAGGATCGAATCCAGCATATTGTAGAAGTCATGCTGACAGTTTTTGGTCTATCCCATACCTCTAATACGATTGTAGGAGATGATTACGTGCGAGGCGTGTCTGGCGGTGAGAGGAAAAGAGTCTCCATCGCTGAGACGGCCCTTTCTGAAGCTGCTATATCTGCGTGGGATAATCCAACCCGTGGGTTGGATGCTGAGTCCGCTCTACATTTCGTTCATCTCCTGCGCACTCTTTCTGATTGTGAGATCAGCCGCAAGACCAGAAGAAGACGAACGCTAACGATGATGTAGTGACCCAGTCTTCTAACGCAGCGGCTGTCTACCAGTTTTCCCAAAAAATCATGGATCTATTCGACAAGGTTATAGTCCTATACGAAGGTCGGCAAGTTTTCTTCGGCTCTCCCGCCTCAGCATCAAGTTACTTTGAACGAATGGGTTGGCAACGTCATGCAAGACAAACAACAGGAGATTTTTTGACTACCATCACCAACCCGGAGCAGAGGGTCGCAAGGGCAGGTTTTGAGGGTCTTGTCCCTAGAACACCCGAGGAATTTCAAGAGCGCTGGCACGCTTCTCCGGAGTACGCTTTAGTCCAGGCAGACATTGACCAGTACCAAGCCCAGCATCATGCAAGTGGAGACGCAATGCAGCGAGAGTTCGGGCTGGCCCGCAACAAGATAAAGGCAAAGGGAATGTGGTCTGGAGCTACTCAGACAATCTCGTTCCAAATGCAGACTGCACTTTGCGCCAGGAGGGCCTGCCAGCAAATGTTGAACGACAAATTGTCGGTGTTTACTGCCCTGGTTGGACAAGTTTTCATTGCATTGGTGGTGGGATCGATCTTTTACGGCACGCCAAAGACTTCGGATGCTTTTTTCGCTTACGGATCAGTTCTCTTTTTCTCGGTACTCCTCAATGTTTTGATGTCCATCACGGATATTCATAATCTATACAGGGGACGCGCCGTCGTTCTTAAGCAGACTTCCTATGCGTTCTACCGGCCGTCAGCGGATGCACTTGCTAGTGTAATCGTTGATCTTCCCGTCAAATTTGTCACTAGCACATTTTTCAACATAATTCTTTATTTTCTATCTGGGCTGGAGCCGACAGCTTCTCGGTTCTTTACTTTTTTTCTTTTCGTCGTCGTTACAACGTTGGCAATGTCAATGATTTTCCGCACAATTGCTGCCGCAACTACAACGCTCGCTCAGGCAATGGCAATCTCTGGCATTCTAGTTCTTGCATTCACCACCTACACTGGTTTCGTGCTGCCACGCCCATTTATGCATCCGTGGTTTAAATGGATTACATATATTAACCCATTATCTTATGCCTTCGAGGCGTTGCTTGTTAACCAGACACATGACACCAACTATCCTTGCTCCAACTTGGTGCCCCCTTACCAGGGTCTATCCGGTGAAACTTTCATTTGTCCTGTCCCTGGGGCAGTGGCTGGAGAGAGTTATGTGAGTGGGGACGCCTGGTTTGAGACCAGCTACCAGTACAGCTATTCGCACATATGGCGAAACCTGGGGATTCTCCTCGGCTTTTTAGCCTTTTTCCTATTCACATATCTGGTCACGACAGATATCAATATCCGCGCCATTTCCAGACCTGAGACGCTTTGTTTCCTACCTGGACATTTGCCCAGCGTCTCAGCACGCACTGGCTCGAAACCCGAACGCACTACTGACATCGAACAACCACAGGCAAAGTGCAGTGGACCACTTGAAATAGATATGATAGAGCCAGCACCTATGGTCGGCAGCGGAGAAACATTCTTTTGGAAAGATGTTTCCCTAGACGTGATGATCAAAGGTGATTCAAGGAGGCTACTAGATAATGTCTCTGGTTGGGTGCAGCCAGGCACACTTACTGCGCTCATGGGCGTTTCGGGTGCTGGCAAAACAACACTCTTAGACGCGCTAGCTCAGAGAATGCCTGCTGGTGTTGTGCAAGGAAAGTTCTATGTAGGCAAAAGGCCTATTTCGATGAGATTCAAGGGCACTATTGGTTACGTCCAACAGCAGGATGTGCACCTTCAAACTTCCACTGTCCGCGAAGCTTTGGGCTTATCGGCAACATTAAGACAACCACCTGAAGTGCCCACTAGTGAAAAGCTTGCGTTTGTGGAGGAGATAATACAGATGCTCGGCATGCGAGAGTTTGCGGATGCCATTATTGGGCTTCCAGGGAAAGGACTCAACGTCGAGCAGCGCAAACGACTCAGCATTGGCGTCGAGCTTACCGCAAAACCATCCCTACTCCTGTTTCTAGACGAACCAACTTCCGGTCTTGATAACCAGTCATCACAAGCCATTATATCCCTACTCCGCACGCTAGCGGACGGTGGATTGGGAATCCTATGCACTATTCACCAGCCAAGCGCGATCCTGTTCCAACAGTTTGATCGCCTGCTTTTGATGGCACAAGGGGGTAGGGTAGCTTACTTTGGGGATATCGGAGAAAACTCGCAATTAGTGCTGGATTACTTTGGAAACAGAGGACCAAGAGCATGTGCCGCTGCTGAGAACCCTGCGGAGTATCTGCTCAAAACCATAGGAAACATTAACGGCAACAGGTATGATTGGCCTCGCTTCTGGGATGAATCTGTAGAGGCCACCCAAGTTTCAACCGAAATCCAACGTTTAACGCATGGCTCATCCGAACAAATTTCAGAAAGCACAAGTGACATAGCTCAATCTTATTCTGTTGGCCTATTTGGACAAATACCGAGCATCTGCCTGCGTGTCTTTCAGCAATATTGGAGATCACCAACATACATTGCCAGCAAGTTCATGCTGGGAATTACAGGGTCGTTATTGATTGGGTTTTCTTTCTTCCACCCTGCAAGCTCTATTACGGGGGTCCAGAACGCCATATTTTCTATTATGATGGTCTGCGCGATATTTAGCAGCCTAGTTCAACAGGTAAGACAGCAATTTAGTTGAATTGCGACAAGGCAGCAAGCTTTTATGGCTAACAAAGGGCTGCAGATTATTCCAAACTTCATTTCCCAACGAGAGCTTTATGAACGTCGCGAGCAACACTCAAACATGTACTCCTGGGCGGTTCTACTTTTTGCCAATGTACTCGCGGAAATACCATACCACATCATCTTGGGTATCATCACATTTGCAATTTTCAACTACACCATTTTTGGTATTCGATCATCAGAAGATCAAGTACTTGTTTTACTCCTTTTAGTTTACCTATATGTGTTTACGGGAACCTTTGCACACATGATAGTTGCACCACTGCCAGACGCAACAACTGCAGGCAGGGTCACGACGATTATGTTCTCCATGATGATTTTGTTTGCTGGTGTTTTTCAGACCCCAACAGCTCTTCCAGGATTTTGGATCTTCATGTACCGCGTCTCTCCAATGACATATTTGATCGGCGGCATAGCTGTCTCTGGACTTTCCGGAAAGCACCTTGCTTGTTCGCAGGCCGAGCTAGCCATTTTCCAACCCCGTACTGGTGAGACCTGCGGGAGCTTTCTGCAGGCATACTACGAAGAGGGAGCTGCCGGAAATTTGCTAAACCCTGACGCTACAAGTGACTGTTCTTATTGCCCTCTGAGATCTTCTGATCAGGTCTTGGCTCGATCAGGCATGCACTATGATGATAGATGGGTGGACTGGGCCCTTGGCTTTGTGTATATAGGGTTTAACATTGTGTGTTTATTTGGTCTTTATTATGTTTTCAGAGTGCAAGTTTGGCGATTGAAAACGAAATAAAAGAAGAAAACGGGCAGTTAGTCAATCAGCAACTCGTATTAGCAATATATCCTGGGTGTCGGTTGACATGAAACGTGCCAGAAATCCGTTTAGAATCACCAAAATGTCCAACGAAGTGATGTATCAATTACTCAGATTTAGACTCGAACCAGTTTCCAAATCTAATTGGTTCCTTTAAAATAACCAGAATTAGCGTAGGATAAGCGAGAATCAGTGCAATGTCCTTGGATTCAATGTGTGGTGGAAATAACACTTGGATGTGATGCAGTA
Organism: Calonectria hongkongensis; assembly: GCA_017140755.1. Lineage (NCBI taxonomy): Eukaryota > Fungi > Ascomycota > Sordariomycetes > Hypocreales > Nectriaceae > Calonectria > Calonectria hongkongensis. Next base: position 3,553,221 of record JAACJA010000001.1, read on the forward strand.
GTTGCACTTAGAAATCTCTCTAGGGTAGCTAAACCTAAGTATAATTCGAAAAGGTACTACCATTGGATTGATATTGCTCTGGGTTATTTGGATCAGGCCCAAAATGCTGAAAGGAAAGTAGCTGAAACGTATGCGGCGATTCGTAGCATCCTCAATTAGACGCTTTGTTTATCCGAACCTTCGGAACAGTGAGAGATAACTTCGGTCCAAGTGATGAATGAAGCACTGACCAGCGTATTGGCAAGAATGACCATGAATAGCCGAACCCGACTAGCTAGCCCCTTTAAACCCCCCCCTGCAGCCACCGTACCCACACTCAGACAGACTATTGAACCAGGGCTAGTGAAGCTGTCTGTGAGAAATCCACTTTTCCTCTAGCATTAAATGAATCAAGCCACATATTGCTTTTTCTTTCAAAAAAGCGACACCAAATACAACCGGAAAAAGAAACCTGCTCTTGGGACCCTGGAGCGCGCTGCTTTGAGGTGAGAAGGACAAGCGGGTTGCAATAAAAAAATGGCACACCGAAGGGGGTTGACACAAATTTCCAACCAGTATTGGTTTAGATTCCAGGCTAGCGTGTGCCACATTATTCTCTTTACAACTCCTCATTCCCTCTTATGGTCTGCCATTTTTTTTCCCGACCCGCTTGAGGGGTTTCCCTTGCCCCTTTGATCGCTAAAAATACAGAGAGAGGGTTTAGCGCTTGGTGATCTCACTATGCACCTTCAATTACCCACCAGGGTGGATGAATGAGGCGTCATTGGCTTAAAACGACACATTTGGAATGGAGATTAGTTAACAGACCCTAACCTGGCTGGGTATAGCCGCTCAGTCTGACAACAGCATTGCCCTCATTGGAGTTTTGCACTGTCGGTAAAGTTCTTCTCGCTATTTCATTTTCTTGGTATCCGAAGCAAAGGTCAAGATTCCAACTCAATCTCTTACTCAGGTCGACACTGCTATGTCAATAAAGGGTGATTATTACCGCCGCCCTATCCTCGCAGGCCTATCTATACTGCTTTTCTTCCTTCTCGTCGCATCTTACTACGTTTATGACGACAAGGTACAGTGCCTTCCTCATCACATTGGCCCTGCTGGACCTGAGTCTTGGAGGGAATCTAGACATTGATCAAACATTACCCAGAAGACATCCAAGTATGAAACCTTTGGCGAATCAAGGGCACCAGCCCAAGAGACCAAGACATCTCGATTACATTACCTGATGCCCGCGACATCTGCAAACGCAGGGTTCTGCGCCATGGTGACCTCTGCCTTGATCAACCGGTATCCCGTGCCGTACATACTCGGATGGAAGGGTCAGGGCATGTACAACGCGACGAGAGCCCATACCGCCAAACTTCACGCTATGAAACGATACCTTCACACTCTCCCACACGGCGGCGACGACGAAGACCTTGTTATCATCAGTGATGGCTACGACGTCATGGCCCAGCTCCCCGTCGAGATTATAGTCGAGCGCTACTTTCAAGGGGCCGCCGAGGCCGACTCCCGCCTAGCAGACCGCTTCGGCATCAGCGTTGAGGAGGCACACGAGCGGGGTCTGCGGCAGACGCTGTTCTGGGGTGCCGACAAGATGTGCTGGCCAGCATTATACAGCCAGCCGCAGTGTAGCCACGTCCCATTTTCGCATCTCCCACGCAACCGGTTCGGGCCAAAGTCAGGGAGCAATCACGCAGACTATACCGACGGCAGATGGCTCAACTCGGGTTCCGTGATTGGGCCGTTAGATGACCTGCGCAGATTCATTGACGCGGGTTTGGCCGAAATAGAGCAGACTTACGACCCCGAATTCGAGTACAAGGATTCAGATCAAATTTATCTGGCAAGGGTTTTTGCTCGCCAGGAAATTGTGCGCGAGGCCCAGATCAAGGACAGAGCTCTTCTCGAGGCCAATGAAGAGATCTTGTTGACCCATAAAAACAGATCCACAGTTAAAGATGTCCTATCTTCCTTGGGTCTCATGGGTAACACGGCTATTAATGAGACTGAATTCCACGTGGCCCTCGATTACGAGTCTTCGATTGTCCAAACCGGGTGCGGTAACCACCGGTGGATACGCCAGCTCAATTACAAAAACTTGGATAACACGGCCACCATGCGAGAAGACTTGCTCGACCAGGGTAAATATTTCCGCCCGTATCTAATCCAGATGCCAGCCAACGTGTACAAGGCTTTTGTTCGAATTTTCGCCTCGCTACCCGAACGGCAATCGTTCAATTCGGCTCGAGATTGGATCGGGGGTTTGAACCTCCAGACAAACATAGTGTCCAAACATATCTTCGGCTTCTACCACGCCACCTGCGGCAAAAAGCTTCTCCTCGACAACTTCAAGTCGTCCTGGTTTCACCCTTTCACCGAGCCTCTGCTCAACGCATCCTTCCATGCCATCCAAGCCGGCCAGCCCATTACGGAAAAGCTCATTGATGGGCGTAGGTGGGAGTACAAGACATCTTATAGTGACGCAGGAGTGACCGGGAATTCTCTTGGTGGTGTTTTTACTGATTTTCGGAATCAGTCATATCTCTCTTTTGAGAGTATTTGTTCTGATTACTCGGATATTTTCAACTTTGAAATAAGACTAAAAGATTTAACAATTTGATAGATTAAATCCACTTTAATACGATGTAGTAAAACGGGAAGCCAGGTTTATTATCAAGACTAAACCCTCTATACTATGGTTAATAGTAGCTACTCGAGATGCTTTAGGGCTTAAGAAAGTAGTATGTATTGCTTTCAACCATATGGTTGAAGATACCCTGCGGATCAAATGATTGATTATCCATTGATCGTTTCGTCATCTTCTAAACGTAACGAGGAACATATGGCAATTTCAAAGTCAGACAAAAGAACACCATTGTGATGCAGAGCTTTGCGAAATAAGGTGGCACTTACGCTCCATCTGTGTAGTCATGTGTCTAGTTTTAATTTCTTCCAGTGACATCAACATCGTATTTCTATTGCATAATGTAGAAGACATGAAGAAGAAAGATTAACTACAAGCTATCTCGAAAAAAAAGCTAGCCAATCCATGATCAACCGCGTTTTCTGTTGGTAAATCTTTTGGTAATTCGTGCTGGTGAGTTTCGTTTATTAGCTGTAGCCAGTTTCATACCTTCCACTGGCTTTATAGTTTGACGATTAGACTTTTTCCGTTTCTGTGGTGGGTTCTTCCAGTAATAGTCGGCAACATCTGTATTCGCGCCTTCTGCTAGATATGCGTCTGTTAGACGTGGCTTGGTACGAAGTTTTTGCTTATAATCCCAGCTAGCAAGAAATAATCGCCAATATGGGCGCTCTTGATGGTCATGGTTCCATTGGGCAACTAATGTATCTATAGGTTCATAGTGTAAGGCATATTCATGCCTAATTGAAGCAATATCCCATCTTTCCCAATCTAGTTTTATGTGAGGTACTGTATGTGCTTGACTGAAGTCAATTATACGACCTGATACATAATTATTGCCGCGAATGTCATATACCAAGATTCCTAACTTGTTGATAGATTTAATATCCTTTCTCATCTTACTGATCATGTCAAATGTGAAGCCCTTTTCACCTTTGATGAGCTCCTTCACAATACCTCTGATGGGGCGGCGTTTTCTTTGGGACCGCGATTCCAATCATATATACTTCGTGCAGCAAGTTCAGCTTCCTGCTCGCAATTAAGAATAATGCAGCAAAAAGAGCGAGCTGCAAGATGCTCATTATCAGTCTCTCTCAGTCGACCATAAGCTCTACATTCGCAATGAAATGGGTCCATATGATTGAAAACCTCTTTATCGGAAAATTCGCTACCTGAATGTAGGAAAAGGGCGCCGAGAGGTAAAAATCGGAACTATGATCTCATGTATGTTAGTAAAGACAGGGAAATAAACTCCCGTGGCATTGGGAACAAACAAGTTTTATGGCACATGTTTTGTTATCTATGGTGACTCTCAAGACATGCCCATGAGCACCGTTACCTATGTAGTCAAGAAATTTGATTTCGGGGTTTTTTTCATCCTGAAATTGAAAAGGAGACAGCTTTGGGCCCTCACAACGAGGGAGTGGAAATTCGTCAGTATTTACACGTTTCATAATACACCCTATAGACTGATTGAAAAAGTCGTTGAGTCAAGTGTTTCTTGGTCGGGCGGATGAATCACAAAGACTAAACGGTTGTTGCACACTGTTTGCTACCGAGGAGCTCCTAGGAGAAATGCCGGTTGTTAAACGGATAGAGGGTGCCATTGCACTACGCATTAGCGGAGTGTCACTTCACTTTGGCCGTAGTCAGCAATATGACAGTGCTCGAGCCTACTATTTGTATTTCAACTAGAAATGAAGAAAGTCTTATTATTGAAGCGACATGCCCCATTCCCAATAATAAAACAAGCACAAATGATTCAAGCCACCCACAATCTTAGTCCAACAAAACTAGTTAAGAAGCCAAACCGTTAGAAAGAAAAACAGTTTTTCGAGGATATTTACAATGCCCCGATAACAAATTTCCTGATGGTAGTAGGGTTACTCTGTAAGATGGCTGGGAGAGGGGCCTTGACGCGACGTATCGTGTCGCATAGGCCATTGTCCAACGCTGTCCTCAAATCAAACAAACCAAATCTGGTGTCTGAAATAAGATACTAGATTGATGTCATCGCTGAGTTTATTGTTTGAATCTCTGTTTAAATATTTCATACCCCAGCATTTGTGCTCTCTGCACCGTTATTTCCACTAGCGCAACTTGAAAGTTTGTAATGTAAATTACTAGCTTGTAGTTTTTATTATTATACTAATGGATCAAATAATAAAGTAATCTTGACTTTTTCTCTAGTAAATAACTTTCTATCTAGTGAACGAGTGACTAAGGGTCAGTCTATATGTATCCAACTTATTCCTAACCAGTGTTGCTTAGCAGCTCCTAAGACTGCAGTATTTCAGACAACCTATATTTGTACCGCGGGATGAACATTGTCCATGAGATAGTTTTTCTCGATACGTTTGGGTTGGTGCTTATGACTCGCACGTGCTCAGAGTGGAAGCTTCAACGCCCCGCCCAACACGTCATCTGCCCACCTTGCAACCCGCTGGTTCACCTCTTCAGCATTTTGAACCAGCAACCAGTGGGAGCTATTGGTCAGCTCGACTCGGGTTAAGTTGACAAAGTGGTCCTCCATTCCGAATGACATCTCTGGTGGCAATGCTTCATCCTCCTTGGCTGAGATGAAAAGCGCTGGCATCTGGAACTTGTGCTCCTTCTCTGCGAGTACCAATTCATCCTGAAAGTTCAACTCTTGCGTGCGATACCAATTTAGCGGAGGTCGTAACTCTGGAGGCCCGTAAGCAGCCATTTGCTGAGTGTAATAATCCAGCTCCTCCGTAGTAAGCAACTGAGTTTGGCTTAGATGAGGCATTTTATCGAAAAGAATACCTTCTGTAATGCTGAAGCCCAATTGACCGTTGGGATCAAGGCCGCCGAGCATGGTGTTCAAGAACTGACGAACCTTCTCTGGTCCCTGAACACGTTCCTCAACTTCGGAGCCCCTGAATTGAAGCTGATAGCCCATGTAGGTTCGCTCGCCGTTGGCGATGCTGTCCTTGAGATCGACGTAGGTGCTGGTTGGTGGAAGGTAAGGAAGGGCGAGGCTGAAGACACCTTGGATAAGCTCAGGATACCAAAGCGCAACTCTCCAAACAACAGCACCGCCCCAGTCATGGCCGCCAAGGATGATCTTGCCACCGCAAACAATCTCGGCAAGCCTGTTGATATCGGCCGCCACCTTCTTGAAAGTGTACTCGGAAAAGTCCCCAGGACGATCGGTTCCTCCGTAGCCAAGCATGTCAGGGACGACGACTCGGAGACCCAATGACATGAAGAAGAGAACTTGGAAGCGCCATCCGAGACCAATGTCTGGGAAGCCATGGACGAGAATCATAGTTGCGACGGGTGGCCCCTCAGGCTCTGCCACCATATAACTATAATTTCCGCTTACGAGTTCAGCCGTCATGTGGGAGACCCGTGGGTCATTTGGTATGAGTTTGTCGAGATTCATGTTTTTTGGTGCTTATCTCAAGTATGTTTGTAAAGTGTTTGTTAATTGAATGAATACTGTCGAGGAAAAAGTCTTCTTGGTTATACAGCTTGCCTTTTATGTCCCAGATGAAACATTTATTGCTTTGATATTTGGTAAAGACTATGACGTGAGCCGAGGTCTATCCCGAAAGCTTTGCTTGAAAATGATTTCAGCTCCAATGTGGTATATCCCACTCTGTGACAAAGCAACTCTGGGTTTATTATGCGGGGCTTTAAATTAGTAATTAGAATGAAGATTTTCTTGGGAAAAGACATTATCCATAAATCTATCTACTAGGCTATTGGAGATATGTCAAACTCAAACGGCTATTTTTGTAGCTGTATTGCCAAATCTACTACATTTAGCTATTCCATAACTAGGTGCCAGAATATTAAAGGCACAAGCTGATGTGAATTGATATTGACTCTTGTTAAATTGTAATTTATTTCAGGACAGTATTTTGTGGGTAACGTAACGTAGTTCAATGCTCAAAGATTTTCCGCACAACCGACTTGATTTGCCACAGCTAACACAGTGCATGCAATAAGCCCTATAATAGCAATTCTCCCAATTGGTTTATTATTAGAGTGAAATTAATAATCTGTGATGGGCTGATTATTCTCTCGTAGCCTGTACAGAAACCGCGGCTCTCGACATGCGTTGCAGTTATTAATGAAACAGGCGTTGTGAACTGATCGCTTTGTGGCGTTTTGTGGCTGATGAGCATTTACACAGTGAGCCAGTTATGTACAGCTGCCAGATTCTAGTATGACAGAGTAGTGTAGGGTACTCTTGATCTCAAAGTGATAGGCCAAAAAAACTCACGGTGGTCTAAGCACAGAAGGCTGCTTAATAATTATTCGACAACTGCGACAGATTCAGCGGGAGCCACTGCATCATTGGAGTGGGATTCCTATGAGCTTGATTTGTAATATTTCCATGAATTAGTCAGGTTTCCAATTTTATCGAGAACCAGGCTGAATATTATTCTTGGCTGCATCCCCCCTTGTCATTCACTGTGGCATCTGGCGAACAATTGGATTTTGCTACCAGGATGGAACATGCGTAGACCCGCTGTGGGGATCAGTAGCTGAATGAAAATCATGCCTTTTTCGTATTTTTGTGAGACAAGGTTGTTTTATTGCCTTGCAGGTATGCATGTATATAGCCTATGTGCGAAAGTTCACATAGCCGATTTACCACCTCCATCCATGAGCCCACTGGAAATAATCTGCACCCCAAGTAGTCAGAATTAGTGTATTGAAAGATGATTAGGAGATGTTGCGGCTATGTTTCGCTCTCATCGTCTGTATCAGTTGCGTCATTCATCATGGCAATCCCATCCCAAACATGAGATTATGAAAGTAAATTTCCGAGACTAACTCCATTTTGGAAGTCAGAAATACTCAGGTAGTGTAGTCAAATGTTTGTCTATAAACCGGCAAAATCTTTACATATTTTTGCTCTCATATCATTCACTGGACTTTACAACTTTAATCAATAAGGCAACGGGAATTTACCACATTCAACACTATGGGTAATGTTGTCATGGTTCCGAGGTGCATTGTTGCAACACTTCTAACAATCAGTAGAGCCCTCTTCAAACACCAAGTCTCTTGCCATAACTTGGGCAAGTCTTTTTGAATTTGCCGGTCCCAAGGGTCCAGTGCCTGAATGGATTGCTCTTCATTCTAAGTCAGTTGTATACAACGACCATGCGTTCCGCGTTCAGCGAAGGGGCATTTCCGGTACAATTACCCACGTGGGCCAATGGAAGAATGCAATTCCAGGCTTCAAGATGGAAGTAACTGATATTTGGCCCGAGTTGCAATTACCTGGAAAGCGACGTTTGACCATCCAATTCATCGGCTCAGGCACATTTTTGAATGATCTATCAAAGGATTTCAAGGCCAGTGGTAAATCTTTTCAGTATGTTGGCAGGCTTGATCTTACAATCAATGAAAAAGATGGTCTTATTGAAGTAATCGATGAGTACTATCCACTCCAGTTTGATAGTGGTAATTCTATTGATGAGTACCGAAAGAGCGAGGAGGACAATTAGATATTCCTGGAATTGTTTCAAAGTGTGATTCATAGCTGGGGCTTGGGTTTACGGTTGATATACCTGCTGTGTACCACTGTCAATGGGCTTTGAAATAGCATGGCGATAAAATATTTTCTCTGTTTCTCGATCTTGATTAACCTAACGCGCTCAAGGTTGTGTGGTAGTAATAAGATAAAGGTAATATGTCTTTGTAGATAGATCATGCTGTGGAGATAGTGCTTGTTACTTTCCTTAGATCGTGAGGCCAAAAAAAAAAAAAGAAAGAAAAAGGGAGAAACTCTACAATCGCAGTACTAGCGATCACAGGCACGGATAACAGCTATTATGAGGACACAATCATAAAACCTATACTTAAATCACCTTATGAAGCAGATACACCTACCTATTTGAAGTAATGCAATATAGGGTAGAGTTGAGATTGAATACAGGAACATTCTTGATTTTGTCCAGTAGCCCGAGATAGGTTACACAAACACGTATGTACTTTTTTTCTTTTTTTCTTTTCTTTCTAATGAACAAATCTGGATGTCCAGCAAGGTCAAGTCAATACACCAAATAAGGCTGTAATGCAAACCCAAAACACGTACGTACAAACTTAGGGAACATGTATCTAATGGTGGTATTCTGTATCAAACCAAGACCTAAAGGGCCCAGTCGCAAAGAATTCTTGTTTTGGTACGATCTAGCTAAAGTTTGTCTCCAACCAAGTCAAAATATCCTGTCCGAACTCAACCGGCTTCTCTAAAAGGGCCCAATGGCCACCTTCCCTGACTAAAACAGCCACATGAGGAAGTATTCCTGCGTCGATACTTGATTGTATCAAATGAGGATTGCAGACCGGATCACTTTTTCCACCCCAAAATAAAGCCGGAATAGTGACTATTCGGCCTTCTTTAGCCACATGAGCATCCGATTTATTTTGGATTCCCAGTGTCCATGATCTATACCAGCAGCTTGGGGCGTCAAAACCACTAGCTTTAAATCGATTCATAAAATCAGCCTTATGTTGAGGAGTAGCATAAGGCAGTGTTGGCTGCGTCCGACCCTCGCTGATAAACTTGCGCATGCCTCCGGGGCTGCACCAGTTTTGTAGCCATGTTTGAGGATCACCATGTGCCACAGCATATAAAGAGTCAAGGTTCTTGTTCATAATCTCAGGACCGTCGTCTGCTGTGAAGAAGTGCCAATATTCATATCTTCCAAAGCCGAATGTGCTTGATTTCGACTTGTTTGCAGTTGCGAGGTCAAATTGCCCATCTGGAGAGCTATAAGCAACATTCACCATGGCTAGGCCAGATACACGTTGAGGATAATGATTGTATAGACGCTGACTCATAAGGCTACCCCAATCATGACCCAAAGCAATAATGGTGTTGTGATTTTCATGATCAAGAATTTCAACGACATCAGCAGTTAAATACTTCCACGCATATTCTTCAGGATCAGTAGGTTTGGAAGTGCCGCCATACCCTAAACAGTCTACAGCAATGACGCCGTAGCCATGAGGAATCAGATAATTGTTGACAAGGCCAGCCCAGATTTGTGCAGTGTCAGGCCACCCATGAAATAGAATGACCGTGGGGTTAGCCTTCGCCGCAGATGTATAATAAGTGTAAGAGTACCCGCGAGACACCTGGTGGGTCTTTTGTGTAAGCTCTGAGAGAAGATCCATGATAGATATTAAACGAAGCCAGTGGTCAAATGTCTTGAGTTTGTGAGTGAGTGTTCTCGCCGAGATGTTCTGCCAAGAGGACTTTTAGAGCACCGTCTAGTTATTTATAGCAAATTTCTCGATAGCGTTGTATTTATCTAATACTGAGGTCGATCTACCGAATACCCTACTTGGTAACTGCCGGGTTGATGTCCCGTGATTTGGACGGAGTCCGTGGTTTCGTAATCAGCCCAAAGGAGTCACTGCAAGGGACACGGACCCTGCTTGGCTTTTGCTGACTGGATCGGGTATATGAATTGAGCCGACTATGTGGGTCCTGCAATGGTCGGCTATACGACTTTTAAGTTGCTCGAGCCCATGGCTGCAGAATTTGATTGCCGGCCACCTTAATCGTGCTGCTGTCTATTGAAGCTCATCCTCCACCATGCCGCCAGGCCGAAGGAAACGCGCGCGACAGGCTTGCGTCACGTGTCACACTCGTCGAGTGAAATGTGATGTTACCAAGCAGAGCCCTTGCACAAACTGTACAGCCACCAATGCGACCTGCAACCTTCGAGAATCGCGGAGAGGAAAACACGTCAGAAACCCGAGGAAAAATGGAAAAGCAGGAATTAATGATTTTCGAGCAGAAGAAACTGTTCTTGCGTCTAACAGTCCGAGGCAGTCATCTCCAAGTTTGGTAAACTCATTGACATCTGCACCATCCCCTGGATCATCTGGTGCAATCACCGACACAGCAGAAGATTATGCCCTGCCTAACTCAAATACGACATGCCTATCTCCGAGTTATCCTTGTTTCACTCAGCGGATGCAGCCAGTCCGGGCTGCCGAAAATCAGGGTCCACCAACCCTAGTGACACTCCCCCAGACTGAGGTGCAGGGCATAAATTACCCGCCCGGAATGCCTCACAGGAACGGCAACATGACCTCTCAAAATGGTTGTGCCAAGTCTTCAACAAACACTCATACGGTATTTTCCACCAGTTTGAATACCGGTGCTAAGCAAGCGGAAGAGGCCATGGTCTTCATGGGGGAATCCGCGTCGATTAGTTACCTTCACGATGCACATCCCTCTCCTTCCAAAACAGAAGGCATAGAAAGCTCACTTTTCCCCATTCCGGAAATTGCCAAGGCCCAGCATATAAACTTTGAGTGGGAAGCTGAGCGGACACAAGCAAAAAGGATTTGGTTGCAGGCAACTGGTGCTCTATCTTTCCCGTCTTCATTGGTGGTTGAAAAGCTGCTTGAAGCCTATTTCCAGTGGTTTCACCCGTGCTTTGCAATACTCGACGAGGCTGAAATCTGGAGTCAGTATCGCCAGGGTACTCTCTCACCCCTCCTTCTCCAAGCCATCCTCTTCATCAGTGTAATGCACTGTAATGAGGAAGAACTGTCACTTGTGAATCTCGGTTCTCGCCATCAGACAAAGTATATTTTATATAATAGAGCCAAAGATCTATTTGACGCCGAGTTCGAGTCTAAATCGATTGTAGCTATACAGGCCTTGTTTCTCATGAGCTTCTGGAGGGCTGGTGCCCTATCGCAACAGGATACCCGTTACTGGCTAGGGGCTGCAGTCAGTTTGGCGCAGACCAAGGCGTTGCACCGCAGGTTACCATCACAGAGTTTGAGCAGTCGGCCTCGGAAACTTCAAAAGCGTTTATGGTGGTCCATTTACATTCGTGAGCGGCAGTGTGCTGCGGCCCTTGGACTTCCGAGCAGAATACTAGATGATGATTGTGATCTTGAGACTCTGGATGAGCAAGATTTTGAGTTTTCTTTTGACCCTGCAAAATCACCAGAGGAATGCCGAATATCTGCACTCTATATGAAGGGAATGGTTGAATTATCTCAAATACTCGGTCGCATCGTTCACTGCAACTATTCACCCTCAGGACGAATGACAACTGTCGAGCGAGAGGAGATCCAAGGATGTATTTCCAGTTGGAAATCCAACCCAGATAATATTGTTCAGGCTGCCGCTGCACAAGACAACAGAATTTCCGATTTCTATCTCCACATGATAAATCTAGCATATAATAATTTGCTTCTCCTTTTTTATCGTCCCGGATGCAATCGGCCTAATGCAAGGGGGGACGATTTGAGCATGCGCATGGTACGGCAGGCTTCGTCTCAGAATACCTTGATAATCGAAAACATGATTGTCGATGGCCTGATGCGTCATGCACAGATCCATGTGATCACTAGTGTCTTTAATACACTATGTGCTCATACGCTTTTCTTAAGGAATTCAGAAGGAAGCCAGAGATTCGTCTCCGAGAACCGAGCCAAGACCTGTCTATTGGGTCTCCGTGAACTCCAAAAGACTTGGGAGGTCAGGAATTGGATACTTCAACTCTTTTTTCAATATCTTGAGCAGCCAATTGCAGCCCGGTTGCAGATCGATGCAGAGATTTGCGAGCCCAAAGGGGTCCAGACGCAAGCCACAGAGTCACAAAACGTTCCTACTCACAATTCCGACCTTCCACAGATAGAAATCCAGGAGCATGAAGCCCCACCACCTTATATCGGACCTTGGCCTCTGAGTGTGGACGATGCTAGCTCCTTCTTGCATACGCAAATTGAGAACAACTTTACAAACAACGAAGCCAGTTCCGCAAATTGGTATATGGCTGACTTTTTTGGTGCTTATTTACCGTCATAGCAAAGTCATCAATACTTTTAGATTAAAGAACCCTCAGTCAGTGACAGTAAGATACTCAGAAAACCATCCCATCTAGTGCAACTGTTTCTTCAAATAAAAGCCGGTCAATAACTGGGAAGACAAGCCTGAAAGCCGAACTGAAGAATCGTTCAACAACCCCTTCAACCATTGTCCTATCCGGCATCTCATAGAGTTCGCTCGAGGAAGAATAAAACTGTTGAGACGCTAGAAGTGGGACGAGTGATCTTTCGTGAAACTTATGATGGTATTTGGAGAATGATACGTCCTCCCCAGTTCTTGCCGATATCCATCTTTTACCTTCTTCAGACAAAATCGGCATTCCATTATGAGAGCTGATCTGTCCGAGGTGATGTCCAGCATAGTGAATCTGTCCGAAGGATGCACCAGAACCGAAGGTACTGTTTGTAGTTGAGATGAAAGGACACTGCCCTGAATCAAAGGCCGCGAACTGGTCTACAACGCTAACAGGGGCCGTGGCGGATGCGGGTGTGGATGCAGGTGCTTGAATAGTGACTGAGGGGGCTAATGAGGGTTTAGGGGCAGGAGAAGTAGTAGTAGAGATGAATGGAGTAATATTCTTGTGGCTGTTACTGTCTTTATGTGCAATAGCTCGAGCTAGAGCAACTTCAATTCGTTCTAGTCGTTCGGCTAACCTTTGTTCGTCACTCAGCTTGAACCTGGAGTAGCAGAGACGATTCGTTAGTGGTATGCCCTACTGGAATATAAGGAATCTTGAATCTAATACATGTGCATATATACTTACTTTTGCTTTATCTTCTTCTTTCGGCCCCTCACCTGTTAAACGTGCAAGCCAGACCATGGTGGTTGCACCAGTTACACGGGTGATTAACGTTTGGCAAATCACATTGTATCTATTCACATGTTAGGTTTGCTTTCTTAGGCTTTGCAATGGATGAGTCAATGATCCACAAACGGGATCTGCCAAAAAGATGGGCGAGGGTGGGATCTGGGGTATGGAATATGTGGACGCGGTCCTAAGGCCAGTTAAGAACTGGAATAGGAAAGGTACGTACTTTTCTCTTGTGGCAAGCATCGCAAGCCTTTTTTTGCACCATAGCGTTAGGAGCTTCCGACTAAGTAATTGCTGTCGGTCTCGGGTTGATAAATCCAAAGGAATTACAGCGCGTCAGTTGGGCTCCAAGTTGGTCAACAAGCCCAAGCGAGCACGACAGGGCAGGCCGGTCTTGAATTCCAGAGCCGGCGTGCGTTGTGCGTACTGCGTCGTGTAGATCCGGATGACCTGGATGTAGACTCAATTGTGCTTACACAATGTTCCGAAGGTCACAGAGTTTGATGATTAAAAGCGGAGGAAATGGAATTGTTCAAAGTCCGAAGGCCGCCAACGGCCTACGGCGAAGAGAAGACGAGAGGTGAAATAGGATGCTGGTTCCATGACTAAGCGGAATGCCGTCCAGGCTGGATGATGCTTTTGCCATACACGCCCCACGAGGCGGCCTGTCCAGAATTTGTGATGCCAGGATCTTAGCGGCGCTATTCACTAATGGATGCTGCAGCCCCGTTTTGCATAAGATGTGGGGCGGCGCGAAATCTCGGGAGGCTAGCCGACTTCTTTGGAGTTTTTCGTTTATCATTTTTCAGTGGCCTCTGGATCTACAGCTTGGTCACCAGCTCCGTCCCTAATGATCAGCATTAGCGTGAAAAAAACGAGATGACCGAGATTTCAACTCTATTGAGCTTTACTACTGTACCTATGGACACCGGTAATATCATACGTCATTGTGGAGGCCTGCCCCAATCTGTTTAACCTTTCGATCCCTTGGTGCTTCGGCGCCTAGCTAAACGGGCACACGCGAGGTTCCCCAGGATGGTATTATCAGATTGTGTCAGAATTTGCGACTTACAAAGAGTCATCGCTGCCTTGAGATCCACTTGTCCACCCCACAGTAGTTGCTGAGGCGATATTGAATTTACCAATACGGACTTCTTTGTTATTGCATGTACGACACCCTTGTCCCAAACGCTCGAATTGTCAGCTTGTTGATCCCGTGCTGTTATCTCATATTCCCAAACGTTCAACTTGTGTAATCACTACTTTCGCCATTGAAAGCCTACCGGAAGTCACCCATTCACGCTGCGCTATAACACTCATTTACTGCGACCTTAGTAATTAAGCCATTTTATCACGCCCACCAAGTGCGTAAGGCTTGGTGCTTTTACCTCTAGGCACGGTCTTCTCGCTTCTTAAAAGTGGCCAGTATCTTCTTGTCGTGTCAAGATAGTTGCCAGTAGAGAACGACTCGAGACTATAATCATGGAATCTTAAATATTCAACATGTCCTACAGGATTTAAACTATCTTGCAGCTCTTCTTTTTGTCATATTCGGTTCTATCATCTTACTCTCTACGCAATTCTTTTGATCTCTAAATTGCTAGCAGCCTTCTTGTCATCAACCAACAATGTCACCACATGGTGTATTTTATCAGATGTCTGAGACATCAAAAACACACTTTTCATTTGCCAAAGCGTTGTCATGATAGAGCTGCATAGCAGTAGCAACCGTATCCGCTGACAGTTTTCCCATCTTTCGCGGTCGCTGGGGATTGAAGATACCTTGCTCGACCCACTTGGGGATTTGCTCGTAAAGTTCCGCCGTCAGTTTATGGTTCTCCGGGACAACCTATATAGGACTGATCAGTTTTGTTCCGTGAGACTAACTCCTTTAGTCGACGGAGGAACTCGATCGAGACTTACCGGCCAGTGGTGAACTTTTCTGTATGTATGTTCTTTGAGAAATGCTGTGAAGACAAAGACATCAGTAACCTTGATGTGTGTAGCAACACCTTCGGTGAAGGCCTTTCCTGGCCGAACGGTGCACACGTTGCCGTTATTTGCGCCCATGGATGCAGCGGCCTGGGTTGAGGACTTTGCGTTGCCGATGGTATCAAATGCATGCTTCAGGCTAGGACTGCATTCCTGTATTTGATCAACTACATCGGGATCCTTGTAGTTAAACGCATGTGTCGCGCCGTGCCTTTTGACAACTTCGAAGCTCCTCGGGGAGCACGTCGTAATAACTTCAAGTCCTAGAATTCGGGCCAGCTGAATTGTAAAAGAACCAACGGTAGCTAAATAGATAAAATGGTTTAAATGGTCAGAAGAAGGACTTTGCATGAACAATCCCGTGGCAGATGGGCTGTTGGACTTACAACCGCCACCCCAGACCAAGACCGGGGTTTTCTTTCCCTTTTCCTGGCTCATATCAAGGCAGCCTTTTGACAACAGTGCGAGCCACGCAGTCGCCGTAGCCAGTGGGATGGTCACTGCCTCATCGAGGTCTAGTGGCGGTGCCACTGGAAAAGCAATGCGCTCATCAGCGATGCAATATTGGCTATAAGCATGGTTAGCAAAGAAACACCTGTTGAGAGAATAACAAGGGGGGGAACTTCACCTGTAAGCCCCGACCGGAATTATTTCACCTGGTTCACCTGTTAGTTTCCCTGTCTCCTTCAGATTCGCAATTATGTCTGACCGCCCCAAACCAAAGCCGAAATTCTGTCGCCTTTCTGGTATCTCATCACACTTGGGTGGACATCCTCTACGATACCTGCAAAATCACACCCAAGTACAGCTCCATCTCCGAACGCATCGACATCGAAAGCCTGGGCTGTAGGCGCAGTATTAGCATCCGACGAGTCTGGACATCTGGGTGACAGAGGGGCATAGCTAACCGTCGGTAGGGTTGAAGGCAGCGCACACTACACGAACGAGGACTTGATGCTCCTGCAGAGAAGGAATTTGCACTTGCTCCTCAACAAGGACCGAGCCAGCTGGCTTGTTGCGTTGAACTACAGCCGTGCACGTAATTCCGGGCATTTTTCTTTTCTTTTCGTAACAGGAAACTCTGTAGTATTGTTCAAGAGGAGTTTC
Source organism: Calonectria hongkongensis (assembly GCA_017140755.1). Taxonomy (NCBI): domain Eukaryota; kingdom Fungi; phylum Ascomycota; class Sordariomycetes; order Hypocreales; family Nectriaceae; genus Calonectria; species Calonectria hongkongensis. The sequence goes on from JAACJA010000001.1 coordinate 3,569,631, forward strand.
GTTTGTTATGAAGCTGTTACTCAGGGTGCGGCGAAAAAAATAAATGTTTAATTTCAGTCTATATACTTGAGATGAAGTGGGATGTTGTGCACGTATTGCGGATCTTGCCAAACTCCACACATCAGTATTGTACTTGCGCCCGTGCTATGCTTGCGTCATTGATTGAGATTAGAGCCTACGTCCCTAACCGCTAGGCGGCGGTCATCCTACGGCCCAAAAGTACCATAGGATGACTGGAGTAGGCAAGGTGATTGGTTTAAAAAAAAATAGCGCACGGGCCACAGGGGATCCACAATGCCATAGAATGACTGTTTACCATAGGATGACTGGTACTGGGCCAATTAGAAAGAAGAAGAAGAAGAAAAAGAAAGGAAAGTGAGGGGAAAAGAAAGAAAAAGATAAAGAAAAGGAAATAGAAAGAAAGTAAGTTAATTGATTTATTTATTTTAATTATTCTAATTAATATTAACTTACTTATTAACTAACTAATCAATCAATCAATCAATCAACCAACCAATTAACTAATTAACTAGCTAATCAACCAATTAACTAGCCAATCAACCAATTAACCAGCTAACAAGCAAGCAAGCAAGCAAGCAAGCAAGCAAGCAAGCAAGCAATGTTTTCACCTTACCACCATCAATCAAGCCCTCTTCTTTCACCTGCTCCCCCCCCTTTTCCTTCCTCTCCTCCCTGGTTACTTTACTACCCAGATTACCAAGCCTTAATCTGCAAAACTCACGGCTACGCCGTTGCTGACCTCAAGAGCCACCTACAGCGAGAGCACAAAGCGCTCGACCGGCTCACCTACCGAGCCCTCCTCCAGCACTACAAGGGGCACGACCTAAAAGGGCCAGCCTGGCAGCGGCCCGGGCCAGGAGGAAGAGAGCCGCCAAGAGAGCCAGTAGCTCCCTTCCCTGGGCTGCCGGTTCACCGAGGCTTCGGGTGCCACCTGTGCCCCAGCTTCCTGACCATCAACTGGAAGCAATGCAAGGTGCACTGCAGCCAAGCCCACGAGGCGAGGAATGCCCAAGCTCGAGACAAGCTCTGGTTCAATGCGGAGCTGCAGACCTTCTTCACCAAGCCACAGCACAAGCAGCTCTACTTCCAAGTCTCCAACAAGGCCAAGCATGCTCTAGCCGAAGCAGCAACAACCGCAAAAAAGCAGGGGCAGGAGCCGGGGCAGGAGCTGGAGCTGGAGCCAGGGCAGGAGCGAGAGCCAGGGCGAGAGCAGCAGCAGCAGCAGCAGCAGCAGCAGCAGCAGCAGCAGCAGCAGCGGCACAAGGCCCAGCTAGCAGCTAGCATCCAGCTTCGATGGGACCACGAGCAGGACCAGCAGAGGGAAAGGCAACTCGAGCTTGCGGAGGCGGAGGCGGCGGAGGGCATGAGCAAGCACGAGATCACCAACTGGCTGCGTCGAGCAGGCTGGGCCACCCACTTCAGCGGCAAGGACCTGGGCCTCATTTACCTTGCCAGCCGTCTGCCCCAGCCCGAGGACGAGCCCGAGCTCGAGCTCATGACCCGGGCCCTGGATCGGGCCTTCTTCAGCCGCTGCGTTGCCGGCCTCAAAGAGAGTTAGGGTTTAAGGGTTAGGTATATTTAACTATCTATAGCTAATAGTGCTTGGTTGCTTTTTAATAGGAAAAACATTTCTAGGTTTATAGATCTTATAGGGGAGTATTAAGGTAAGGGTTTTTAGATAAGAAGATAAAGGAATAGGAAAATAGGAAAATAGGAAAATAGGAAAATAGGAAAATAGGAAAATAGGAAAATAGGAAAATAGGAAAATAGGAAAATAGGTATTAGAGGGTAAAGTAAGGAGTAATAAAGAGAATAAAGAGAAGGTAAAACAAAGGGTAAAATAGAGGATAAAATAGGGGGTAAGATAGAGTGTAAAGTAGAGAGTAGGATAGAGAGTAAAAAGGAGGTTAGATTTGATTGAAAAGGCTAGCCCTTAGCCCTTTAGGGATAAGAACCGGGTTCTTAGTAGGGCTAATAGCTATAGAGCTAGCTGCCTGGGCTCTAAACTTGCTAAGCGTAAGGCTAATAGAGGTATCAAGCTGGCTAGCTGCTATCTTCCCTATTACTTCCTGGAGCTTTCTATAGCTTTTAGCTATTTCTAGCTCCATTAGGCCCCCAGCAGAGAAGATTAGGGGTTGGAAGAAAGAGTCTAAGGCTTTGTATTTCCTTAGTTTATCCTTGGCTGCAGTAGCTAGGATTTCTTGGATATTCCTTTCTTGGCTATTAATAGCTACAACTTGTAGGTTGTAGTAATAGCGGTTGGAGCCCTTGAGGATAGAGAAGTCTGCTTTTAGGCTAAGGCTAGGGTCAATAAGAGGCTCTATTTCAACCTCTAGGGTAGGGTTGCTTTCTAGGGCTTTCTTAAAGGCTAGCTTGATCTGGTCATGGCGTTGGATCCACTTCTTAGTAGCTGCCTTGCAAATATCTTCATGATTTATATCTGCTGTATCTCCACAGTGGTTGCATAGGCTTCCAGGGGTCTTAGAGGGTAATAGTAGCCTGTTTCTAAGGCATTCAGTAACTTCTTGGTCTGCTAAAATATAGGTTTTTTGAGTAGGCAAGACTTGAAGCCACTTTCTGCTTAGATAGCTAGCATTTTCCAGGCGGGTTTTCTTATAGCTGGGGGCTAGGGTTTTCTCTAGCTGTTCCACTCTATAGGAAGTGTCCAGTTCTAGGACTTCTTGAGCTGTAGGTGTCACAGGCTGAAGCCTGGCAGAGGATTACGGCTATGCCGTATCCACCTAGATTAAGCTTCATGACTATGTTGGTAGCGAGGGCACACCAAGGCATATATAATTAGAAGAATGCGTTCTTTTGATTATCTTCTTTTCCTTTCTCNATATATATGATAGCAATGAGTTTCTTTGCTTTAATAGTTATTTTACTAATTAGGGCTTGTTTTAGGTAGTTTTTATTATTGTAGATAAGTAATTGTTTTATTGCTTTTGTTTTTTTTGTATTATAATCTAAGTGGTAATTAATTATATTAGTATATCTATTTTCTATTCCTTTAATATAGATAATTTAGTAATTGAATTTGGAAAGGTACTTGGTATATTTAAATTACCTTTTATTAAGTTATTATATTATTATAAAGTAGGAGATATTTTTATAATTTATATATATTATAATTTTATAATTATTTTCTAAGAGATAGTATTTAAATTTTTTAAAAGTATTAATAATTATAAGGAATTCTTTATTATAAATAAAATAATTTAGTTCTAATTTATATAATTTATATAAATAAAATGCAATAGGGTATAGAATTCCTTTTCTATTTTATTATTCTATTTAAGCTTTTAATATATAATCTAAGAAATCTATTTCTAATTTAACTAGTTTATTTGGATTGAATGTGGCTAGAATAGGTTCTTTTGTAATAATATTGTAGAGTGTCACAGGCTGAAGCCTGGCAGAGGATTACGGCTATGCCGTCCGTATCCACCTAGATTAAGCTTCATGACTATGTTGGTAGCGAGGGCACACCAAGGCATATATAATCAGAAGAACGCGTTCTTCTGATTATCTTCTTTTCCTTTCTTCTTAGCTTTAGATAGACCAATACAGAGCACCCTTCAGGTTGAATAAACCCAGGACCAGCCCTTCACATAGAGGGTTTTGAAGGCTTTCTGGGCTTTTTTATTCTATTTAAATATTTCTTCCTTTTTTATTAAGGCTATAAGTAGTATTGCTATTTTGCTAAATCCTTTAATAAATTGTTAGTAGTAGTTTATAAATCTAAGGAATCCTTAGATTTCTTTTATATTCTTAAAGATCTTTTATTTTTATACTATAGTAACTTTCTTAAGATTTATATAAATCTAATTAAAAGCAATAATATACTCTAGAAATTCTACTTTATTAGTATAGAATTTGCTTTTTTTAGATTTAATTAATAACTTAATATCTTATAGGGCTTTTAAGACCTTATAAATATATTTTATATATTCTTTTTTATTTTTAGAGAAAATTGGAATATTATTTAAGTAGTATATAATAGAGATATTTAAATATTTATAAAGTATATTATTTATTATATATTAAAATATTATTAATATATTTATAAGTTTAAAAGGTATAATAAAGTATTCAAATAATTTAAATTTTATTTAAAAAGTAGTTTTTTACTTATATCCTTCTTTAATATATATAAGATTATAAGTTCCTTTAAGATTAAGAGTAGTGAATATTATTGCTTTATATAATTTATCTTTTATTTTATTAATTAGAGATAATAGGGTTTAATCTTTAATAGTAATATTATTAAGCTATTAGTAGTTTATAATAAGTTATAATTTCTTATTTTTCTTAGATATAAATATAATAGGGTATTTAGCTTTAGAATTTAAGATATAGATATATTCTTTCTATAGTATATTTTTAATATATTTCTTTAAGATATTAAGTTTAATTTGATTAAGATATAGATAGAGTAAAATTAAATATTTAATTTATTTTTAAGAATAATTTTATAATCCTATTAATTAAACTTAAATAGTTTTATTTCTAATTCTTTTATAAAGAATTATTTATATATTTTATATTAAAATAGTATATTTTTTAATTAATTATTTATTTCTTTTTTTATTTCTTTAAAATTATTATTAATTTATTAAAATTATATTTTAAGTAAAAAAATAATTTATTATTTTTATTATTTTTATTTATTCTTATATTTATATTTTATCCCTTTAAATAGTAAGATTGCTTTCTTATTTAAATCTTTTACTTAATTAGGGCTAATAGGGTAAGATCTCTTATAATACTTAAAAATATTATTAATTATATTATATTCCTTTAGTATTTATATATAACTAATATATTAATAAATATTTAGATTATAATAATATAATTATAAATACTTTAAAATAATTCTATTATTCCTAATATTTATAATATTAAAGGTAATTTCTTAATTCTTTTCTTTAATAAATATTTTAAAATAATTAATTTCTCTTTATATAATTCTATTATTATAATTAAATATTATACCTTTAATATTTATAATATTATAAGATTTTAATTTTATTTATTATAATAACTAAAGTTTATTAATTATTTAAAAATAAATATAATTTCTTTTAATTTTACTATTTACTATAATATTATACTATTTCCTACTAATCCTTATATATATCTTTAGTCTATATTAAGGCTATCCTATAATAATAATATATAAAGCCTTAGTAAGGAGTTCTTTTAATAATTCTATAGATTAATTATCCTACTATTCCTATTATTCTTTTATAAAGGGTATTTTTCTTTTAAAAGTTCTTTAAGATTATACTAATCCTATACCTTTAAAATAGTATATTTATTATATTTAAAGTCTAGATATTAGTCCTATAGGAGGTCCTTATAATTTAAGGAGTTTTCCTTATATTCTATATAAGCTATAGAATTATTAGGTCCTTACTAGCTTATAAATATTTATTTATTATAAAGTCTATCTAGTACTTATCTAATAGGCTTATCTACTAGTTTAATAGGGAAATATTTATTATTTTACTTTTTCTTTAGGTATATAAGGTATATATCTTAATAGTAATAGAACTATATAATCTTAGTATATTATTTATTTAAGGGGTCTAATCTTAGGTTATTTTAGTTTTTAAATTAAATAGGTATAGATTTATTTTTTATAATTACTTTAGGTTTTATTATAAGGTAAATATTAGGTTTTATATTATTATATTCTCTTAATAGTTAATTGAATATAGTGCTTTATTTCTTCTAGTAGTAGTATTCTTTCTTATTATATTTTACTATATCCTACTATTTTAAAATATCTATATTAAGATTAATATTAATATTAAAAATAGTTATAGGGATATTTATTTTGAGGGCTTATTTATAATTATCTAATTATAAGTATAGGATTTTTTCTTATTTTATATTCTAGTATTATTAAATATATTTGTTAATCTTTTATTAGTTTGTAAAGGGTATATTTTAGACTATAGCAAGGGTAATCCCTTTTTATTAAGGTATACTTCCTTCTAGTACTAGGGTCTAATCCTTAGATATTTTATCTTTTCCTATTATAATTAGGGTACTATTTATTATTCCTAAGGTTTTTTATACTTCTAATATAAATTTAAACTTATTCCCTATCTTTAGCTTATTATATTTAAAGCTCTTATATTCTTTCTTACTATAATTATAATAAATAACCTTAAATAGATCTAGTTATTATTATTAGGTAGTTCTAAGTTCTATTGTTACTAAGGCAGTCCTATAGAATATTAAAGTATAATCAATTTTTATAAAAGTATTAGAGATATATTTCTTACTTAATCTCTTTTTTAGTCTTCTTTTAAATTAGTAGTTATTAATTCTAATTGTATATATTATATAAGCTTTGAATTCTTTAGGGAATTTTATTTATTAGCTAATTTTATCTTTAATATTGTTTTTTAATTTTTAATAGAATTTATTAATTAAGGTTTTATTATTCTAATTAAGTTTAATAGTATAATATTAAAAGTTAAATAAATAAGTACTATAAGCTTTAATTTACTTAAGCTTTTTAAATTTTTATAAAACTTATTATTATTTATTAGTTATATTAAAGTAATTAATTAATTCTTTTTTAAAATTCTTAAAGCTATTAAATACTTTATTTATTTTAATAAATTATTCTATAATAATATTTTCTATAAATTCCTTAAAATATAATTATATAATTTAAAGTACTTTTCCTTCTAGCTTTCCTATAGTATATTATACCTTAAGCTATTCTTATTTAAAGGTACTTAGGTAGAAGGTATAGTAGCTCTTTATCTAGGTTAACCATTCTTAAAGGGTAATTGAGCTACTATTCTATATTAGAAATTCCTTTAATTTAAGGATCTCTTTATAATCCTTTTTAATAATTAAAAAATTATTTATTTCTTTAAGATATTACTTATATTAGGTATTTTATTTAAATTACTTATTATTAAGATTATTAATAATATTTTAAAGATTATTAATTTTATTATTCTTTTAACTTATAATTATATTAAAATTAATAATAAAATAATTAATAATTCTTTAAATATATTAATTATCTTTTTCTAATTATTTAATCTTTTCCTTTAAATTATCTTTCTTTTCTTTTTCTTTTAAAAATTCTTCTATCTTAATATTTCTATTTATATTTATATTAAAAGGAGTCTTAGAGATTTAATTCTAAGATTTTGAGATAAAGAATATAACTTTAAATATAATTAATATTATTTAATTATTAATATAAATAATTAATTAAATAAAAGCTTTTAATATATAATAAATTAATTAATTTTAATTATATTAAATTAATTAAAGTATAGAGTTTATTATTAATAGTATAATTAGATATATATTAATAATTAAGCAAATATAAGAATATTTATAAAAAGTATTATATTTAATAATAATTAAAGATATTTAAAGTAATTAAATTATATTAAAAGCTAATTAATTTTATTTCTTATAATTAGATTTAATCTATTTATATACTTTTAAGCTAATATATAATTATAAAAGATTATAATAATTATATAAGTAATTATAGTAATAATTATAGTAATTACATTCTAATTACACTAGTAATTATATATATATAGTAATTGTAGTTTAGAGTAGGTAGGTCTTATTTATTTTACTAGGTTTAACTACTAACATTTTAATATAGGTTATAATATTAATTTATAATTTTAAAAGTAAACTTTAATATTTATTATAATACTCTCTTTATTTATAAAATTAATAAATAATAAAAGATTATTAACTTTAATAAATCTAATTATTTTAGTAAATATTTATTAGATTTTCTATAGAAATTCTTTAAAATTAATTAACAAGAAAATTAATTAATAAATTTACTTTAAGAATTTTATAATTTTATTATAATTAATAAAGCTTAATATTTTTTTATTAATTACTTTCTTTAAATTTAATTTCTTTATTAACTTAATATTAGTTAAATTTACTTATAAAAATATATTTATATTTATTTAAATTACTTTCTTTTTAAATATTTAAAAAATAATTATTTTATCTTTAATAACTTTTTAATAAAAATTATCTTTAATCTTAATATTAAAGTATTAAGCTTAGTCTCTATACTTTCTTATTTTTTAAAAAATCTAGCTCTTTAATTTTAATATTAATAGCTTATATTTATACCTTTAATTAGATTAGTTTAGCTTATAGCTATCCTATAGTTTATTAGAACTAGATATATTTAAAACTAAAGTAATCTTACTTTTTATTATTAAGGTATTTTATAATAAAATAACTCTTTATTAATCTTTCATTAAATATTCTCTATTAATTAATATTAAATATAAGAGAATTTTATAACTTTTTATTTTAAGATTTTATTTTAGTTTTTTAATTATATAAATATTAATTTCTTAAGTATTTATAATATTAATTTAAAGATTAGAACTTTTTAAGTCTTTTTTTAGTTATTTCTAGGTATAGTCTTTTATTTTAATTATTTTTTAATTATTTAATATTATTATATATATAAAGCTATAGCCTTTTTATCTTATAAACTACTTTTTTAATCTTTTATAAGAGAATATAAAATTATTTTATTTTCTTTTTTAGGTTTTTATTTAGCTTATAATAGTATTAATAAGTTAGATTAGGTTTATCTTTTAAACCTTATATATTAAAAGATATATATATTATACTTTATATATTAAAATAATCTATTAGTAATTATTTATTATCTTATTATAAATTTAAAAGATTATCCTTTAATTAGATTTCCTTAGATTTTAAATTAATATATTTTTTATAAATAAAATCTAAGAAATCCTATTAAGATAGATTATTAAGGCTTATAATATAATTTCTCTATTAGATCTATAAATAATATAAAAACCTAATTATAGCTTATTTAATTTTTTATAAATCTAAGTAGCCCTTTTATAAACTATTTCTTGATTTTATTATATAAATCTACTTATCTATTTATATACTTATTATATTATTTTAAAAGATAATATAATTATAAATTAAAGGCTTATTTTAATCTTTTCTTTATATATATTATAATTAATTTATTAAATTTTATAATAATTTAATTTAAATAAATTATTATTATATTATAATTTATAATAAAATTTAAAAACTTTTTCTTTTAATTATATATTCTTTATATAAAAAAAATAATAAATAATTATTATAATCTATAATCTTATATAATATCTTTACTCTTTTATAAATTTCTAATCTTCTTTTTAAAAAGAATTTAAAGCTATAAAACTTATATCCCCTATTTAAAATATAATTAATAAAAATATATTTATATTATTACTTACTAAATCCCTTAAATCCTTACTTTAAATTTAAATTTAATACTTCCATTTACTATATATTCCTTACTTATTCTTTAATTATAATTAAAAGCTTAATTATTAAAGCTAATTAATCTTCTATAATACCTTAATATCCTAGTAAAATACAATTACTTATAAATAGCTTAAATAATTTATTTATCTATTATATACCTAAAGAATATTTACTAATATTATTTATTATCTATATATTCTTAATAATTACACTAATTACTTAAAAGATATAAAAGTTAAAGAATTATAAGGATTATTAACTAAGGTAATACAGTAAGACATAGAACAGGTTATATTATAGTATATAGACTTCAACTTAACAAGCATTCCTAGAACGTCCGCCGAACTTCTCTAATAAACCAAGTGGGTCACACGCCACCTCTAGCCACAGTGGTGCTGGGACCCACTCTCTTACAAAATCAATCTTCTAGACCAAGGGCTTTTCTTCTCTGACTGGGCATCACTCTCATCCATTTCCAATTTTTTGCGTTGAGATCTGCGCTTATATATCCACCAAACAAATATTACCACAGTCGTTAGTGGAAAGGTAAGCACAGCCCAGAACCACCACAACCCCGATGTGATGACACCACTGGCCCCTGCTCCCGCAGAGAAAATACCAGCACTGAGAATACTCTAGAGGATTACATTAGCGCTTAGTCTTACTAAAGGTGATGAATCAACTTACTGATGTAAAGGTGCCAGGCAAAAATACCATTGTCAGCGCAGCGATAGCATTCATGCTGGTGCTGTCGCGTTTCATGCTTTTTGATAGTTCAACATTGTTTGCCGCATCGCTTTGGGTCACAAGATTATAGACTAAGCTCATGGTGCCATCCTTCCTACTCTTGTAGTTTAAAAATAGCATCTTCTGTTTCTCCATGGAGTCAATCACATATTTTATCGCATCCTCGGCTGACTGTTGGAATGAGATTGGAGTTTTCGGATGGTCGTGTAATTTCTTTTGGGTATCACGGATACCAGTTGCAGTGATGATTGCGACATTTGCATTCAACAGATGGGAGTCAGCTTGCTGAGAACTAATCTGGAGTGACTTTGTGAGTTCAGTCAAGCGACCTCGGTCGCTGGCCTCCAACCCTGCAAGATGATCATCCACTTTGTTGATCTGAAGGCTATTAGAATAATTACGAGGAATCAGTTGCCAAAACGTACCTACTCCCACATATATCGCCTAAACCGCCCGAGGTAAAATTTAGATGATTGCAAAGACAAGGAAGATAAAAGTACAGCAATCTCAAAAGGATTGGCGAGGTAGCTTGATGGGCGACTCTCCATGCCGAATAAATTCACATTAGCCTTTAAAATGTGTTGTAAGGCATTTACACTACTATCTCCCACTTTGTGAGAGATGATGTACGCTGTCATCTTTGTTTTCACTCGTCGCATCATGTATACTGAGAGAGGAGCGCCCTGGAATTGCGTATTCCAACGAGGATGTTGGCAGAAATAGTCTAGCGTCGATTAGATTATGGAGCAAAGTTGACGCGGGTTATTGATGCGCCCTACCACACATGACGAGCTCGTCTTTTGAGTTGCACTGCCAACGAGTACGAGGGGACCAGTAATCTGGCCGCCCTAACATGTTGAGGAGAAATTCCGGATTCACCCCCAGAGTATCAAAAAGACTTTGAACGCTTGCACGTTTTATCCACGCCTGTGATGCAAATGAGGTCTCCTTTTTGGGTACTAATGGGATAAAAAATACCACAAGTCTGCCGCTTCCTTTGGGATTTGTAGTTGATGATGCCTGTCATCGAAATGGTGGGGCAGATGGTGAGAGAGCTTTGTCTGCTGATCGAAGCAGGTTCTTTGGCAGACACAGACAGTGCAGGTGAAGTCGTAGTGTTTGCAGTAATGGAGGGACATGTCTCTGCAATAGAGGTAGGCTTTCCAATCATTGAGGGGTCCTCCGATGCGGCGAGGTCTTGGTCATCCTTTTTAATCTCGTGTAAGATCTTGTCCAGACCTGCACTGTCCAAAGTGTGAAAGGTTGCACGGTCGTCTGTAAGATCAAAACACTCAATCTTGGTTTGGTCCGCAAAATTCTCTGCCTTGTCCAAGTGTGCGCTATACTGCAACGCCGGGAAAATATTTTGCAACGAAGGATAGGGATTTCGTGGTAAGCTTCCTGTGGGAGGGTCGTAGTTAAAATCCAAATCCTTTGCAATAAGATCTTCTTATTCAGCGTGTCTCCAAGCCTCCTCCAGTTGGAGTGAGATGCGTCGGCGGGCAATATTAATGTGGGCGAACCCCCGTTCGAGATTTGAGAAATCGCCAACGTTTTCATGCTCCACGTCTACTGGAGACTCTGCGGCGACGGCTAAGTTTTGAGTCATATCAAATAGGAAACAACGGTTTTTGGAAAGAAAACGATGGAAAGAAAACGACTCGCTAATGAATTACAACTACTTGTGGTCCGAACTCAGAGTGATGTTGCCGACAAGGGCGCTTTAAATCTTGACTCTCTCATAATGGGTTTCAGCCCAGAGACACTGAGCCCCCAAATTTGATATATGCAGGAGATATAGGTCGGTGCGTTTGTGAGTGCGTGTGTAAGTGCGCGTGCGAGTGTGAGCATCTACAATTGGGCAAACGAAGATGTTGTGGCGTTCCCAGTAACCAAAAGCGGACACACACGGCGACATGTGCCTCGTCAACCTCCTCAGCCCGCGTGCCAAGCTTTGTGCCAAGTCAGGCGGCCAAGGTTGATTGGTCTATCAAAGGTTGCCAAGTGCTAATGTCGCTTAAGATTATCAGCTCCTGGATGCCTTATCAAAGCCTTCTTTTCAGGCGTGGTTCGCACAGCCTTATCCGGGAGGCCGTCGACTCCGCTTGCCCGAGCATCCATGACGTGGAAGTTGAAGTTATTTTTACGTATGAACCTGCTTAGAATACTGCGATAACGTGCGAAATATTGTCTGTGCCATTAGGCAGGAGCCTTCTACTTGCAGACAGGCAATTCTTTTGGCCTGAAAGCGACGCTGACCTAAAAGGTCCGTCGCCCCATTTTCGCGATTAGTATCATCTCACAAGCTTATACCACTGATTAATATTGGACCAAGCCTCATATCATGATGAAAACCACATATAATAGACGTCGAAAAAAATAATGATATAAATGTAATAAGAGCAATGCTGTCACGTATAGAGGTTAAGACGCGAACCCCAAAGGCTGGGATGATTTCATTGCAAATTGGTCATACCGTCCGACGTATAACACAAACATAGCCACAAACTGGCCTTATATAGGTTACCGAGCACACGCCTCACATAGTAACAATATGCCGTTCCCATGTGCCGTTTCAGTTGCCGAGTTTTATTAGATGCGCCACTGTCCTCTTTGGTTACTGATATTGTTGATCTAAATTACCCCGCAATCGGGACCTTTCCGTGCAACCGAAAATCTCGCCAAGAGAGTTTGCAGAAGGAGAGATTGTTACTTCGGTTACCCCACAATCTTTATCCGTCATCCACGTGAGAATAGCGCCTCACCCCGCATGAAGCCTTCAGTCCGAGTGAGGAATTAGCTAGCCATGCAACCGAAAAAGGTGATAAAATTCTTTTTTAAGGTAAACACAGTCATCGAGTCATTCTACTTTGTTTCCTGGCGTGTATGTGCTTTAAATGGATTGGGTCATGTAAGATTCATCCTCGTTGGAAAGACACGATAAGTCAATTATTAGACGTATGGGACTCGGGTCGGAAAAGTCAACCCGGTTTCATAGACTTGAAGTGATAATGCTTGTGAAAACTGCTCTCCAAGAAGATCCGGGAACGACCCGCGTGTTAATGATGGTGCCCGGGAACGACCCGAGGAGATGCTAGTTTTAAACCAGCTTAGAGAGTGGGTACAGGGTTGCATTTAGCATACACTGGCCCCGGAATCATGTGCGGAATCAAATGGAATAGCACGGATTAAGGCGGAATAAACTATCCCAAGTGGTATCAAAGCAATCTGGTTCGCCCACTTCAAGCTACCCAAGCTGCAGGCAAGGCAGCCCAGTCGGAATGAGTGTGTTGGTAATGCGGGGTATGCATACTGTGCCGCTTTGATTGATCTAGGATGGAGCTGGATGCACCCCAGGATTGAATCTAGAACCGAATCTAAAATCGGATTCGAATTTAAAACGCGGGGAAAATCAGAACATAGAGTTGAATGCATGACCCACAAAGTATTAAAGGCATACACATGCCCCCCACCAAGCAGCAACTCTATTTGTTTTCCTTGGACATCAGATCGCAGATCCCAATACCAGCATGTCTAATCTGCCAGCAGAGAAGCTTGAGCTCGATCCTGTCTCAAGTCATGTTGAGACTTCAGCTGAGAAAGGCGAGTCTCAGCTCATCATCGACCCTCAGGCCGAGAAGAAGCTCCTCCGAAAATGTGATCTCCATCTGCTTCCGCCTTTGATGGTCATCTTCTTTCTCTCATTCATGGATCGTACAAACATAGGTCAGTGTCACGATTCAAAGGGCAAGTCAGAGCATTAATTTGTTGCTAACAATTCCCTGTAGGCAATGCCAAAATCCAAGGCATGACTGTGGACCTGAAAATGACTGGCCCAGACTACAATATCGCCTTGTTTGTCTTTTTCATCCCGGTAAGTTTGACATGATGGACAAAATAATCACGATAGAGAAAACAAAGACTTACAATGGATTGCTCAGTACATCTTATTCGAAGTCCCGTCAAACCTCGTCATCAAACGCCTTCGGCCGTCCCTTTGGCTGAGCATAATTACGATTCTCTGGGGTTCGTTTCCATCCTCGACGCGAACGATCTGTGAATAAAAGTACTCATTTGGTTTCAAATACAGGGATAGCAACAGTGGGAATGGGTCTCGTAAAAAATAATGCGGGACTGATCGGTTGTCGACTTCTACTAGGCCTTTTCGAGGCTGGAATCGTCCCAGGTAAACACCAACACAAGGCACTAAAAAGAAATATTTTTCCTAGCTAACAATTCTTTGACACAGGCTGTATCTATCTGATCAGTATGTACTACAAGCGATACGAGATGCAGTGGCGCATGTCGTTGTTCTTCTGCGCGAGCATTTTAGCCGGCGCCTTCTCGGGGCTTCTCGCCTTTGCTATCGCAAACATGTCTGGCGTGGGAGGATACGAAGCATGGCGTTGGTTAGTCTCATTTTCAAGGTCAAGATGGAACAATAACTAACGTATGTACCTTGTGCCCAGGATCTTTATTCTCGAAGGCCTCTTGACGGTTGTCGTTGGCGTCATCGCAAAATGGTGGATTCCTGATTGGCCCGAAGATGCCCACTTCCTGAGCGAGGATGAGAGGGCGATGCTCATCTGCCGCCTAAAACAAGATGTTGGAGACGCAACAATGAACACTCTGGACAAGAGAGCGACCAGACGAATCGTTAAAGACTGGAAGATTTACCTTGGTACAATTAGTTACTTTGGCGTCGTGAATACCGGATACGCCAGCTCGGTAAGTACAGAGTGTTAACAGACTGTTGCTTCAAAATGCTAATACTTTACAAGTTTTTTATCCCCACTATTCTTAACCAAATGGGTTTCACAGCGGAAGATGCTCAGTTGCGTTCCATTCCCATCTACGTTGTAGCCACGGTAGCTTGTCTTACCGCGGCGTATACAACTGATCGCCTCCGTCACCGCTACAGTTTCACCATGATCGGCATCATCGTGGCATCTGTCGGCTACTCCATTCTTCTATCTCAACAAAGAGTTAGCGTGGGAGTGCGATACTTTGCGCTGTTTCTTATTGTGTCAGGAGGCTATACTACCCAACCAGTACTACTTGCTTGGCTGTCAAACACCGTCAGCGGTCATTACAAGCGGTCAGTCTCATCGGCTGTTCAGGTTGGAATAGGCAATCTGGGAGGAATTGTCGCGTCCAATGTATTTATCCAGTCAGAGGCGCCACTGTATTGGACCGGACTAGGAGTCAGTTTGGGTATGCTGTGGATTTGTGGTGCAAGTTGTACGACATTCTACTGCCTCGCTAAGAAGGAAAACGCTAGGAGAGACAGGGGTGAGAGAGACTGGAGACTGCAAGAGCCAGATGCTGACAATCTGGGAGATGATCACCCACACTGGCGGTATGCGACTTGAAACAGGCAGACAATTGAACCTTTCACTCCCCTCAATGCATTTTATATATGTACTCATAGATATGAGAGAATAATTATAGAGTATTCTTATTCGTACAATCCGTTTTGCGATATGCGTACATAAGATACATAACTTATTTATTTATAAAATAAAATAAATTATCAAAATAAAAAAGTCTAATTCTTGATTAATTTTTTTTTAAAAAAAAAACAGAGTTTAGAAAGGTCCCAGTTACATAGATTTGAGTGTGCAAATAGCAAAATATATGTGTGCGGATAGAAGTACTAATTAAAACATGCAATACAGGTGCGTAGAATGATCTTTGTTCAACACCTTTACAACGGGGAATGCAATCTAAAATTCAAATGATATCAATGACTTGCCTTTGTACGCTGAATTCAGGCCACTTCTTGAGTACCACACAACCAACGCGCCTGTAAACGACGCCATCAACATGTTCCAAAACTAGCCCATGCCGATGTTGTACCCGAAGCCACCAACATGACTGCGCTTTTGTAATGGTGGCCCTATCGCCGACTCCATAGCAACCCAACTTCAGTACAACACTGGGATCATTACCTTGAAATACCCCTGGCGGCCAGGTCTCGGGCCCTGGAATGCTGGCCCCTTGAATCAAGTAGCCTCGCACTCGTAGCCGACCCCCAGTAACCTGACCTAACGGCACTAGTCTAGACCGAGGCGACACACTGCAGTCTATGATCTCCAGCTCCTTTCCCTTAGCGCTTTGTATTTCACTGGGGGTTAGACCGCTACATGGGCTCGGAAAGACGATTTGACACTTAACTGAGGCCCAAGACCAGCTTGGGGCGCGATACATGGTGCATCGCACATCACGGCTCTCTCCTGGGTTTGTAAACCAGATAAGCTGGTCGAGAAGATCGTTTTCCCAGATTCCTGCCAAGTACCTTCCCGGCTCGCCCCCATTCTCTATTGACAGATGGTGAACTTGACTTGCCAACGCGGATATGGCAGGTAGCTTATCCTCTGGGAAAGTGAGGCTGCGGCTTACATACATGGCTACCATGCCTTTCCACGTGTCCTTGTAAAGATGCTTGTCGCCACGTTTAAGGAGAATCTTAGTCATCACCTTCTGGTATTCGCGTAGCCACGAGCTCCATGGTTGTATGCTTTGCTGGCACCGCCAAGTCAAGGTTGATGTCCCGTATGTCAACGCTCTTCGGGAGAGAATATGTTCCTGATAAGCCCAAGCACGATAATCTAGAGGCTCCGAGGCGGTACCATTATCCCATTTATTGTACTCAATACCAACAACTCCCACCCCCCCATCTGGGAAGTTCATTGGAAGCTGAAACTGTTATGACGCAGATTCTGGTTCTAGAGAACGTGGCAATGCTTTAGGAGCTAAAAAGCCTTCGCCAGAACTACTCGCACTGGCTGGAATGATGGTGACGGAAGAGTTCTGGTAATAATGTGCCATCTTCCCGATTTCAATGTCTTTGTCTTCTTCAGAATCTTGGATGATACATAGTGCATCAACCCACAAATACCTGAGGCCAATTTGTCTCGTAACCGTTACTGCGTCTTGAATTGTTAGTGGCAGCGAGGACACTACTATTTGTGTGCAAGCATCTGGAGAAATAGTTAGCGCAACCCAAATCAACACAGTCTATCAGGTTATGTTTATATACCATCAAGAGATGATAGAGTAGTTGTATATTGTTGCCCATCCCCCCAGCAATAGCTAAGTGTGGCATAGTTACCGAATTCAGCCTGCGCCTGGTGCAGTTTGGCGATGCCTGGGTTTTGTAAATCCAGCACACGTGTAGGTAGTGGCACTGGCACCGAAGGCGTACAAGACGAATGCTGGCTATCGCAGTCCGCTATCCATGATTGGATTTTTGAAGAAGCTGCGCTGGAATGTATATCACGATCGCATTCCATAGAACTGATATAGTCGGCTCCTCGATCGCCTAATCAAAACGAAAACTTGGATCAGATATTAAACGTGAACATACTGAATCTACAAGAATACGCCTACCAGGAGATACATGAACCTTGAACCTGAAATGGGTGTCCGAGAAGTCTCGGAAGATAATCCCAGCGCCTACTATTCCTCCATAAAGAAAGATTTCATGGATATCGCAAATTGATTTTCTCAAGTCCTCGGGTTGAAGAGCAGCCCGGAGTTTGAGGAATGCAGTCGCTTCTTGATGTGCATCTAGAAACTTAGCAGTAGGCCAAGCGAAGACGCTCTCATCCTGTAGAGAATGCAGAGTCAACGAGAGGAAAATGCTGCACATGCGACAAAGTCCTAATTCAGCAGAGTCATACAAAAATCTAAACGAGATTTGAAATTTAAACCCCGCCTCAGACGTTGCGTGACGCAAGCATTCTGCCTCTGCCGTGATATCATAGCATCTTGCGCACAGGTTTGGACGCTTCACCACACTTTTCATCCAGCTCGCATGGTTTCCAACACCGCAGACATCTCCTATGTTCCGGTTATTCAAGGGCATCGAATAAAAAGAGGAAGCTAAGACAGCCAACAAGTTGGTTTGAACGAAGTTGAGGCAAATTGCAGATGCCTAAATTGAGCTGTTGGGACATGAAAAGTTGTGGGCCCTTCGGTTTGGAATAATTTTAACACGAGATATATGAACTGATGAATTTCGATCTCAAACTTATTTTAATGGGATATATTTGCTAAAACATATATCACAGATATATATCCTTTATAAGCATAATTTAGACAGGGCTCCTTTCTCTCCAACCAGTACTTAGGCTTTTTACATCTGCCAGGTCAGATCAGTCTGGATATCTAACGAGGATTCCGATTCATCTACATCAGTTTTGCAATATGCAAATAAAAAGAACTTTTATAATAATTTAAAAACATTATGTATTTATTTAAAAAGTCTTTTAAAAGCCTTACCCTAACAACTTTGTATGTGGAAATAGCAAAATGCATATGTACGAATAGAAATATTCTTTCCAGCATGTTCCATCCCAAATGCGCTTTCAAAACATTCAAACCCTGATCCTACTTTTATTGCTCAATCTTAGGACGTCGCGAATCGACTCTTAGCTCTAATTCTCGAACCAAATTGGAAGAAAAGATATGGAAATGGCATCATCGCAACGGTCAAAAATGCCAACAATGAGGAGGCCCAATGATAGTTGAGTTTGTTGTACATCTGGTTTCCAAACAAGGGAAATGCAGCTAGAAAAATTCATGGTTAGTCTATTTTGTACCCGTGCTATCATGACTAGAAATGGCAACTTGACAATGATTCAAGCGTGGAGATCAATACTTACCAGCAAATGCACATCGTACAAACGCATTGGCGGCCAAAGCACTCGCAGCAGATTGCGGGTATGCATCAACCTAATAGCAGCATTGGTCAACGATACTGGTGATACATGCACGCTAGGTAAAAGAAACTTACAAGGAATGTGAAAACGCCATTGAAAACCAATACGACTCTGATTATGAGTAGCTTGTTAGCGAAAATTGATTCACGAACATGGTTTTCAGAGCGATTGCCATTACTTACCCGGCTCCAAAGATAGCTGATCCAATAACAGGAACAATCCAGTGCACCCAAGGATAGCATGACCACCCGAACATGAAAATGCCAGCTGGAACGAGAACAGATCCAGCAATGGTCGATGGTAAGCGAAACTCGGGTTCGCTCGCGCCCTCAACGCCAGTTTTAGCGCTATTTCTTACTATTAAATGCGCGCGGATTCGGTGGAATAAGAAGAAGTCAATGCCTGCAGCGACTAGCATCCCAGTAAGAATACCCAAAAAGGTTAAACCGCTCTGCCAGAGATTGAAACCGTAAACATTGCGAAAGACTAGCGGAAAGGCACCAAAGAAGAGGTAGAGAATGCCAAGAAGGATAGCCGAGAACATGCATAGATTCAAGCACATGGGCTCAAATATGAGCAACTCAAAGGGTCGAAGGAGTGAGTGCCCAACGGCACCCAGAATACTCTTCTCGCTCTTTTCGCCGGGCGCATGCCATCGCTCATCGCCCGTTCTCTTTCTTAGATCTTGCGCTTTCTTTCGGAGCAAAACAGGGTCTGTATTCTGTTATTATGAGTGTGTCTGGAACACATCCGGGAAAACTGACGAAAAGTCTCTGGGACAAGAAAAATGATGCAAAGCCAGATGACGAATGCCCAGATCAAGAGTACATAGTACGT
The DNA here is from genome assembly GCA_017140755.1 of Calonectria hongkongensis. Lineage (NCBI taxonomy): Eukaryota > Fungi > Ascomycota > Sordariomycetes > Hypocreales > Nectriaceae > Calonectria > Calonectria hongkongensis. Next base: position 3,589,295 of record JAACJA010000001.1, read on the forward strand.
CCACCTCCAATCGGCATTATAATTGATGAAGCCGCCCATGACAGGTCCAATCGACGGTCCAATAAATGGTGCCAGGGAGAACATAAGCATGGGTCCCTGGAGTTGCTCGCGCTCGAATAAATCACCGACAGTGCCGCCAGACACGGCAAGGAATGCGCTGCCGGACAAGCCATCCAAAAATCGACTGACAAGAACTGTGGCCACATTTTTCGCCATAGCTTGAGGGATGATCCAAATGACAAACATGGACCAGGAAACCAGGTATATAGGGCGACGGCCAAAAAACTCGCTCAGGGGGCTCATTAGCATAGGGCCAAGACTGATACCCAACACAAAGAGTGACAATCCCAAAATTGAAACGATGCGCGAGTTTCCAAATTCGGCCTCCATTTGAGTATATGTTGATCCGTAGATTGAACTCGAAGTTGTTCTATTAATTGTGAGCGGAGCTGTGGCACCACAGACAGATAATGAGAGGTAAAGACATACACACAAAAGCTCGCCATGGATACAATCGATACAATGAGCCATTTACGTAGTGTACTCAAGCCTCGCGGACACAAAGGATCCTTGTGGCCCTGATCCCAACCAACCTCATATGGGTCCTTGTTGGAGCCATCAGAATCGCCGAAGCTGATATCAGGATCACAGCTGTATCCATTATGTGATACTGTGTGGTTGAGTGTGTCTGTGGGAAATAATGCGGCAGAAGGGCGTCGAGCCTGTGATGCGATGCGGGTGAAGAGAGGCCCAGGTTCGTCTCCAGCTTCTTGGGAATCTTTCTCGCTTAGGTTGTGTTCTGGATCCATTGTGGCGGTAGAAAGGCCGATACTCCTCCAAAAATTGGACCTTTTGCAATTTGGAGGGCAACTCCCACAGGATGTCGCCTAATTCGAATCTAAAGCAGCCAATGTACCAGAAGCAAGTAATAGTAATCAGGTAAGGTCTGGTGAGGGTATTCGACAACTGCACTCCAGCGGCCCCGCAAGATGAGGTCTGTTTCGCAGGAGCTAGCAAACTCTCTCGATCAAGCCACCCGAAATCAGCGAGCCTAATATGCCCGGATAACGACAAAGATGCTGACTGATGACGGTCAGTCGATTAGTCACGCTATGCACCAGTCAATGCTTCCACCAACCAACCGATGATATTGCTGATGGGCGAGCTGATGGAAGGGCGAATCCAAAGAAATTCGACTATGAAAAGAAAAAAGAAGTTACTCACTGCCGATGAATAATTTGGCGTGCTGAGACCCCTATTAACAATCCTACAGCAGTATGCGCCTTGTCGAAACTTGAATAATTGGGTTAAGAGTGCTCGGTTACAAACCGAATATTAATACCAATCACGGATTTTGAACATTTATTTTCTGCATCACGGAAGTGAAAAGCGACGCGTTAAAAGCGCCAAGAAGAGCCGAAAATCTCGAGGCCCAAGGCGACAGGCGTGTACAATGTCGGGGTTTAAAGCTTCTGATAATGCCGTTTCGCCGTCAAGGCGTAGGGCGTAGGGCGTGGCCTGGCCAATCGAGAGCAGGAAATTTCGATGGGACAGCGATGATAAATCACTGGCTCGGTTAGCGCAGCCAGCGGCCTTAGCAAGGAGCTGTGGTTGGGATAAACGATGGGCGCATTAGCTTTTTTCTGCGCCAGCCAACAGCGAGACTCCAATGGGCCCCACGGCAATGAAAAAGTCGTCTTGAGCAAGGGACGAAAAATCCCGACGTCGGCAGACAGTGACATCATGCTTCCAGAAGGTCGAGAACCTCGCCGAGCCCCCGAAGACCCACCACACATTGACGTATGTGGCGGCCCATACCGGCGTTAGCGAGTTGTGAAGCCGTTACAATGCGGTTTTACCTTCAGCCCAGGGGCGTGTCTCTCGTCTACGGCACGACGGCCTTTGCGATAGCCGCGTTACGGCATCACCATCTTGTTTATAAGACTCAAAACACGTCGTGCAATAATTTTAACAGCATCGAGTACCAAAGCAATCAACGCATTACAATTATCTAAAAACAACAATACTTTCTTTTGGTGCCTCGTGAATTAACCATGGCTGGAACACGCAAAGTTATCATCAACACCCCTGCTCCAGATGTGAGTTTAACCAAATGCGGCTCATGATCGACTTCCATCTAACAACCAAGGTTCCATTTTATACACCCATTCAAGACCCCCCAGCGGGTACACCGTGGGATCCTCAGCCTGATGGAACCATTTTCTCTCCACTCAAATTGAGGGGCCTAACTCTGCACAACCGCATATTCGTCTCCCCCATGTGCCAGTGCGTACTATCACATATCTAAAATCGATATGTCACTAATTTTTCCTACAGATACTCTGCCAAAGATGGATACATGACACCCTGGCACAAGCAGCACCTTGGTAGCTTTGGAGCTCGTGGGCCAGGTCTCATCATCACCGAGGTCCATGCTGTTTCCCCCGAGGGCCGCATCAGTCCCCAAGACTGTGGTATTTGGGAGGATGGTCAGCTTGGCCCACTCAAGGAAGTGGTTGACTTTGTCCACAGTCAAAACACTAGGATTGCCATCCAAATGGGCCACGCAGGGCGCAAGGCAAGTACTGTGGCACCTTGGTTGGATCGCAAGGCTACCGCTGTTAAAGAGGTACGATTTTAACCTTGTCAAAATTATTGATATCCTAAATTAACTGTGTTAGGCTGGTGGATGGCCCGATGAGGTGGTTGGCCCCAGTGCCATTCCTTTCAGCGACGAAACAGTAGTCCCAAAGGAGATGACAAAAGACGACATCAACAAATTTAAGCAGGACTGGTCTGCTGCGGTGAAAAGAGCGCTGGAAGTCGGGTTTGATGTAAGTTGTTCAACCCCGCAAACATTTATTTTGTCTAACGATGATAGGCCATCGAGTTCCACTCTGCCCACGGCTACCTCTTGAACTCTTTCCTCTCCCCCGCATCCAATCAACGTACCGATGAATATGGCGGTTCGCTTGAGAACCGTGCACGTCTACTAATTGAGCTCGTGGATATCACTCGCAAGATTGTGCCCAGCGATCTTCCCCTCCTAGTGCGCATGCCTGGTACAGACTACCTGGAGTTTGATGCCACCCTTCCCCAGTGGAACGTCCAAGACGCTGTCCAGCTCGCCAAGATTTTGGCCACCAAGGGCATCGACTTTTTCGATGTTTCCGGTGGTGGAAACGACAACAGGCAGAAGATTGTCCCGGGACCAGGATACCAGGTTCCATACGCGACAGAAATCAAAAAGGCTCTTGCCAACACGCCGGCCTTTGTCAGTGCAGTGGGTAACATTACCTCTGGCAAGCAAGCCCAGGGATATCTGAGTGATGGCTCGGTTGATGCAGTTCTTGTTGGCCGAGAATTCCTCCGAAACCCCAACTTGGTTTGGCACTGGGCTGAAGAACTTGATATTGATGTTCACGTCCCCGCTCAATGTAAGTTTGGCCACTTGCACATCCCGATTTTTGAAGCTATTCTAACGACACTCAGATGGATGGGGCCTTGGTATGACTCGAACACACCGAAAGAGAAAGAACTAGATCAAAGAATTGGAATAGAATTGGAGCAAAACAGCAGAGAAGAGATTAGATTAGAACAGATAGATTTCAATACTAGAGAATAAGATTCCCTCAAACTCACGTTAATCCAACTTAACATCTATCCAAGCTCTTCGATTGGCGGCATCAACAAACCCATCATCTCAGATCTGATTCTTCTAGGTACATTGTACGCATGAGCATCTTCACCTTCTCATTCAAAGCATTAATATTTATTTCCCTATTTGTATATAGATAGGAGATTTAGTATCCACCAGCTCTCAGTCTCTTGCCAAAGGCCTCATAGCTTCAACCCCTCCTCTCGGCTCAGTCTAGGCTTTCGCACCAGCCTTCTGTTCTTCAACTTCCTTGTCGATAATGACCACTCGGACAATCTTTTCAAAATCATCCTTCTCGCTACGCGCCTTGATGTCCAACCCTTCAAAAACTTCATTTTTGACAATCATGTTCGCGATGAAGAGCGCTTCCTCATCGCCCACGGTCTCGGAGCGGACATGATGGCAGCCAGGAGCCTCGTACCAGCTCTCCCCGGGTCCGTAGATCTTTGCACCGCTATCATGCGTTTTAGTCTCGCCTGTCACTGGGTCCACGTGAGTGTGGACCATCTGGTTGAGTACATGGCCTCGAATGACAGTCGCAACGATAGCGGCACCGGCGTGTGTGTGCGGTGGGGTAGCTGTATTCACGTCAGTCAGATGCTCAGGCCATTGATAGCAACCAGAATGCCAGATATAACCCAAAGAATACAACGATGGCACTGATGAATAAAGGGAGGAGTATTCTGGGTTGTTTACAAAGAGTCAAGACTGAAAATACGCACCTGCATTTGGGGGACCTGTGACAAGTAGTCCAAGCCAAGTCTGGCCAGGAAGGTTGGGTGGCTGATGAACATGAGATACTGCAACACTAGCTGACGGTCGGCTGTTTTAGTTTGACTAGTCAGCATAACTCTTCCTGCTTAGGCAGCTAGCAGTATTTGACGGGCGTGGAAAGTGAAGAGGATTCAACTCACCCATCTACTGTCCACCGACCATCTTTTTTAACGACATTCTGGTCTTGCCAGCGGAGATTCAAGTCGACATTTGGAAATTCCATTATGGTATCCACAATCGGTGACAGTTGCAGAAGAGGTTATGATCGCGGATTGGTTGACTTGATTCGGCGAATGGAAAAGCTAACGAATCTGGAGTGAATGTGGATGATACAATTAAGTTCTTCGCTGGGCGAGTCTTGGTAATTTATAGATCTCATCTCAACAAAAATTCACCTTGTTCATTGCCTCCATCCACATGCCCATCAACAGAAGTGGACCTTTGCTCGGATCCTCGCACGCAGATCAGACACGCGACAGATTGAACTAGGCAGAGACATGCAATATTCATTTGTCAAGCTGAAGACGTGGATGGTTCTACGGAAGCACCGGGTTCAACTCTCGGCAACTTGATTATGTTTAAGACACTTGGCCTCGAACAGCGATTGGCCAATCCTCTCAAGTCGCGAAGCCGCGAGCCTCCAGCTGGGCAAAGCAGCTTACACCTACACTGGTTCTCGTGACGCATTGTGGATTACTCTATTTTTTGAAGGATCCGCACATTGCGACAATGGCTGCTCGGCACTTTGCTGATTGGCCATGGTGGATGGGAAATTTCGATGCCGGAATATGCTTAACAGGTGGCAAATGCGATGGCGTCGTGGGCAAGAAATTGAGGCATTACTGGATTGGGAAAACAGTGCCATACACACAGTGCGGCTGAGCCGCGACGGCTGAACGCAGATGACCACTCGCTTAGACATGGCAGACCAAAATTCACAGTGCATCCACAAATCCTGAGTGTACTCTGCGGTCGTGATATCATAAAATTCAATTTTCCTTTGTTTCCCTGTATCAAGCAAATCTTTTTTTAAACCTACAACCTTGCCCGAGCACCAAGTCGATTATCCCCCTGCACCATCTGGGCCTTCCACTCGTCCAGTATCTTGGCGACCTCGATTGTTCGCCGATGCTTCGCACCCATGGCAACCGTTCGGCGCTCCAGGCACTCCGTCATGAGTTGCATGGCGTTGCGGTGCCGGCCTTGGCTGTGCCAAATCCTTGCAATGTTGACCATCGTGTTGAGGGTCCCAAGGTCGTTGGTCCCCATCCTCTCACGCTCCTGGCGGAATACCTTCTGCGCAGTTTCGCCGGCTTCGTCCAATTCTCCCTTGGCGCGCTGCGTGTTTGCAAGCGACATCCACGTGTCAAGTGTCAGTGGGTGCTCGTCGCCGTAAAGCTTCCGGCGCGCGTCGAGTGCCTCAACGTTGAGCGCGATGGCCTCGTCGTGACGCCCCAGCTCGCGGTATGATTTGGCCAAAGCCATCATGGACTGTGTGGTGCTCTTATTCGTATTGCCGAACATTTCTCTGCGGCGATTCAAAACCTCGAGTCTCAAATCGGCGGCCTCTTCGTGTCGCTGTTGGTAGTGGTAGCTTACGGCGAGGTAAGCCTTGGCGCTGACTGCGTCCTTGTGCTGTTCTCCATGAACCTTTTTCTGAAGGTGAAAGATTTCCGCTCTCAATTTTTCGTTCTCATCATGGTTCCCCAGGCGGCATTCTGCAGCCGCTAAATCTTGCATCGACTCAATTGTTGATTTATTAGTGTCGCCCATCACTTCCCGTTTCACTTTCAATATGTTGGCGTACAAGTCTCTAGATTCGTCGAGCCGTCCCTGTTTACGATATGTGACTCCTAGGATCTCTATTCCTCTGAGTGTTGACTTGTCCTTCGGCCCAACCTTCTCGGTTTGCATTCCAATCACCTTGTGGCAGGTCGCTTCAGCTTCAGCAAACTGGCCTCGACGGTACTGGGATTTGGCGAGTTTTTTCATGCTGCGGATGGTAGCTGAGCTTGTTTCTCCGTGGCGCTCAGATTGCCGATTCACAATGTCGGATCTAATCTCAATCGCCTTGTCGTACTGACCCTGCTCTTCGTATGTTCCAGCCAGCGTAGCCAGCAGATCTGGTAGTTTGAAGTCATTCTCTCCCGATCCTTTCTGGCACAGTTCTACCATGCGCTTGTCTACGCGCGCCTTTTCCCTCCACAATTTATATTCATGCAAGCAACCAGAGACCAGACTGAGTAGGTCCGATGTCTGGATCTCTTTGCCACACTCTTCGGCCCATGGCTCAACGCGCAAGGCGTGCGGTATATATTTTCCTTGACCGCGTGGTTTGTTTTTTAGGAAGACTAGTGAAATAGTCTGTATCGCTTTCGCAAGAAAGTTTTTTGGATCTTCTGTCGTCTCTTCAAATTGAAGAGAATATCGAACGACCTCCTGTAGCATTTCGCTCATCTCATAGTTTTTGTTGTTGGTGTCGCGGGGTTTTAGAATTGAAAATTCGCAAAGCTTTGTCAAGCACTCTTTCGCCTCTTTCTCTTTCGCGGCATCATCATCTCCTAGGTTTACTTGTTTCCATGCTCCCAACAAGAGATCAAAAGGCATTTTTCGGTTGTGAAGGTAAGAGAGGACGTGAATCATGTCTTTGAAGTTGGGGTTGTCCTCCTGGATCTTTTGCGCAGAGACGTGCCAGGCTTTTAATAGGCCACTTATGGCGTCCCTTTCAGCACTCTTCTGATCATCTTTTTCTATGCCCAACTGTTGCGTTGCCTCGGCTAATTTTGTGAGGTACTCATCAGGTTGAATTTTGAACACGCGCAAATACGAAGTTGCGAGTGAAATGGCCAGCGGAAACCGTCCCAGCTCATCAAACAACGGGGTATAATCATTCTCCTCCTTGTTTATTGTCTCGTCTCCTTCGATCTGGAACAATTCGAGTGCCTCCGTATCGGTCAGGTGTCCAACTTCGATACCTTGCCCCGGGCCCAGAATGGTTTCACTGGTGGATTGGGAGCGGCTTGTCCATAGGACTGACCCTGTAGATGCCTCGGGAATGTATTTTCGCAGGCTTCCGCAATCGCTATCGGCTGTGGCAGCACGAAAAAGGTCGGCGTCGTTGGCGCTGTCAAGCACGAGGAGCCAACTTGGGAGCGACTCCAGCTTCCCACGAACAGCAGTAAGCAGATAATCTCCCTTCAATCCGTCGTCCAGGCCTAATTCCAGGGCAATTTGGTAGAAATGAAGGTAAAAGGTAGCTTCGTTCTCGGCATGGACCCAGAAGACAGGTGTGTTGGCTACGTGTTGGCGATAGGCGTGCTCAACGGCGATGTGGGTTTTGCTAAATTTAGACCAGGTTAGTTGTTGGACGGTACCCATGGACGGGACGAAACTAGGGACGTACCCGCATCCTCCAGGCCCCCAGAGAGCCGCATTACGGTTCTCGGAGGCTGGGTCGAGAGTTTTATTGATATTATCGAAAATGTGCTGTCGGTTGATAAAATTGTCGTTGCGTACATATGGGATGACCAATTTTGGCGCGGCGGGCGAAGGCTGAGGCGGCTCCGCGTCAGCCACAACCGGCGCCTCGGGTGAGAGCTCGTCGCCCTTGGAGACGTCTGCCATTATGAAAAGATGATTACGGCGCCGTGATTACTTTGCCTCTCTCTCGTGTGGGCAAGGGAAGAATATATGCGTCGTAAGGCTGCGGGCGGTGAATCATAGCACTATGATAATCGTGCAACGTGAGCCCCGCAGTTAATCAGGCAGCAGGCAGCAGCGCCTCATTAGCTCGCCAAACAGAAAAAAATGAGAATGCCAAAGAATGAGGAAACGAATTGACAGAAAAGACCCAAATTTAATAGCAATTGATTCCTGCAAATACAGCCACCTGCTCTCAACCGCTTGCGCGAGAAACTTTCCTAAATGGAACATCAAACTCTTGCACGTAGGTCGAAGCGCGGTCTCCCAGGGTCGCCAATAAAAGAAAAAGAAAAAGAAGGACAGAAGACTAACTATCGCGTAGGGCAGGATAATTTATAGAATCATATTCAATTGAAGTTTCGCAACTAGGTTGGTTAGCTTTGATTGGCCTTTAGCATGTCAACCATGGGAATCTAAACCTTCAAGCCAGCCCTCATAATAATGTTTGTGACATACATTTGTTCCCCCCAACAAAGCGGAAGCCCGCCATCATTTGTCATCTTTTTGTAAGCTTTCGAGCTTTTAATCCCTTCGGCTCAAGATAAAAATGTCGCCATTCCTCCGTGGCAAACGTCAACGTATTAAAGAGCGGAAATACCGAAGAATTACTCGATGAGGAAGACAGTGTTGTATGCACCGTATGCCAAGATGACGTTGCATCCTAGAATCAGGAACTTACAGTGCCAACATGCTCAGTCAGATATTTACGATGTGGCTTGTCTAGATAATAGGTTAAATAATTGGTCTCCCCATCTGTCTTCTTTCATCAAATCGGTTTCCAGACCCAATCCTCAATTAGTCCAGAATTATTGAACTTGTCATGGCTTCTCCATCCACTATTCCAAACACCATGAAGGCGATTTTGCAGCCAGACAAGCACTCTCATGACCTCATTCTATCTAAGCGACCCACGCCCGTCCCTAGTCATCCCGATGATGTGCTGGTAAAAGTCCATGCCACCGCGCCTTGCAAGGGCGAGCTGGACTGGGCTCTGTGGGCACCCGACTTCATTGGCGACGACAAGGTCCCCATCCCGGGCCAAGATCTTGCGGGAACTGTTGTCACTGCGCCCTCCGGCAGCGGGTTTAAATGCGGCGACGACATCTACGCGCGCATCGAGGCCAATCGCCCAGGTGCCGCAGCCGAGTACACCCTGGCACGCGTGTCGGAGCTCGCCATTAAACCCAAGAACCTGAGCTGGGCAGAAACTGCAGCCAGCCCCATCAGCGCCCTGACAGCTTACCAGTCCCTCTTCACGCAAGGCACATTGGATGCCACCGCGCTCACCGGCGATGAGGCAGCGAAGGAGAAAAACGCCAAGCTCCGGGTCCTCATCACTGCTGGGGCCGGGAGTGTGGGGAGCTGGGCGGTGCAGCTTGCGCGAGCCGCTGGCGCAGGCGGCATTGTGGCTGTGGTTGGTGGGAAAAACGCCGACTTTGTTCGCCAGCTCGGCGCTACGGAGACAATCGACTACACCAAGAAAACCATTGGCGACTGGGTGGCTGAGGACCCTGCTAGTCGTCGGGTCGATCTGGTGGTTGATTGCATTGGTGGTACGTCGCTTACACAGTCATGGTATGCATTGAAAGAGGGTGGAAGTCTTGTGAGTGTTTGCAGTGTGCCGGAGCAAAGCCGCCCGCAAGATGTCAAAACAAACGTCCACAGCTTGTGGTTTGTCATCACCCCACTCGGCAAAGATTTGGATGTCATTACTAGGCTACTGGAAGCTGGCAAACTCAAGCCGAATATTGACAGCGTAGTTGCCTTTTCAGACTTTGCTGAGGCATGGGACAAGGTTGAGTCTGGTCAGGCCAGAGGCAAAGTGATTGTGATGGTGTCTAACGAGACGTAGTGGAGGACGGCGCCAATCGCCAATCGCCAATCGGTTGCACAAACGTTAGTGAGCTTAGGTTGAGGAACCTGAAAATTCACCCCTCAAACGTCATTCCGTACATATTTAAATAGTTCAATTGTCAAATTACGCGTATTTTAAAGCCGGTCTATTTCTTTGCTATATAGTTTATATTCTATACGTTCAACGACTTGCATTATTTATTCCTCAAGCCCAAGGAGAATTTCTTGACCCGCACGGACCTGGTCGCACAAGGGCTGCCCCATCCACGCAGGCTGCGCGTCGTGCAGCGAATCCTCGAACTCGATAATCTCATTGCCAGAGATGAAAAACGCCTTGCCGTTGATGTCTGGCTTGATGATGGGGAGGAACAAGGATCGCGCTACTCCCCCCGGCGTGTTTTTAGGCAGAGTCCACTTTTCAAGCCACGAGCTGATGGCCATGGGAGTCACTAAACACGGGATGAGTCAGCTCAACACTAACAATGCTTCGTTGTATTCCCTTGATGCAGGCTCCAGCTGAGATAATGGGATGTATCAAGAAAATGCTTACCTGTAAACCAGGGTGCCACCGTGTTAATAGTCACATTTTTCTTGATCACTTCAGAGCGTAAACCGCGCATCAACCCCAAGACGCCCGACTTTGCGGCGCAGTAGAGATAGATGGGCGGAGCGGGGAAAAAGGCGCCTGCGGAGGAGGTCAAAACGAGCTGGCATCGTGTTTCCGGCCATTTAGCAAAGAAGTGAAGCGCGCATTTGGTGACGTAGATGTGTCCAGTGAGATTGACGTCGATGGACTTGAGACTGGGTGGCAGCAGCCTACCCGTGTCTGGGTCGAACGTGTCTGTGGTCAGGTCCTCGTGTGTGTTGATGCCTGCGTTGGATAGAACGCTGTGTATCACGCCAAATCGGTCGTGTGCCGCTTGGAATAGATCCAAAACATTGTCCCAGTTAGAGACGTCACATTTCTTAAACAAGGCACGGTCTTTGTGTGGTTCGACAAGCGCCGCAGCTTCTTCATTCCAATCACCCACTGCAATGTTGGCACCGTGCTCTAACACACCCCCGTCGGGGTAGGGTCAGCTCTATATTAATTGCACACGGCTGATTATAGTAGTAATATATGAGCTACTTACCAAGTGCAACATCAATGGCGGCACGCCCAATGCCTGTGGCTGCTCCGATAATAATAATGGTCTTACCCTGGAGGGCACTAAAGTCGCCGTCGGCGAGAGTGTACGTGGTCATCCTGTCAAATTTTATGCTAAATTATGGTAGAATCTAACCATAAATTTTGTTAACTTTTTTTCCCTGCTTCTGAAAAGTCTTGATCAATATAGTGAGTGGTAAGTTGGAAAATGGAACCCATGAGGGGTTGGAAAACATCTCAACAATCATGTCGAGATCCGACGGTTAACCTTTTCCCACACTGTAGACCCACAATTAAAGCTGGATATTAATCGGACTAGCCAATCAAAATACCGGAATTGCGCAGCCCATACATTATCCACACTGGCTTCGGTACTTAGTCCGGCTGGATCATTTTAGCCTTGCTGGTCGTAGCACTGGGATGACCAGGGAAAACAGATGGATGACTTGCATCTTGGCTTGAACATTGAATTGGGTTTGACTTATCTACTGTATGTATATGATCATTTCAAGATCGTTAAGAAGCTAGTAGTAATTACAATTGGTTGTGCAGGCATGTTAAAGTGTGATGTGGCCCGTGCGATCAGCACCACTGAATTGTTCGTTCCGTACGCCTGGATCTTTTCACTGCAATTTTAGCCTACAGAGACCATAACCAAGAATCCAACCACCAATAGAAACCAATGGTTGTGCACTCGGTGTTGTTGGTATTTCTTGGCTGCAATTTGAGGCTACAGAGGCCATGGTCAGGAATCCAACCACCAATGAAAATCGTGTGTTGGCTGGCTGACTTGCACTGCAATTTTGGTCGACAGATGCCAGCTCTTGACAATATCTAATCAAAATCACTGGGGTTGTCTTGTCATTGATTAGTGCTTACTGGAGAGAAATTAATCATAAAAAAATTCATAAAAGTGCTCCACCATGACAGACACAATGTGCTATGCTGAGCAAGTGGGCCGTACCGGATTAGTATTCCTCCGAGCAACTAGCCGCAAGCCTCAATGATGCCAGTGAGACAAACAATCAAATTTGCTCCTTTCAGGCGATCTCGCTTGAAATATGGAACACGGCGATTAAATCCATTGTACGCCGACTGCCAAGCATGGATTTTCTGCTGGAAAACTCGGGGGCTGCTGCAGCCTGCGTCAAATGCGTGGCGCTATTGGCGGGCATCTGTGTCCCAACAGCCTTGATTGTCGTGTCGACACCTAAATCTGGCCTAAATTCTTTCGTGCGATATGCTTGGATCGCCGTTATCCTCGCTATTGGAAAGCAGACTTTCCAGACGATATCTGGCGCCTGTTCCAGCCTCATTCTCAACAGTGTTTTCTTGGGGCAGGTGGGGCTCATCTCGCTGCAATGTTGCAACTTTCTCGCCGTCACGCGTTTTGATGCTGAGGACTTGATCAAGGGACAGGCTTTCGCCAAGTCCGATGCGCTGTCTACCAAAGTTTTTCGAACGAATGCTCTTTTGGTCAATCTGCGAGGTATTGGCACCCAATGGCAAATTACGCGCCTGAACCCATTCCCAAAATTCTACCAGCGATACGGTAACCAGGGAAAGCCCACACGGGGTTTGTTCCTCACCCGCCAGCTATTACTCATTGCCTGGCAGTACCTATTTCTCGATTTTGTCCAATTTTCCACGTTTCAAACACCCGCTGAGGACACAGAAAAGCTGTTCGGATATGGGAAGGAATTCGTCTATCGAAATGCTACCGCAGAAGAATTGGCCGGTCGGTTCGCTATCCTTTCTGGCGCATTGCCAGGTCGAGTTACAATGGACTTTGTGTACAGGACTACTTCATTCATTGCTGTTCTTCTTGGACTCACATCCCCCGAAGACTGGCCTCCGCTATTTCGCAGCTATTTCGATGCTTACACTCTGCGAGGCCTCTGGAGGTTAGTAATCCCATCATTTCAACCTTGTCTCAGAATTCTTTCCTAACAAACGCGAATAGTACCTGCTGGCACCAACATTGCCGATGGCCTCTCACGACGCTTAGCAACTTTATTAGCCGAGATGTCTTGCGCCTGCCGCGCCCTTCGCCCCTGGAACGCTATGTGAACATCACCCTTGTGTTTTTGTCCTCGGGACTTTTTCATGCTGCCATTGACATGTACTGCTGGCAGCCACCCACCAAGTTGCCCACCCTGGCTTTCTTTGGTGCCTTTGGTATAGGCATTATGCTGGAAGATGGAGTTCAGGCATTGTGTCGCCGCGTGACAGGTGTTGATACCAGAAGCAAGGGCCAGAAGGTGCCTTTCTGGCACAGACTTGTGGGGTACATTTGGGTCGTGTCTTGGATGGCAATGATCCTGCCCTGGTATCTGTATCATAGTGCTCGAGCACCCGCTCAGTATAAGTGGATTGTGCCATTTAGCGTGGTGGATCGGTTCGGACCTGAGGTACCGGGTGCGTTACTGGGTGCGGGCAGTTTGTTTTTGAAGTTTGCAGTTGGTGCCGAGGTCTAATTGCAAAACTTCGGAATGCGGGATTGTCAGAACTATAGATATAGACTTTGCAACCAAGACTCAAAATTAACTATTCCTCGAAGCAAAAAGCCTCGGCTTTTGTTTCACACGAAATTTCACCTTAGATCTTTGGAGGGTTTCTCTGGTGTTTTCCATTGAGAGGTAATAGGAAAGGCAACGAATGTTGGAGGTAAAATCGACTACTCCATGGTAGCGTCTTGTTTGGATTCTATTATGACATAAAAAAAATGCCGTATAGGCTGTCGGTTCGCCATATTTTTGGGCGATAATCGTAGTGCTCCTTGGGTGACCAAGGTAGAGCTGCCTCTCAAAGGCGCGATAAGCACTTTTCTATACATTATAATAATACATTTTATCGTTTCCAGGAACGTGGCAACGTTCTTACAACAAGCTTCCTCAATGACGACGACTTTTCTTGTCCAAGTCTGCGCTGGCGCATTTGTTCTTCATACATCCAATTTCCCAATCCTGTATCGAGTGGTCCTTCCAGGGCCACTTTGAGACGGAGCCAGTTGTGATCGAGCAGTCCGGAACCCAAGGGCGGTCTGTCAGGTTGTTGAGCTAATAAACGGAGCTGAGCATTCCAGTCGGAGCTTAATTCCAGGCATGAGATGTTGAGCCAACCGCCGCCATCCTCTTGAGGCCCTTCGCCATGGTAGACCAATTCACATTCGAAGCTTATGGAATTGTGGTAGTGCCATGAAGGCTTGGGTTCGGGGTCCACGCGCTCGTACAAGTTCCTCACACGATGTTTTGCAGAACCAGAATGAAGCGTGACACGGCGTATCCTTTTGCTCCTTTGGCGCAGGTAACGGAATAGATGTCTCGCAGAGGATATGGTGAGGGCAGGTGCTGGCGCTGGCTTTGCCATGCCAAGTGGGAACCACAGCTCGACGGTGCGGAGGTTGGGAAATGAGGCAATGGCGTCGAGCTCTTCGTATGGCCAGTATCCATTGTCCCGGGAAATATCCAGAACAAGATGTTCTAGACGGTGTAGCCTTCTGCTCAGTTGTCTAAGATCTGAGGCTGTTATTAGGGCGTCTGTCTCGCCCCTTGATGCCGGCTCTGGTTTGTGTATTGTAAGCTGTTTTAGTGTCCTGCCAAATCGGGTGATGAAATCCGGATTGCTGTCGATATAGCACCAATCTGGGAGAGTCATCGACTCTAGTGGAGCCGTAACATGAAGCAGAAAATTCGGCCTGATCCTGCTCCTTTCGTCTAGTGTAAACTCCTTGAGATTCGTTAATTTGCGGGCTATCTCAGCGGCGAGAAATGGTGGCACGTCATTCAATCGGGTTAACCGCGACCAATCGAAGGTATGAGCCCAATAATCCCATTCCCTGCCTTTTGCTGGATAACCTTGGCAGGTAAAGCCCCCTTCGACGCCCCAGGGGTATTCTTCGATGCCAAGCTCCTTGAGCGCCGGTGGTGCCTCACCATCGAAAAAGCCCAGACCACAGTACGGCCCCCCATCAAACGCTGGACCGTACTCGTCGCACGGTCCGCGGGGGTACCAAACTTCTATGTTTGGAATTCTGGTGAGGTTGGGGCACGAGAGGAGCACCCTTTTGAGCACGTGCATCGTCTTGACGCACTCTCGCTCATCGATGAAGATGACCTCGACGAAGAGAGTGTGAAGGTTCCGGCTGTTTGCGAGGCGATATAGGAACTCGCGAGCCTGCTCGTGAGATTCGCTTGTTTCCACGCACGAGAGAGCTGTGTGAAGACGCACTTTGGCAGAGAGCGCCTTTATGATGGGTGATGGAATGGGTATTGTTGTTGTTCCTTTGCGTTGTCCAGCTTTGGTGGTGGTTTGTGTCCAGCGAACATCCCAGTGCAATTCGCGTAGACCTGTCATGGCGGGTATTAAGTCCATGAGGCAAGCGACAAGTAATCTGGTCTCCTGATTTGTCTCATCATAATCGCGACTACTCACACGAAGCGTGCGAACTGCTGGTAACTGTTTGAGGCGCTTGATGAGCTTGATGCGGTCCAAGGCGTATGTTCTTCGGTCCAGATCGATGTGTACATCGCGGTGCTGAACTTGGCGGGCTTGATGGTAAAATGACGAATTTAATGATGCTATGGTCTGGATGTCCTCGGGCCGCGCATCATGGAGGAAAGTGAGAATGCGCTGCACGACGTTGGTAGGTAGATGGGCAAGGCCCAGCCTCGCATAGTTCAAGGGCACAGGCTCTCGTGCGACAATGGTGATGTTAGTGGTGCTGGTGATGATGGTGGTGGTCGAATTGGCGGTTATGTTATAGGGCACACGACTTGGCTTGACGAATATGTGTGAGAAACGGCGCTTTAGACTCATTTTGCCACGAAGAATTCTCCCGTTTGTTGTTGTTTTGCGATGAGCGAGAGATGCGTCGAGTGTTGTTGGGCTTTCAATGCTTCTTAAGCAAAGTGAGAGGGGCGTTAGTGGAGATTGGTCGATCACAGACAGGGGTTCAGAGGGGTCAGGGCGCGTTTCTTGGGGTAAATTTCGGACTGAATCCAGAGCTTTGGCGCTTAATAAATATCCATGCACGTTACAGATGACTCGATTGTTATTATTACATCGGACGAAATTAAAAACAAAAACGCTCAGACACGTTTCACTTCCAATTTATTACCCATCTATGACAGGCCCTTCCAGCTGGGATTGGCGGCGGGGGGTAGACATCCCCCACTTGGTGTCGGGAGGGAGACATGTTGCTGAGCGAACGCGCGCCAGGTGTCTGAGTTATTGAGTGGGTTCGGCTGACGTTTCTTTCTTTCTGCTTTTGCCTCAATAGCACCCTGTTTGAACTTAGCGGCATGGTCATCGTCTGTTGCACTTTAGTGCCTGTTGCGGTCTTGGTAGCTGGGCCAACTTATCACGAGCGCCGTTGGGATTGGGGGTGAGCATTCAAGACCTGTTAGGGTTCCTTGAAGTCGTTGCCGGATCTTGATGCACATGTCTGTTGAGTGTGTGTTCAACGAAACGACCATGTTTTCGGGAGGAGCTTCACGTAGTATGAACCTGCGCCATTGTGCTTTCCTTAGCCTTCCCAACCTAAAACACTTCTGGAACGTAACATTAAATATATAATTTGTGTTGACTACTGCCTGTCTTTGTTTGCAGGTGAAAAACAGCAAGACTTGCGACAGCAGATATCTGTGACTGAGCCTGGCTAGTCATTGTGATTCCATTATCCCATATCTCCATCGACTTCCGTCGAATGTGTAGCTATCACCGAGCAGAGCTTTCTGCGCGACAGATGCAGAGAATTGTTGGATGATGAGGAAGGCGAGGTGAGTTTAGAATAAAGTGATCTGCATCTTGGCCAGGAACAGGGCGACTGCAGGAGATTCCGAATGCTTCGTCCAGCATATCATGAATCTTGGGGTCCCGCGAGGCATTTATGTACCTTGTTGATGTCTTCAAACTTTTTTATCCGCTTTCAAATGCTTCGGATGGGGAATTGAAGTCCTGCGCCTGGCCATTCAAGAGCCCGCCGTTTTCCCCACGTGCTCATGCTCAATGGTAGATAAACATACCTTTTTCGACGACTTTGCCTTCAGTAGAGATGACCATCGCGAGGCCTGAAAATACTGTAAGATCACTTGAATATTTAAAAAAACTTTTTATAAAGGATAAGCTTGTTCTCGCTTTGGGCACCATTCATCTAGTTTAGTACTTCTGTTTTGATTTGATAATGGAAAAACAACATTACGAAGAATTACGGCCTGTGGATTGGACTTTTTGTTTTAGTAATGGCGGGCACAGCGTCAGAGCTGGATCCTAAATGGACTTTTGTCAGTGCCAGCACGCTCTGCAGTTGATGGGTCTTTGTGATTCTTGGCACGTGGTATCAGAAAACCGGCACGTTTTGCCGTTTGGCCAATGCAACGTGGATGCTACTGTGGCGCATCGAAAAACGAGTGGATCGCCAAGACCAAAGCCTAGTGGCGCTCAATTCTAGCCCTAGATGCTTCCTAACGCGATTTAGGCTTGACATGCCGCTCGCTCAACGCACAGTGGATCACAGCTTACCTTGCTTATGCTTATTTGCTTCTCTCGATTCAGCCAACAATTTAATTTTAGACCTACCCAACTATGTATTGCAAAAACACTGCCACTATTTCGGCTACTCCAGCCGCTGTTCGATCCACGACTGCCATGCATAAGCTGCTGTTGGGGAACTCGTCCAGCTGGGCCCATCCACGCAAGGCATTTTCATGTAGCTGAAAATCCGAATATGGCGATATTTTGCAAGATGCCACTGAACTGCAAAGAAAAGACATCTTGGCGCTCTTGCCATGATGTTTGCACAGCCTCTTCCATTGTCTATAAGATTGAAATGCATCGCTGCAATTCTCTGGATTTTTCAGCTCAATAGGCACCTTTCTACACCAAGTCGACCAGAACCACCATTCGTTTGTCTTATATCATGTTGTCTAAATACTACGGTATTCTCCTGTTGTCATGTGGCATTGCACAGGCATTGCCCCATGCCGATGCAAAGAGGGCTGAGGGGATCAAATGGGGAAACTGCACCGAAGAATTCTTCTCCCCTTCACCTGACAATGCCAAGGTCGCACATGAGAACAACGTGACTTGCGCAACCCTCAAAGTCCCTCTCGATTATACCAAATCGGACTCGAAATCACTCTCGCTTAAACTGGTCCGAAGGAAGGCAACCAAGCAGCCATCCAAGGGAAGCATTCTGTTCAACCCGGGCGGTCCTGGAGAGTCGGGGCTTAGTTGGCTTACGGCATCAGCACCTGCCGTTGATCAGTAGGTTTCTCATGCTTCTTTTTACTAAGTGATGAATTCTAATTGTGTAGGTGGTTGGATGGTCATTTTGACCTTGTTAGCTTTGACCCTAGGTAAGCCCTTTCATCCGATACAACCTCACTTTCTTACAATTTCTTTAGAGGCGTGGGAAGTACCATACCATTTAATTGTCCCAAACAAAACACGACCGATTCTAGCCTGGAACGAAGATACGATGAGATTGTTGTCAACTTGCCCCACAAGAGCGCCTATGAACAACTGGTTGAAAAGTGGAAGACAGAAGGGCAGCTGGCAGAGCAATGCTACAAGTCTAACAAGGAAACGGGACATCTCATCTCGACCGCGTTTGTAGCAAGGGATATGGTTAAAATCGTTGATGCCCTGGATGAAGACGGACAGCTGAGATACTGGGGCACGTCGTACGGCACCCTACTAGGTCAAACGTTTGCAGCAATGTTCCCTGATCGCGTTAACCGCATGGTACTTGACGGCAACCAAGCAGCATCGGATTACTATGATGGGTACGATTTGACCACACTCGTTGATGCTGGGCGTGCACTCTCCTTTGCTTTCAGCGAGTGCATTGATGCTGGACCCAAGAAATGCTCCTTGGCCAACTTTTCTGGGTCAAACACAACATCAGTAGACCTGATGGCTGCTTATGCCGACCTTCTTCAAGAGCTGATTGACGAGAATACAGCCGATGCGAAAAAGCGCTATACAGCTGTCAAAACGCCCGTGCAAAGCCTCCTTTATACTGTGTCAGACACGCTCCAGGCATTGCAGTTAATCGGACTTGGTCTTCACAGAAACTGGACAGCGATCGATGCGCTTGCGAGCGGGGAAACCGAGGAAAGCAAGTCAAATGCAAAGGCAGATGACGCAGATGATTCGGAGGAAGAAAGTCAAGCATTGACTGCAATTACCTGCCTTGATGCTGCTTTTCGCGCAAAGAAGCCCGAGGATGTATACAGCCTTATGATGGCCCAGACTGAGCTTAGCCCTTCTTTCATCGAGAGTGTGCTTCCTTCTCGAAGCTGCCCTCAATGGAAGTTTGACGCAGCCGAGCGCTACGAAGGCCACTTCCGGGGCATCAACACCAGTTTCCCCATTCTGTTTGCGAACAGCCCATACGACCCAATTACACCACTTGTCGGCGCATACCAGGCTTCCGCTGGATTCCCAAGCAGCAGAGTTTTGGTGCACAACGGAGCTGGGGTAAGTATCATCACTGCAAAAGAGTGAATCTAGTTCAGAACTGACATGGGAACAGCACGGAGTAACGGGCCACCGATCAAACTGTACCATCAAGGCCATCCGAGATTACTTTGTCGATGGGGCCTTGCCCAAGGTTGGAACTAAATGCGAACCTAATGCAAACCTGATCGAGTATGGACTTGCGCTTGCAGGGCAGGATTCTATTTAATTCCGGTTCGCAACTCCAACCGGGAGTAGATCATCTTGTTCTAACACATGAACTGTGGTTTTATTACATATGATTTCGAAGTCGGGAAATTAGATCATTCGTCCCCATATTGCGGTAATTGAGGTAAATTGAGCTTTGTTAATAAATATTCTTCTCTTTGCCAACGGATTCCATCATTGCGTGCCCAGAAATAGTTATTTATGGTCGCAGAAAAATGCGAAGTATGAAACCAAAAAAACCCACAGGCTTATGAAAGCCATCTGGATCGGGTTGAGTGAAGTTAAATGTAGGGTACAGGGTGAGGCATGTCGCGAGTGACGCGTCAGTGGGGAAATATGATCAAGGTTGCCCTTGATTGGTTGTACACCTCTCGGGACCGTGTGTCTTGTTTTGAGACTCGCAGAGTGAAGTTTTTAAGATAATTGACAGGCGGATATGTTTTGAGAATGATGAAGATGAAAACTGTCTTGAACCCGTGGCATATCCGCCGTTTATTCACAGAGGAGCTTTGGCCGACTCCCGTCGATCTGTCCCCCTGACGTCAGCACATGAAGAGGGGATACCAACGCAGCCCACAAAACAAAGTAATAATCCCTGGGTGCGTGTATCAGATCTCCATCAATTGAATTGGTTGTGGAATAGGGGTGACACCCATGTCCATTGGACGCGTGCAATCGGATCTCATGATCGCCCCGCCGCCGGCATGAATGCTTTACTGATCAGCGATTGGTGCAATGCGCATCGGAGTCGGTGTTTATTCATGACCGTCAAGTGCCGACTGAGGCCACTCTATTTATTTCTAGTGTTCAATCATAGATCGCTTAGAGTTGGGCGGCTGCCTCCCGGGTGGTTCAATCGCTGTTCTCTCCATCCGACCTTGCCGGATGAGGAACGTGGCGGTCAGTGAGCTATCCGCTGTGCTCCACTGTCCCGCCCCCCGCGCATGCAAGTTGACCTTGAAGATTGGTCTCAGATAAACCATAATGTTATGCAGGACACCTTTTACATAAATAGATATGACTGTTAGACCTTCAAGATGGCTGTGGCTGGTAAACGCTTGCTATAGGCCTACTGAATTTTGCTCATTCTCCTTAGCATTTGCGTCAGATGCTAGCGGCACCAGACTCACACATAGACTTTCAAATGGCAGGAAGGACAAGGTAGTCATGCATAGCGTTTATGCCAACCCGTAACTCAAAAGGAGACTTGCATTTGTTATTTCGTCCATAACCTCGACAATAGCGCAATCGCTTCACGACGTGGCGCAGCCACTGTCTCAGCATCAGGGGTTCGTGCACTTTGTCAGCGGCGCCGTAAAGGCATAAACTTTCCGATATGCAACAACATTCACCGACAATTATAGATCCGGCTTCGGGTTCCTATATGGCCCGAAACAACGTATTGCTTCAATCGCGCGACGTGTAAGCGAGCTGCTTTTTGTATATATAACATCGTCGAAGCCCAGAATTCCAAGTATCAATTCAATCAATCTCATCATTCGAGCTACTTCAATTCAACCAACTCATCACAAACACCCTTTCTCACCAAAATGCCTATCATCTCTATCATTGCTCCCACTGTTCCCGCTGGGGACCGCGAGAAGTTTCTGGCAGTGTGGCCAACTCTGAATGAGGAGCTAAAGGCCCAGCCTGGTGTGGCTGCTATCCTGGCTGGCCCTGTTGTTGCCGAAAATGGCGAGCTAATTGATGAAGGCAAATATGTGCAATCCCTTGGTGAGTATATCGAGTTGAATATTCGAGACATTGGCTTACATTATCTAGCCTTCAAAACCGCCGAGGACTTGGAGACTTTCCAAAACTCCTCATGGGCTCAGGAGCGCAAGAAGAAGTTTGAGGAGCACCACGGAAGCGAACCCATTATTGGTCGATTCGAGGTCAGCGAACCTCCTGCCGATCTCAAGCCCCTTCCTTTCGTCCAATTCTCAACCCTAGAGATTGATGATGGAAGCAAAGCCGAGGAGGCCAAGAAGGCCTGGTTCGACCTTGTTGCCGCACTTGGAAAGACTGCGACTGGTGGCGGCAGGAGCATCGGAGAGGGTGCCCCCAACGTCGGACTTGGACTACTTGGATGGGCTAGTCTCGAGGTAATGTCTTTCACCGTCGCCGTGTGAGTAGAGACTAACTGAATAATTTAGGAGGCAAAGGCTGCCTACGAGAAGCCAGAGGCTGCTGCTGCCCTGGCTGCGTACAAGAGCCTTGGAAAGACCCGAAGCGCTCTTGTCCGTGTTCAGCACTCTTAAGAGGAATAATGAGTTCAAATTGGTGGTCTGGATGTAAAAGCATCTAAAGAGCCACTTAGAATCCCAGTCAACAAGCGATATAGCTAAGAAACTATCATGTCTCAAATTTATTATGATACTAAAGATCATTGCATCGTCCTATTGTGTCCCTTCGAATTCGTGACACGTCGGCATTAACTCCAGGCTACATTATGATACATGATTGATTGAAATAGCATATTTCTAGACACATATTATCCCAAAGCGGCTTCACTTTTGAGAGTCACTCACTGGAATACGGAAAAGTCTTGTTGGTCGAAGAAGGATCACGTGAAACCCCAGTGTCCATCAACGATAGACTGCTGGATGCGGAGGGTTTCCGCCCCTCAGATCCCGCGCTCTAGAAGACGTCATTGTAACAAGGAGATAGAAATTGGAAGGAGCCGAAAGAGATTAAATAATACTATTTCGGGAGACAGAAACAAAACACAACCCACCAACAGGCCAATGAGATACTGTAAAAGTGGGGAGCGTTGCAACTCGCAACACCCTTGATCCCAACAACAATGACAAGAATGGTAGTAACCGGGGCCAACAGAGCGGAGTACTGGCAATCTTGCGACAAAATAAAATGATCATTTAGGTTGCTTAAACGAAGGTATAGTTGCTACTCCTTTATGGTCCAGGTCTTTGAAATACTGCCAGCGTGTTAGGCGACTGGACAGGGGCCAAGAAACCCACTCATTTAGCAGAATTTGAGTCGCAGAAAAATTTCTTGACCTGTCATCTAATAGGACCATTTGCACTTGCACTAGGAAGCCAGCACCCCAATCAGCCCCAATCAGGTCCCCAGCGGGTATTACTTCAGAAAATATACTTCCAGTCCACCGGCTTCTTGGCATACTTTGACAAAATGTCGTCGTCCAACACTTCTCCGGCGAAGGACAGCGTCATATTAATCATAGGCGCGTTAGTTTGGACCCCCCATTTTTTGGTTGAAATTTCTAGGAGAGACCAATACTGATTTAACTGTGGTGCAGTGGAACCTTCGGCATCAGCACAGCCTATCACCTTGCTAAGCGTGGCTATTCAAATATTACTTGTATCGACCGACACCCATGGCCTAGCCCCGACTCGGCTGGCTGCGATCTTAATAGAATAATTCAAATCGAACACGATGAGCCGCTTTATACTGATCTCGCCTTGGAGGCTTTGGATGCTTGGAGGCATCCAGACTGGAATGGGATTTTCCATGAGACTGTAGGTAATGGTCCAAGCTTGCAAGCACTGAACTTACACTTTGTTCTAGGGCCATCTCACCGTAACAGGTAGTCGACAAGGCGAGAATTATCTCCAAGAGTCGTACAAAAATCTTCAAAAGGCAGGACAGGCCGCGAAACTTCAAATTTTGCACGGTAAAGATGATGTGGTCTCGCGCGTGCCCTACCTTCAAAATGCTCACCACATTGAGGAAGGCCTTCTCAGTAGCCATGGCGGTTGGGTTCATTCAAAAAAGGCCCTTGAGAAATGGGCAGCAGAAGCGATGCGCATGGGAGTTAAATTTGTGTCCGGACTTCAAGGCACAATGACCAGCATCCAAGTGGACAGCTCAGGAGCTCTCACGGGCGTCCATGTCGCTTCGGGTGATGTTATTAAGGCTGATCAGTACATATTGAGTGCTGGAGCAGCATCTCCAGAAGTTCTCCCAGAGCTCTCCAAGCAATTATGGTCTAAGTGTTGGGCGTCGGCTCAGATCGAGCTCTCAGAATCAGAGATGAACCAATGTAGAGGTGTTCCTGTGATTGACCACTGCGAATTTGGCTTCATGGCCGAGCCGGATCCCGAAACTCGTAAGCGGCCTACCTCAGAATTAAAGTTGTTAAGGGGCAAAGGGGCTAATCATGACAGGACGTATTAATATTTGCAGCAAGGGCCCTAGATATGAGTATCGAGGTGGAGTTTACACTGAGTCAGGCAAACAAGTCCGCTACTCTATTCCGCGATATGCTAGTTCACATCCTCATGATGGGATCCCAGCCGAAGCCAGGGCCGCTATCAATCGGTTTATTGATACCATCATGCCTCAATTTTCTGGCCGTCCTCTTCTAAATGCACGAGTCTCTTGGTATGCTGATTCGCCCGACGGCCATTGGCTGATTGATAGACACCCGAAACACAAGTCACTTTTGGTGGCGAGTGGGGACTCGGGGCATGCATTTAAAATGTTCCCAATCATTGGAGCATATATTGTAGATGCCTTTGAGGGAAGTTCTCAAGGTTTGCGAAAGGAGTGGCAATATGGTAACAGGAGGGTGAAGAGTAGCACTCATGCTCCGGAGAATGAAGTGAAGGATATGCGGGATGTCCTCGGCCTAAGAATGAACTTCAAAATCTAAGTCCTCAATGATTGAAGTGAAAGTTATATACAGCGCAAAACTTCCTTCATTGCGGAAGATTTTAATTCTAACACATTAATATATTTGTTTCAACTAGGATAACTTATATTTTAAGAGTATTTGTATCCATGCATACTAGTTTTACTATTTGTACACACAAAATATATTACTTTATTATTTGAGTCTTTAATGCAACAAATAGAGGGTTTATCGAGGAGGGTCGGAGACAGTATTTTATTTATTGTACTATCTTGTAGTAATTTATTGAAGGCCAGTTTTTCATTCCTGACCCCTTACCCAAGATACATGTCTGCCAACATTACGTCAAATTTTATACATGTGGACTAGCTATTAATTGAATGTGATAAAGCTCCAATTGAGCACAAGTCATCACTGTCCATGGACTGTATGAATTTTATAGGGGCCCCGTTGTGCGGCATAAGATTCTGGGTGACCTCTTGGAGTTCCTGAGCAAGATATTTTGATTTGGAATACGAACCGGAGAGCAAGACATTCTGTAAAGACTAGTTAGTTATAATTAACCTGAATTCTAGCCTAGAGGACTCACTGATAATTGGTATTCCAGTCCGTTCATATTGGTTACAGTTCCCCTTAAAATACTGCATGCCATTGATACACTCGGTTTAAAACAACCCAGAATCTCATTATTGGTAAATTTGAGTTGTCCATGTTGGAAACCCGGGATACCCCCTGGCATCTCGAAGTCAACTGTCCATTCCGCGCCATCATTTTGAAAACCAGGGAGAATGCGGTGCTCGAATTGTTTACAACAAGATTTCATGATCCCATCAAGAATAGATGGATCTATTCTGCGTCGAAACTGTCTTGTGGTAAGTTTTAGTTGCTGTTCAACCAGTTTCGCGAACTCGGCCTGAGCGTGTTTATACCTGCAGGAAAGCAATGTTAACTTATAGTTTTGGAGTATTTTCTGCTCTCAATATTGGATAAACAAAGGGGTGGAATATAGGCGAGTATGCCAGGGGGGAGCACATACCCAGATGATTCAGCCATAAACGAAGACGGTATATCAGTTACTTCGACGTAATTATGCGAGGTAAGCTGTAAGATATACGGCGAACATGTCACGGCGGTTTCATCGCAGCTGAGAATCACAACAATGTGGCATGGGATTTCTGGGCTTTGTTGGTCGAAAGGGAGTGCCCCACAGTCGATGTAATATTGCAAAATTGCAAAAGATTGCGGAATGACCTTTACGTGTTGCATAAGCGCACACTCGGCCAATATCGTCATGTAATAATTCCACACGGCACGGACTAGAAAGTCGGGCACTGCTAAGACGATTCCTTCTAGCCTCAAAGATGTAAATGACTGAAATGAGGAGGGTTGGCCCTGGCGCAAGAGATTTGCGATTGCATGCTCAACTTCACGAAGTTCACACTCAAGTTGGCAGCGCATCGCCTTTTCGTCTCCAAGAATGAAACTACGTTCATCTTGCATTTCTGGACCGAGCTTTTCTATCCAATTACGTGGCTGGCCCAAGTCAACCGTGAATGGCGATGTATCAGTGCATGGAGACTGTTTGCGACCGAAATAAGGGTTTATCCTGCGAGCAAGCTTTCGCATGCTCAGTGTAGATACTTTTGTAGTCATGGCCTGAGTTTGGCTCACCTAAATATGTCGCTTATGAGTTAATGTTTCCGTTTTTGGTAGAGTATGCACACAGGAATAAAAGCAAATGAGTGGCATCTTACCGGCATTTGATAAATTAAAACGGATTGATGCCCCGTGGAAAGTGCAATACAAGGAGCCTCATCAAAACGTATAGAGACTCCTACATATTGAGCTCCTGGGTCTGGATATTGTCGTTGAAGTGGAAGAAATTGAGACGAATAGGATCCGACAGGTTTAATACCACCAACGTTGCCTATGTCCTTTTGCACTGTCCACCTCTTTCTAGATTGATCTGAACTTGGCGCATGTATCGAGGTATCGAGCTTCGTTATGGGCTGGAGGTAGCTAGAAAACAGACTTGAATTGGTGAAAGAATGCTGGGTGCTTGACTGAAGGCTGGGGCTTCTTCTTACTTCATTGTTGTCGATATGGAGAACTTCAAGGGTTGAATAAAATTCATCAACTGAGTCCTTTGTCACATATTCGATGAATGTTTTCGGTAAATCTGAACTTTCAGGACTGGGAACTGGTTCATAGACAGTTTCCTCGTTGCGAGGCCAGTGTGTTTGAGCCTCGTGCACTTTGTCAATCAACCGCTGATGAGATAACGGGCGACATAGAGGTCTCTCAGAAGCCGATCTTGCAGGTTTGGTGGTATCGCTTGTGCTTTGACCCAGATCATAATTAGAGCCATGTGGATCATTGTCAAGGTGATGAACAGTTGCGGTTTGTCCGCCAAAATCTTTTCTGGACACGCTTGGGGTTGGTTGAGAAACGCTCCTCATCAACTGCCCGGTAGACCCCATGTAAAAAGCATCGACAGGATGAAGAGTTTGAGAAGGCGCTGCTGGACTCATGTTGCCGTAGAGGCCAACATCATTCGGGTAAGGAAGTGATTTGGAATGATCTGTGGAGAGGCTCGGTGCATGCCTTTTTGGTGATGTCGGTCTTTCAGGAACTACAGCTGGTATGAGCATAAACGCTGGTCGACGTGGTGGGAGATCTGCAGTTGTATCCGAGTTTCCATGAGTAAATTCCTGATTCTGAGTTGATTGAGGTTCAGCTCCAGGAGCAAAAACCTCACTTTGGTAGCCCTGATCCGGCCGGCTGAGAATATTCTGCGCGTTTGTAGAGGATACTCCACGATGGAGGTCAGGCCCAGTTTGTACGATAAACTCTTTTCCCGTATCCGTCTCATAGATTATCGTTCCTCTCCTCTCATCTTGCTCGGCTCGAGTATAGCCGGAGGAGGAGGTGTTTGGAACAAGTGTCATCCAACTTTCGGCCAACCCGGGTTTTGATATTGACTCGCCAGCTGAAGATGATTTAGGGCTAGAGGGAGATTTTGCCGCCGTGTTCACATTCTGTTCATCGGCGTCCTTAAGGCAAAATATCGATCCGATCAAGTTTTCATGATTGAGAATGTACTGGGTAGGCGATTGGACATTCTCTGGGATTATCGGCGCCCAACCTCGTGGTATCGAATGACGAACAGCCTCCGCTTCCAGAGAATCCCCTTTGCTTTCGCAAATGCTTGCAAATATCCACAGACACTCGTTATAGTCGTAGTTGCGATTGCCAATGATTTTCTTCTTGCCTTGCAATACAGTTTTACAGATGTCGTAGGCCTCATTGAAGCGTTTTCCTTCGAGGTGAGCAAGAGCAACAGCTTGAAGCAAATGAAAGGTGGGGAGATTGGCCGCCGACTTGGTTTTCGGCAATGCGGAGATGATTCCAGTGGCATGATCCCACTTTTCTTGCAAGCAGCAGCATAATGCCAGCTGGATCTTGAGTTGCCTGAAACCTGGACCGCTCTCACCAGTCGATCGCTCGACGGCCATGCGCAGAAATTGTTCCGATTTGCTGTAGTTCTTTTCCATAAAACTTGAGTAGGCCAGTTCTTCAAAGTTTCTGAGAAAGTCGAGCTCAATGTCGTCGTTGTCGTCATCCTCTTCTTCCACCATTAGATCCCCAGTAATATCTTTTTCTTGGTCGTGGGGTACCTCCTCGGCGATAGAGCTGGCGGCTGTGACTAAACTTGTATCGTGACTTGAAGAAAAGGTTCCTTCTGTCATGCTATCTTCTACAGACTCGTCAATTGTAGCCAGATCATTCCACAACTCAATTCGCTCCCGCTGGGCATCGGTCAATTCTCCGAAATCACTGCCTCCCCAGGTAGAGGGAGTTGACCTTCCATCTGGCAGTCCGTAATGTGTACTAGCTGTTGAACTCGCTTTGCTGTGAAAGGTCTGCGCGGCCTTGGCGAGGCTTTCCAGATTCTTATTCAGTCGCGCGGAAAATGAATTAGGGTTTATTTCCTGACGATGTGCCACTCTCAAGGATTCTTGGACGAGACCTTTTAGATTGTGTAGCTCTTGGAATATATTTTCTTGAGACACATTCGTTCGAAAAGATAGAGATCTGCATTATCTTATGTTAGCACGTATTCCATCGACGCAAGTCAAGAGTAAATTGTCAATACTCACACGTTTACAACAGCTAAGGATGTCTGGATGGCGCAATTAGATTTATAAATCTTGTCGATGAAGTCATCAATCTCTTCTTTATGGAACGAAAGTTTGACGTGCATGCTTGGTTTCCTCAAAAGCCTTGAGAAGCTTTTTGCATCAGGGTCATGCTCTCCAATGAGATTCGTAATCAGCTCATTCAGTCCATCGACGCTTAGTTCACAATCAGAAAGTGCGTTTTTGATCTGATGCCACATGTGGTCATCTAGGTATGCAAGAGTCAAGGCTTGAGATTGGCATTGTTGAACCACATGCTCAACGGATTCGAGCAACTTGGTAAGCTGAGAGACCGCTTTCTCAAGGTCTGATAGTCTGGAGTCGATATTCTTTACATCTTTAACCAATTCATACAACCAGATAGATACCTGGTGATTTTATTAGCGCCTATTGGTCAGTTTCGTGCCGCAGACATGATAATGGCCAAAGGGATTTGAACGACAGAATTTTCCCTCTGGAGATGTACCTCACCTTCTGTGTGGTTTGGGCCAGTGCCGCCGCGGAAACGGTAATGGACAAGGGATCCATTATATCATTTGAAATGCGAGAGCTCGTTAAACGAACATAGATTTCTTGCGTTGGTCATCGGCCATCAGAGGAAGGGATGAAGCCTTGAGAAAGCAATCGCCTACAATGCATGAGTAGAAACTGAGAGTGGATGGCGAGAAGGGGAGAGTCCAGAGCGAAAGCGGGGTTCTCGGTACCTATTCCCAGAGCCTGCTCAAGCACTGAGTACTGGAATTGTGGCTTGCAGTGGTAGGGTGATCAAGGATGGGGTCTATTCGATCTAATTCGCCACAAGAGTGCGACATGCAGAACTCGGCTGAATGGTCAACAGAGCTGAAAACCACCCAAATTACATCCACGAACTGAACCTCAGAGTTTGAAATCAGCAGAAGCGGAGACAAAATATGCCATCATTAGATGGGGATTTTGTTTCGCCTTGTGGTGCTGTGTGAGCAACGCCTTTTACCTTTGGGGATTCTTTTCAACTTTCTCTTACAATGCTCTGAGCCTATCCCTCGCGTGACAGGCGCTTGGACCTCGCCCACAGCTGAGTTCGGCTGAAACAATTAAGACAGGGGGCGCCAGCCCTTCGGATCTAGACTGATTAGCGCTGACCTCGAGGACGCGATTTACTTTTGACAAAGAAAATCTCTTTCTGAACCCGAACTGCAAGTACAAATAATGCATGGTACATCTTCCTACAAAGTATCCGCACAAAGTTTTCCCACAGTCGTACGACAGAAAATTTTCACAGAATTATCTGACAGAGGTACAACGTTCGCTGGGTATTCATCACAGCGACTCTGTCAGAGAAATTATATCGATCCCCATTCACGTGTATTCAGATGATTCCTGTTTATCGCTATAATAGGAAAGGAAATGCGGTCCAAATCCTTCGAGAAGAGTGTATTAAGCTAACAATAGCTACTATTACCTCACAGTAATGTCCTTGTTCATTATTATGGGATGACATATAGCCTGCCGGTAATTTTACCCTGTCCTAACATCTCAAGACCCTTCGGAATATCCAAGAACGGAATTTCTTCAATCTTCGGATCCAAGTCTCCCGCCGCAAGCATTTCTATCACCTTGCGAAACTCGTCAATGCTGGCGCTTGTTGATCCCTTGAGTGAGACATTCCTTGTGACCAGATCAGTCGACGCGAACTGAATCGTTGGACTTGCCAGACCGACGAGCACAACGATACCACCGAGACGCACGTTGGACAAGGCGGCCTGAACTGTCGCCTGAGCACCGGCAAAATCCAGTATAACGTCAAATGTCTTGTCTGAAAAGTGGTCCAGGCTGGTTGCACATTCAATAGCTCCGGCGCGGCGTGCATTCTCGAACGCTTTGGTGTTGATATCCACGCCATATACCTTTGCCCCCTGAAGAGCTGCAATCGCAACTCCATTGAGACCGAGGCCCCCTAAACCGATAACGCAAACGGTCGACTCTTTGGATACACAGCCTTCAGTCATAACTGCATGGTAGGCCGTGGAAATCGAGTCAGAAGCCACAGCAGCGTGAGCGAAACTGACACTCTCTGGGAGTTGAACTAGGTTCTTTATTGGTGCCACAGCATATTCGGCGTAGCCTCCATTACACCCGACGCCAAGGGCCTCTTGGAAGTTGCGGCCGATGATAGGATGCCCCACACAAGCTACCGCTACACGGTCACCGATCTTGAACAATTCCTCTGGCGAAGACTCGTCGTTGACAATATCGACAATCGTACCAGCAACTTCATGGCCGAGAATAACTGGCAATGCGCACATCCAAGCTGCCCCACCTCCATGGAGGACATGGGTGTCAGAATGGCAAAGGCCCGCAGCCTTAACTTGGATTAGCGCCTGGCCTTTGCTGGGCTTGGGGACGGCCACATCTCGTAGCTGAAGACCCTCTTCGACGCCGAGGAATTGAAATGCCTTCATGATTCTTGAGCAAAAAAAAAAGTATTGATGTGTAATTGGTGATGAGAGGTGAGGAGTTTGAAGATGATAGGATGGTGAATACATAATTTGATCAACTACCTCCTCGGGATATATAACCATGAGAAAAATATGAATCATAGCACATCAATCAATAAAACGACCAAAAGAAATATGAATCATCGTGAATCCAGTGATTTAAAGGCCAAATTCAGAATAGCCTGGGCCTGTTTAAGCTTTTTTGCAGCAACTGTCAAAAACGGTCGTGCTTTTTCTTCACCCCACAAATTCCCGAGTATTCCGATTTTGGGAACGGCGAACTAGGCATTTTTTAGGTGAAGACATTCTCAACTTCTCGTTTTTCTCACTTCAAAAACACAGTACTGGGTGTACGGTACAAAGTAAGTAAAAATTTCGTGAGTATTTTGAGATGTATTCAACGTACAGCCAAGAGGACCTTTTTTCCCCTTTTGCTCAAAAAATTGGTTCGGCAATAATTCTTACAATCGTGAACCTACCGTGCTCTCGGTTGCGGCTACCCCCGATTTTACGCTAGTAGCCGAAGTTAGTTATGCTTGCTCCGTATAGATGTCCGCATTGGGAAAGGTTTCAACAAGAACCATCCTTGCCCACCCTAGACAATAGAGAGGTTGAAGACTTTTGGCTATTTTGATACAGGTATTTTTGCAAAATTGGTCTTCAAACCATTCATTCATTGATTTGAGTTCATTGAGTGCATTTTGTTCTTCTGAAAAGCAGAAGGGCAAGAAGTTCAACGTGCAATATTTGAAGCGGAAGGGCTTTGATCGCATATGATCTCAGATACGCGTTACGCGACATCCAAAAAAAAAACAGTAGTTAATTGCACCGTAAAATACCGCAAGTCAAATCAATCGTGCTTAGGTCTATTTTTGACCTTAAGAACGCCACAGCTTGTGCATTAGTGTCGATGGAAATAAGGTCCCGTTTGGATTCTACGAGATGACATCATGCGGGTACTTTGATCCAGAACAACGTGCTTCATTTCCACCTCCCATTGAACGTTAACTTTAGTTGGTGCTGTTAGTTGAAACTACAGTCAAAAAAGATTCATTCTAGTCGGTACGGTTGGTCACAGCCACAGCCACAGCTCCAGCTAGCTGGACTTTTTACAGTCATGGCCTGCCATAATTAGCTTACAGCCACAGACTAGATCAAACTAGCTCCAACGGTCAATTGCACCTGTAAATCTCTCACTCTCTGCAGTTTTGTGGAAGCGGAAGACCCTAGGCTTAACTTTAATACTAACGGAATCTCGCCTTCACCTTCAAAATGTTTGTTTGCGGTCGCGCCTGGACCCTGATTTGTTGTCCTTTCTTTAAATAAAATTTCATATCTTGGCTGCTTCCAAAGCCCCAGGCAGTGAGCATATGCATAACTTTTAAAATCTTAGCTATGACGTGGCTTCACTAACCCCTCACCACGGCGCTGAAACGCCTCAAGAGCGTTTGGCTTATATCTTACTCATATTTTTATTTTTGGTTAATCAGGTATATCATCTCAATTATGATCTCCGTGATGAGTCATACGCAGAAAAGCCACCTACCACGTTGGCATTTGAGATTGAGGCTATGGACGAGATAGCAATATCATGATCGGTGTACAATTAAACCACTCTTTGCTTTTTGCGATACCAAATTCCAGTCAACAATTTCAGCAACTTACTCCTCTGTCTCAGTGTCTTGCGAAATATCATCTGTAAGCTTATGGCGAAGATCATCATTCAATAGTGTGGTAACACGGGAGACAAGCTGCCAATGTTTCCCGGCTTCATTCCAACTATTTAGCACTTCGGTCTTGCACAAAAAGGCTGACGCTAGGAGATCTCCGAGACTGTGGGGTACTGACTCGTAGAGTCGGTGTTGTGGATAAGAAGCCACTTGCTCTCTCCGTGGAACGATGGGAGCCTGGGGTGGAGTATATCCGTGCATAGGACTTTGCAGAATGCAATGATAATTTATCAGTTTGAACCTGGTTGATGTAGAGACTGCGTGGAAATGGACGGCGCGTTTACGGTATTGTGCTTTAATAAGTGTCAAGATCGTGTCTACTAGTCTCAATTTCTATTGTACGACTCAGTTTGATGAAACCTGAAAACATATGAGAATGATGATGTTAAACAAGATATAGATCAAGATTGCACGACGCATTTACGCGGTGTTCACTTCACTCTCAGCGGCCGCCTCTGCATCACAAAGCCCCAAAAGTCCGTCGGCGATTGTTTTAGGTACCACGTTTCTCTTGGTATCGTTGCAGATTCTTGTTGACAGATAAGAGGGCTGCTTTATGAGTGGTTAGAGAAAAAAGGGCTTTGGAACATTGTTCAACAATGGTTGGTTCGGAAAATTTGGCATCTACTCAGCAGAGCTGAGCAAATCAAAACAGACTGCAGTGACGCGGATGCATGAACCTGATGGGATTTGGTGTGATGTTAGGTCTGACTTTGTGCGCCTTGAGAATGACAGTAATTCTGCCGTCATCAATTTGGGGGGAAGAGCAGCAAGTGGGCGGGTTTCTGTCAAGTTTGTTTGGTGCACTGCAGGATGGTAAGCAAGGGATGGAGGAGGGGTTGATGTTGAATGATCAGTCGTACGTTTTGAACAGGAAATCATCCGGAGGACTTCAGAAATGTGCATGAGGATCCAATCCTACAGAAATGTTTCGTTGATCCGGACCGGTTGATGGGCTCTGATGATCAGGTCCTAGGACGACGGATGCCCGGATGATATAACCACCGGCCTTGGAGCAGGCGGGGCGAGTGCGAAATCCGAGGGCCAATCAAGAAACCAGTGTCCTGCTTGTTGGGTCTTCACCGGTTTGGACCCGTAATCGGCGGCCAGTGAGCCAATAGAAACCGGGTCTATCATATATTTGGAAGAATGTTGCGCAGGCTGATGGACTCCGTTCCCGTTCGGACCGAGCACTTGGCGTGGCATTGATGCGCCTAGCAAAAATGCACAAGACGATGCAGGGAATTGCGGGTAGTCAGACGCACTGCCGCGTTGCTGTAAACCACCAGCATTGTCTGTACTTGCAATCCTTGGGCCGCAGTCAATGACACAACCGGTCGGCGAGGGTATTGCGGTCGAGTAACACTTGTTGCCTTTTCTTGGCTTCTATGCAGGCCTTGTATGCAGGCCTCGGGTGACAGATATATAAGTAAAGCAATCTGCGACCCTGAGACTGCTTGTTATCGATAGACTTCACAGTCGAACATACAGAACATTACATACAAGACACAAAAAATGAATGCCTCAAGGCCCACAGGGAATACAACACAGAAGCGCCTGGCTTGCGACCGCTGCCATGCCCGGAAGCTACGCTGTCTTCGAAAGACATCGACCGCACGGTGTTCTCGCTGCATGCATGACGGTGTTGCATGTACATTTAGCCCCCCTCTCAAGTCTGGTCGGCCCAAGAAGACGTCCATGGCCGCGGAAACATCAAAAGCTTCATCTTCTGAGGGATCACCACCTCCTCCCGGTACCGGAAGCGATGGCATCTCTACCACCATTGCTACTCCGCTGCCGGAACTGGCAGACATCGACAGCGCACACGATTGGATGAGCATTACCTCAGGTGCTGACTTTCTGTGTCACGTCGATCTTATGAGTGGCCTCAGCGCGGGCAACCTGTCTTCGGCGCATCCGATGAGCCTTGATACCTCATCGTGGCTTGACATGCTGGGAGACGGCGAGCACTCAGCACTGACCGAGCCGTACCCAGAAAAATTGCTCCTCGACGACGACAGAAAAGTCAATGGCGGCTATAATCTCAATAGCTCAGGGTTGTTTGGGCAGCCGGACCCGAGGGTCCCGATCGAGGCTAGTGCCCGCGAGGGGAGATCTGAGATTGTCCAGAAACTAGGCCGCCTCCAACAGGAACTCACCCAATTGCGAGCATCCTTGTGCGGCGAGGGTGGAACCGCGGCGCCGCCCAAGGTGTTGCTGCCCCAACAGTCAGCCCTGAACTCGGTGGATGCTGCGCTCCGGCCGGGCCAGGAGTTGGTGGACGCCGTGAGGCAACTCTTTGATCAGTGCGCCCTGGACCGAAGCACTCACGCCCATCAACAGCAGGCGTTTTGGGATCGACAAACGCTACTTCCCTTAGTCTTCACTCCGTTGTCTCTGTTGCTATCAACATACGGCGACGTGTTGAGAGAGATCACGAGCGCCTTGCCCCAGACCAGCCACCGCATCGACAAAGTCAACCATGATCGCCACGCAGCCAATCATATGTCGACAGCATCATCTGCAGGCAGCGAACATCACTCAAAATATGACGATGGGGCCTTCGCACTGCCCCCTTCTCCATCATCGGTTTTCACCAACTCCAATGCCAATTCCAATTCCAACGCCAGCTCCAGCTCCGATAAGCCGTCCCCGCTCCTGATTCCCGGAAACCTCAATCTCTCACTGGGAGACATGAGCCTTGACCAGCCCCTGCAGCTCATCATTGTGACAACGGTCATCAAGCACCACCTGGTCCACCTGGAGAATGCCTTGCACATCTACGGTACCTATCACATGCAGGGTTGCAGCGCCCCAAGTCCCTCCGAGGGGTTTTTCCTCTCAGCGCTAGCTGAGCTCAAGTCCTACGCCCGGGTGCTGATCTCTGAGACGGCAAAGGTTGTATAGTGGAGGCGGAGCAAAAGGACAGACAAGCCCAGCCCAGCGCGGCCGTGAATAGCTACCGGTGGCCACACGGGGGTTTGAAACGCGCTGCAGCGGCACTAGACCTGCAGGCGCGCGGCTTTGACGGCTGGCGTCCCCGCCAATCCTACAGCATGTGCTGCTTGCTACGTAGGACCGGCCCCTGTCCACACGGCTCTTGGGCGCCAAAAGTGCCGCGTGGATCGGCGAGTGGCGTGGTGCTGAGTGGAGGCTTTGATCCGCTGGGCGGCAGAGCATTGGCCCACGGCGGCCGAGTGAGGCGAGGCAACCCGCGGATGGGCTTCTTCGAATGATGACGCGTGAGCACATTAATTACACGCATCTGTGTTGAAAGAAAATGCGCTTAGGATTCTAGAAGAGACAGGGATGGGCTTCCAACGGCTTGGCGGGGTGTGTTTTTTTTTCTTGGCCCAGCAATGAATTGTCACTTCTCAGAGTGGGATAAATGGGGCACAAAGGAATAATACTGCAGGCACTGATCTAACAATAGAGCGCGACTCAATGCTTTTTTTGCGTCGCGCAATGCGACTTGGGGATATGAAACCATAGAACAATAGCATGGCTTAGCATCTTTTTTTCAATTTGAGATTAAAAAAACCGTTTGATCCTAGTCAGCGAAATACATCACCACCATCTTCATTCAGAGATTAAAATTCTTGTGCATTCTTATGCCCGAACCGCGCTGTCAGCGGTCATATTTTAGGCGCCGCGTGAACCGCCGTCATGTAATTGGTGAGAAGAGTACCATCTGCCGTATGACCCGAATATTCGGGAACACGCCACAGACAAGGGAGGTTCAGCTTAAGAAATGATATCATAACGAGACATAGTCCTAAACCCATCACATATCGTTTCTTTTCTAGAATCAAATACACAAGACTATCATTTCACTATACAGCCCCCAAAATACTCGCTTTGCTGAATAACAGAAAGTGGACCCCGGGCACCAGTTCAGCTCGTATTTAGTATTATCCCAATCTGACAATGCTGATGTCCAAACCAACTGCCTATTCCTCACTGTCTTGGCGTATTATATCAAAACAAAGCTGAACCACCATTTGCAAGGACACATGTTTGTCACAAAATACGCCTTGAGGGGTAGATGCTATAGCCTAGTAACTTTTAGTTTTCAATTTTGCCTAATAGGCGTAAAAAGATTGTTGCATTTTCTCGTTTCGCTCAGTTCATCTGCAGTCCGAGCTGCAATCGTATTTCAGTTTCCCATACCTCTCGAAACCGATACGAACCGGCCTCACCTCCCCGCACAGGTACCCATGCAGGCCCTAGCACATTTGCCGCCACAGCGCTGTGCCTTGGTTGGCTGCGAGGCTAAGCAGGTAGATGCAGAGATGACAGTCAGAGCGTATGGATTGATCCGCCCCGCCAAGATCTGCGCAGCCCCCAACCAACAACAATGACCCAGAGTAGCTGCCGCAGTCGTGTTGTAAATAAATGATCGCCATTAACCCTTGCAATGCCGAGACTCAATTTCAACCCCGACACCTACAGCTATGATGTCCCATGAATCATTCTGAAGTGCACTGTTAATCTGCCTGTCCGATGCGGATCGGAATACCGATTTCCCTTTCAGGCATGTGCGTTTAATTCTGTGTATCTGCGGGAAACGTGCAGCTAGGCTGACGTGGGATTCAACAAGTCGATAAGGGGACCCTCGGCGGGTTTTTGATTCGCTCAATCGCCTCAGATCCCGCGCCCCTTCCTATTCTTGCTGTACTTCCTGCGGAAGCCGTATCGTTTTCGCCCCAGCTAGTAATTGTGATGCTTGTGCGGTGAATATTTGCGAGTGCTGCCGTCTCAAAGATCTTGGGTGTGCTGGGCGTCATAAGCTGACTGAAGTTTATTTCCTGGATGTTCCAATGTTCCTTCGCCTCGATAGCAATGTAGGGAGCGACTGAAATTAATCAAATTAAAAGAAAATGAAGCCTTATCCGTCAGGGCTATCTCTACTAATTGAATGAATATGGCATGACTGCTCTTCACGCATTGTGTTCAATGAGAGACCCAAACCATAAAACGACAAAAAGGTCAGGACGGTGGGATCATGCAATATGCGCATCTCTCAGGAGCAGTAATTCTAATATATGTCTATGTTAATATAATAATTTTTTTATTCAATTTACGCGTCAATGCTGTCAACTTCTGGATTGAAGATATAGGTTCGTCTTTTACTCCCTTTATTTATGCAAAAGAATAATACGTAACGATTCATATCTGTCAATTTGAAAAATATATATAAAACTAGTAGGTGTCTTGCTTGAGTGATGTCAGAACTTGAACACAATGCTCACAGAAAACAGATCAGGGACAAGATCGAAAGGGAGCTGAAATACTTGCGATATGACGCACGATTTTTCGCGATTCATTACAACAGTTGCGTGCCATCTCCTTGCGCAAGACAATGTGGACTGTGGGGTAACCAGCCTGCAAGAACTCGATATTTTCCCGCTAATAAGGAGGGCATGCCCGTTTCCGGTAGTGTCGAAGATATCACGCGGCAAACGACCTCTTAGCCAAGACTCCCATCGTCCCGGCACATGAGCATAGGCAGACTCGGATGGAGGGGGAGTTGATCCAGGCAAACCACAAGATGCCCAGAGGCAAGGCGATGCCTATCATCATACCAGAACGGAATTTTGTCATAGGTGGAGTTTGTGGGGGCTGGACAAGTCTGATGTATTGCTAACCATCAAGGTGGTTGAAAACCCCATCCCCACTGGAATGCCCAAGAATGTCAAGCCGGTGCATCTACCAGACCAGCCTCGAACCTCTGTCAAAACATTCGGGAAAGCAGCAAGGATAAAGCATGTGGTTCCATGTATGATTGACTTGTAGAAAGCCAAGACAAGCGAAATTGGCTCGCGGAACAACTATTGGCCACCGCATCAAGTCGGGATGAAGTTGATCCAAAGAATTCTTTTTTTAAAAAAATGTAACATTTTATTTATTATGTCATTTTTAATAAATAATGAATTTTCTATTAGTCAATAACCCTTTTATCAGTTTATTTTGAGATTTATCAATATTCAATAAAAGGAGCTTGCTACCCTAAACCTCATTATGTAAGAAAATCGGGCTTTGTGTGTGGTGTTGTCTATTTTCCCCTCCTACAAACAAATCGATGGGATTGTACTATTTCTACTGACCATCACACCATACCGTTACAGTTCAGAATGGCTACGCAAAAGACTGTCAATATAGTAGGCGGTAAGGTCCAAACCCTCATCTGAATTTGTCTCAATCTTACCTGAGCATCCAGCCGGTATTTTCGGCCTTTCTCTGGCTGTGAGCTTGCGCTCTAAAGGTATTTTCCGTCCCTCTCTGCTCAATTAAAGTCATTGATCGCAAACCAAATGTCCAGGTTACAAAGTGATCGTTTTCGATCAATGCCGCTACAATGAGAACGACTACGACCCCAGCAAAGTGACAGGGCACAACGTCGCTTCTGTAGATTACAACAAAATAGTTGGTTCCACCTTGCTGCCCTTTGTTCACCTAGCCTAATTATTCTTCACTTAGATGCGGTCGTCCTATGGCACGAAAATACATTATCAACGGCTAGCCCTCGAGAGCCGAGAGGCCTGGTTGAAGATGAACCAACAGCATGATGGCGAGCTCTTTGTGGGCTGCGGCATGCTGCGAGTTCAGCCCACTTCAGAGCTGGGCTTGCTTGAGCAGGAAACCCTGGCCAACATGGAGAGAGATGGACTTCGCGACACCCAATTTGTAAAGAGCGATAAAGC
This sequence comes from Calonectria hongkongensis, assembly GCA_017140755.1. Classification (NCBI taxonomy): domain Eukaryota; kingdom Fungi; phylum Ascomycota; class Sordariomycetes; order Hypocreales; family Nectriaceae; genus Calonectria; species Calonectria hongkongensis. The sequence continues at coordinate 3,628,846 of JAACJA010000001.1, forward strand.
CGATCGGGAAAGGGCGACTAAACTGGGATGGGATGCCAAGCTGCTCGAGTTTCGCATCCCCGACGATGCTGACGAGAACTTTGAAGCAGTTCTAGACTCATTGGCCGGCTACGTCAATTCAAGCAAAGCTTGCGCATCTATGAAGAAGCTCGCCGAGTCCGACGGCGTGGATTTTCGTCTGGGTCCGGACGAGGGGTGCTTCGACTCCATGGTCTTACAGGATGATCCGCCAGCGAACAGCGGCTCCGGCTCGAAGAAGGTCGTGGGCATCATGACACGAGACGGCGTGATCCACAAGAGTGATGTGGTCGTGATTTCCGGTAAGCTCTTTATCCCTTGGTTCCTGGTGACCGGGCCCATTTGACCCTCATCTAGCGGGTTCTTATTCGACTCAGCTCCTGCCAGACCTCTCATACCATCTCGAGTCCTCAGCCGGCTGTGTTGTGGCCTTCAAGATTGATGAGGGTGACTCAGAGCTATGGGACAAGTACGCACCCGAGAACTTTCCCGTCTTGACATGGAAAAGCATGCCTCGAGATCAGAAGGGCAAGGACACCGGCAGCGTCTACGTGTTTCCAAGAACTTCCCAGGGCATTGTCAAGATTGGCTATCGTGGAATAAAGGTACTTGCTACCCCAAAGCCCTTAGCTTCTATCCTTTGTGTAGAGCCAACTAGACCGGCTTCAACTGACCCCCTCTAGTTTACCAACTTCGTCCCTGCTCCGGAGGGGACGCCCTTTACACAGGATGGCCAGTGGTCGGTACCGCTTCCCCCAGGCCAGCCGAACTCGCTTCCTCAGCCTGCCATCGACGCGATCCGAAGATTCGTAAGCATCTTTTTGCCCGAGTTTAGCGAAGTACCGTTCCACTCGACAAAACTCTGTTGGTACACCGACTCCCTGGATAACTCCTTCGTTGTAAGTACACCAACTGGTCCCTGTCAATCGGTCGAACCCAATATGACCTCATTAGAGCTAACCTGGGAAAAAACCACCAAGGTCGACTACGTGCCGACATACGCCGATAGGTCTGTCTTCGTTTGCACCGGTGGCAGCGGACATGGGGCCAAATTCTTGCCCGTCATCGGAGAGGTTAGCCCACCTTCCACCCCTTGGGCCTGAGAGATTATTTTGCTAACCCACGCTACAGCACGCCGCCGACATCTTGCAGAACGGGGCGGAGAGCACCTCGTTCATGTATCCACACTGGCGTTGGCGCGAGGACAAAGTGCGGGGGAATGGGTTGGAAGAAGGACCTGGAGGGCCCCGCAACATTGGCTACCATCAGGCATGATCTTGGCCTCTTATGTAACTAGTTTTCTCCACGTGTCTTGTCCGAAATTTACAAGCATTATTGCCAAGGTCTCACGCGAGTATGGGGGTGAAAATAGCGAATGTATCTTCCGGCCGGTGCGCCGACTTGGCGATTCCGCCCGTCGTTAGCGCCCGCGTGGGGGCGCCCGAGGCACCTCCGTAGAGTAACATCCGTAGAACCTTGATGAAGGCTGTGGGGGCTTGCGGCGATCCCACTGACAGGGCTCATGCCAAACTTACACAACACTTTGGGCCGTTCGGTCCAGGGTCCGACCGGCTAGGGAAATAAGAGTTTGTCACAACTTTAGTTCGTATAAAGTGCTTCTCTTCAAAAGGGTATTCCTGCAGATTAGCCCTTACCTGTCCAATGAGCACTGCGGCCGCTGTGCGCTCATGACCCGCGATGGAATTCCACCTGCTCCGTTGTTGCCTGTTTTTGGCTTTGATCCCTTTCACCGTCGCCGAGCTTCTATCCACGGGCCTGACGCTTCGTTTGAATGGTGTACCATACTTTGTCTCACCTTATGCTGCTGGGAACATCTCGCTGCCTCAAGGAGCCCTCGATGACATCGAGAGTGCCCTTGGCTTCATACCTGTCGCGGTCTTGCCCTCGGGGACGCCGCAAACACAACTCGCCGACGTTGTCACCTCGTGGACGGCAGTCGATGATGTGTTTCAGCACGGGTTCCTGCAGCTGATCCTCACGGAAAGCACTGAAGGAAGTGCATTTGTTAGCTCCCAAGTGAACGTTACTGGGGCTGGCATCTCCCACTTGGCCAGTTATGATTCTGCTGCTAAGATCTCAAAAGGGCCATATTTCTTGGCGAGACAAACTGGGAACCTCCATCGAGCCTACAGGCTGTACGATGACTTTGCCGGGGCCTTCAACGAGGCCTTGCTGGCCAAGCCGGATGACTCGTTCGAGACGCTGTCTGCCAAGGTCCCAGGGTCAGCCACGCTCACAATTGGCGTGCCGTCACGGCTATACTTTGAACCCTCGGAGGTTCAGCCTCTTGCTGGTGTCCGAGTAGCTGTTAAGGATATCTTCTCACTGGCAGGTGTTAAGAAATCCAACGGCAACCGGGCCTGGTACCATCATTACCCGCCCAGCAATGTCACCGGCACTGCGCTTGCGCGCCTGATCGCGGCTGGTGCTGTGGTAGTAGGGACACAGCGAGTCTCTCAGTTTGCGACCAGTGAAGTGGCCACAGTGGATTGGGTTGATTATCATTCCCCCTTTAATCCGCGCGGGGATGGCTACCAGGATCCTTCCTCATCGAGCTCTGGTGCCGGCGCATCTGTTGCCTCATACGAATGGCTTGATGTTGCTGTCGGCACTGATACTGGCGGTAGCATCCGAAGCCCTGCAGGTGTTAATGGAGTCTTCGGAAACAGGCCCTCACATGGCCTAGTTAGTCTAGATCATGTCATGCCATTGTCTGAGCCGCTGGACACTCCTGGGTTTCTAGTACGCAACTTGACACTCTGGGACAAGGTTCAAGCTGTAATGTACGGCGAGAACTACCATTCGCTCTCAAGGTCGACCCCTAAATATCCTACCCGGATATTCACCGTCGACTTTCCCAATACCACCACCGAGGCAAGCTTGCTTTTGAAGAACTTCGCGAGTGCACTGGCCAAATACACGGGAGGCAGTGTGGGCGCCCTCAATCTGACTGACCGTTGGGCCAAGGATCATCCATTTCCTGGCGCAAATGCGAGCCTGTCTACGCTTCTCAATATCACATACCCGGTGCTGACTGGGAAAGGTCAAGACTCTGCAGTCACCGGTCCGTTCTACGCCGACTATGCGGCAGCCCACGATGGGCGCCGGCCATTTATCGACCCAGCTCCACTGGCCCGATGGGCCTGGGCTGCCAATTACTCCTGGGATGAGGCTATCCAGAATAAAACACTCTTTATGGCTTGGTTCAATACTGAGATTCTGCCCCCTGCCAATGACACTTTGCAGTGCAGCTCCGGGCTGATCCTGTATCCAGGCAAGGTGGCAACTGCAAACCCGCGAAACAGGTATGACATAGCCCCGCCTACGCCATTCGTAGGCTTTTCTGCGGCGCGTATATCCGTCTTCTCGGAATGTCCTGATTCTATTTTCCCAATCGGTGAGGTTGGCAACTTTAGCAGTCTGACGAGCCACGTGGAGTATCTACCGGTCGCGGTTGGCGTTTTGGCGGCAAAGGGTTGCGACGGGCTGCTCAGCAAGCTGGCGATGGACCTTGCCGATGCAGGCATTCTACGGATCCCACAGGTCGGTAGGAGCATGTACAATACCACGATGTAGCTTCGCAGTTACAATTAGACCGTACATAGAGCCAATCTAAGCACAATATAAAACTTATCGTTAATTGCCTAATGTGTCAAAGTTGAGTTGAATCACCCGAGGTACTCCAAGTATGGTGAGATGGCTGCCATGCCCTGACTGTGCATGCCTTTGAGTCCATTAGCCCTCCACCCAGGCACTAGGCAGAATAGGCGACTAATTGCAGATAGCAGAATTACAATTATGCAATTTTCCGCTCACGCAGAGAATTCCATGAGTATTGCATATAATTAGACGTAGATATTTCAGTTAAATTATTTACAAGTATGAACCTTTATGCTCGGCGAATTATGGCGGGGTACCCGGGTCGAGGGCTGACGCACTCAGTGATAGTTCACGACACGGCTTGATCATAAGGACACAAATGGCGAGCCTTCGTATACAGTAATTATGTTTTGCAGGAGTTCTTAGATGCGGAAAGTGCTTTTTATATTACACTAAGTAAGTCTAAGAATAATTGGAGCATTTTGGCTGAGAGCTATGGCTTCAGCCCTTCAGACGTGAACCCTTTCCGTGACTCGCATGGATCCGGCGCGCTTTACGCCTGAATCCACCGTCCCATCCACCGCTGATTCAATTCCTTGGCTTCATCGACAAGTCCCATCTCTAACAACAGCTGCACGGAGCCTCTCGCAGCCGAGTACAAAGAAGAGCTGATCCACGCGTGGGTGGGCGCTGTATGCTCACCCATCACGATGATGTTGGACTCGGTGCGATGATAAGCAGGGATATAGAGCTTGTGTTGCGCCACATCCGGACGGGTCCAGCTTGTCGCAATGAAGGGCTCGTCAAGCCAGCACAGGCGCTCGTAATCGCCGGTATACAGGTCACGCACTTCTTCCCCGTGCAGAGATGCAATGGCGTCGAGCACAAGACCAGCGTGCTCCTCGTCGGTAAGGCTAGCAAATCGGCTGCTCCAATCACCACCACGGTAGTGTAGGATGACACCAGGCCGTGATTCGTTGTGACCGTATACTGGATAGTACAGTGCGCCGACAGCAGCATCAGCTGGGGTTGAGTAGCCGCCAAAGATGGGTTTGTCTCCCTTTTCCCAGAAGCGCTCACGGAAGAGCAACCCGAGCTTGCAAGCGTCCTTGAATCGTAGGCCTCGCTCTGACATAGCACGTGTGAGCACCGAAGAGAAGGAAGGAAGGCTCATCATGCGCGTGACAGTAAAAGGCGGGGTGAGAAGGGTATAGTTGTAGTCCTTCACCTGGTCCGAGCGAGGTTTTGTTGCAGTTCTGTTTGCATCAATGTCTACCCAGGATAGGCGGGTTCCGGTGACATCGCCCTCGCTGTTTTTGATGGCCTCGATCTTTCGGACTCGTCTATTGAGAATGAGACGGTCTTGTACATGCGGTACAACGCCATCTGACAACCGGCTGAAGCCGCCATCGATACATTTCCACTCGGTCTCTGCAAGAGCACTAGAGCCACCATCTTGAGCCAGATTGGAGTTGTGATGCATTTCGTCCCAGAAGATATCATAATCAGTTGATGTATGGATGGCATCTGTTACATTCTCGCTTGCGTTCCAAAAGTTGTGCATCATACTTTGTTGGCTGATATCATCCAGCCCTTCAGCCATAACGCGCCCATGCACTCTCCATACATCGCTCTGAATATCCCTGAGATTAGTCTCATTCATCAGGAGACTGTTCATCTTGGCCTTGATGTCTTTGTATTCCTGCGTTGACAATGGTGCCGGCTTGCCGAGGCTAGAATTCGCAGCAATCTCTGCTCGCGTCGGAACACTGCCATCGGGATGTCTGCCCGTCCCTAAGGCTAGTAGCTCGTTGGGAGAGTGTTGGATCCACGGTATCAGATTAATCTGAAGGTCTGATCTGTTGCCGTGGTTCACCTCATTGACCCAGTCGATAAACTGAAAGGTCATGGCGTGGTCAGAGTACTCGAGAGTCTCATTGTCACTCTTATACTTGATCTTGTAGGGTAATCTCATGGCTCCCATCTCGGCCCACTCTTGAGTGCCTCCAACATACAGGGTGCGCAGACGGCCACCAACTCGCTCGTTGGCTTCGATCAACTCCCAGTTATGGATACCCACGCTGTCGAGCATAAGAGCCGTGGCCAAGCCGGTAATGCCAGCGCCAACGATGGCAATAGAGGTGTTCTTGGAACGCAGCAGATCCTGGGAGCTTGTTGTAGCGTTGATCGAGGCCACGCCATCAAACCAAGCACCCAAAGCGTCAAAGTCTTGTAGAAGAGGCTTCTGGATATTTGCCGTTACGGTAGCGGTAAACCCTCCCCACAGGGTGGCGGCAGTAAAAAAGAAAGACTTGCGAGGCATCGTATACGGCCGAGCAGTTAAAGTTTCCAGTTGGACTATGACAATAGAGTGTATTCATGTCGTATGGACTGCGGCATGCTCGTAGATGTAGTTATTCCCCTCGACAGCTGCGAAGACGGCACAGCCGTAGTTCTCTAGCTTCAATAGAGTGAGGATGGGGTGAAATTGAATCCGCTTTCGGTGTCAGGTCGGCCGATGCTGGAACTCAAACTAGGAAACAAGTGCAGAAAAACTAGCACTGCTACACAGCCTGGTGGCGATCCTTGACATAATTCCGTGGGGGTTTTGGAGGTAAAAATCTAATCAGATTGATAATACTAAGGTATGCGAGTAAAATAAAGCTGTTTCCTTCGCACCCAGACCCACGGTTAAACCGGTCAATTTGGACCCAGATGGTGTGCCCGACTGTGCCGCGTGCATGCAAATCCTAGGCTCAGGTACATTGTTCAAGCCCGAAGGGATCGGTTTGATGGTGGGTCGGAGCTAACACTACTCAACCCACATACCACATTAGAGCCTTCTTACATCTACCCCTAGCGTGTAATTGAGAATCCTGACGACCGCGGCATCACTCCCCTCCGAATGATACAGTGCAAGACATACGAACTCCCCGAGGTCGTAAATGACGCGGAGACAACCCATTCGGGAGCAAAAGAACTCGGTAGTTGAAACCCACCAACCTCGTCCGTACGAGAGGTCCTGGGCTAGCGGAATGAACCGGATAATGGCACCGCAACGCCTAATGAGAATGTGGACTGCATCCATGTGCAGAAGCATGCAAGTGACGGTAGTACGCAAATGATCCTTTGTTATGAGAAGTACCTGCCAACCTGACTACCGAACACTCTCCAGAAACCCGTTTTTATTAGTCCGTTCATGAAACTTGCGCATATGGCACGAATGACGTGGTATTTTAGAGCTACTAACTATCGCATTGTTACATAGTTTGATGCTCGAGGGGCAAGGGCAAACTGCTCCACTGGCCGTATGGATCAAGCTAGATGTCGGTGCTGCCACCCTCACAACCATCAGAATTTCCCAGCCCACTCAGTACCCTTAGGCGCAGTCTAGTTAGCCTTGACAGCTGCTTTACGGCCTTCCTCTTTCAACTTTTGATCGTCCGGGCGGCTCAGCTCGATGTGGGGCATCATGAACACAGCTACGAAGAAGCTTGCCGCTGCCAGCGCAGCCCCAACCTGGAAAATAATCTTGAACGCCTGTTGGTATGCGGGCAATAACACGGCCCTAATACGTGATGCGTCTTCCTTGGGAAGAGATGATACATACCGAGTTGGGCTGTCGAGGAGGGACCGAAGCTGATCGGATTCCAGCTCCAATGACTGCAGTGAATGGGTGACAACATTGTTGCTACAGACTTGATTAGTCCCATTTCGAGTACAGAGGCGGCCCACAGGTTAACACTTACAGAATGATACCACAGACAGCAAGCCCAAATGTAGCTCCCAAGTTTCTGACAAAGCTATTACACATGCGGTTAGAATTATCGTAGATTGCCCTTGGCTCCACAAAGATGTGACTTACTTGCGGAAGGAGGTAACAACAGCCATGTCCTTTCGGGGCACTCCAGCTTGGATGGCAATAAGCGCTCTTTGTGTCAAGTTAGCGACAAGTGCCATAAAGGGAAGGGGAATTAATACGGCTGAAGAGTGTTCCCTACGCCCACGCCGATGAGCAGAGAGTAGCCAATTTGCTTGGCAATGCCGGAATGCTGATCTAGAGTAGACATAAGCCCAAGGCCAATTGCCCAGCAAAGCCACCCGAACAGGATGCACTCTCGATAGCGCCCTAGCCAATGCACTACAAGCCCAGAGAGGGTGCTGCTTGCTGTCTGTACTAAAGTGATAGGCAACAACATAACTCCGGCTTTGGTTGCTGAATAGTTATAGGCAAGCTGGTAGAAGGTGGGTATGTAGTATACTTGCACCACAAAGTTCCATCCGTTAATGGCCATGGTAATGCAGGCACCGGTGGTCATGCGAGAGCGAAAGATATTCACTGTCACAAGTCAGTACGATGCGCGTACCATTGATGATCGTAATAGGAACGATTGGACCTACACGGGACAAGGGGGTATTCGGGGCCCTTCCACTGCCACAAGACGAAGACGACGCACACTAAAGCTCCCGAGAATATGCTGACCAAGACTGCGGCAGAGACCCATGGATATTGGCCGCCTCCCCACGTCAAGCCAAGCATCAGGACAGTAGTGCCGGCTAGAGCAAGGCCAATGCCCACAAAGTCTATGGCCAGCAGCTTTCTGATCGCCTAACAGTCAGCCGCCAGCAGCGTGCTAGAGATGGGGGTATGTCCTCACTCACACTTTCCAGTTACCCTCGACCTTCTTTAGGGGCATGAAAAAGGCGACAGCTCCCGAGGCTAATGCGGTCAAGGGCAAATTTAGCCGGAATATCCAGCGCCACGAGTCGCTGCTCTGGGAGGAGAGGGCTCCGCCAATGACAGGACCGATGCCATTGGCTAGAGCAGTCACCGCACCCTGGCTCAGTTAGTCAGGAAACAAATATGGCTACGACTGGCGCAATCTTTTTGGAAGGCCGAGGTCGGAGTAAGGATTTGCAGGACTATTCTTACCAGTATGCCTTGGTACTTTCCTCTCTCGCGGAGGGGCACCACATCGCTGACGATCATCTGGGCCACAGTCATAAGCCCGCCGCCACCAAGGCCGGTGAAGCAGCGGAAGATGATCAGTTGGATCGCAGTCTGTGACAAGGATGAAGCCAACGACCCAAGGCCAAACATGGCTAGACCGATCACTAGGATCACCTTCCGGGACCAAATGTCCGACAGCCTCCCGTATAACAGCTGGCCAACCGTGGAGGTGCTGCATCTATGCGTTAGGCAGGACGCAGCTAGGGGTCACAATTGGAGGGAAATTGACGTACATGAAATAGCCATTGGCCAGCCAAGCCAGTTGCTGGCCCGCATTGAGAGCGTTGCCGACAATAGTCAAACTCGCCGCAAGTGTCGTCTGATCCATGAGTGCCACCAGGTCGATGCTGGCGCATGCCAGGAAAATCTACACAACAAATTAGTCTCATATGACGCAAGAGGCTATTGGGAAGGAGACTTTACCATGATGATGGTGCCCCTTGGGACATAGTTGGTTTGCTCGTTGAAGCCGGGTTTCTCAGGCTCCTTCTCCGTTGGTTCGCTTTCTTGCGAGCCATTCTGAAGCACTCTGGTCTCTTCGACAGCAGGCTCCGTGAGAGAGTCATGCCTCTCCGGGGTAGTTGGCTGCTGCATCGTTGTTGCTAGTGGGGGGTCTCAACTGTCGCGAAGAAACTATAGAGATAGCAGGTCTTGTGATAGTAAAAGGGAGGCATTCTATCTACAACAGATACGCGCTTGAGGGTTAAATTAAACCCTCAGACAAGCCGATAAACGGAGTGAAAGGCTCGTGTGAAAGTGTTGAAGCGGTCTGAAGCTCAAAATTGAGGTCCGGCAGTGCTGAGCCCTGATCGACAGTATGCCGCGAATATCATAATGCTCTTGTAATAGAAATACATGCATCACTTGTAATGCAACCTTATGGATACGCCCCCCGCATTCTTTCGATTTTCCTCACAGTGAAATTCTTGCCGGGTCCCGCCAAGGCGGCCCAAGGCGAGCCAGCAGTCGATCAGTGTGGATACACTAGCCAAATGAGGGTGGGCTTTTTCGCTTCTCATTTAAATTTATGGGGCCACGCCAGGGTGTGTGTTCGGTTCATCCAGATTTTATACAACAGCATTGATGTATTGCCACAAAACTACATGCCTCACTCTTGCTGTGCATACGCGAGCTAATCCGAGCCCAAAACAGGTTCACGTTGTGCTCGGACACTGGGCATCCCGTGCTGGAGCCAGGGAAGGGAGCCGCCAAGTTTGAATCATTGGCCGCGATTTATCACGCACCTTGTAGATCGCTGACAAGGGAAAAAAGGAAAAGAGGTTTATGGAGGTTTGGTTTGGGGGTTAAGTTGTTACACCTTACTAACAGTCCGAAGAAGGAGTAAAAAAAGTCATCTTCTGGCACAGCGGGCATGGGGGTTCAGAAATCGGAGGGCAGGTCGGCAGCGTGGGACATGTTTTACCTGCAGACTCGAAGTAGTGCTACGTATAAAGAGAATACTTCATCGTTACGTTTTCATATTATATCTTTCTCAGAGAACGAAAAGCTCAAGAGCATTGTCAGTACTTTCATCTATGCCCTAAAGCTTTGGAACCTCTGCCCAAGCTACCCTCCTTCCTAAGCATAAACTTGCGCTCTGCCCATTTCCTCTCTCATCGCACAGTGCAATGGAGAAAAGAAATCACCTCAATGTCTATAAGGGAGTGGATTCTGTTAGAGACTACTTCAATCCTGATGTTGCCCCTCCTCTTCCTCTGGTCGAGCTACCTGAGGCCGTTAACCCCTATCTCAAGGATGGCGTTCACATCTATGCTAAGATGATGACAATGCACCCGGCTAATAATGTGAAATCTATGCCAGGTGAGAACTTATATCTTGGTCTTCAATATTTGCTGTCTCTAACGCTCTAGCTGTCAGCCCTTAATCTGCTTCAGCACACAGTAGACCCAGAAAAGACCACGACCGTGGTCGAGTACAGCTCTGGGTCGACTGTGATATCTATGGCCTTGATTTCACAAGTATTCTATGGGATAGGTGATGTGCATGCCTTTCTCAGCAACAAGACCACCGCTGCAAAACTCAAGTTGATGCAGTTCTTCGGGCTCAACATGCATGTATTTGATCCCCCAAGCTCGAGATCTACTGACTGACAATTTGGTTTGGCACAGAACTCTGTTCGGTGGCCCGTCTCAGCCGGAACCACTAGATCAACGCGGAGGGATCCGTGGTGCATCTCGATGGGCAGAACAGTCTGAGTCTGTTATCAACCCGGACCAGTATGGTAACGACTATGTGAGGATAACCACCTGGGTACAACATAGATATGGGACTGACCAAACCTTCAGAATTGGAAATCGCATGTTAGGTGGACGGGCCCGCAGATTTTAGAGCAACTCCCAGAAATCAACGTCATCTGTGCCGGCATGGGCACATCTGGTAAGCCTAGCCGTCCAAATAGCTCTTGGGGACTGAGCATAGATTTCTCATACACCGGTTCTAGGTACTATGTCAGGTCTAGGGACCTTTTTCAAGGACAACAAACCTTCGGTATTTCGTTTGGGGTGAGTTCTCCAGGCCAGTCTGTATTACAAAGTTTGTTTAACACGCTGGTAGAGTTTGCACGGCAGCAGGCGACAGAGTGCCCGGCCCACGATCCCTCGCCCTCCTGGGCCCTGTAGAGTTCCCATGGAAAGATTCAGTTGATCAGATCGAAGAGGTCGGATCACTGGAATCGTACAAGCACTCTTTGGACCTTTGTCGTCACGGGATTGTTTGTGGCCCGTCATCCGGCTTCAACCTCCAAGGGCTGTTTCAGATGATTGAGAAGCGAAAGGCTGAAGGAACGTTAGCCGAACTCGCGGGCGAAGATGGCCTTATCCACTGCGTGACATTGTGCTGTGACCTTCCCTACCAATACATTGACGAATACTATGACAAGCTGGGTACTGAGAATTTCCCTGCCATTCGGAACTCGGTAAGTTACGTCGAATATTTAGGAGGTAGGAGATGACATGCTAACTCGCAACTCAGCAACTGCAAGGTGTGGATCTGTACCGATATGACGAGGCTTGGGAGAAGAGCCCACCGGTGGCCCTGGGAGAGTACTACTGTCTAGAGAAGGTGCTCGCCAGAGATATTTTGCTCTTCATGTCCAGCAAGGGCTCAGGTGACCGGTTAGGCTGGGAGCAGATTGTTTCTCCCGTGGCAGACACCATTGTCATTGACCTGCGCCAGCCGGAAGACTTCGACAGCTTCAGCCTTCCCGGCTCAATCAGCTTTCCCGTTGCCACGGCAGATCTCAGTCCCTTCAAGGACCCGGACGCGCTGGCATCGCTTTGGCAGGACCTGAACTCCAGGCTTGGGACGGAGGATAGCGAGGTTTCCTCTCAACTTCGAGGCAAGCGCTGTCTTGTCGTCTGCTACGATGGAGACTGTGCGCGTGTTGCCACTAGTATCTTGAGGGCCAAGGGGTACGTTGCAGATAGTTTACGTGGTGGCGCTGAGGCTCTGCTGTATCTAAGCAGCGGCTCCCGCTCACCTAGCCCTCCGAACTATCCCACCCACATGGTAGACTCAATTAGCACCTGAGTATGCGGCCATCTTCCTGATGCCGAGAACTACATAGCAGTCACATAGTCCCAAATTGAAGCCATTTGTACCTTGCCTGTTGATTTCTATTCTTCGCGATGATGATTTTTTGAAAAAGACCTAATTGCATGTGATACCATAAAAACTCAGTAAATTAGGATTTAGTCGTGGGTCGTACCCTCCCATGTCAGACCAGCGAAATACTTCCTCCACAGCGAACGATCAGCTAGTGGCTTGGTCAAGCAGCTTTTAGTGAGATCGATCGTTCATTGGGCACAGCCAACTAGCCCGGACAAGGGTCTCTGGACCCACGAGTAAATCCGAATTTACCGAGTTGTTACAGTAATACGGTCACCTTTGTCCAACGATAGCCAGCAGGCATGAGGCCCCAGGCTATGTATGCAACGGCCAGGGTACAACCGCATGTCTTTAGGTCCACAGCGAATGCTACGAGATTTGAAGTTTAATGACAGGATCTGATTAGATCTTTTGATTATTACCCGCTGTGGGCCTTTTGAGTCTCATCCTTTCTACCCCATATTTGAACTGTGAGAAAACTGTGCTCCTCTGTGAGGTGGGGGGTAGGATCTGCTGCGGGACTTTGGCCCCCACAATCAAGGCTGCATCCATCTGATTAGATCCTTTGATTACAACCCACTGTCAACTTTTTGAGTTTTATGCTTGATGGCCAGGGTTTTAGCGTTATAATTAAGGCTAGAAAAAGTAAAGTTTCATAGAGCACGCATAATCAAAGCCAGCCTCACCAGCCATGCACATCGCAACTAGATCATCCTCCATTCAAATCGCTTGGGTGTTACTAGACCTGGCTCCTCACTGCGAGGTCGTCTATGTGTTAGCTTGGGAACCTTGAGTGTTATGCCAAGACCATAAAATCGGAAGGTGGGATCTTGCCGGAGCATCACGAACAGCGAAGGGCTTTAGTGGATTATCGGCCCACGGGGTTGGTTGGTAGCCACTGGTATACCACATGGGTGTGTTTTTATTTTTCCAGGGCCACAGCTCGGTAAGGTTGCCGATGCAGGCGGCGCTCCAGCTGAGGGACAACTAGTGCCACACACGACCGAGCTTGCAGGGGACGTTGTGCCGTCTCCCCCTGTCGCGTACATGTACCAGCCCAGTACATGCACAGCGCCCCATTGGACCTCCACATCATCACAACCCAACCGGGATCTACACGCCCACTTCTGATTTTTTGACTGTCTGGTATACGAGTGGCTAGCCAGCGAGACGGGGCACAGGATCGGCCCGTTCGTTCAGAAGAGGAGCACGGCCGGCTGTTTGCTGCTAATAATGGCGGCCCCCGTGCTTGTTTTACGCCGCGACCCCCATCATGTAGCTTTGTCCACCTCCCGTACCAGCCATTTGCAGCTGCTCCAGCACCTAATAGCTTAGCGTACGGCTTTACTGCCCTTCTTGAGTGAGTCCTGCGGTTGCCGTGCTATCCTTGCTGAACCTACAATGAATAAAATTCCAAATCAACAGCATTGCTTTTCCTTATTGCCTCTTGACGATAATTATTAGATAAAGATTGATAATTCATAAAATAATTAGTATTGATAAAGGAAAGTAAATTTGTTTAATTACACTATAAAACACCTCTCAGTATTATCGTTGCATATTTTTAAGTCAACAGGGTTAACCAGCACATTAATTAAGAATTAAATAACATACGAGATCTTCCCATGTTCTATCTAAGCAAAAGGAAGCAAAACAAAACGGTGCCATTGATTGAACTTGTTACCGCTGCTCTAAAGGGAAAAAAATGCCCGGAGCCGAAAAATGGAAATTGTGTATGTGCGTAGGGTAGCAGGAATACTTGCCAGTCAGGTGCTAGGGGCGACAATTTTCCATAATTCGATTGAATTAACCTAATGCATACGGTCACTGCATTCATTCTTTCCGTCTTTTGCCTCCGCTGGACCTGATCTTTGTCTTTCGGAACAAGGTCTAATTTCCGTGTGACGGGTAGGTGGTGAGCATACCTAGCACACAATCTGACAGTGAGGGGTCTCTGTAAATTGCCTTGTTCCCTTGCCTTGCACCACTTCGACCATGCACAACTGCTGACATCAAGAAACATGAAGATGCCCCCACGCCATCTCTGAGTGGAATGAACCCCCAGATACACCCCAGCACATTTTGTGCAATAAATCAGGTAATACTAGTGTTGCTCCCTCCGGTTTCGCCTTCCCAGGATACTTTGGCTATGCATATATTGCTCACTAATCCAGCCTAGGCCTGCTCCTCACCTTCGTCGCTGATCACCATCTTCATCATGACATCTGAGAGCAACGAAAAGACGAACACCACTCTGCAGAGCCAGGATGCTCCTCCAGAAGGTGGTTTGGATGTTCAACCAAGGCACCTCCTCGCCGCTGGGGAAGCCGCTGGTGAGATCTCCGGGTACGATCACGAGCGCATGAAAGATCGTAGCCTCCTGTCCTACGAAGAAGAGAAGAAGCTATTGCGCCGGGTGGACTTTCGCCTCATGTATCTGTGCGCCATCATCTTCATGATTAAAAATGTCGATGCCAACAATGTGAGTTCAACTGGGCCTTGGAGGCCCTCGATCTGCCTTGCCGTGGCTAGGGAGCTAATTCTGCATAGGCTGCACATGCGCGCATCATGAACCGCGGAACCCCCCGAAACATTCTCACCGAGCTTAACATGACCAGCGACGAGTTCAACTGGGTCAGCACCATCTACTATGTACGTGTCCCCGAAACCTACTGTCGGCAATACGCAAGCCAACACGCGTCTAGATACCTTTCATTGTGTTCGAGATTCCGTCCAATCTCATCATGAAGAAAATGCTTCCTTCAAAGTTCCAGTCGCGAATCATGGTAAGCATCCAACGGCCTGCTGGAGATGGGCCGCCTGACTGAACTGATTGGAATAGGTTACTTGGGGTATTGTCCTGGCATGCCATGCTGCTGTTACGTCGGGCGCGGGGCTTCTCACTGCTCGATTCTTCCTTGGTCTTGTGAGAAGCTACTTTGATCCACGTTACCGACAATGCTGACCCTTCACAGTGCGAAGCCGGAATGTTCCCTGGTATTATTTTGCAAATGACATACTGGTATCGTGCAGATGAGATGAATACCCGCCTTCTGATCTTCTGTGAGTAACCATGTTCGGCAAAGGCACTCTGTATACGAAGGGGTGGCTAATAACTCGCCAATGGACAGATTCTTTCGAATTCTTTGCCAATATCGTCAGCGCTGTACTTGCATTCGCTTTCAATGGCTTATCAGGACGGGCTGGATTGTCTGGTTGGCAGTGGTCAGTTTGCCTACTGTGTGTATGTGACGTCTTCGGATAACTAACTGAGAAATGCGCATAATTAGGTACTTCTTGATTGAGGGCATATTCACAATCATCTTCGGACTTTCACTGTGGTGGATTTACCCTGATTGTAAGACGCCCTACCCCTCCGAGACGAAACAGCTACTTACGATTGAACCAATTCAGTCCCCGAACAAGCAAAATGGCTTACTGAGAAGGAAAAGAGGTTCCTACAGGCTCGACTTCCAGCAAACGCACCGCGATCAAACGAAGCCAATTTCAACTTTGGCGAAATTGTGGAAAGCCTAAAGGACCAGCGACTCTGGTGGTTCACTTTGATTTGGGCAACCAAGACCATCGGAAGCTCTGGTCTCTCGTTCTACCTGCCTACCATCGTAGCTGATCTGGGACTCGCGTGAGTGGACCCCTTCGTTCTGAGAAACGGCGATATCACAGCTCTAACAGTGTGCCCTTGCAGCTCTATCGCCGAAAGCCAACTTCTCACGATTCCTGGCTCAGTCCTAGCTATAATCCTTATTGCCGTTGGCGGCTACTTGACCGGTTGGAAAGGCGTGCCATATCCCCTCGTAGCAATCGTGTACATGACCGCCACACTCGCATGCTATGCTGTGCTGTACACTTATCCAAACAACGGAGGCGTTTACGCTGCTACAATCATTGCCACTGCTGCCTCGTTAGCCTGGTTCGCAACCATGTGGCCATGGCGTCTCCAGACTACTGCCAAGGCGACTGGATCAGCTTTTGCCATTGCCTTTTCAAACTCTCTCGGCCAGATTGGCACCATAGTTGGGCCGCAAATCTTCCAGTCCCGGTACGCACCTAAATACACGGTTTCATTCGGTGTGGCTATGGGCATGAGCGGTGTGTGTATACTTTCGTGCGCCTGGACCTGGTGGCTTACGAGAGAGACCGAGCGGCAGACACGGCATGTGAGAAAAATGCGAATTGATGCGGGCAAGAACAGCGATGTAGTCCTCGTTGACGTCGACATTGATGCCGACTTCCGGGCCAAATAGAAAACGGCAGCATAAATCAAGTCACGGCAATACAGATGTATGTATTTCGATGGAGCCAAGTAACGGTGAACTTCTTGCTGGACCCATGCAACGCAATTCTCTACTATTCTAAATTAGAGTTATCTTTTATCTTTAGTTTAGGATAATTATTAAATTAATATTAAGATAATTAATTTAGTTACAGCCTGAGCCTAATGGTAGCTTAGCTTAGAGTGATTGAAGTCTAGCTATGGAAATGGAAATGTTTAGGTTTTATCACTGTAAGCACGATCGATACAATCACTCAATCTTGTCCATAACGAAGGAGGACTCTGGATAGGAGCCAAAGCCTCCCCGATCGATGAACTTACTCAACCTCATAAGCAAAGGAGGTTTTGTTTCATAATCAAGGGTTGTTAAAACGACTCCTGGAAGTACGCGCCATGATTGATCCGGCAGCCCTGATCGACCAGAATTTAAACGCTGTGATTGAATCATACAGAACAGTATGAACAAGTTGTGATCGTAAAAGACACATAGGCTTCACATCGTGAGGCAAAGGGGTACGGGCCAAGATTCTCCCGTTATTTGAATAGTATCATTAGTGATAAAATATGTACCTAAAACGGTGAAACTGTAAAAGTGTGCGTGGGAATGGCATGTTACCGTTTTCTAGACGCAACAGCTTATGCTTCTTGGGCAATGATGTCGACGGACGTATAGCCACTGGGGCCCCCACTAGAAATATACAGGTAATAGCCACTACCGCGCGAGTATTGATAGTAAAACTGATTGTTCAAATCGTTGCTAGGGTCAGTGACACAGGCCGTAACGCCGCTTTCATCATCGGTGCACGAAGCTCTGAGAGCTGTACAGGCGAGCTTGCCGCTGACGATCTGGCAGGTCATATAGTCATAGTACATGTTCAGGTCGGTGTTGCCATTCTGGCAGAATGAAAAATAGGCCGGGGCAGAGGGCGAACTGGAAAGCCCGTAGTAAGCGCACACGATATTTCCAGTATCCCTGTCTTGCATTCGGCCTGTTTTGGGATCGAGGATGAACGTTCGGGCCCCGACATTTGGGAATTGGCGGTCGGGGTTGAATAGCACGACGCTACCATCTTGAGCGCTGCCTTGAAGGGGGGCGCCGTTCACAGAACCACCACCGCCAACGATTGTAAAGGCTGGAGTTGCAACGGGCGCGGTAGTTGTGCTCGCTGCGTCCTATCACGACTCACTGGAAATCCTGGGCTTGCAAAGGCCGGCAAGCGCAGAGTCGGCGACAAAAAGGCCAATGGCCAACGGGAAGAGATTAGACCGCATCTCGGGTAGTGCTGAGAATTCACAAACGATTGACTGAGGTGAGTTGCGAACAAAAGCTAAAAACACACATCAGGGAAGAAAGCAAGAAAGAGCGTCAAAAGAGATGCTTATTTTTAACGATCATGGTCGTCTAATTGTTCCGAAGATCATCTCATTTCCCCCAAATCAATAATCCGCCACTGAATCAAGCGATAACTTAATGCTTCAAAGCAATTGGCTATTGCCAGCCTAAAAGCAAAAGAGCTAAGCCAATAGCGTCATGCACCTTTCGGAAATAGGCCTAGCTTCAGTCAGCTTCAAAACTTGGTTTGGGTTCCGATTCTCTGACCATACCAAATCAATATCCTACCTGTGTGCATACGCAAGTCCAATTTCTACTAAAATATATCAAGATCCTTTAGCTTGTTCTCAGTGTTAACTTAATTCATGATATAAAAATTAATTATTAAAATCTACTGGACAGTATACTCCTTTAATTAGTAGCCACGTAGGGGGCACAGCACTAGGAACCACCACTAGCTACAGTGGGTCACAAAAAATTTGGCCCGGCCCTGAGAAGACCCTAACGTTAACCCTAACCCTTTGGATATCAAGGATGATGGTTGTATAAATAGTTAATATATAAAATATTAAAAATTTCTAAATGAAGTTATAATTATCTAAAATTTAATAAATAAATTTAGACAATATATTGATTTTATTTTAACTCTAAAAATAGGTTTTCAATATTTGGATTAAAATTAAACTAGTATAGGGTAACTGATAGCTACAAAGCCACCAGACGGAATTTTTTCAAACCCAGTGTACCAAAATGATGGAATCAAACTCTTTACACACCCCCCTATAGCCCTTTTGTGATAGCGCTAGTGCTATCCCTTTCCCTTTGGAAACCAACACTAATCAGTGCCTTAGTACATGGATCAATAAGGCCTCAAGAAGAGACGTCGGACGCTTTGTGAAAGACGTATTAAGCGAGAGATGCGCGAAATCTTTGTGAAATCTTTTGAAGTTGGATGGTGATTTGGGAAGCAGAACTTGTGGGGACCCTCCCTTGACCTCTGCAAACATCGAGAACCGCTAGTTTCGGTCGAGATCGACATCTAGATCCCTCCTTTCACGCTACCTCCAACGCAAACATTGTAACCTTTACCTGTTTCGGGCAGCCTGACTGTTAACTAGAAGATGGCAGAAATATTATGTGACAATCCGAGCGAGATGACGATGAAGCAGATCAATAACTATCAAGTCGCCCGGCAGAACCTTCTCCTTCAATTACTATCCACTATATAAGTAGTTCTTGTTTTCGCCTGTCCTTTAGCTACATATCGATATATGATTCATACAAACCATCCGGCCACTCAGTGAATTCGAACGTTTTCCACACCATATCAATTCCCACATTATCGTCAAGGCCTTAAAACAACTGGATTATATTCTTTTGTGGTCTCCATTCCCCAACTTGCCACTCCACTAACCCTTTCGAATCATTCCTCCCAGCAACATACCTCACACCCCATCTGTGCCGACTGCATTCATCATCATAGGGTGCATCGTCGCCATACTCCTGAGACATCTATTCTGAAGGTTTCCAGGATAGGGTTGTGAATAGCTCTGCTTCTTCTAGTACTGGCATGCCTTTTAATGCCATAGCAAAAGCTGATAGGAGTGGCTCGATCCGATTAGCTTGCGGCTCTGTTCGAAACACGTTGGGGCAAAACTCGTCATCTTCTCCCACATTCTCGTTCTCGTCCGAGCCTTCATCCCATTCTTTGTCCTCTTCATTTGGACTTGTAGGGGTATAATGTGTCTCGTTTATCTCGAATCCTCCCGGGTGAGGATCCTCGCCACGAGGCCCAACAAAATACCAGCAGCCATCAGGTCGAAGGCGATGAAACTCGACGCGAAGACAATTGATCCTCTCTGGCAGCAATGGCATCTTAAAAATATCAGGTGTGAGAAAAGCACGCACATCAAATTCTTCAATACCCGATGCCATCATGGTGCGTAACCCAACAGAGACAGGATCCTCGAGAGCAGGGTGTATGAGATTAGGCATTTCGATGCCTTGGTCCTCGTGCCAGTTATATGAATGTTTCCAAAACCACATTCTTATCTGTCTTAGCGACGGCGGCATCTGCTTGTGCAACTCATCCACCGCACTGCCAAATTCATGACGCGAGTCTCGCCATTAACCCTCCCATACACGAGTATAGTGGCGTAATGCAGGCACAGCAAAAGCAGGTGGCGTCCGTTCCCAGAGCCACGGGCATTCAAGCTCTTGCAAATCAGGTAGCCGCACCGTGCAATCCAGTGGTACTCGTAACGAGACTGGGCGAATGCGATTGTAGAGTCCATCACCGTAATCTGATACGGATAAGATCTGAAAATGGGTGATGTGTGGCAGAAGAGGTAGCTTAATGGCATCTTTGAGATGCAAACGATGAGAGTGAATGTTGCGATGCAGGCAGTCGGGATAAATGTCATAAGATTGTTGTCCAATTTGAAGCCCAAGCTTCATACCGCCTTTGTCGATTCTGGGTATCTCGTCTTTGGTATTCCCACCTTCGCACATTTTGAGGAAGTTGAAAAGACCGTGAATGTGACCAGAAAAATGCGCATTGACAGCTTCAAATTCTTCTAGTGGCTCGCGACATGGCATAGGGGCCCAAGGGCTGCACAGAAGGGGCATCTCGAGGTTTGAGATGTACCCATTCAGTGGCTTGTCTTTGAGCTCATCCTTTTTAATCTGAGCCAAAATCTCCGACTCACGAGATGGCGGAGGCGATCCGTCTGGATATAACACGTCGGGTCGACAAAATTGACTATATGCGTAGTAACGCAGGAAGCATCCCGAATCGAAGGTCATGGTAAAAATAGGCTGGCAACCAGACTTCGGATACTTACGGCGAGATATAACCCGATACCCGTAGGAGATATTGACTGTGTCTCGGGGAATTTGTGTGGTTCAAGTCAAGCCACCATCACAAATAACGATCCAATATGTGGCAAATATGGCGCACGTGTGAGAGCCGCGCAAACAGTCTAGGGTAGGTGGAGGGAAATCATTTTCCACGCGCTGCTGATTATCATAACAAATTTGTTTATTTAAAAAAGATTGTTTTGTTTAATGAAATACATAATATACCTATTTAATGTAAAGATTAGAAAATATGATGGTACTGGGGTCAATTGAATGATCGTGCTAAGCCTGAGCTGTGGGACTCACGTTTAAATTTGTCGTAAGTACAAAAAAAAGCTTAGGAGCAAGCAAAAAGGAAAGGTAACCTAAGTAGCTATTGGGTTTATTAAAAGAAAGGGCTATATAATATGACTAAGGATAATTCAATTCGAGATAAGTGGTCAATAAAGTTATAGATATAAGCTGGGCCCCCTGCCTAGTCATATGTCATAATATGTCAATATTTAACAGGAATGGATTGGGAGATAAGAAAGGCAACTCGGATTCATAGCTCAAAAGCAGCAGTTTTCTTTTGATTGGGATGCTTGACGTGATAATGGCAGACAGCCTGAGGATTGCGGTAGAGCCTGTAGTCTTCTTCAGTGATATATGTGGTGTGTTCTCCGAATCTCCAATGGTGGACTAGGCAATATCCACGGAGACATGCTGCAGTGCGACAATGTCCTCGGGCGATTCTATCTTGGCTATGTGATACGAAAGGCTTTTATGCCGACCAGAAGGGTTTTTGGCATATGCTTAGGCGATTGCAATGTTCGTCTCGGGTCCTCATTGAAGTAGCAAACTGGGCTTGAGCTCAAGAGATGATCAAAATCATGGTATTCAAGATACCATCCCAGCGCCAGTGCATCCCCATCTAATCTGACTCCAGCTCAAATTGATCAACATGCCCCAGCAGCGAGCCAGCCACCCCGCATAAAGGTCATTCCACAACAGGCAAGGTCCGGCTTATGCTTAACTAACTTGTGTGTGAACACTTTGCAGGTGCCAGGGCTGAGCTAGTCTCGTTTTGGCTGGATGCAGCGCTCAAGCTTATCGCAAGTTGAATTCTGCCCTGCCTGTGCACCTTTACTGGGCCATGCCCGCCCTTGCATCTATTTATTCCCACTGGCGAAGTCCACCAATTTAGGCACCCTCATGCACAGCTGAAACCCTGAGCCCCAAAATGTCGTGACAAAAAGGAAGCTGAGCCATCTGTCGAATTTATAAAAAATATCACCAGTCCTTCTCTCAATTGCCATGTCATGTTGGATTGATTCTGGCAAGCCTCTCTCTCATTGAGCCTCATCCAACACACCATGAGTTACCTGCCAGTCCCAAATATCCCTTTAACACCATCTGCAAAATCTGCAGAATCCGAAACAGCTGAACCAGAGTCCGAGAAGAAAACTCCTGCCCCAGAACAGTGGCATGGTGGCCCGCGCACACTTGATCATGGAATAGCCCTGATTGTTCTCTCCTACGCCTGGGACATTGCCCTGACTCTGGCACCCTTGGGCTTCTTCCGTAAATAACCAACTTCATCACTTCAATAACACTCCGCTAATCAAATCAACCACCAGTCCTCGCATTTCTAGCGTCGCGACTTGACGGTCAACCCGAATCCGCTTATGGAAAACAATTGCAACAGGCCACTTTGGTCGGCCCTACGGTATATCCCATTCTATTTGCTGCCGTCGCCAGCCGCTTTTATAAAAATCTAGCCCGATGGCGCCTTGAGGCAAAACAAGGCATCAAACTCGGTAAACTCGAGCAAATATACGGCAGCCAGAGCCTCGCTTCATCAGTTGAGAGGCTTTTGTTTGTTCGCACCCATCTCCTCATCGGCGCCATAATATTTGTCATCTGGACCCTGTCGCCACTGGGCGGCCAGAGTGCTGCTCGTCTATTTAGACCTGCCGAAGTCCACAACAAAACAACCGGGACCGTATACTATATGAATCCAATGTACCAGGCCACCTGGGTTGTATCTGGCAGTGATGCATATAGATCATCGTCAGCCTCAAATGCATTGTACGTGTCCAGTCTGATGACGTCGCCAAGTCAAAAGTACTCCCCAAGGGATTTATGGAACCTCCCAAAGATTCCGCAATTGCCATCCGATGCACAAGATGACATATTCTATGATGTTCAACATGACCAGCTATCACAAGGCCATGCTCATTATGCCTCTCTACTCGGCCGAAGAATCCAAGGACTGAACTTTTCCTTGGGCAAATCGCAATACAACTTCGCAATCAATTCTTCATACCTGGATTTTGGATGCAAATTAATCAACGATTCCATCCCAAACAATGACACTACAGACTACTTTACCGCAAAGGAGCTCAACATAACACAGATAAGCGAGAACAGAACTGCGCCGTTCAGTACATTTGTCACCAACTTTAAATTCCCCTTCGCTATGGATACCTACAATTTCACTCTTGACAAAGTTCCGCCTATATACCTGCTGTACGCACGCCAGAATCAACTTATTCATGTTTCTGGCAGGGTTGGGAACTTTACATTATACAATTGTACCGTAAAGCCTGTAGTGCTAGAGAGTTGGGTTCAATGCGGCCCGTCTACCTCCTCAACCACTTGTCAGGTAAATCGGCAAAAAAGGACCAACAATCATTACAAGCCTGCAGGCATCAATATCTTCACAGACCTGTTTTCCATCCCCGGAAACACCAAGATAATGGAAAATTGGAGGTCGAGTGGATTAACGCTATATCAAGAAACAATGTCGCCAACCGACAGTTACACCAGAGGCAACTCTTACCCATTTTCAACTAAAACAGGTAACAATTCAAATGACTCAGACTTTTCAAGGAGGCTCACGACTGTTTTCAACTCCTACTGGGAGGCCACCATGTCTCCGGACTCGCATACTGTAAATTTATTAACAGATACTGAGGCCACCAACAGCACCTGGAGGCTCTTCAATACTACGCAGGGAGAGGCTACGAACTTCTCAACAATTTACCAAGCAGACTGGCCATGGATGACAATGCTCATCATCGCCACAGCCATTCTCGAGTTATTAGCCATTGGCGGATTAGTTTTAAAGTTTCTCATCCGAGGTCCAGATCTGCTTGGATACGTGAGTTCCATGACTCGAGATAATATTTATATTCCTGTGGCCTCCGGTGGAACTGCCATGGATGGCCCTGAACGTGCGCAATTGTTGAAGGAAATACCCGTTCAGCTGGGCGATGTTCAGCCCCAAGACGAGTTTGGTTATATTGCCATCAGGAAGGTTCCGGATGTAGGTGAGCCCGAATCGAATGAGAGTGACTCGGAAATTATTTATAGACCGCTTAACAAGAGACGGTTGTATGAATGATCTGGACATCAGAAGTATTTATAGAGGTTAAGTGAGGGAGAAATGTCACCGTCATAAGGCAAGAGCCCGAGCAGAAACGGCAATCAGAAATCAACAAAGAAAACAAAGGAGGTCTGTAAGAGTACCGGGGAAGATAAGATCTCTACACGATAAAAGAGAATGACCATTTAGTACAAATAGAATCACATAAATAGATATTGGGATAATTACTGCTAATGCGTGTACTACACAAATAACCTCGCCCATAGACATATGACCATACATACTAGACGAAAATACCCAAATATATAATGAATTAAGATAAATTAAATTTAATGTATTAACCAAATAAGTTTAATTAACACGAAAAAAGAGACTTAAAAGAAAATCAATATTATTATGCCATTAATAAATGAAAAGATTAGATTAGTAGAAGATAAGAGAAGAAAGAAAAGAAACGGAAGGAAAGAAGATCAGAAAATCCAATCAATTACATAGTCGAAAATACCAATCGAATACAATCCAGGTAGGCTTTACTTGTATAGTATAGAGGTGCAAGACAAGATGTTTCCAAGAGATTTAGAATTTATGATTGAAAGGAAATCTAAACGGTAAAAAGCAAAAACTAGTCAATCTATCAAATACATTCACCATGAGCTACATGGAATCGCCCAGTCCATTCTCCACCAGCGCGCTCTTCTCAGCGACTCTGAAAGCAAGAGTTTGCAGGCTGTTCGCCTGAAGAATCTCAAAGACCGCAATATCCGCCTTCATCTGCTTCTGGAACCAGTTTCGGAGCTCGACAGCGACCAGACTGTCGATGCCAAAGGCGCTGGTTGGTCGGGTTGGGTCCAGCTCGGCAATGTCCATCATCAGACTGCGGCTTAGCTTGAGGGTCATGGCCTCAATGATGACCGCCACAGCGTCAGTGACCGACAAGGCACCCTTGAGCTGGGCCTGGATTGATTGTGCGCCACCGTTGGTAGCGTTGGCAGAGGAGCGAGCGCCGAGCTTGGGAATGTGGGAAAACAGAGGGCTGGTCTTCCAGAATGGCTCGTCAACTGGAACACCATCACTCAGCGCACTAGACTGGGTCTGGATACCAGTGATCATCTGGGTCTCGCCAGAGTCGGAGGCACACTCTCGAATGGAGTGCTCCAAGATGCCGAGGAACTCGTTCTCCTCAATGCCCACGAAACCCTTGCTCTCCAGGTTGTTGCGGATCATGCCAGTCGTGTCTTCAGCGACAGCTCCGACGGACAAGATCATGCCCAGATCGACAGAGATGGCTGGGAGACCCTGGGAGCGGCGGTACTGTGCGAGAGCATCCTCGTATGCGTTGCCGGCAGAGTAGTTGGCCTGACCCGAGTTGCCGAGAACACCAACGGAAGAGGCCATGATGACAAAGAAGTCCAGGGGCTCGTCGAGAGTTGCTTCGTGCAGGTTCCAAGTACCTTGGACCTTGGGTCGGATACCCTTGTTGAAGGCCTCGAGTGACATGTTGTCAAAGATGGCGTCCTCCAAGACCATGGCAGCCTGAATGACTCCGCGAATGGGAGGGAAAGTACCAGCAACACCAGTAGTCAAGGCAGTCTCCAGCGCTTCGCCGTCAGTGATATCAACTGCAAGAGCCTCAACACGAGTGCCCATCTCAGCGAGTTCGTCGATGAGCTGCTGGACTTCGGGGCGGTTGGCACCGGATCGAGACGCGAACATGAGGTTCTTGGCACCACGAGAGGCCATCCATTTGGCCATGCTTCGACCAAGGCCACCGAAACCAGTGATGAGGTAGCTGGCGTCCTCGGCGAAAGTGAACTGGCCAGTAGGCATAGTAACGGCCTGAGAGAATTTGTTAGAGGCGTAAAGAAACATTGGGGATGAAAAACTTACTGGAACCATATCATTCTTCTGGGGAACCATGACAATCTTGCCAACATGCTTACCCTGCTGCATGAAGCGGAAAGCTTCCTCAAACTGTGAGAAAGAGAAGCTCTTGACTCGAGGAATGGGTCGGATGGCCTTGCTGCGAATAAGCTCCATGGTCTCGTGCAGAAGCTCACCAGCCAGGTTGATGTTTTGCTCGTAGACAGTAATGAGATCAATCGAGGCAAACATGACATTGCGCAAGAAGGGAGCCATGTCCAGGCGGCGGTTGTCAATCATGTCCTTCTTTCCAATCTCAATGAAGCGGCCAAAGGTGGCAATGCAGTCCCAAGTGGCGCTAAGGATGTCTCCTGCCAAGCTGTTGAGCACGACATCGACGCCGCGGCCATTTGTAGCCTTCTTGATGGCCTTGGCAAAGCCGGCATCACGACTGGAGAAGATGCGGTCATCAGGGATGCCAAACTCTGATTTGACCAAGTCTCGCTTCTCCTGAGTACCGACAGTGACAAAGATGTCAGCGCCAATAAGCTGGGCCAGGATAATGGCAGCCTGTCCGACACCACCGGCAGCGGCGTGGATCAGGATGGACTCGCCCTTGCGGAGGCGGGCCATGTTCTGCAATCCGTAGATGACGGTGTTGTAAACAATGGGCAGCGAGGCTGCAATCGAAAACTCCATGTCATCGGGGATGGGCTCGACCACGCACGAGTGGGTACGGGCGTAGGTGGAGTAGTTGTACCTGGTCCAGGCCACAACGCGCTGGCCGACCTTGACATTGGAGACGTTGGAACCAACACGGTGGACGATACCGGCGCACTCGAGTCCCAGCATAGCATCAGACATCTGGCCAGTGCAGATCATGATGTCACGGAAGTTGACACCGGATGCCTTGACCTCAACCTCGACCTCGTCGGCACCAAGAGGTTCAGCAGGGCGAGTGTCGTCCTCGAAGCGCAGGGTATCCAGAAGACCTGGAGTCTTGATGTTGAGCTTCAGAGGTCGACCGGGTTGGTAGAAAGGCTGGAGCTCAGTCTTGTCACCACCAATGGCCTCATCGTGAAGGCGGCCATGGATCTGGGCATTGGTCTCAACAGACTCGAGGCAGCGGGGAATGTTCCAGCAGCCGTCGTCGTAGTAGTACTCGGGTTCCTGAGCACCCGGCTTCTGAAGTATCTTCTCAATGATCTCGAAGAGTTGGTCAACAGTCTCTGCAGGGTTGTAGCGGTTAACAGAGGCAAAGTCAACAGTAGTCAGAGGGAAGGTCTCGTTCTCAGCCCGGAGGGTGCGAGCCATGCCGTGAAAGAGAGCCGACTCAGGGCGGCTGGGGTCATTGAAGGCGCCCTCAGTAACCCAGAGCAGGGCCCGGCTGGTCTTGACAATGGCCTTGATGGCATCGAACTCAGCAGGGGTCATGTCTTTGACAATCGAGCGCTCAATTTCAGCCAGGGAAATGCACACGGCGCTGTCGAGAGAGGTCTCGGAAAGCTCTGACAGCTTGGCTCGTCGAACAGGAATGTCCAAGCTCACGAGCTTGTCCTCGACAGCCTCGACCACATTGCTGGACACCTTGTCATCAGAAATCAGGACCACAGATCGAATAGATGAGTCAACAGCTGGCGCGGGAGTCGGGTCGACAGCAACACAGGAGAAGGTGCGTCCGAGCTCATCAATGTCAGTGAGGTTATCGCCGACAGCCAACGACAGATCACCGAAACCGACACGTTTCAGGTGGTCAACCCACATGTCCTGGTCCATGGTAGGACCCCAGGTACGGTAGCTCTCCTCAGACATCCACCAGCCTGGAAGGCAGCCGAAGAGGAGGAAGGCCTGGTCGAGCATGTTGGCAATCTCGACCAGGATCAGACGACCACCGGGCTTGAGAAGCTTGCGGGTGTGCTCCAAGGTGCGAGTGATGTTGGTGGTGGCGTGCAGCACTGAAGCCGCGACGACGAGGTCATACTGTCCGGCCTCAAAGCCCTGGTCAACAGGGTCCTCTTCGATGTTAAGCTTACGGTATTCGACGAGTCCCTGCCAATCCTTGAACTTGGTCTCAGCCTCCTCGAAGAAACCGGATGAGATGTCAGTGAAGGTGTACGAGTTGAACTTGGCGTATCGCCCATTGTTGCCACCGAAGGCTCGGAGAATGGGCGCAGTGGCACCACCGGTACCGCCACCAATCTCTAGAACCTTCATGTTGGGGTTCTTGTTCGACAACAAATCAGCGTATTCGTACAAGACATCGTAGCTCATCACAGATTCGTAGTATTTGTACAGCAGCTCATCCTGCAGCATCAGGGCAAGAGGGTCCACTCCTCCGGTGAGGATCTTATCCAGCTTCTGGCCAACTCGGCAGATGAGCTGTGCATCAACACCTGTGGTCTCAAGCTGAGCAGCAAGGTTCTCCATCTTTGCAATGACAATCGGATCGTCGAGCTGCTCCCACTCGGGGGTCTGGTGGGGCATCTTGTGAGCCTCGACAAGGTCTCGCTGATGCTGCATGTAGCGGAAGAACTTCTGGAGGTGAGGCTTCATGCTGGTAACCTGGTCCTCAGTGATGGTCTGCAAGACGCGGTAGTAGTAGTAGTAAGAAATGGTCTCCAGATTGGCTACACGCTTGGGGTCTGATTGGACGGGAATAAACTTGCGCATCAGCTCGTCACCCTTGGCCTGGGAGAGAAACTCGGGATCAGGGCGCCAGTTGGAGTGGAAGCAGAGCTTCTTGATGGCGTCTTGGCCCGCGAGGCCCTCGTCCGAGCTCTCACCCGAGTCGACACCACTGCACCGCACGTTCTTGAAGCTTACAACGGCTTCACCCGTGGCCTCATCGCGGACAAGCACATTGGTGCTGACCTCACGGAAGCCACTGTGGTCAGCAGATGCGATAGTGTCAAAGCGGTGACCAGCGTCCCGAGGAATGTCGGCTCGCACAAAGGCCTCGCCAAACTCAACAGGCAGGAAAGGGGATGCGATCGAGGTCTGAGCGTGCAACAAGGCAGGGAAGAGCATCTGCAGGAATCCGTCCATGGTGGCAGGGTGAACGAGGTAGGGGTACTCAAACTCATGAGGCATGAGGGATTTGGTCTCAGGGACCGTGACAATACCCCTAGCCGCTCCCTCGTTGGTTGAGAGGTCTCCGGTCAAAGTGCGGAAAGGATCCTCGTAGGACAAGCCGACGCTGTCAGTAATTTCGTACATGGCTTCAGCGGTGCGGGAGTGGGAGAAGCTGTCCATAGCATCAATCTTGTCCAAGACAGGGTTGTAGGGCAGGTGAGTGACAACAGCAGTGCCAGGTGCTTCGTGAACAGCAGTGATCAGACCGTGGGCGTGCTCGGCCCAGCCATCGGCAGCAGACCAGGAAAAGATGCGGAACTCGTACCAGGTATCAGAGAATGAAGCGCTGCTCTCCTTGTAGTGTCGCATGGAGAAGAGCGTTTCGACACCCTCTTCACTAGCGGGCACCATGAGTGCTCGGATCAGCTTGACATCCTTCAAGCGGTAGCCGACAAAGTCGCCCTGGGGAGCTGTGTACTCGGGCATCTGGCGCAGGTGGTGCAAGGCCTCGAGCGCCATGCACATGTATCCAGTACCAGGGTAGACGTAGGCACCCTGAACAATGTGGCCCTTGATCCAAGGCTGCTCACGGAGGCGGATCAGGTTGCGCCAGCGAGGCTCCATAGGGTTCCAGTCGTTGACAGGGTATCCCAAGAAATCGGTGCGAGCGTGGCGGCGGAATCGGTGCTCAGAACTGAGACGCGACTCAATCCAGTGGCTTTTGGTGTGGTTCCAGAAGTATGTGGGCAGATCGACAACGACCTTGGGCTGAACTGCCTGCGACCCAGCAGGAGAGTTGAGCTTGTACAAGTCGATGGCGGTGCATCCCTTGGCGAAGAGGAAAGCTGCGGCCTCGAGAGTGGTAGCACAAGCATCCTGTCCTCGGGAGAGAACAGACTTGTACACAATACCACTCTTCTCAAGAGCAGCGACACTCAAGATCTGCTTGATAGGGCCGGCAAGGGCCGCGTGGGGACCAAGCTCGACAAGGACGTCAACAGCGGCCTGGCTGGTAGCGAAGCGACGAGCACGCTTGCTGGATGCCTGGGGAGTGCAAAGTGCCTGCAGACCCTCATTGAATCGGACCGAGGACACCATGTTCTCTCTCCAATACTTGGGACCGAGAATGTCGGAAGATGTGACAAGCTTGCCAGTGACAGTTGAGACCATCTCAACAGGTCCTGAGGGAGGGAAAACATCCATGCCAACCATGGACTGCTCGTAGTCCTCAGCGACAGCCTCCATGTGGTGCGAGTGGTATGCAGTAGAGACCTTGAGGAATCGAGCAAAGACAGATTCCTTCTTCAAAGTCTCGCCCAGGGCAGCTAGAGCAGGTCGGTCACCCGAGAGGGTGACGTTGGCAGGGCTGTTGATGCAGGCAACCGAGATGCGACCGAGAGCAGGGTCAACGGCCTCAATGTGAGCTTTGACATCATCCTCAGACAGACCGACAGCCATCATGGCGCCATCGGCCTCTGGGAGCCTCTTCTGCACCAAGGAGGAGTAGCGACCACGGTAGTATGCAGCCTTGAGAGCCGAAGCCGTAGGCAAGATACCAGCAGCATAAGCGGCAGCAATCTCACCGCTAGAGTGACCAATCACCTTCTGAGGCTTGATGCCCCAGCTGGCCAAGAGGTCGATCAAAGCCAGCTGAAGAGCAGTGCAGGCGGTCTGACTGATGAGAGACTCGTTGATGCGAGATGCCGCCTCATCCTTGTTCAATTCATCTGCTCCAATTAGTTTGTGTCTACATTGGTCATATGTGGGATGGGATTACTTACCAATAAGAGACCACTCAGCGCCGAGACTCTTGACAAACTGATCGGCGTGCTTCAAGCGCTGCTGGAAGAGAGGGTAAGTCTGAGCGAGCTCGCGACCCATGGCGAACCACTGCGCGCCTTGGCCAGTGAAGACAAAGGCAATTTTGAGCGGATTGAGAGAAGCGCGCACAGGCTTCTGTCGGGTGGCAGCCACCTTCTCGACGAGGTCGGGCAGGGAGTGAGCGATAAGGAACGACTTCCAGGGAAGCATGGTTCGGCGGCTGCAGAGAGTGTAGGACAGGTTGTCCATGAAGGCTTCCTCATCTGCTTCGACTCGCTGGGCGAGGTGCTCGGCGTACACTGCACCGCTCTTACCACCGATGTTCTCCTCGTGGGTAGACCACATGAAGACGCGGTGGCGCTTGGCGGGGGATAGAGCCTGTCCATTGGCATCGTCGTTTGCAAACTCATGGGTAGAGTCCTGGAGCAAGAATGGCGTAGTCGAGTTAGTGATGGCAATGCCGCTCTCAAGGTCTAGCAAAGGCCTGGGAGCCGTTCGGTGGGCTGCCCGGAGACCGCGCCCCTGGAGATAGTGAAGCGAGTCATCCAGAATGACGTGGCCGTTGGTGCCACCGAATCCAAATGAGTTGACACTGATTCGGCGCTGTCCCTGGGTAGGCCAGGGCATGGCTGTGGTGGGGACGCTCAGGTTCCAGCCGTCGAAATCAATCTGAGGGTTGGGTGTCACGAAGTTGGTGTTGGGGGCAATAACACCGCGCTCGAGAGACAGGACGGCCTTGATCACACCAGCGAGACCACTGGTTCCCTCAGTGTGTCCAATGTTGGTCTTCACACTGCCGATGTAGAGAGGCAGCTTCTCACCATTCTCGTCAACAGGTCGATGAGGGCTAAAGGTCTTGCCAATAGCACCAGTTCTATTACTAGTTAGTACTTGTGTCTCACCTGTCATAGTCGGTAGTAGACTTACTCAAGAGGGTCTCCGGCCTGTGTTCCGGTTCCGTGGGCCTCGAAATAAGAGGTGGTTGCAAAGTCAAGACCTGCATCCTTGTAGGCCGTCTTGATCAACTCCTCCTGGGCCTCCCGCGAGGGAAGCATGATACCAGAAGTCTTTCCGTCCTGGTTGCATGCAGTTCCTCGGATGACAGCTCGAATGGTGTCGTTGTCGCGGATGGCGTCGCCCAGAGGCTTCAGGATCAGACAGGCGATACCCTCACCACGTGAGTAGCCGTTGGCGCGGGCATCGAAGCTGAAGCACCGAGAATCGGGACTGAAGAAGTGCATATTGGACATGGCAGTGATGACGTCCGGGTTGAGAATCAGGTTGGTCGCGCCGACAACGGCACGGTGACTCTCGCCGGATCGCAAGCTCTGGCAAGCCAAGTGGAGGGCGACAAGACTGCTGCTGCAGGCCGTGTCAAGGGTAAGACTGGGTCCCTTGAGATCGTAAAAGTAGCTGATGCGGTTGGAGAGAATGGCGGCTCCGTTTCCAGTCATGGCGTAGATGGGGACAGTTTCGGGATCGCGGTCAACGATTTCGTAGTAGTCACGAGAGAAGCTGCCGACGTAGCAGCTGGTATCAGACCCAGCCATATCATCCAGGGTCATTCCACCACTCTCCATGGCCTCGTATACAGTCTCCATGAGGATGCGCTGCTGGGGGTCGATACTCTTTGCCTCGGTAGGAGGGATGGAGAAGAAAGATGCGTCGAAGGCGGCCACATCTTGCTTCAGAAAGTGACCTCCCCTGGCGTTGGTCTGTTGATGGTCAGTAAGGATCCAGTATCTCGTTTAGCCGAAGGGTTCATACGTTACCACCGCGTTCTCCGTCAGGGTGCCAGAAGGCATCAATGTTCATGCGATCCTTGGGCATCTCGCTCCAAGCGGCTTCCCGGTTAGCGCAAAGCTCCCAGAGCTTGTCAGGGGTGGTTGCAGTTCCGGGCAGTCTACAAGCCATGCCGACAATGGCAATGGGCATGGACTTGTCCTGTGCAAGGACAGCCTGGACAAGGTTCTCTGGCATAGCGCTGCCGTTGTTGCTGTTGTTGCTGGTGAAGGAAGGCATTTTTAAATGATGGAAAGTCGTCTGTTTTGAATGAGACAGGAAAGTTGAATGTTGGAGTGGTGGGAAGACTGAAGAAGATGATACTTGTTGTTGAATGCTGAGCTGGTTGTTGAGCTTGGATTGGAATTGATTGCTCGGGCGCTTTCAGCATCTAATATAGCACCCTCGATTAAACTATCATGGAGTTGGATATTCTTAGTGTTACTACAAAATCCAAAAGTCGTCTACGTTTCCACCTGGAGCCGGTGAGTTTCGTCCATGATTGTTCACGCCGTTTCACGATGCCAACAAGTCGTGGAGTTGCAAGGTGCTGAGCGGAGGGTTGTCAGCTTCCTGCGCCTCGCCTGTGCCCCCAAGCTGAACGGGTGGTTAGGCAAATGCGAATAGCCTCATCTCGGCGGGCGGCCATGCACGGAGAGATGTGGCTGTACAATCTTTCCGTCCATCATCCATCATGCAGGTCCGAAAACAGAACATTCCGCAGTAAGGCTGATGCCGATGCATGTTGGCTCTTTGCGGGCCGCGTCTCGGCGGGTTCAGGTGCACGCGCTTATTCGCTCGGTGGGTTTTGGCGGCGCAAATTCAAGCGCGATAAGCCTGGACCAACGATAAGCCGCGAAACAGCTGGATTTAGCAGTGGGGTCGAGTCCTACAAGCGACAAAAAGCGGCCCACTACGCTCAGCATCAGGTTGTTCTGTTCTAACCAACTTCCGATACTCACGCAGAACGTTCAACACTTTCATTCTGTGTTGTTACAGTATTTTTTTTCTTTTCTTTTCTTTTTTTTCAACTATCACCATTGACTTCAATTTTGAGCTACCTTCTACATCCAAGATGAGAGTCCTCTGCTTGCATGGTGCTGGCACCAACTCCAGTGTAGGTTATGCTTGGCCTCAAGAACACCAGTCGCTAACTGCATTGCTAGGTTCTGGATATCCAAACTGGTCAGCAGAGTCCGCGTCTATGCCAAGTGTATGCACTAAAAAGATTTAGGTCCAATCCGCGAAGCACTTGGTTCAAATGCCACCTTTAACTTTTACGATGGATTCTGCGAGGTCGACCCAGTGGAAGGTGAGTCCTCCATCCAAGCACGTTGCGTATTGAACAGGTTTAATTCGATGGAGTAGAGATTAAAAACTTTTTCGCCGGTCCATTTTACACCTGGTACTCTCCTGGTCTAGGCGGTCATACCCTTGAAGAAGCCAAAGCCGATCTCATGGACCTCATTGAAGCTGAAGGCCCATTTGATGCGTGCATGGGCTTCTCTCAAGGTTGTGCTCTGCTCGCCGCCGTCATCATGGATCACCAAGTGCGAAACCCCTACGGGCCAAACCTTTTCAAACTCGCCATTTTCATCTGTGGTGGCAGTCCGCTGCTTGTCACCAAGTCGGTTGAGGAAACCAACCTCGACTACCAGCCAAGTGTCGATAGCATGTCCTACTTGACAGAACCATGGCTTGGACCGTATGTGCCTGGGCACGAACCACAGGAAGATGAGCAGTGGAACATCTTCCGAGCACAAAAGGTCAACGATGCTGGCTTGACCATTAGAATTCCCACCGCGCACATCTATGGCGCCAAAGACCACACAGTGAAGGAGAGCCTAAATTTGCGGGACATGTGTGACCCGCGAAGGCGAGTGGAGTTTGATCACGGCGGAAAGCACGAGGTCCCCAGAGCTCCACGACTTGTGCAACAAATGGCCATGACAATCAGACGGGCAATTGACAAAGCCATGACTGATCACTAAGCACGTAGTTTTTGCTTGAAGGTTGGATGTACTGGATTTTCTTTGTAGACAAGAATGGATAGCAATAGCACAGATATACTGAATGAATAGAATGACTTGGACCCCAAACTTATTTGCGTTTGTGGTTTATTTCGGGCCCATCCTTCCATTTCTGACATGCACTTTTCATCTTGCAACCCGCTGCGATGCTGAGCTATGGATACTTTTCGCCTTCTTAGTGACTACCTAGGGTTAATCCTCCAAATCATCTCCCAATATGTACTGGGCGCGTCGCATTTTTACGATTATGTAGCAAAATCACGAGCTAGTAAAACATAAGTATTTTACACATATTTCCTTTCGAATGGCACCCAGATATTGTAAAATCGTTCAATTCAAATACAAAACACGAGACTGTCTACAAAGATAGGGTACATTGAATGCCAAATTTCCATTCAACCACACATTCAGCCTACTCAAACATTCTTCTTTCTCTCGCTGTAGCGCACTATTCACTCGTCAGTATCTGCAAAAAAAGAATCTGGACCCATACGACATACCTGGGAAATCTTCTATGGCCTCTTTTGGGTGTGGAATCCACCAGTCGAACACCCTTAGCGCCCAGTTACGCAGCCATGCTTTCCAGGACGAGTCGCCGGCCTCGAATGTCATTCTCTGTGCCATCATGCTCTGCCTGGCACCATCGAATCCATTCTTTAGCATTTCTCTTTCGTACTCTGCAAGGCGAGGCGTGAGCGACAGGTCTGGTCGGTGTTCGGCGCCTGCTTTCAGGGCTTTGGCGAGCGAAATAGCGTCGGTGATGGCGCTGCTGGCGCCTTTTCCGAGATATGGAGACAAACTATTCATTCTGTCAGCTATTTCCCCTCGGACTGCATTAAGATGGGCAGTAAATAACTGACCTGTGAGCAGCATCACCCAAAAGAGTCACTCTGCACGTCTCCCATGGTTCAATCGGATCCTGCGTCTTGATATGCGACACATATGCAGAGCTTGGCACACTCAGCGAAAGCAAAGACCGCAGGAGCGGGCTCCAGTTTCTAGCCCTGGCGAGACACTCGTCCTTGAGCTCCTCGGGCGTCATTTCGTCGGGGTGCTTGCTCTGGTTCTCGAATTCGTTCGTGTAGCAGCCCATGCCAAACATGAGAAACGAATCGGCCGGGTCAATCTTTTCGAGGTCGTATGGGCCGTATGGCTTCTTGCGGTCTTTGTAGTAGGTCACGACCATTGAGCGACGGGGCGTCATTGCCTAGACCGGTGTTAGCGAATACATCCATGGTTTTAATTGATGGATTTACATACCATGCAGCCAGAACTCCAGGGAATCATAGCCTCAGTCTCGGGAGTAAATGGCGCTTTGAAATACACCACCGTTAGGCCGCACGCAGTCCTGGTGCTGTCCGGCAGCAGCTGCTTTCGCACTCTGGAGCCGGCTCCATCAGCACCAACCAGCAAATCGCACTCGATTTCTTCGCCGTCGGCAAAGTACACTTTGATGGGTCCATCCTCATCCTCAGGCTCTTCATACGATTCAAACTTTTTGCCAAACCTGACAAATTCGTCTGCATCGTGCAAGAGGGCCTCGCGGAGTTTCCATCGCGAGACCGAAGCCATGTCCCGCGACTGCTGCAGATCCAGGCGGCAAATGAGGTCGCACTTCTCATTCATCAGCCCCACGCGGTTGCCGTGGGCCTTAGGCACACCAATGGAGTCGCCAATCAGATCCGCAACGGGCGCAGCGACATGGCTGCGCAGATTATCGAGAATTGCGGGCTGGACGAGGATGCGGAAACCAACAAGCGTGTTGGACTCGGTGCCGCCCCGGGAGCCGCGCTCATACACGGTTACTTCAAAGCGAGCATCCTGGTGAAGAATCTGGGCCAACGCAAGGCCACCGGGGCCAGCACCGATAATGGCAACGCGGAAGGGCACTTGTTCAGACATTGTTGTCTCCATTCAAGAAATGCGTGGCAAACAAAAAAAAAAAAACTGCCTGCTTTGATGGTTCCTTTTTTTTTTCTCTCGTTTTCGGCTTCTACTTGGCCCTCATTAACTATTACTGACGCAATCACAGCCTCATTTACATAGCCGTTCCCCCTCGGAGGGATGGCTGCGGGATAAGCTGATCTCTCGGCGGGTTTCCCCTGTCGTCAGGCGACTGGACGGCGCAATAGACAAAGAGGTCAGCCCAGCCCAGCAGGCAGCGCGCTGGCTGCGGATCCCCGGGTCGGACTTCGGATTTCGCCCGCACGCCGTAAGCCCTTGTCTCGTCCAACGCCGACCTCAGCCAACATAAGGGAACGCAATGCAAGTGTTTATTGTGACGTTCCCTTTTGGAAAAGAGAAAACTTTTTGAAACGTTCACAGAAGCTATGCTAGAGCGCATCCGCCCGACGCAATGGTTCGACTTTCCTCAGAAACAATGCAGCAGCGCCGTTCATTCGACACAGTGCACCGCCGGTCGACTGAAACGTTGGAGCAGCTCTCCGAAGTCAGCAGTCTCTCCAGCACCGCGCCAAGCGTGCAACCTCCCGCTGCTGCCTCGTATTTCTGGGATGATTTGGCTGTGGTGCTCGCTTGGGAGACAGACTTTGTGCTGCCTCCCTTGGAGCTCCCGCACAACACCAGCAGCGAGGCCCTGGTTCTAAGCCAGCCGCCCCAGCTCGAGAGTTCCAGTTCTGGGTCGCTGCGCATGGCATTGGGTGTATTTGGGTATGATCTCCTCTGCAGTAGTGTTGCATCATGCATCATGCATTTTGTTGTGTTCTTTTCTCATATGTGACAGACTTTGGATATGCCTGTTCATGTCGGCCTTGGAGACAACCATTGTCTCCACAGGGTTGCGCACTATATCCGATGACCTCGATGGTCTTGCACAGTCCAATTGGGTCATTGTGGCCTACCTACTCACATACAATGGCAAGTAAACCACGCAAGACATGTACTGAATAACCTCACCTAACATGTCTTTCATACATACAGGCTTTCTACTTTTATTCTCCAGAATGACCGACATCTTTGGCCAGAAAACACTCCTCATTACTGCTCAGGTCATCTTCTTGATCTCTTCTATTGCCTGTGGTGCAGCACACACAATGCTCCAACTGTAAGGCCTATTATGGCACTATTTGGCAGTCACTAACATGTCGGCCAGCATCGTCTTTCGGGCTTTCCAGGGTCTAGGCGGATCCGGCATCTACGCCACCGTCTTTGTCATTATCACCAAGATTATCACAGTTGACAAAGTCGGCATGTACACGGGTATTCTAAGTTCAGTCTTTGCACTGGCTAGTCTTCTGGGACCCATCCTTGGAGGTGTCATTGTTGACAATACGTCATGGCGATGGGTATTTTTTATCAAGTAAGAAAGCCTCACTTGTTGTGTAATAGAGCTAGACTAATTATGGTAGTGGCCCTGGTATCGTCATCTCTCTCGCTCTCGTCATTTTTGCAATTCCCAATGGCACTGGGAATCAAAAGGTGTTCAACAAGGCTAATCTGCAGCGAGTCGACGTTGTCGGAGGCTTCTTGTCCCTCGCATGGCCAATCTTGTTGGTATTCGCGCTTGAAGAAGCCGGAGATGGGTATGCCTGGAGCGATGGCCTCATCGTCGGAACTCTTGTGGCCAGTATAGTTGGGCTCATCGCCTTTGTTGTCTACGAGGTGTGGGTGCAGCGCCGACCCAAGATGGAGCCGATTTTCCCGATGCGATTACTAAGAAGCACGACTCTGTCGCTCAACTTATTGTGCGTACAATTCCTACTAGCAAACCCATCTAATAAATTATTGTAGAACCGTTTTTGCGCTAGGTGCTTGCTTTTACCCGGCTATTATTTTACTCCCTCAGCGCTTCCAAGCCGTCAACGGACTGTCGGCTTTGGACGCCGGTATCAAAATGCTTGCCTTTACACTGGTATCTCCCACTTTTTCCATGGTCTGCGGTATGGTGCTCTCGAAAAAGGCTCCTGCTGCGCCTATTCTACTGATACTAGGCTCAATTCTAACCGCTGTCGGGATGGGTTTATTGAGCAGCCTGCCTCATTCTGGGTCTGTGCCCGCCTTGGCTTATGGGTATGAGGTCATTCTCGGAATCGGGCTAGGCATTATGATGCCGGCACTCGTGTTTCTTTTAAAGGTCGAGTTTGATGATGAGGATTTAGGTACGTCTCGAGTGGCCTATATCCAGCAGTATTTTCTCTTGACTAACAACGAAAGCCGCCGTCATGGGTGCAAACAACACGATCCGTACCTTGGGCGGCTGTGTCGCTCTCGCCGTTTCGTCGACTGTGCTCCACACGGATTTGAATGAAGAACTGGCCCGCTTTTTGACGCCGGACCAAATCACATCCGTGCTCAGCTCATCAGAGTCCATAAATTCGCTCTCCGACTTTCAAGCCCTGATGGTGCGAGAAGCTTATGGCGCGAGCTACGACAGACAGTGTCAAGCTCTGTTGGCCTTTGCAGGATTGGGCGTCATCGCAGCACTGCTGTTGGGTTTGGCATGTAGAAAGTTGCAGAGCAGAATGGCAACTGTCTGGGAGCGACAGCGATCACTACGATCACAACGATCAATGAGATCACGACGGCCGTCACAGAGATCGCGGCCATCACAGAGATCTCGGCCGTCTCAACGTTCGCGACCGTCGCAAAGAACTCACCCGTCGCAGCAGTCATCGCAACGGTCACGGCCATCACAACGGTCAAAGCCATCGCAGCGCTCAAAAGCTGCAACAAGATTCCCAGTGGTACCGATGTCACAAACACCAATGTCGCAGCCGTTGCAGCGATCACGAAGCCTTCCTTAGATACATACTAGTCTAGATTGACCTCTTCAGAACACAATTGTACCCCTCACGGGGATGGATTTTACTTAGTAATGTTTTTTACCGAATATAGTTTGTTACATGTGTATTTTTAGTCTCAATCCAGGCGAGTAACCGACACTTGGATATGATTTGCTCGGTGATATATGATAAAACTTGAGTATTTCTATCCGCACACATACATTTTGCTATTTGCACACACAAATCCATTCAACTGGGACTTTTCTGCAGCCTTTTTTTCGGGAAATAAATAAATAAAATAAAATAATTAAATAAATAGATAATCTTTTTTATTTTATTTTATCTGTAAATAAATAAGTTACATAATTTATGTGTGCAAATAGCAAAAATGATGTGTGCGAATAGGAATACTTTAAAAAATTTTAATGGCATAATTTGGTGACCCCGCCATCCCACACAGTCGATTTAAGTATATT
The DNA here is from genome assembly GCA_017140755.1 of Calonectria hongkongensis. Taxonomy (NCBI): domain Eukaryota; kingdom Fungi; phylum Ascomycota; class Sordariomycetes; order Hypocreales; family Nectriaceae; genus Calonectria; species Calonectria hongkongensis. Next base: position 3,668,762 of record JAACJA010000001.1, read on the forward strand.
CTATTAGTGCAGGGCACAGCCAAGGTGAGCACTTTTGGTGGTGATTAAAGTGATTGTGCTCACCCAGGAAGTGAGAGAGTTAAAAGAGCGTCCTTTCTCCTGCCCTTCTTATCTGGTTCCAGGGTAGGTCGGGCTATAACAGCCGTTATGCTAATTACGTTAGCAGTATATTCTGGCTCCAGAAAATATTTCCACGATCTAATTACTAGCGTAACACATGCTAGAAATGTACAAAGAATAATGGCAACTTCGATGAATGTAATGGTTAAGATTTGTATTTGTAAAAGAACTGTTTTGCTGCATTCCGCGGGATGCGTGAGTGGGATGGGTTTATTCCGATTCGGACGTCTATTCTTAGCATGGCTCCAAGCTATGGTGGACTAATAGCTTGGCATGACCAATACTAAGCACAACCAGAATTTCCTTAATGGGAATTATCAAATCAGTCATTCTAATCCATTCTAACATATAAATTCAATTCGTTTTTTGCTGCGTATGTCTTCCACGTTCCCTGTTGTTTCCCTCGTCGTTGTTAGATTACCCTGGAACACTGAAGCATGCGACCAGGACCCCCGCCAGCGATCGCGGATGAGCAGCTACACACCATGTATCTCACGAATCTCCAATGAATTGACAAAGCAGGCTTGGCCAATGCATTATGATAGTTCGTATTGTCCTAGATCGGGAGGAAAACAATTGGTTATAATGGGGGATTGACCGGCTGCTTCCGCTGACCAAGAAGTCTAGTTCGTATTAACCCTGCCACCTGAACGATTCCTGTGGGTCGGTCAAAGCGGCCCCGTCTGCCAGAGAATTTCTATCGACGTTCCACGAATCAATTTGTATCCTCGGATGCATAACCGAACATAGTTTAAATTTTCTCGTATCGCCCCTGAGCCACCTACCCTTGTGATCATCATGCGATTTTCCGGGCTCGTCTAACCCAAGCTTCTCGAGTTGGACCGCAACACATATAAACCAGTCAGTAGTAGATAGCAGCTAGGAAAACCTGTTAATTCCAGTTTTACATCCTTCACTCACTCGGTTTCTGCATCATGCTTCAACGTTACTTGTGGGCTTCGGCTCTGCCTGCATTGTCCAGCGCAGCGGTTCTCGACCTGCCAATAATACTTGACAATAGCTATGTAAGTTAGTAAAGCAAGACTTTGAAGCATGCTAATAGTCGTAGAATTTGGTAAAATTCGACATTGGAACTCCCCCACAATCATATCGTCTTTGGTTTGATACAGGAAGCGCCACTTCTTGGGTCACGGACGAACAATGCGCTAAGGAGTGCCCCAACATCTCAGGGTAAGTACCTCTACCAACAGCGACAAGACGTCATGTACTCATCAATCAGATACAAGCGAGTTGGGTACAACTTGACAGAGTCCTCCACTAGTAATCAGACTGGGCTATGGGGAACAATCGATTACTTTGGTGGCAGTACCGGAGGACCGGTCACGACCGACATCATGCGAGTCGGTAACGTGAGCTGGACGCAGCCTTTTCTCGCCGCTTGGCAAACGAGCTGGTCGAATATTCCAGGTGACGGCTTCTTGGGTTTGGCATTCAACAGCATCATTGTCAGCGAAGCCGACACTGTCATGACATCCCTAATGCCCCAACTCGACGAGCCGCGGTTCGGAATCTACTACAGCCAAGGGAAGGATCAAGGCGTCCTGACCTTGGGAGGTTCCAAGGAGTCGGAATATGTAGACGGTGAGTTGACCAAGATTCCCATCGTTGGGCAGAATGGTGTCTACGACGTCTGGGCTTCTACCATCTACTCTGCGACGGGTTCGATAAAGAAGGGTGAAGAAACGGTGAAGACGGAAACATCCTTCAACAAAGGGAGAGTTGTCTTTGATACAGGGGCCGGGCGAATCTCTCTCGCTAAAGGAACACTGGAGGGAGTTTATGAATCGATTGGGATGAACTGGACCGACATTTGGGATCATGGTTACATACCCAAATGCAGCGATTTCAATTCATCCTGGTCCGTGTCATTTTCATTTGGCGACGGCACAAGCGAGCCGGCCGTGGTGACATTAACGGGAGACCAACTCGCATTGCCAGGCTTCGCAAACCGCGAGGACGCATGCTGGCCGCCTTTCGATCAAGGCGATTCGGAAGGCTTTACTTTGATTGGTAAAGCGTTCCTCCAACACTTTTACACTGTCTGGGATTTTGGTTCAAAGACCGAGGAATCGTTCGCACCAACGCTTGGCATTGGAAAAATTAAGGCGAGCTTGTAAACCAGGTACAATATGAAATTATAATGGTTCTTGTTCTCTGCTATCTATTAGATCCTCTCGAATTCCACAATTGATACTTGAAAGTGTTGCGTAGTATTGTGACAATCAATATATGAGCCAGAATTGCAATGGGCACGAGCGGAGTGCTCCTTTCTTTACCTTATCCAGCAATGTGACATGTCGTCTGGATTTAGTCGACTAGTAAAACTTACCTCATTGAATTAGCTCGCCTTATTTACCATGTATTTCCGATATCCCCTACAACTTACTGAATGGGAAATATTATTCACGATTAATTCCTGTTGAAAAAGAACTGATAGCGCGGAAGGGCTGCAGCAGTACAATACGAATCAACAGCAAGTATGGGTCACATTATGTACAAGCGAGTTTGGGGCGGAGAATCAACGCTTTTTTGCTTTTCCGGAACCTGATTTATATGATGAATAAAAGGATCTTGTCGTTTAGCTTGGAACATGAATCTTGATTTCTGGCCAATGGTTACAAATGTCGACGCATAACTCTCTAAAACCCGCCCGTCCTGTGGGATCGAATAAAGTACATGATAAATACTGTAGAAAATTAGCATATACCTAAGATATCCAAAACATCGAAGGATAGAGAGAATTAATCTATCAGAAAACTGTCCTTCGTTATCGTACAAGATTCCTTCGTAAATCCATACTGTGGGCATGAAAATTACAACACTCACACAAGGCCTTGCTCGAATTTGCGCTTATCATGGCTTGCAAGTGTCGCACACTTCTTTGATGCAGCCGTTTACAACGTAATAAGGGGATTGAGTATTTGTGTCTGAGCACCAGCCGATGCAGTTCCCGAGGCTATTGCCGCCACTTGGGTCGTTGCATCTTGCGGCAATAGCAGGTATCAAAACAATAAGCGCATATATAGACTTCATTTTAAAGCCTGGAGGTGAAATGAAGCGATGTTCTGGAAAGGTGTGTGTAATTGAAGTGGTATAGCTGGCGTGGGTGAAATAAAAAGCTGGCAAATAATTTTAGTTGGGAAATAACTGGGTTTAAGTACTTTTCCGTTCTTCGCAGGCTTCTATTCCTCTCGGAAAATTATGCATTGAGATAGATAAATTATTCTGCACGTGGTCAATATTTTGGGGCCAATTTCGGATTCGTAGGAAATGCTGAGAGATCCAAGCTTCATAAAGTTTCGGTTCGCTTTCTCTTGCCCACTTTGTTTTGGAGCCCCAAGATGGCCGATGTGAGAATCTTCCAAAAGAGGAAATTGGCCGTTTCATATTTTCATGTCAAAGACACACGGTGATCTTAGCGAATACAAAATCACAACTTGACGCATGTTGAACGTCCTAACATGAAAGCCGTCACATTGAACCACAGACCATCGTCTGTGCCACGTCAACATTAAACGAGCCATCACTGCGGACCCCTCAAACCTGCTCTATTTCCGCCTCAGGCACTGACAAAAAACTCGTACAAGAGTGACCGTGCATAACACCAGGAGTCTCATGCAACAGATGGCTAGGATACAGGTATGCGAGATTAGAGTGGCAAGTGGTGGCCTACCCTCTCTAAAATAGCCGAATTACTTAGAATCAAAAAATAACTAAGGCTTTTTATACGAGATTAGGAATCAGATATCTCGCTGAATGGTAACTTATTGTAATTCATAATAAATGCGTTGCCAATATCGATTGAGTGTTTTGTTATGACTTGCGTCTCATCAGGCGGTCACCAGCGGCAGAACGAGCAACTCACTCCGTAACGAAGTCCAGGCCAGCCACATTTCACACTTGTTGCGGAGGCAACGACGATAGCGAAGTCATATATCTGTTCATGGCTTCCATTAGTATTCCCTGTTCAGCATGTTTGTCTTGAGCGATGCATAGAGCGTCGACCCAAATATGTTGGAAGCCTCAAGATTTTAGATGCAACATCGAATCTTCGATTGTCCCATGAACTTGCAGACCACAGCGCCTCATTTCCCCAATTACTTTTACTTGGCTTTTACAAGTTTCAGCTCTTGAAGCCTTCTCTAGATGGAGCTAAGGGCTATGTATTTTTATATTGAGAGTTGAATGTCATCCAAGGTGACGATACAAATTTGCGCAACGTCAACGATGCGGGGCTGCTGATGCCTATTCTGTATTTATGCAGGCCATTTCACAAGCGAGTTCATAGAGATTTCGATCCAACGTTTTATTCATTGAAGGACCATCGACGGCCACCAAAAGCCATGACATCAACCCCAGGCCTGTGAGGTCGCCATGAACTAAAAATAAAATAAAATAATCATATCTCACGTTTCGGTCATATAGTTGCTGTTATCCCAGTATAAGCCATGAAGACCAAGCTAAATCTATTAGAAGAAACGAACAGGGAGTTTATTTACATTATTCTCCATACTTTGCAGCGTTCCCTGCCGCTTAGAACTACTTTTTACCCCTTCTGTTTGGGAATTATCTGAGGACTGGATGCGACAAAATAATTATGATCGAGAGAATGACTAACATACGGCCGGTTCAATCCCGTCTCTGAAGATCGATCATAAACCCTTGCAAGTCACTCCGCATTCTACATTTTGACCAATCTACGTGCTCATGCCAAATAATGCGATTATAGAATGCCTATGTCCCTTAGATGGACAAACGACGACTAAAGGCTCAGGGGGTAAATATGTTCGCCATAATACACTTATGGGGCAAACCTTATGTCAAATGCGTTGACTTTCAGATCTAGCACTGTGCCGTGACCAGGTAACAATTAGCGTTTATAAACCCAGGTGCGCAACTCCCGCATCACGAAAATGACAAGTGAGTCATAAATACCCGATTAAAGTTTCTTTTGATAGTTAATCTCCACATTAAGAAATGCAATTTATCTTCACATATGGCTGATGGTCAAGTTAGGCGAGCCGGACGAAAGGCTAGCTCGCTTCTGGTCAATCTTGTCGGCAAAGGCAGCGTTCTTTTTAAATTACAAGCAATTGCTAGACGTGTCTGGTACCATACGAAATCAAACGAAGGCTGATAAAGCTAGCTGGAAGGTAAAATGCGATGAAGCCTCTAAGCTTCAAGCGGGAAGAAAGGCGATCGATCGGCTTGCACACAGCGAATGCTGGAATGCAGGCCCATTATTAACCCCGGCAAGATATGTTCAAGATCCTCGATCGGGCTTGAAGATTGCCAATTTTGACAGAAGTCTTCTTAGTGAAAACCTTCCTCGGAGAATCTAGACAATATCGGTATAGCGGAGCCTTAGCTTGTATGTAGGTTTTTGACTAGTTTTAACCTTGATACAAGATCGTATCATGACCGGGGATTTTGCTGTTCTCTGAATAAAACTGATTACAACGCCTGATCACTGGACAATGATACAGCGATGAAAACCTCCCAGTCTATCGATCTAGCCATCGAGAACTATCTATGCACCTCATCGCCTAGGAAGGGTCTTTATAGAAAATATCAGAACATTTTGCGTTTCAAAATTCCGATCCTAGATTGCCGTAGATTCTAAATTGAGAAGAGCTTATACTTTTTCGACAAGAATGAGCTTTCAGTCAAAATTAGCCAAAATACAAATAGCCCCTTAGCCACCGACCCCTCCTGACATCAAATCATGAACTTTCTCGTGCTCATTTCTTGTGACTTGAATCTGCCTCCAATTAATCCCATTACAGCAAAAGCATTCCGTCACGAAATTGTTCTTTCAGAACACCTCCAAACCCCTCGTGATCCGAGGCCGTTTCCATTGGTTCAAACATGAAAGATATTTCGGAAACCGCATATATTGTTAGTGAGAGTGTCCAATTTATGCCAATCGCACAGGTACTGATGGTATTCTCAGGTTTGGACATGGGTACTTGCAGGTATAGCCCTATTTTTTGTGGGTGCCCGTCTGTTCGTGAGGACTTGGAAACGGCAGTGGAGCTACTGGCAGTCTGAGATGTGGCTCGTTCTCGCAACTGCAGATTATGTTGCCCTTGTGATTGGCACTACATATATGTGGGTACATCATTTGGATGATATTGGAGGTTATGAGAATGTGGGATATAACAAGGTGCGTTCCCATCTCATCTGATGTGCATTCACTGACGTGTTAATAGTGGCAATGGGCTACTATCTTTCTGAGTGAGATTGGTTACTATTTTCCGAGGTTCAGTCTTCTTGCGTTCTATAATGAACTTTTTCCCATATCAGAAGAAAGGCTTAGAAGATGCCTGTACGGCGTGGTTGCTTTCAACATTTTATCATTTCTAGTTGCTGTTTTTGCGAATTTATTTTGGTGTGGAGTACCCATATCCAAAAACTGGTCTGTCAATCTCTACTTAACATACAACTTGCAGTTCTGACTCATTTTTAGGTACTTGACCAACGACACAGACTGTGCCTTGTTCCGCACCGTAGAGGTTTTCAAGGTTACCTGGCCATTCAACCTTGTGTCAGAAGTACTTGGTTAGAAGACTGCATCTTCCCATAATTATTCCCATACTAATATACTCCACAATAGTGTTTATATTACCCTTCGGGATGCTTAGACGATTAACAAAAGTCCCTACGCGTGAAAAGGTAGCAGTGACCTGTCTCTTTGGTATAGGGATCATATCGATTGCACTCACCTCTGTAAGATTTGCTTTTGCGATGGGGTCAATCTTTACATTCTCGACTAGTAAGTTTTGCTTTATTTTATATCACGCCACATATGCTCACACAATACAGTTGTCGTTGGCTGTGCAGAGGTAGTTGGCCAAATTGTCGTGTGCGCAGCTCCTGCACTGCGACCATTGCTTCCTTTCATTACCGGTGGTTTCACCAAACTTGCAACTTTGGTAACCGGTAAAACTACGACACATGACGATGAAACGACCCTTAATGGCTCCTACAGTGCAGGAATGAACCATGATGATAAAAACCAGCGAGGCGATGATAATATGCCTGAACTTGCTACATGGCATGATGGAGGCATGGATGACCTCGAATCATCTCATTCGGAAGTAAAGGTGGAGACTAAGAGCCAGTCGTAGAATGTTAGTAGATTGGCAAATGCAATTGCCAATGGCGTGTAATATTATTGCCATCTGCACAATGCGTGATGGCCAAATCCTGCGCGTTAAATGCCGAAGGAAATAATACAAATATGTTAGAGAGGATGGCTAAAGGAATGGATAAGTTATAACTACTATTAGAGGTGTACCTCATATATCAGAATTGAGTGTATGATGATGCAGTTCTGCAGGGCAGCTAGGCGAACAGACTATATCTGTTAACGAGCCCTCTCTCAAAACAGTGACGGCTGTATCGCTAATCCCGCATTGCGCGGAATTCCCAAACCCGTGATATAGACAAATCAGAATCACCCTATTTCGCAATCACACGTGATATTATATACTGATTTCCTTTTTCACAGCGGGATTGCCTCCATTTCCTTTCCACATATTATCCTCATTTCGCCCACTTCGGATCACGTTTCCCATCACCACGTTTCATTTGATGAACTCTCAGGGAGCTCAGCAGTATTATCGATGATCATTGGGTCTTTCAAGTTCAAAGTCCCCTCTGATGAAATTCAATGACTTAAAGTTATTGGGGGCTTCTATTAAGAAATTTGCCTTGATGTGGAATAGGAGAGTGAACTGGGAGTGTTGCGCATCACTCCAGCACATATAACCATAGCTCTTGAAAATATGGTATGCCGTCTACTCTCCTATATCTAAGTTAATGGGCATTGAATTGGTACTCTGGTCAGTGATGACGATTAAATATGCCAAGGGTAGACTTCGTATCCACTGTTTCAACGACCAATATCAGCTGAGAATCCCAAGTTTCAGGTCGGTCGCTGGCGCAGAATCCCGGACCCTAGCGCGGAAAATTCCATTGCCGTCAGAATTGTACATCTGCATGGGCGAATGGCTGCCCCTTGTACTTTTTTCCTCGTCGTGCATGGTTATTAATAATAAAAACTCTATGGCCACTGCTTGCCAAGAGCCCCACAAACGAGAAGGAATTGCTTCTCAGTCTCACAAATACGTAAATCGTCACTTCCGTTAGATGATAGAGAAGTCACAATTTTCTTTTGGCCCTGTACAGTCTCTAGATCATGCGAAAAGGAAAATCGGATCAATTGGCGAGAGATTGCCCATATGCTCAATACGCACCCGAATTTCTCCATATTCTGCATTAGAATAGGCATCCATGGCAAGAAGAGGTACAACTTAACCGTCCTTTAGAATTAGTGCAGGGACTCGTCGATCGAAAGATTTTAAAGTGACCGAACCGAATGCTAACTCGTAGACGTTCAATTTCTCGATCAGCTCTGTTCAACTGAGGCTAAATGCCTGACATCGTACGTTATTAACTGGAATGCCACCGAAAAGGATTCAAAAGTCCGATTGCCTCAATTGCAAAAGATTTTGATTTCATACCAAGGTGTACCGTTTCTCTCTGATGGTGAAGTTGTCTCTCACAGCTGAGCGGAGATTAATACGTGTCGATGTGGGGTAATCCAGATAAAAGTACACGCTTGGCTTTACTCTTAGTTGCGTTTCCTAGACGCGTGTTACTTTCTTAATTACCGATGTCGATATCCATTTAACACCGGATAAAGATTAAGTGTTCTTTTGGTTAGAGTGAATAATAATGCTGCAACCAACCCTTGTGCCCTACTAGTCCAAGCGAGCTACCCCTGCTACCAACGCGGGTTTTCCCCTCAAGGGGGAGATCGACAAGTGCTAAACCTTAGATGGTAACGAAAACTTGAAGAGCCTCCCCTGTAAAGTGCGAACCGAAAATGCGCCAACATAGTCGTAATCTGGTGAAAAGGTGTCGATGCTATTTTGAGCAATTCTATTTTTTTTTTTCCAAAATGCCCTATCGTAATAGAGAAAACTATCTTGATAGAGAAATTATTAAATGGTAAGCCCACAGACGATGATAATCTTCATTGCTGGATTCATCTCACTCACTTCTTCTCGATTTCTCTTTGCTGTAATTGGCCTTTTTCATTGGCGCAGAATTTAAGTTCTCATTCTCTCAACACCATGAAGTTCATTTCTGCGACCTCCGCTTTTCTCTTTGCTGCTGGCATATCGGCAGCGGCTCTTCAACGCAGAGATTGTACAAACCCTTCCGTGCGGAAGGAATGGCGAACTCTGACCCACGACGAGAAGTTGACCTACATCGACGCTGTGAAATGTCTTAAAGACACTCCATCAAATCTCGGGAACGTGACTTTGAGTAAATTCGACGACTTGGCCCATGCTCACTATCAACTGGACCCTGATGGTAGGTTTCGCTGCACCTCCTTTTGTATCACTAAGCAAGATTGACCATTAGTCCAGTTCACGGCGTTGCAAACTTTCTTCCATTTCACAGGTATCTGGTTCAAGCATTTGAAGACGCGCTGGCAGAACACTGTAACTACACCAGTGGTCTGTACTACTGGGACTGGGAACAGGACACGGGAGATATGTACAATGCGCCCGTTTTTGACCTTGTGTACGGGTTTGGAGGTAACGGAGACTCTTCTACTCGATGTGTAGTCGATGGTCCATTCGCCAACATGACTGCTTCAACCCCCGACACCCACTGCCTCCAGAGAAACTTCAACGAGACGGCTTTCGATGAAGACTCTGCCAGCTCGAGGGTAGCTGAAGCCTCTAATAAGACTACTTACGATGAATACCGGCGTTCATTCGAGAATGGGCCTCACAGGTCTGCCCACGGTGGTGTGGGAGGAGATATGCGACAAGGCTATTCTCCTAATGGTAAGATACATTCATGTTCTTCAACAGAATTCGAAATGTTTCCGCTGACTTGATTGACATAGACCCTATTTTCTATCTGCACCACACAAACGTCGACCGTATCTGGACGGAATGGCAGAACGTCAATACCAGCAGCAGACTCTACGACTATAGCGGAAACCGATACGTCGATAAGGATACCGTCGATGCAACCCTGGAGGATCCTTTGCCTGGTTACGCGGGAGTTCTTTCTGAGAATTTGATTATTTCAGACCTCATGGATAGCCAAAATGGCATATTCTGCTACATCTATGAGTAAAGAATAGCTTGCGGGAAAATAGTAGAGATATATATCTAAGCCCAACTACTTGGTTTTACAGAAAAGATATAACCCTGCACGGCGAAGAATTGTCTACCAAGCTAAAATATCAACAATAAGTGATCATACCCGACATTTCTCTTCCTCTGAATAGATATCACTGCAGCGGGCGCCATCTGTATTGTCCTTTCACGTGACCGTTTGAAATAGTCGAATCACGACCTGTTCACAGATGATTGGACGGTTCTGCCGCGATTGACCGCTCGAGGCGCCCAAAGGTGATAACACCAAAGGCCCCAGCCTGATTCTTCTTCAAGTCATGTGGCACACGTCCGGTCTATCTGCAAAGGCGCAGCTATTGCAAGTAACTGGCTCCTGATTTGATGCGGCATCCGCGATACCAGGGCTCATGGTAACCCAGATCCCAAACATCCAAGGTCCGATCCTCAACCACCAATCGACACAATGTCGAACCGAGTGCAACACGCTACGTTGAACGACCATGCCAGGTTGCATTTCGGAAACTCCACCACAATAAACATTTCAACGACGGCTGATGATGCGACCGACAAGTACATTGCAAGTCTCCGGTCGACCGATCCCCGCGAAGATAAGATCCGGATCGAGGAAACAAAGGGAGGGCTTTTCAAGGATTCATGCTCTTGGGTATTTCAGGCTCCCGAGTTCAAAAACTGGCGTAGTACCGAACATCAGATATTATGGATCAAGGGAAATCCTGGTAAAGGGAAAACGATGTTGCTTAGCAGCATCATAAATGAACTGGAGCCATCTTCCAAGCTTAGCAATCCAAATCACGACATGTCCGTATCCTACTTCTTCTGCCAAGCGACCAACTCGGGCCTGAACAATGCCACAGCAGTTCTTCGCGGACTCGTATATCTCTTGTCTGTGCAGAATCCGTCTCTCGTCTCCACACTTTGTCCCAAGTATGGTGGAGAAACAAGTTCAGACCACTGGAACTCTCGTGTCTCTATAACGGAGACTTTGAAAAAGTTCCTTGAACATCCCGACCTTCAAAATTGCTACCTCATTGTGGATGCTCTAGATGAGTGCGATATTGATCTAAAACATTTGTTGGATTTTGTAATGTCTTGTTCCTCGTTCGGGGCAAAATGGATAGTATCCAGTCGCTTCCGCCGCGAAATCGAGGAACGATTGACATCTGCGCAGGAAAATCTTTTGTTATCTCTTGAAATTAATCAGGCCTCAGTTTCAAATGCCATTCAAATATATATACGGCACAAAGTTGAGAAGTTGGCCCATGCCAAACAGTGCAAAGACACTGATCGAAAGTTTATCCAATCCTACCTTTCTGCTAATGCGCAAGGAACATTTCTTTGGGTAGCCCTCGTTTGTCAAGAACTTGAAGAGTGCAGCCGTTCTGAGCTTGTGGAATATGTCCAGCGCTTCCCCCCCGGGCTCGATGACCTGTATAACAGGATGATTGGACATATCAAACAATCAAGGAGTCGTCGCAAATGCGAACGAATCCTTGCCGTGGCATTAACTGTTTACCGGCCGGTCACGATCAAGGAGTTACAAAGCCTTCAGGAAATCAAAGAATATGACGATATTCGAGACACCGTAAAGGCTTGCGGTTCCTTTCTTACTATTAAAAACCAGCTGGTATCTTTCATCCATCAATCTGCCAAAGACTTTTTGCTTCAAACATCTGATGTGAATTTATTTCCTCGGGGTTTAGAAGTCCAACATTATGATTTATATCTCAGCTCCCTTCGTGCTATGAGTATACTAAAACAAGACATATATGGGTTGAGGGATCCTGGAACTACTGTCTCAACCGCTCAACATCTCTGCCCCGACCCAAATCCACTCCTCGGTGTGGTATATTGCGCAATGCATTACATTGATCATTTGTATGAAGCAAATATCATAGCTACACGACAAGGATGCCTTGGATACAAGGATGAACTTCTAAACAATGGTAGAGTCCACCAGTTTTTTTCTGAGAAGGTCTTGTTCTGGATCGAGATGCTCAGTATCACTCGCAATCTGTCGGCTGGAGCATTAGCTATGACCAAGATCCAGCAGCTTCTTGAAGTTAGTTTCTTCCCCCTTGCCCATATTCCATGACTGACAAAGTACCTAAATTAGCAAATTGAGCAACCCTGGACAGCGTCGGAAACTCATGCGTTTGTATATGATTCGCATAGATTCCTCCTTTATTTTCGGACTGCAATTGAGGATCGACCTCTCCAAATATATACTTCAGGCTTGCTTTTAAGTCCAAAGGAAAGTCTACTACGAAAGGAATTCCAGAACTGTGCCTCAAAGTTTATTACAGTCAGCGACTCGGGGCTAGAGAGCAATTGGGGTGCTTGTTTGCAGGTTCTCGAATGGAGAGAATATGTTGGTTCCATAGAGTTTTCACCAACAGGTGAGAATGTTGTTGCAGTAGGTTTTAGGGGCCCACACTTCATCATTTGGAACGCCAACGATGGCGCCCTGCATGCGGATGCAGAAGTCGATGGCAGTTGGGATACGGTTGTTATGTCGCCGGATTGGCGATTTTGGGCGGCTATATCCTTTTTGACCGTGAAACTATTGGACCGTGATACTTACACTACAATGTTTTCATTAGATGATATAGAATGGGAGGGTCTTATCCGTGACGTGCAGTTCACAGCCGATGGCCGATGGTTGGCCATTCTGAAGGAGGAAGAGCTATACTTATATAATGTGGTGGCTCAGAGATTCCAGTCGTATTCCCCGCCTCTGAGGACATACTGCAACCATGTCATTGCATCAAGTAGCACCCTAGTCGCAGCAGCCTTTGATACGATGGTCATTGCCGTCGATTTGTCAACGGGTCGATTGTATAGTCACGACTTTCCCGCTCTGGTCTTTTCCATGGCCTGCAGTTCTAGCCGCCAGCAACTGGCCTTGTTTTTGGAAAATACCGGAATATGGTTTTGGGACGTTTGTCTCGGTGTGTATGACAACCGGACGCAATCTCCAGTTGTGAATGATCTTCGCTCACTTGCATACTCTCCTGACGATGAATGGCTAGTGGCAGCAGACGACTCCGTGCTGTTGCTTTATCATGCCTTATCATGCAAATTAACACGAAAGATTCAAATGGGAAAAAGGATTTCCTTCCTAAAATTCTCTCCCAATGGCAAAACCTTAGCAGTGGGATTGAGTTATAATGTGTTTGATGAAAAGGAAGGTAAAGTGCTATTGTGGGATTTGCAGGCAATTTTAGCTGAACAACCCAAATTGAGCCAACAAAGCTCTCCGATAACGAAGCTAGCATTCCCAGACGACTGTGCCTTCGTATTGTCGGAGCATCAAGATCAAAATATTCGAGCTTGGAATATTGTCACAGGCCAATTGTTGTGGGCGATACAGGATTCTTCTTGTGCAACAATTTCGTCAAGCGGCCAACTACTTGTGCTAAAATCACATAATGGAACTGTGGTACAAGTATTTGACATCATGCAGTGTCAAATGCGCTATTCAATTAATTTTGGCACGGCAAAAGTGACTTCAATTGCAGTGTCTCCAGACGATCATCCAAATGGCCAGTATGTTGCTGTGTCAACATCAGACAACAAATTGCAGGTCTGGGACGCGAAACACGGCACTTCTCCAAGACTATTATTAGAAGTTCAGGACAATTTCACCCACCGAGACTTGGATATGCAGGCACTAGCGTTCAGCCCTACCAGCAATATTGTGGCGATTATTGTCAAGAGAGATGTAGACTATGGAAAATACTGTTATATGTTCTTATGGGATACTATGGCAAATACCACTCGCCAGATATCGCAATCCCTGACCGATCCACAAGTTTGGTTCGAGCTCTCTTCGGTATCCTTCTCGCCTGATGGAAAACTATTGGCTTTGACAGAAAGACGACCTAGGATATATGTATATGATCTGGATACAGGTAAGTACCGAGGCAGTCATCCTGCTTCAGGACCATATACTCGATTTGTGGACAATTCAACTATTCAAACAAACCAAGGGATAGTTTGTGTTGATTCTATCTGGAAGGCATCTGACTGGATGCAAGGTTTGACATATTCCGGCCTTGGTTTAAATAACACTCACACATGGGTAACGTTAAATGGCAGAAAGATTTTATGGCTGCCAGCAGATTATCGTCCTCAACCTGTAGTTGATGGTTTTGCTCCATCTCGAGGTATTATGATTGGTAAAGATAAAATGGCAATAGGTCGCCTGTCTGGTCAAGTATTGATAATTAGATTTTCTGCTGGGTTTGAACAAGCATTAAATGGAATAGCGAGGTAGTTATTTCATATTCTTGTCTACCTTTGACACACAGTTTCAGGCATTTAGCTACGTTTAGTCCTGAAATTAAAAGAAATTTAAATTCCGGAATATAATTTTTATTAACAGTGTCTATTACTCTATTGAAGATCAAATTACTTTTCTATCTTTGTTTCTACTCCCATTTTTAGCTTTCATGCAGTGTAAATGCAAGTCCATAGCCCAATGTCAAATTTGGGCGTTTGGTGTAGGGTAAGCCATCACAGCCACAATGTGGGGCTCACAGCACGTTCATGACTGCACGCAAAACAATTCAGTGACACCATGAAGCAACGTAGTAATTATTTAATCTTGATCTTGAATAGGGAAATCGTTTAAAATTTGGTTCGGTGAGAGTGTATCATCTAAGACAAAGGAGAAAAATGGAGAAAGAAAACGTTTTCACTTGAGCAGGTTCTTCAACCACTCTTGACCTCCCAAAAGTGCCCTGACTGTCTCAAATATGGGGCCCCGGTGCTGCCACAGCATCTTGCCACCAATTCCTAGCCCACCAAAGAAAGTACCCAAGCTGAGAACAGTCACGGCCCATAGATCCCAGTTCTTGGCCTTCCAAGCAGGCATTCTCATGTCGGCCGTCTGCAGATGCATTGGTCGGAGCTCTTTTCCGTCCTTGAATCTCAGCTCGTTGTCGTACATGAGCTCCTCCATCAAATCTCCAGCATGCTCCTTGCGGCGGGAAGCCACATGGGCGATGCGCATCAGGCGCAAGGAGTTGCGCGCATATGAACCCTCCTTGTCCTCAATAATCTTCTTGGCCTTGGTGTAGAGCTCCTCGGGAGTGAACTTGAACTTGTTGAGCGGCTCGGCCACGCCGCCATCGACGAGGCGGGCCGTGTTTGAGAGCTGGTCCATAAAGACACCCATCGACAGCATGGGTTTGCCGTGGTACAGACCCTCGTTGGCGCTGGAGCCGCCGCCATGGGTGTAGTAGATCCTTGTGGATGGGTGGTCGAGAATGGAGCGCTGGGGGACAAAGGTGGAGCAATACCAGTTGGGGTTGTTGTTAGAGAGAATGTCGTTGATGCTGGTCGACTGGCTGCCAACTTGGAATCTGGTGCTGGGCACGAGGTCTTGGCGACCGCTGATGGGAATGGACCAGAGGACACCATTGATGGTGCCATCATCGATGAGCTGCAAAAGACCAGTGATGAGCTTGGATGCATCGGCATTGCTGAGGATAATGTGTGTTCCCAGCGCAATGTAGATGACTTTGTCGTGCTCGGCTAAGAACTTGGCGCATTCATCATCCAGCGGGGGGTATGTTTCACTGATCAAGGGCCCCACAGGAGCACAGGTAGGAGGCAGATCGCGGGGGATCTCGAGGCCGAGGAAGGAGTTGACAAAGAGGAGGTAGTCGGGCTTCTGGATCTTGTGGACGGGGTATGTGACGCCGTTGGCGAGGCGCATCTGCTTGGTCCACTTCATCCACTTGATGACGACGGGCAGGTCAAAGACGACGACGAGCTCGTTCCTGATGCGGTTCCACAGCGAGGCCTTCTCGGAGGTGAGAGTGCCCTCGAGCTGGAAGCCGGGCTCACCAGGAATGTAGGGGCAGGGCATCATGAGCATGGGCATGATCGGAGAGACGATGGCAATGGGCAAGTGGTACTCGATGTGGATGTCCTTGACGGCGTCGACAAAGAAGTCTGCGACCATCATGGCTGGGCGTGTGTCGGGATCGTCCATAAGACCCTTGAGAGCGCGGTATGTCATGGGCCAGAAGGAATCCCATAGGTACTTGCTGGGCATGGCGCCGCCGACGCCCTTGGAGATGTCCCAGGTGCGCATGCGCAGGTAGTGGTCGTTCATCTGCTCCTTGGTCGGGCCGGGCCCCAGGGTGTATGTCTTTGAGATGAAGTCATAGCCCTTGGTCCAGCCGTCCTGGCCGTCGAGAGTTGCAAACTCAATGGTGTGGCCTCTGTTTGCGAGGACTCTACCGAGCTCGAAGACGGGGCCTGGTGGTGAGGGTGGTGACGGGTTAGCGCGAAATCGGGGCAACGGAAATAAGACGACGATGGGAACGTACTGGCGTGGGTAAAGCCGCCGGTGGTGACGACGAGTAGAATCTTGCGGGACGGGTGGGCGAGGTCTGAGCTGGCCATGGCTGCTGCTAGTGGCAAGCTGGAGTGGGATGCTAGATTAATTGATTGCAATGGCTGCTCAAGCTCAATGAATTGAACAGGCGATGGGAGAAATAATTAAAAGAAGAATCGCATGATTTCGTGAGAGAGGGACGGAGAGAGAGTGAGTGCATAGCCACACATTTAAAGCGCAACGGCAGACGGAGGGTTTGCCCCTTAGTGATTGGCCGCTGGGATAACCCCCCGACAGCTGAGGGCGTTGGCTGCGCTGCGAATCCTTTGTCCCTGAAGGATTGCGCTGTGCAACAGGCGTTGGCCCACCGGCATTGGGCAATCCCGCTCAAAACGCGCCGGGAATCGGGATTAAGCTGCCTTATGACGTACAGCCGCACCCGGGCGCCTAGTGCTTAGCGGGGTCCTCAGTGAGTGGGTGCTCGGTGGGTGCTCAGCGGCTGCTGCTGACTGGCGGGGTCAACTAAAATGGACTTCAGCCCTGGGGGAAGAGCCGCAAGCCCGCCCGCCAAAATTCCCTGCCGCAGATCGCCATGGCTTATTTTTTCTTTCTTTCTGCTTGTGGCTGATGGCGCTTGGCTTCCTGCGAGGCCGGGCGAAGCAGCAGCCAAGTGTTTCACCCACGCTGCAAACCAACAGCCACAACGAGTCTTGGCCCGTTTTTGAGCGGAAATTCCTCGGCGGCTTTTCAACTCGCTCTATTCCCTCGGGAGGTTATCGCCAAAAAAAAAAAAAAAAATCCACAAGCCACTGGCTTGGCTTACCAACGCCCACTGGATGCGATGAGATGGGGGCTTTCACGCGTAATCCCGCTGCTGTCCATGCATGCAGAAGCTGAGCATCAATCTGATTATGTGCATGTTCAAAGAATCGTGTAAATCCATCTAGATAAATAATCTGTAAAATCCACTAGACAAATGAACCATCACCATTCACTTCCAACTATCGGTGCATCTCAACAACCTATTGGCTAATCCTTCCCGGTCGAACCATCATGCACGTTCATGACCTTGTTGCGACGTTGTTGTGCGCAATGCCATTGGCATCCGCGGCCAGCGCGTCCGCTTTTAGTATGTTTCGAATAACAGCCAACATGAGAACGGCTCTAACACAAGCGTTGCAGAATACCCTGCCGGTGTTGGTCTAGATGAGACGCGATGGGCAGAGGCCCGCGCAAAGGCCAACCAGCTCATCGCCCGCATGAATGCCACAGAAAAGTCTCTGATTGTGACTGGAACCATGGATGGCACTTGCATCGAATATGTGGCTCCTATCCCCAGCATCGGCTTTGGTGGTTTGTGTCTGCAAGATGGCCCCAACGGTCTTAGGACTGCGCACAAAGCCAGCGTCTTCCCTTCTGCCCTGACTGCCGCCGCGAGTTGGGATAAGCAGCTCATGTACATGCGGGCTGTAGCCATAACAGAAGAATTGCGAGGCAAAGGAGCCCACGTTGTGCTCGGGTAAGTTGCAACCAACACGCACCCCCGCATAGTTCATAACGCCATCGTGGCTAACACTTGAAATTTGTAGCCCTGTAGCCGGACCACTGGGCCGAAGTCCTTGGGGCGGACGAAACTGGGAGGGCTTCTCCCCTGATCCCTACCTCACTGGTGTCGCTACCGACTTGACCATTCGTGCCACCCAGGAAGGCGGCGTTCAGGCGACCGTCAAGCACCTGATTGGCAATGAGCAGGAAACGCAGCGCAAGCCCACCCTCATCAACGGTGTCATGGTTGACGCCGTTTCATCAAACATTGACGATCGCACCATGCACGAGCTGTACCTCTGGCCCTTTGCAGATGCCGTCCACGCTGGTGTGGCCAATGTCATGTGTTCCTACAATCGCGTCAACGGGACATATGGATGCGAAAACTCGAAGCTGGTCAATGGTCTTCTTAAACAGGAACTCGGGTTCCAGGGCTACGTTAGCTCCGATTTCTTTGCCACCCAGTCGGGCGCAAAGTCGGCCAATTCCGGTCTTGATCTCAACCTCCCGGGGCCAATCTCCCAAACTGATCTCGAAAACACATGGTTTGGCCCTAACTTGGTCAACTCCGTAAAGAACGGAAGCGTGACCTCGGCTCGATTTGACGAAATGGTCCGCCGGGTCCTTACTCCGTATTACTATCTTGGCCAGGACAAGGACTTTCCGTCAATCGACCCGTCGACACAGGCCCTGACACTGCAGTTTTTGGGCGAGCTTGCCGAGAATGCACCAATGCCAGCGGGCAGGGATGTTCGAGGAAACCATGCTGAGCTCATTCGAGAGATGGGCGCCGCTGGGACTGTCTTATTGAAGAATGACAATGCTATCCTTCCCCTCAAGAACACATCTAATCTTGCCGTGTTCGGAAACGACGCCGCTGAACCCTTGAGCCTCGTTTATGGACACGGCGGCCCGGACATCGGTACGCTCACCATCGGTGGAGGAGCTGGAGGTGGCCGTAACCCATACATTGTGTCGCCGTTAGATGGGATCAAGGCTCGCACCAACAAAACTGACATTGTGCAATACATCACCAACAACACGCTTCTGGCAGAAGGCGACTTTTCCTCGCTGTATCCTAGCCCGGATATTTGCCTCTTGTTCTTGAAGACCTGGGCAGAAGAGGGATACGATCGTATCAGTCTTGAGGCGGATGATGACGCTAGCGCCGTTGTTGAAAAAGTCGCCGCGTACTGTCCCAAGCGAACTATCGTCGTCACACACTCTGGAGGCGTCAACACAATGTCCTGGGCGACAAACCCCAACGTCTCTGCCATTCTCGCAGCCCACTACCCCGGCCAGGAAAGCGGCAACTCAATCGCCGACGTCCTTTTTGGCGACGTCAACCCATCCGGAAAGCTTCCCTACACCATTCCCAAGAAGGAGTCAGACTACAACACCCCCGTCGTGAACATTACGGGCACTGAGGCTACCAACCCTGCGGCATGGCAGTCTGACTTTGTCGAAGGCCTGTTCATCGACTACCGCCACTTTGACTCCAAGAACATTACGCCGCAGTATGAGTTTGGCTATGGGTTGAGCTACACCACCTTCGAGATGAGCGATGTTGCAGTGGAAAAGACAGCTAGGGCAAAGTCCTTGACCGCATTCCCCACCAAACGTAACTCTACCTCTCACGGAGGCAACCCCCAACTGTGGGACTCGCTGTTGACCATCTCCGCGACCATTTCAAACACGGGCTCCGTATCAGGTGCTACCGTTCCCCAGCTCTACGTCTCTCTCCCCCAAGACAAAGTGCCGTCTGGAACTCCCACTCGTGTCCTACGCGGCTTTGAAAAAGTCTCAGTGGATGCTGGAAAGAAGAACAGCACCGAGTTCGTTCTGCTCCGCCGAGATGTGAGCTACTGGGACGTTCAGGCCCAGGACTGGTGTATCCCAGAGGGTGAGATAAACTTGCATATGGGGTTCTCGTCTAGGGACATTAAGGAGACGGTTTCTGTAAAACTACTTTAAATTCTTCTCATAGTTTTTAATTGACTTTACCATCATCAAAAAAAGACACATAAGTGTTTTTGTAACTGAAACTTCTAAAAGTTCCACTGATCACACCAGGACGTCATGAGACTTGGCGTAATTTCGCCTATTTGCGCAACCGTTGGGCTAACATTTCTCGTTCTCTCCATGCTGAACGACACGTGCCCATTTCCGGCCCGCTGAGCTGCAAGCATACTGCGATAGGTATCTAGTAATTTGATACCAGGGTTATTGCTAATGTCATCTGGCTTGCGCGCACTATCTTCCAGCATGGATACCCATTCCTCAAAGCTGACCAATTTCTGTATCTTGGTCTTGTAATAGTCCTTGATTGCAATCGCCAGATCTGACCAGTCGACATGCGTGGGGTTCACGGCATGGAAATAGCCGGATATTTCTTGACACGGGACCTGCGTTGTAATGCCTGCAACATCTAAGATCAAGCTTGCCACGTCCTCGATTGGAACCCAATCTATGACCCCGTTTGGACCTAGTTGGTCAGGCAGGGCCCCAAGAAACACCGAGCTGGCGACGAGACTTGGGATGTACTCTTGGGGATTCCATGTTCCTCTATGCTTCTTGGAGCCTGCAATTTGCCCGATTCGAACTGTTGCTGTTGGCACACCTTGTTGTGCTGCTGAGTCGAGGATGAGACTACTAATCAGCTTCGATTGACCGTACCCTAACCGAGCCAGTGTCAGGTCCTCCAGCGGCTCCTCCGGCACTGGTGCAGCCTTGTTCCATTCGGCGACAGTGCTGATGGAGGACAAAAAGATGATGGGAACTCGTTTTTCTGCTGCCGCGGAAAAGTCGACGAGATTTCTCACGCCACAGATATGCGGTTCGAAGGAAGAGACACTGATGTTGAAGTTGACAGGCCACGCATTGTGGATGATCCGATCCGCGATGCTCAGCAAATTCTTGAACTTAGCTTCACCGAGACCAAAGTCGTGGAGCGACAAGTCAGCTTCCAAAAATTCAACCTTGGAGAAATCTGTGCTTAGGCCACGGCTCTCGTTCATTGAGAGTTGTCGGAAACGGCCGCCGTCCTGGCCTCGATTGAGAGCAATCACTTTCTGCACCGTGCTTGAAGTGCAGAGCCGATCAAGCAAGTAAGATCCAAGAGACCCAGCCGTTCCCGTCAGGATGATTGTTTGTTGATCGTCGGAGGGACCAGACTTGTGAGAACCGGAGATGGGTAAATCTTTGGTGTATTTAGACAGCTGCTCCTGTAAATCAGTTTCTTGTGATGTGAAGTCTTTTGGGTCAGCGGCGCCGCCATTTTTTAGAATCCAGAAAAGAGCCACTGAAAGTTTTGCAGGTGTTGAGTTTTCGTATATTGTGCGAGGCACGATTGGGGTATCGAGTTGTATCCCAAAGTTTTTTAGACCAATATTGAGCATTCTGGCAGTGGTTATGACCTGGAGTGAGTCGAAACCGAGACTAAAAAAGTCTGTGTCAACATCAATATTTACGATGCGTGTAATGTCGGCGAGCAAATATATAATTGACTGTGCCAATGTCTGTTCATCAGTGAGGTCCAAACTGAAGGATGTGTCTTGCGCATTTTGTTGGTTTTCATAAAGGCTCTTGATCTCATCCTCAAATTGCTTCGTATTTGCGGCTCTCATTATTGTGCCCTTTCCTGCGCGGATAAACGGCTTTTGCGGCGGGGCTACTATGACGAGCCATTTTACAAGGCGACCATACGCAACAGTTTCCCGATTTGCCTCTTCGACCACTGGCCATACGTCATCAATAAGCTGTTTTGCTGAAGCCTCGTCTTCACAAGGGCATGTTGGTTCCAGGATCAGAGCTGGTTGAAATCTGTCTTGCCCTACTACAAGAGCGCCCTTGACAGAAGGATGTGCGACAATTACGCCTTCCATCGAGACGGTGTTTAGCTTTTCCCCGTTCGAGAAGACAACAATGTCATCTACTCGGCTTACGTGTTGCCAGTGGTCAGGAAGAGTGGGGTGCGGCCGGTACAAATCCTTGGTTGACCATTCGTTGAGATGCGGAAAAGTATAGAATATGGCTTGCGCACCCGGCTCCTTGAGATCTTCGACATTTTTGCGACGGAAGACGAGCTCGTAAATATTGTCTTCTTTGGAGTGTAGACGCCACTCGCAACCCATTAATTCAGAGTCGATGATGAAGTAGCGCCAATTATCAATCTTCGGCTGAAAGTACAATGGATAAGGGAACCACCTGCATTTGTTAATTCCAGCCACCATGAAGAGACTATTTACTTACTCAGTCGAGGCGACTTTATGAGACAAGTTCACGCCGCCTTCGACCAGTATTCGACCAGCTACTTGGCTAAGACTTCCTGGTAGAGCATTAATTTCATCAAGGTTGTTTAGAAAAGAAAGGATGACTCACCGCCTCCAAATCCCACCAAGTCCAGTTTTGAAAGCCTTTCAGTACTCTTTTTGTTTTTCGAAATCTCTTCCAGGACAGCGGGTACCAGTAGGGCCCCTTCAGCTTTGCAATGGTCCAAGCATTCAATGATGAGATCAGCACTTGGCGGCCGATCGGGGATACCCAAAGCAAGGGGTGTATCGTATAGAACCGTCATTGTAAGCAAGAACATGAGACCAGCCACATGGAAGAATGGGAACCCGAGGAAGAACCTCGTCTTCTTTTCCGTCCAAGCTTCGGTCAACGTTCGGTTCCCATGAAAATCAGGCAGCAGACGGTAGGCATCCACAATGGACATACTGCCCTGTCTTATGACCAGCGACTTGGGCAGGCCTGTTGACCCGCTTGTGTGAAGTACTACAGCTGGGTCCCATTTCCCTTCATCAAAGGTGCGGTGGTACGGAAATGGCGCTGCAGTGGAGTTGATCAGTTCATCAACGCTGGGAACAAGGACCATTTCCATTTGTTGCCCTTGGCATAACTTAGCAACCAGGAGTTCGGCATTGTCGGTGTACCAAAACATGTGGCAGTCGTTTGCCTCCAAAAGTGCCTGTTGCGCCTCCTTGGTGTTGCGAGGGGAGAGGAATAGCGCTTGGTACCCGGCCTTTATGCACGCCAGCATGACCATGATGTACCGAATGTCATTTTTCCCTATATACGCCAAGGTTTTGAACTGGTCTTGGAATCCTGGCCCGTAATTCTCTGTAATCTTCCATGCTAGGTGATCGACGGCAGTGGAAATGTCTTTGTAGCTGAGGGCCTTCCAGCCATCTTCGGGTCTGGAAGTTTTGGGCACAAAGACAAAAGCTCGAGATGGGTCGGTGGCAGCAACCCCGCTGATGATATCAACGATCAACCTGCGTCCATAATCGGGTGTCATTTCTTGAGCCATTTTGTAAAGCTTTCCTTGGTATGAAAATCCGCTTGACTGGGGGAGCAGCGACAGGGCGATCGGAGTGCACACAGATCTGCTAAGGTGGGCTTGCCGCTACACCTTGAGGCCACAATTTCCCTCTCACATTTTATAATTTTCTTAGCAAACATACGTGTTCATTGGTATCCATTTGTGGATCATTGCTAAATCTATCGAAGAAATCTTGTTTGCCGTCCCGTTGCCCCGATTTCTTGCCGTGCCGCGGGCTAAGGCCGCCACATTCCATTATGATGCCGCTTGTCTCAAGTAGCTCCGAATCATGTTGAGTTATTGCGGATCCTTATCGTGGCGAACATCCTTTGTAGAAAGAAACGTAGGAATCGCTATCTATGATATTGTCCCTTGAATATCTTGCCAAGGTCTTACCTTGTGAAAATAAAATTACATTGAGGTCGTATTAATAGTGGTTGATAGCTGGGTCTTGGAAACCATTATGAAGGGACTTTTACAATTTTCGGACCCCGTGACGTTGCTTGGGTCTAGACTCTCGAATGTTGGCAACTTCTGATTGGCCTCATCTCTGACCCCATGACCTCCTCACAACGGTGTGAGCCGTAGTGGCAATGACTTTAAGACAAATCACTGCAGCAGGATTGAAATCAGGAAGGTCTTATATTATTTCCTGTTGACATGCCGAGCGGCCATTTTCCGCTGCATGCTCGGCATTTACTTGGCGCTATTCAGACTACGGACTAGTCTCACATGAACTTGGCAAGGGAAGCTATTGGCTACTTCATGTCCACATCTGACTGTAAAGTTGGATCAAAAGTGGGACGCTAGTCAAGAACGGAATACAATCTGGTCTTAGATGAGTAATGCCAAGTAGACGCTGACACCCGCCTGTTCGTCTTCAAAACAGCTCTTATCCCTTGTTGAGTATGAAGTAGCAGTTTGTTGCCCAAATCGTAATCGCGGGCATTTAATCACAATGGAAAACCAACTAATGTTCGTCTCGGCTGATAGCAACACGGGGAAGGTAAAATTGCCCGACCGGAGGTTGATTCGCAGCCACTGTATGCAGGGGAAAAACCGAAAAGCGAATTCGCGTCGCTCGTTGCGGGCCGCTCGGCAGGCTTCTCAATCGGAACAAGAAAGGCTATCAAAATTGCATGAGAAAGAATCGCCTCATCAATTGCAACGCAATAACGACCCTAAGCTAAATTTAGAAGTGGTCCAGCTTATTCACCAGGATTCAAACATCTACCCTCGCGAGTTCATGTTCAATTGTGGGTCACCACCTATCATCATCCAAGACAAGAAGCTAAAAAAAGACCTGGAAAAAGTCGATGCCTTCAAAAAAGTAAAAGGAATGAATTCTCCAGTCTTCCATCTATTGAGTTTTGACGACATAAAAGACGAGGGATTTTATTGGTTGGCCCAGGATGTTCCATTCCGGCACGCTGTCGCCCTTTTGGTATCCGCATACTCTGACTACATTCGGCAGGAACCATTTCGCGCTTCCACATTCATGCATCATGGCGCTACAGTAGCTTTGCTAAATGCGCGTCTCTCAGGCACCCCCGAACAGTTCCTGGTCGACACCACTATCTACATTATCAACGTTCTCGCTACAATCGCTGTATGGCTTGGCCAACATCATGAAGTGGATGCTCACCTACTGGGTCTGCAGCAAATTATTCGGCTGCGTGGCGGCAACGACTTTTTGTCCAGGAATCCTTTTATCAAATATCATCTACAATGGTTAGTTCTTTGTGCACGAATCTCAAACCTGATCTACCATTCATGCGTCGTTATTTAGCATCGACTTTGCGAGGGCTATGAGCATTGGCGACAAAACGACCTTGCAATACTTTGACGATAGTTGCAGCACAACTAGGGCTCTTTCTCAGGAGCTGGAGGGGGCATCAGCTAGATGTTTCTCTGACTCCGTTATAAGACTTTTAGATACCCGCGTGGCATCAATTTATCTGCAGTTGAAAGAAATTGTAGCTCGGATCAATACGTGCTGCGCACGATGTGAACGCCTAGGGTATTCCATCTTCCAGCCTCTGTACGATTCTGTTGTACACAAACTTTTAGCCCTAAACAATTCTATCCAGGATACGACATCGGAATGCTTCAGACTGGGACTTCTCACCTTCTTGGCCATCACTATATTCCGTCTACCAGAAGGAAGACCCGATGGCGTTAAGAAAGCCAACCAGTTCGCATACCTCACAACCAAGTACAAAATGGCATGTCGAGCCATTCGGCCTGATACACCGCAGTTGAACATAGTCGTATTTTGGCTCCTTACGATCGGTGCCATGTCTCTGTTTAACCTAGACGAAGAAGCTTGGCTCGCTGAGAAATGGAACGACGTCGCTAAAACACTTCCAGGGGCACGGTTGGCGTGGCAGGATACGAGCGCACAGCTTGAGAGCGTACTTTGGATCAAGAGCGCTCACGATGATATTGGAAGAAAGGCGTATACGCGGCTTATAAAGAAAAGTCACAGCAAGCGTTTAATTTGAACCATCTATAACCGTCCATGCTGTAACATCGGTCGCGGTCGAAATACACTGGGCGATTGCCTTTTCAAATCCTACAAAGCCCCGCCGATCAAGTTCTTTTAGTAGATCTGTCTCAAATTGGACATCAATTTCTGCAACAACACTGGGGATGTGTTCGAGCTTGGGAGGCAAATTGTTCTCAGGACCCAGCCTGTCCAACACATTCACCATCCGATTGTAATCAAATGCCTCACCCATTGCTAAAAGCCTCCGGCTACTGACGCACTCCATGGTCAACGCGGCGAGGTGCAGGAGTCCGACATCCTCCGAAAAGATGAAGGAGCTTGGTCCAGCGGTCTTGATGAAACCTACTGCACCAGGACTACTCTGCAACATACCGAGCACTATCCCAGTAAAGCTCGAGATCAGCTTGGGGTGGAGGACCAGGCCATAGACCGAACCAGGGATGACCGAGTTGAAGACAAAACTGGGTTTCTCTCGCTTGACAAACTCCCAGCATGCTTTTTCTTCGCAGATTTTGTTTGCAAGATAGACAAAGGGGCCCTTCTCTGGAACATGGGGCTCCGACCAAGCGTGATTAATAATCTCCTCCGCGCCTGGCCTCCAGGATGAGCCGTTAAGTAGCCCGGATTCGGTTATGGACAGCAGCACAGCTTGGCTAGATGTGAAGACGACCCGCTTGACTGACGGTGTTTGGGCTGCGGCTCTCAATACATTGTTAACGAATGCCAAACTAGATGTGATGACCTTTTTAGGGTCTGGTGATAGCGATGTGTCGCTCAAGATATGGACAACACCGACGCAGTCTTGCATAACCTCATCAAAGGCACCTGGTGCAGCCATGTTATCGATATGTACCGTGGAAAAAGCCCCAACACCGTGTTTCTGGTCAAAAATTTGGGTCATAATCTTGCCCCTGAGAGCATTGCGAATTGGTGCGCGGACCTTGTAGCCAGCTTTAAGTATTTCGTTGGCAACAGCAGATCCCACGGTTCCGGTGGCTCCAGTTCTACCGCAATGAGCTGTTAGCAACAATATGCCCACTTAAGTTATCTGCACCGATTTAAATGATATGTTACATTAGAACTAAAGGGCCCTTGGGAATGGCCAGATCAGGCATGATAGAGGGGTGGAGGGAAGCGTTTGAGTACAAAGAATATGAGATAACGTGAAGTGGTTGGGCTGTTTTCGTCAAGGTTTAGGCTCTACAGCAGGTTTATAAAAGTAACAAAAAAGAGGCAATATGAGTGCGAAGAGGGTTGTTAAAGAGATGTCGGACGCGTCATGCTTATTCGGGTCCAAGTCGTATGTTTGTTTTAGCTTGTCACGAATTTGGAAGCCGCCGAGAGGGATTCGGCGCATTCCCTCATTGAAGATGTCCGATAATTCCAAAACTGGTCTCTAAAGACAACACAATGTCGTATTTCATTATTTCGTCCTGCTACCACACTTCTGATTACTGTGTGCCACCTGTATCAAGACGCGAGGCAACGCAATTTACGCTTTCATCAAAAAGTTAAAGACAGAGTTGTTAATTGAATGAATGAAAGCTACTTTGGCTATTGGCGTACGTACCCAATCAAAGTTTCTAAATTTGATCACGTTAGAGGTGTACACCACAAGCTAAAAAGAAAAACGGGTCAACCCAAAACCACTACACCACCACATCCATTGGTTACATACCAAACAACACCAACCCCAATAAATAGAGCATTGGCGACCAAAAAGAAACAGCCTTTCCAATGAAAGGGGGCGTCTCCGGTACAGGGAATCAAATCCTAGGCTTGAGCCCACATCCAGCTCGCCAAAATATTACGAATATACCGGGACCTTTCTGTTGATATTCTTTTATGACAATCGGAAGGTACGCATAGGTAGTGGGAGGTTGCTGGTGCTAACACGTAATGCTAATGTGCTATACATTAGCGGAGTGTTATATCACTCGCGGTACTTATTCCCCCAGGTTATGAGAGCGCGAAATGTTAGCCACTACACCATACCGGATCGTGATTGGCTGAGTTGTTCAAGGTCAATGCCAAAGTTCGACAAGTATCATGTACCAGTACGGTCGGGGATATCTATGATAAGTATTCGCTGCTTACGCCGTACGCAATCAGCCCAAGACTGGTTTTGAATTTGGTTGTGAATGATGTATGTCCTCAGCGAAATCCTTAAGTCTTGGTCAACAGCTAAGCTCAGGTACAACCTGACTTCGGGGTTGTCTGGGGAAGCGCTCCAAATTTGCGTATATTTACAATGGTCATGAAAAGCAAATCATATAGAAAAGCAATTCTCTTCTTGATGCCAGATAAAGTTTTAACACTTATTTTTCAACGCGTATTCATTATATTCTATCGTCGATGAAAATCATCATCGTTCGACGAAAAGTCGATTTTGAGTATACGGCCAGATGGACACCCCACAAAGATGGCATGCTTAACTATGGCTTTAGTTTCTGTAATCAGCGAGCGGTAGCCCGCTGGAAGACACAGGATCTTTTTGCCATCCCACATCACCCAAGGGCTTTCATCACATAGCCCAGCTCCAGTAAAATCAACGGACTGATAAAACGTCGGCTCTCCACGCTTTAAGTGTTGCTCGTATTTTGACTGTATTTCACTCCTCCAATCGTTTTCACATTCCGAGCTTTTCGCGATCGGGAATATACTCGATGTATCGCTCAAATGAGCAATAGAAAACGTTCCTTGGTCAGTTTGAATGGCAAAATCAGTCACAAACTCGATATTCTTTGTACCGATCGTGTACGCGGCACATAAAGATCTGGATGCTAGGTCCCACAATTCCACTAAGCCTCCGCTAAGAATGGAAAGCCATCGACCATTGGGCGAAACTCTCAAATGTGGATAAGCAGTAGTCTCAAGACTACTATGGCATGTTGTGATCACATCGTTTGTGATAAAATCCCAGAGCAGCAGCAAGAAATGCTTTGTATACGGAGTAATGATTACCAGACAGTTCCTTAGTGGGTCAAACGCAAGCCGAACAAAATGGCCAAAATGATTATGCTCAGAAATTCCCGTGAGGTCCAATGTATTTCGCAACTTGCCGCTGTTCGTATCCCACACTGAGGGGTTCGTTCCCTGAAAAGATGACGTTGCTAACCATTGGCCATCATCAGAGATTGAAGCCACCAAAATTTGATCAGGAACGTGAATTTTTCTTAGCAGTTTTGCACTTTTGGTGTCAAAAATTCTAATTGAGTTGTGCTGATTTGATGCAAGTAATTTTCCCCCTTTCGAAAAGTTAAGAGCTGTAAGTCTAAAAGTGTTATTATCCTCGCTCTCAAGGCTAAGTGTTGAAAGACAACACACCGCGCCCGCATCCCATAGGCTCAATTTGTTATCATAGGTTTTCGTGGCAAGGAGACTGCAATCACTTGAACAACGAATATTCCTAATAGGAGACGCAGGTAGGTCACAAGACTGTTGAATGAAGACGTAGTCCATATCCCAAATCCACAATGTACCATCCGCGCATGCCGCTGCCAACTGTTGGCTATCGTGTGAAAAAAGCAAAATTTTGAAAAGATTAGATCCTGCTTGTAACTCTAATATTGGCTTAGAGGTGTTTGCATCATATAGCTTTATAATGGGATCACCGAGCCCTGTCACTGCAACCCAGCGACCATGCGGAGAAAAGGTAAGTGCCAACGGTCGGTCCAAATTGAAAACTCTGTTATTCACCGGCTGCAGGAATTCATCCACAATCGATAACTCATAGGAATTAAGAAATCTCAAAATGATTTCATGGCTGTTGGGTAGAAATTGCACACCTTGAATAGGCTGACCCTTCTCCACAATTTGCGAGTGTCCAGTGTGCAAGTTCATAATTTGCACGTGTATGCCCCAATGCCAAACTACCAGGTGAGAATCGAACGAGAAATTACATCCACGATCTCCGCCCTTTCGATAGGTTGAACGTTCTAAGTGGTGGGTCTTCGCTGAATACATATGTAGATCCCACAGTTGAATTTGCGTGGTTTGGACTATAGTTAACCATTGGCTATTAGGTGAGAATACTAGACTTATCAAAGGGCTGGAGTTAGTAACAAACTTGGTCCATTGGATATCTGTCGCTTCCAGGGACTCTGCATCGAAATTCCACACCTCTAGTTGGTAATCAAAGGTAATACATGCCCACAAACGCCAATCAGGAGACAATGCCTCCCTGAGAATCTTTTTCGCATATGCTTTAGGGCTCTGACAGGCGCCGTCGTCTAAGTTCCAACTTGAGAGTCTGTATCCTGAAGATGAGTCTTCCACTGATACAACTATTTTTTGAGATTCTGGAGAAAACGCTAGAAATTCTGGAAGATCGCTAAGCTCAAAAACCCGAACGTGATTTTCCCAATCTTTCTTTATCTCCGAGACAATTCTCGGCCATTTGGGCGCACAATGATGAAATCTTTGGCGTATCAAGCTATTCTTAGGGCTGAATAATAAGCCAGATGCATATATTTGGAGCGGATATTCCTCTATAGCCTCTCGAAAGTATAGTATAAAATGAAGTGCATCACCGATAAATTCTAAACACCTTAACGTCGATTCAAATCGCAGATGTGCCTAAAATGCCATAGTTAGTTTTGAAACAGTGGATAGCGATGTTTTATATACTCACTCGGAACATTTTCTGCAGTTTTCTTAAAGCTGATATTCCAAGTGAGAGTGAACGCTGAAGACTAAGCACCTCGATCCAAAAGAGAGTTTTTTCAGAAAAGAAACGATACAAAGCATCGCTTTCCGGATTTGTAGTGTTTGGAAGAATTGCTCCTGGCGTTGTACTGAATGTACATGCTATATGCAGGTGCTCTGCCCAAAATAAACATGAGTATCGCAGACTAGCCAATGGGTCTGGGTTCAGACAGATGGATATAGTAGAATCGATATGGGCTCCAGGGTCACCCAAACCATACGCATCTCGTTTCAGTTGCTCCATCGTTATAAGAGATTTCTCAAAAATTTCGTAATGTAGCTTTTCAGGCCCAGTCGGGAATAGCTCCGATCTTGACTTTTCAAGCAAGAAGTCCTTAGCTGATTGGTGTACAAAATAAATGCTGCCATTTTGAATAGTTAAGAAGGATCCGCATTCTTGGATAATATTCAAAACATCCTCGTCGCGACTTGGCAATGTTACTAAGCGTCCAAACTCCTCCTTAGAAAGAGGCCGGTGAACCAGGGTGGCGATAGCAAGGATTTTCAGATACCGCATAGGATTCCTCTGCACTCTGATCTGCCGGATCATTTTATGATACAGAGGATAAAGGCCAGGAGGAAATTCCATTATGCACTCTTGTAGCTCCGATCGTAGGCACTTCTCAAGTTCCTGGCACACCAAGGCAACCCACAGGAAGGTACCTTCGGCATGCTGCGTCAAGAAGTCTCGCAGACAGATAATATCGTCCTGTGTATAGCGTTTCCTTTTCGCAAGTGTGTCAACTTTGTGTTTGATATAAAATGCAATGGCTTCTGAAACCAAGTTCTCATTGAGCTCAAGAGATAGCGGTACTTCAAGGCTGTTAGATAGTATACACTCTTCGATTGCAGATCGATTGCGGCTCGAGAGAATCCATCTTATCCTTGATGATCGTGTTGAATTGATGAAATCCAAAAGCCCCGACTGGTCTGTTTCACATTCGTCCAAAGCATCGATGACTAAAATCATGTCCTTATATGTGGGGGCGTGGATCAGTTCATGGAAAATCTCTTCGATGGCAACGCGTGAGTTCCAGTGATCCGAATCCAAAAAACTAGGGCCATGCTGCTTCTTGCGTAAGAGCTCAATGAGAGATGGTTGCTGTACTAGTAACAGGTAAACAAGGCCTCTTAGTATTGCTGCAGCATTATTTAAGCCTTGATTTGTTGCTTGACAGAAGAAGTATGCAAGCAATACGCCACTTGCTGGATTGTTCAGCTTGGTATGGGGACTTAAGTCATCTAAAATGCCGCAAATAAGCATTGTCTTGCCCTTTCCAGGATTTCCCCTGATCCAGAGTAGCTCGCAACCCTCCTTGTTGTGCCATTTCAAGTACTCTGGTGTTTGAAGAACCCAGCGATAGGATTTAGGTAAAAGACCGCCTTTTGTTTGTTGGATTCTGATCTTGTCGTGGCGGGGATCAGTTGCCCGTAGAGCTGCAAGATACTCGTTGGTAGCGTCTTTTTGGACTCCAGGGTAGTTATGAACATCTCCAACGTGAACCTTGGCGTTCCCGCCGGCTTCTATATGGCCCACGTGATTCGACATGGGAGGTGGTTTGCAATTAAAATTAAGATTTTCGATGGCAAAAATTTGATATTCACATGTGCTTACCCCGCAATATGCGTGGAAAGGAGGGAAGATATTGGGCAGATTCAGTGTGACATGATGCGGCCTGATACGGCTGAATGAGATGATTGATCATCACGTGATCATTGGGAACAAAACCTGCGTTGATTAAAGATTTTCAACCTGTTCGTTCTTAAGACCTCTCGCACTCTAGAATGGACATGATTGAAATAATGTAGGCGGGGGTGATATGGAAATCACCACGCTCATGTCTCGCTCGGAATGGAGGATTATTTCCATTACGATATTGATTGGCAGGATGGTGGGGACCAACCAATTACCTTGGCTGTACCAAACAACAGCAGTGCTTTCCAGCCCACAGGAACATGGGCTGTTCTTGTAAGCCAATTCCTATCTACACTTGATACGAATAGTGTCAATTGGTATTTACAGGACTAGTCCCCTTTTGACCTTATCGATGGCAACTGTATTTTGAGCGGAAATAATTTGGGAACATACGAGTTATCTGCTGGATATTGGTTTTAGATTTAGTTTTCTGATCAGCTGAATTGAAGCAATCACAGTCCGAACAATATTGCGTGCGTGACATAGCTGCACAGCTACTTGAGGTTGGCGATATGCGGGTTTTCCCGTCTGAGTTGTTGGTAAATGTAATAATTGTCTCGGCCTGGCCGCAGTGGCGAGCTGAGTGGGATGTCTTGGCAAGACCAACCTCGGCGCCGGTGCGTTGGGGATCGTTGCCGCAACCGGCAGCCCGAGCGCATGGCGGTGGATCAATTCTGGCCACTCGGTGGCCGAACGTCGCAAGATTGGCCATGGCTCAGAGGCCAAGCACCGCCACATGAAACGTTTGATTGATGGCCAGTACGAATGAAAGGTAGGTAGGTGCATTTTGGTGCGATGGATTATACACCACGTCATCGAGGTGAGTAGAATAAAACGTCGGGCAATGAAGATGCTGGATTCCTGTTGTTGGTTTCTGTTCTATCTTTTTTTTCCTTCTTTTGTTGTTCATCCAGAAACGGGGGCTCAAATAAGCATAAAGCATGACGTGGTTTGCGTCAGCCAAGGGAAAGCTCCATGGCTTAGCTCGTCTTGGTCTCTAACACCAAAACCAATCGTTTTGCGCGAGAGCACGCAGATCCCCCACGATGTGCTACTAGATGTTCTTGGGAGGTAGTCATGGGCAGCCACAGACATGGATTCAATGGCTCTTCCGGTGGCTGTGCATCTACCACTTCGCTCGTCGGGTGTTTCCTCCTGCCAACTGCTTCCAGACCCACAACAAAATCAACTTCCTCTCGCGCCTCCGTTCTTGTCACTTAACCTTTTTACGAGCACAGCTTAATATTCACTCCAGCCTCTCCAAAAACATCATTCATACTGCGCATCTAGACCGGCGAGAATCCATCACACAAGCGACGACCAGCAGCGTCTCTCAACACCATGACGGACGAGAAGCGCGAGGAGGAAGCGCGGACGAGCGAAGATGCTACCGTTATCGCTAATGACAGCAACTCGGCCAACGAAAGCGGCAACGATGGTGTCCACGATGACGTCCAAGAAGGTGTCCAGAGCATCGAAGCCATTTCCAAGACATGGACCAAGACATCCTTGATGGCTGCCTACTTCAGGTGCGTGTGTCATTTCGGTATGCATTAGTCGGATGGGATCACTGACTTGTGTCGCGCAGTCTCTTGCTCATGGCCTTTGTCACATCACTTGAAGGCCAAGTCACCTCGTCCATACTCGTCTTTGTTACCAGTTCGTTCCAGAGTCACTCGCTTGTTTCGACCATCAACGTGGTTCAGGCAGTCATCCTGGGTAAGCCAAGCCTGCGGCTCTCCATCTTCCTACCGCAGCACCTCAATTAACTCGTGCAGCTGTGGTCAAGCCTCCGATGGCCAAAGTAGCCGATGTGTTTGGCCGACTCGAAGCCTTCACTGTCTCCATCCTGCTTCTCACCCTCGGGTACATCCAGATGGCCGCATCCACAAACGTGCAAACCTTTGCCGCCGCCCAGATTTTCTACTCCGCTGGGAACACTGGTCTCCTCATCCTGCAGCAAGTCTTCATCGCCGACACGACTGACTTGACATGGCGCGCGCTGTTCTCGACTCTGCCCGATCTTCCCTTTCTTGTCACTACCTGGATTGGCGAGCCTATCGGCACAGGCATAAGGACCTTGTCCGGCGACTGGAGATGGGCATTTGGCATGTGGGCCATCATTTTGCCCGTATCGTTTATGCCTCTGTTTGTCTCGCTGTTTTTCAACGGAAGACGCGCCAAGAAACTCGGCTATGTCCCCAAGAGTCGCACAACGATGAAAGGAAGGCCATCGCAAGTCCTTCTCGACCTTTGGAGAGATATGGACATTGGCGGAATCCTCCTCCTGGCCGCCGGCCTTTCCTTGGTTCTCATCCCGTGCACCATTGCTACAAAGGCTTACAACGGTTGGGGCAGTCCCAACATCATCGCCATGGTCACGATCGGCGCTGTTTGCCTTGTCATCTATCCATTCTGGGAGATGAGCTCGAGCATTGGAAAGAAATTTGGCTTGACGGGAACTCTGGGCAAAGTCGTTGCCAACCTAGCACCTTACCCGTTAACACCACTGCATTTGCTCAAGTCGCGAACATTCAGTGCTGGCTGCGTGCTCATCACGTTTTACTTTAGTGAGTTCTAATGCTGCCTCTACCACCGCGCGAATAGCGCGCATCTGACGCCTCCACAGTGGCCTTTTACCTCTCTGTCGCGCCGTACTTTTACTCTTACCTTCTCGTCGTCAAGAGCCTTAGCCCGAAGTCTGCTCAGTACATCACTCAAACCTTCAGCTTCTCTTCGACAGTATCGTCAATCATCATCTCTTTCATTATCAAATTCACCAACCGATACAAGTGGTTCACTGTTGCTGGCTCGTGCTTGTACATGCTGGGTCTGGGCCTCATGACAAAGTACCGTAGCGAAGCTTCCTCCCTCTCTGCTATCATCGGAACGCAAATTTGCATCGGATTCGGCGCCGGTATGCTCAACGTCCCTGCACAACTAGGCGTTCAGGCTAGTGCGGGACACCAGAACCTCGGTGCCGCAACCGCCATCTTTTTGACCCTGGTTAGTGTGGGCTCGGCCATCGGCTCGGCCATCAGCGGCGCCATTTGGAGCCGATATATCCCCGCCAAGCTTTGGGAGTATCTCCCTGAGGATTCAAAACGGAATGCCACGTTGATATATTCCGATCTCAACAAAGCCCTCGAGTATCCTGTAGGCAGTCTTGAACGAATCGCCATCAACAGAAGCTACCAGGAGACCATGACTACTCTACTCACCATTGCCGTAAGCCTATGTGCTCCCGTTATAATTTGCAGCCTTCTCATGGCAGATTACCATCTTGATGAAATGGAACAGGGCGTCAAGGGAAGGGTCATTGGTGGTGAAATTGGGGACAACAACCTGAAGACGTCAAGTAAGACGAAGGGCAATCCATACAACCCTGCGAATTGGTTCAAGAGGCGGGATAAGGCGAACACGGGGATCGAACATGGGCAGAATCAATGATGATTTTCTCTTTTGGTTGCGTTTTTGAGGTTAATGATGGGTAGTTTTTATAGCAGTATCAATTGAGCCATGAATTCTCGCTTCGCTTGCTGACCGATAACAGGACGTGCAACTGCATCCAACCAGATTTTTCTTTTTGGGCATCAACTCCATGAAGGCGATTATCTCTACCTTGACAAAAAGTTCATATTGAGATCCAAGCCCCGTAAGAAAAGTTTCTTCGTCATATTTTGGTCGATGCTGCTTGATCACATACTAATCCCCTCACTGTAGGTGTCATGCCCATTACTCAGACCATTCACATGGTTAAAAGCGAAGGCGTCGATTAGCAATTTTACCGCTAGTACCCGTTCGCCTCTGTGTATTCAATATGCACTTCACCCATTGCCAAGGCTGCAATGGAACTTCAAAACCGGGAAACGCGCCGATTTTGACTTTTGATTCGCTGTCATAATTTGGGGGCGGCATCGCAGGGTAGCTCTTGACGGTCGTCTTGCTCGCGATACGCCAATTGAGACGGGGATCGGCGATTCGTCTACTACCTAAGTGATGTCATACGTCAGCTTCGTCACCCTGCAGTTGAACATAACTCTCAATGAAAAGTGCCGTCAAGTGTGATGTTAAAAGGCTCTCTCGTTCGCTCCTTTGCGTTTGATCATCAAAACTCGACGTGGAAACTAAATTACCGCCGGCCAATTCCTATCTTGACTGCAATTTAAAGTCTTTAATATCTTAATAATTACTATCCCAGTTTCAACTCAACTAGTGAACTCTATCACTCCTGTTGCTGAACCTTCTATATAACCCTAGTCACTTCAGTGTACCCGGCAACCCTGCCCAATCGCACACAATGCCTTTCGACATTACCGACATGACTCGAAAAGAAGAGACCTCTAAAATCCCCGCTCCATGTTGTGGTTTTGGCGCCATGGTAGGTGCCGGTGGGGGTTACCCCGAATGCCTTTGCTGTCCTATCATGTGCCTCCTCTTGCCTGTGTACGGCATTGGGAAGTATGTTTATGTCAAGCTGCGTCAGAAGATTCGACCCAAAGACGCGGATGAAGAGGAGGGTGGCATGCAAGATGTCTATGCAAACTTTGAAGCCAGGCACCAAAAGTACAAAAAGATGAGGAGAAAAAGGCGCAGGGCAGACAACACCGCTTCGATGACACTCGACCCGAGGCTTGAGAACCATCCGGAGAACCCTCGGGTTTGCGACCCTGAGTGCCCAGGGTATCATAAACCTGAACCCTGCGTGGTCCACCAGCGCCCGAAGCCCGACCGGCCTACGAGTCCAGGAATGTTGGCAGTCTAGGCTGCGGTAGTGGCCAAATTTTGCAGTTTTATGCATATGGACCACGTATTAGGCGCAATGTCAGGGAGTTCTTTTTTTCAGAGCCAAAAATTGTACAATTGATGTTTGCAGCGAAATTCATCAGGCTTGAATCATTCCCCAGATTGAAACCCGGCTTCTGGACAACTAGCTATGCAAGGGCTACGGGAAGCCATGCATTAGATAGACATGGTGATTTATGAGTAATCGTATTTGAAAGCCTATTTGATTTACCATCCAGTGATATATTCTAGGAAAATTAATTGAAGAAGAATGGAATAAAATAGATCGGCTGAAAACATGATGCTTGAACCAGCTTGCCCTTTGATGCTGCGCTACCTTGTAGGTCGTCCTGCGTACCTTTTACATCGTTCTTGCTCCTATAAATCGATACCCCTTTTTGGTCTTTTTGTTTCCATTGTTGTTTTCATCCACCAGCGTGCTATCCTGGCTGCTGCTGGCGTCATCTGGTGGTTTTGGTATGTATGGAATGTCTCCGTTTTTATCCACCTCCCAAGGCCCGACCCCCTGTTCCAGCAAAAAGGACCGCTGCATCATGAACATGCGCCCTTCTTGCCACTCTTTCTGCGGGTGGTCGTGCATGCCGTACTTCTTTCGCAGCGAAAAGGCTGCCCCGGGCAGAAGCAGAAGGTTGATGCTGATGATGACGAGTCCAAAGCTCAGGATCAGGATTAATCCAATAACGCTGAAATTGGTGTATCGTAGATCCTTGACCCTAATTGAGGAACAAAGCGCTTTGAGCTCTCCCTCTGGCTGGATCGTGTAGTTGCTCGGGCCAAAGGGTTTGTCGCTCTCTGGTATAGGCACGTAAAATTCGGGAGTGTTGGCAAAGTCGGCAATCGCTCGCTGGGTAGCTGCCAACCCAATATTGACAAGATTTATCATCTCGGTCTGCCATTGCGTCGAAGGTAGTGTGGGTGATATATGTAGCCCGTAGTATGCAACCATTATATCATTCGCCTGCAACAGCCTGGCGCCGAGGGTTGAGATTGTATCCGAAAGGTCGGCGCTAAACATTCCAAAAAGGAGCTCAAGTACGGCCATTTGCTTCTTATTGAGAGTTTGCACGAACTCATTTAGTTTATCGTCCTGCACTACACCAATGGGCGAAGTGCAGTTCTTTTCGGTGCAAATATCTACCTGTTGCGTGCAGGCAATGGCAGATAACACCCTGTCGGCGTAGAACAACGTGCCCTCTGCATCCGGTCTTCCCAAGCCGGTCTTGTCAACCGAGCTGGAAGCCCGGAACCAGGGGTCTGTGGTCGCATTTCTGTACACCATGCCGTTGAGGAGAGAAATGACGGTTGTATCCGCGTTGGGCACAATCAATTCATCTATCGCGGAAAAGGCATTGGCGGACACTGTCATGTTACCACGGTAGCCAGCATAGGATGTGACGGCCCTAGTAGCTTGTTAGCTGTGTTCGCGTCCATGGTCACGCTCCACTCACCGTAATTCATAGCCACGCCCAACCGCATCGGTATTCAGCATTGAGTAGTTGCTTGCCATCCACGTAAAGTTTCCAACCAATGACGCGCCCAAGTTGTACAACTTGTACTTGTTGCCAGGTACTTGAGTGTTGATGCTCTTCGGCCACACCTCGAAGTCAGGCTCAGACCATGGCGTGGAATACTTTTCCTCGGCCAGTATCGGCGCGCATTTGTAAATTGCTCGGAAGCGCAGTTGATCCTCTTCGGGAGTATTGATGCCAAAATGCTTATTGGAATACAAGTAGCCGGTGTCCATCTCCAGTGCGGTGGATTGGGCACAGATTTTGGAATCAAAGGGACACGGCGTGGTTGTGTTTGTTGTGAGTGGCAGGTCGGGTGTTACATATATCTTGCAACTCTGCCTATTATAAACTCCATCCGGAGTGTAGCAGTTTCGGACGTATTCTCGCGCTTGAACCAGAGTCAACTGGAGCCATTTGGCTACCGCCACGTCGGAGGCCGAAGACGATGTGTCTGTTACATCGGCTGTGAATCCGCAGTTGCCACTGGATACAAGCACGTTATCTCCTCTAAGTAGCGCCCTGGAGGTAAAGAGACCAGCGGCACTCATTAGCAGCAGATAGAGTATTGCTGTCGAGACCAACGGCAGGGATGAACGAATCGCAGTAGAGACTTTCCCGCGCCATGTCCAAGCCAGCTTGATCAATATGACGACGGTGGATGCGGTGGTTGGCGCATTGCAAAGAACGGCCTGCTGTTGGTGGTACAGTCCAGAGCTATGCGATGGGGTAGAGCGATATTGATGAATTATGAAGCATGCGATTGACCATAAATTCACCAAGGTGGCATTGACAAACAAAGCCACAAAGGCAATGAGAACCGCGCCCCATACTTGCGGGATGGTGAGAGTCAGACCCAGCCCCGAAATACCGTCGGCTGTTCACAGAGGGACGTTAGCGCATGTTTCATTGGTTTTTTTTGGTTTCAGCGTAATCGTAACACGTGCCGTCATAATTTCGCCAGAAGCCAGTGTACACCGAAGTCGCAGACGCAGTGCTCATGGTGCGTGTGGGTGTGTCGCAGTGGTGGGTTGAAGAACAGCCAGATGACCAAGTGATTGAGGTGAGATTAAAGTCTTAAAGTGCAAAAAGGGAGGCTTGGTGGCGGTCTGGGAGAACTGATCGGATGGTTGCCTCCTGCAGCTGGCTGCCACGACTGCGATGGTGTCAATCGTCGCATTCCCGCCTTTGGTGGCGGCCCTAAGGCTACGCAAGCCCGACTAGCAAGGGGTGAAACAGGTGCTTAATCCATGCATATCTACAGACTAGTAGGCGAGAGGAAGAACTTTAGTGCATTTCGAATACCATTCGTCGCTGCCACGACCGGCTATTTGGGATGTGCTACGTCTGCTGCATGGCTCGAGCCAGGCTCTGCCCTGCATTCATCTGCCAGCTGGGGTATCTTTGTGGCTGGCGCTGCGTATTTCCGTTTTCGATTTTCGCGAGGGCTGCGTTTCCCATGCTCATTAGTCAGCGCTTAGGTACCCTGGTTTCAGCCCTCTTGTTAGTTCTTACGCCCTGCATGTGGATACGATGCGGGAAGCATCGCCAAAGCCGATGAGTGCACGTCGGATTGTCCGTAGGATCAACACAGCCTGTACGCTGTGATCCCTGAATGGCATCGTATATGTATATTATAGACTTATATGCGTTCGTTGATAGCTTGATTGGATCTTGGCAAAGAAGTGAAAGAAACCAATTGGGCGAGCTGCCATGACTCCAATATCTCGGACATGCCCCACCGTAGAAACCCACAGGGCTAAAGTGGCTCAGCGCACAATTTTCATTGGCATTGCTCAAATAATAAAAGAAGACTTCCAAGACTTCCGAAATTATTCGAAATAAAACGAAATTCCATTGATTGGGTATCATCAGCTTCAGCTCATAGGGCTGAACATCTCTTCAACCTTCATTGGATGGGTGAGAAACATGGGTGCATTATTGGGGGCGGAGGAGTGGCCAGGGTGGTCAGCGAGTGTACGGGAGGGCTTTTTTTTGGAGAACCAACAAGCGATGTCAATCGCACGCTAATGCCATGTGGCTTCAAAAGCAAGACGAACCAACAGAAACCCACTCCCAACTACCGAAAAAGAGGCACGGCCGTTATCATATTGACAAACCTGCTTGCGACCGATACACCATTTTACGTCTGTATGCCGCGTGCATGTTCTATCACCTTGGCAATTGCAATCGTTCATCTAACTCAAGAGACAGCAAGGGGATAAATCACATCGCCATGACAAGTGTTAGACTTCCAAAGACAGTCAGGGCGTATTTGTCCCAGGCCCTACTTGCAGGCCTTGCTCGACGTCAAGATATGCTTCCGGCTCACAACTACCGCCATTTTAGTATCATGCCGGCTCTCAAGACTGCCGGGCTACCTAGGCTGTGTTCGTCTTAGAATAGAACATTATTTTTACCTGATCAAAGAGTAGCGATCCACGCGCTCCAGTTGACTATGGGTCACGGTTAGGATGCATGCTGTAACGAGCTTCTGCGGGGCGTATAGCCTCTTTCGGAATCTCAGTGTCATGCCAAGACAATCTGACTGAGCTGTCTCCAACAATTTCAGCATTACAATGGATAAAAGAATGCATGGATATATAATGTACTGATCCAGCCTTCTTCTCCATGCTTCAACAAGCCAAATGGTGCATAGTTATGGCGGGTTGCTCTGAGACCAGTTTTCTTTCCTAGTGCTACCGAAGTCTACTAACACTACAGTAATAAATGCTACAAGAACTTGTAGAATTTACTAAAATCTACTCCCGTGGACTAAAGGCCTCTTGAAATTACAAATGAAGGGCCAATTTCTATCGAGCTTCAGTAGGCCTTACGGACAATGTGGCTGGGGGATCACGCAACAAGCCGGAGTCACACAGCTGTTGCAATAGACCAGTCATTGCAATAGCCTAAGTGAGGTGGCACAAAGCTCAGCAGTAATTGCCGTCACCGCCATTACGTTGTGGCACTAGACCCATAGGCAACAGCTGGGCAACTCCGCTGATACACTAAGGCATACTGAGGGCTTACGCGATGCCTAGATATATTTCCTCCACCTTCTGGTGGAAATTGGAGGCTTCGGTCAGTTCAACAACTGAGTTCGTGATTCTGCCCACCATGTCTCAATCCATCACACCATCTTCAGAACAGACAATCCCACTGATAGATCACGTCTCCATCATTGCTTCAGCGGAGCGATCCAGTACCGACACCTCTGGAAATCAAAGTGGAACCAATGCAGACCCTCACGAAGGGAATGCACCCACAAAGGCACAGCGGCCTAAGGATAGTGTTCGGCTCAGAGCCAAGTTTGAAATTGGTGTTATGCTATCGGATTTTCTTTCCATAGCAGCGCCACTTGCCTTGCTCGGTTTCTCAATCGCAGTGCTGCAGCTTGACAAGAAGGATGTCCACGAGGCCGAGTTCAAAGTGTGGCAAAACTGCATAACAGTTGTCCGTCTCCCAGCCCAAACTTCTTTCTCCTCTCCCAAGGCCGTGTCCTAATCTCATTCTTTCAACCAGATTGCCACCTTTTTCCCAATCCTTTTCGCCTCCATCGCTGGGCGCATGGTGTATCAGGCCGCGCGCTGGAAGCTCGAGCAAGGAACTTCTATGGTGTTCCTAGAGCAGCTCATGGGTAGCCGCACAGTGGGCGCGACCATTGTCACGCAGTTTCAACTTCAAACGTTCAACCTCGTCAGCATGTCTTTGCTTCTTATGTGGGCATTTTCGCCCTTCGGATCCCAGTCGATTTTACGCATGCTGGGGACAAACAATGTTCCACGGCTAGAGCCCTCCCGAATTGCCTACTATGACACGTTTGGCCAATCACAATATGCGAGCAAGATGGTCATCAGTCGACACACATATCCTTTCACCGGCATTCTCGCTTCTCATTTGTCTGCCTTGTTCAATACGCTCTTGTTAACTCCGGACAAGAGTAAAACTGACTTCATGGATCTTTGGGGCAACGTTAAGATCCCAATGATCGATTTCGAGGATGGGGCAGCCCAGGGTGACTGGCAAGATGTGCTCTGGAGCCCAGAACCCGAGTTTTACTCATCGTTGCTTGGCCTGCCAGTGACAAACGTGTCAGCGGGGAACACCACATTCTCCATCGAATCCAGTTACATGCGCATTCAGTGCCCAAACATCACTAGAGTGGTAAACCCTGTTAATATGGCTGCTCCTACCAAGTGGAATTATGTCGCAAAGTTCACCTCAAACGGAACATGGTACGGGTTAAACATTGCCAACAGAAATGGGAGTTCTCCAATTGAAAGATGGAGTCTTGCGATGGACAGGTTTGTCGATGAATACTGGACCAAAAAACCCATACCAGAAGACAAAACAGATAAAGGTGTCGGAATTAGGCCTTGGACTGGGAGCCCAATCATGTTCGAGAACGAGACAGGCATAGAGGCGAAACCAGCCAGGCTTCTTTTCCAAACGACTCTCATGGCGGCTGACGATATGCCTGGTCCAATCAGGGTCGTAGGGTACTGCGATGTCGTTCAGAAATACGTAGAGTCAAAGGTTACATGCTCCAAGTCTGACCCAGCAGCCCAACAAAATTGCTCCGTTATTGCACAGCGGCCCTCAACTAACAAAAATCCTCCCGAGGCCATCACATTTCTTTCATTCCCCATCACGTGGTGGTGGATATCATCTGAGCTTCCGTTAGCCGCGGGCAAACTTATGACGGCGGTCGATCTCACGGTGCAATACCTCGATGACCCATGGCTCAAGAATTCTGACAAGGACAACACCAGTTCGATGTTTACCAATGTAGATGAGCAGAAGTTCAGCCGCAGATTATCGCAGATTCTCAATACGTATGTCCTCTTGAGCCAGGTTTATATGGCTGCTACCAGCGGGAGCGTCGATGCAAACCCGGTCTTCAATGCTAATATCACTATACCCGTTAATGTCAGCAGCCTCGTCGAAGTATATACTGTTTCTCGGCCATAGATAAGCTTGTGTTTTCTATCCTGCCTGATCTTTCTCGCAAGCGGAATCATAAGCACCGTGTTCGCGCATCTGTCCAATGGGCCTGAAGTTCTTGGGTACGCATCAACTGCGATCCGAGACTCCAAGTTCATCGATCTACCGCCCGAAATAGGGCGATTTTCGGGCATTCAAGTAACACAGGCCATAAATCGACGTCGGGTAAGATATGGCTACACACATTTGACCTCAGATGAGCAGGTGTTAGTGGGCGTTGGGTTGGAAAGGGAGACGCGAAAAGTTATTGACGGGCCAAGGTAGTTAAATATTATC
This sequence comes from Calonectria hongkongensis, assembly GCA_017140755.1. Taxonomy (NCBI): domain Eukaryota; kingdom Fungi; phylum Ascomycota; class Sordariomycetes; order Hypocreales; family Nectriaceae; genus Calonectria; species Calonectria hongkongensis. The sequence continues at coordinate 3,712,819 of JAACJA010000001.1, forward strand.
ACGTCAGAGGTTAGTTCAGGCTTCAAAGTGTTTCCATTTGATGTCAGGATTATTGTGCACGGTTCTCGTTTTCATATTGATATCGCGTAGTAAGAAAACGAAGGAAAGAAAAGAGCAGGGGAAGGAGGGGACATCAATTTTGTATTACTGCCACAGGTTAAACCCCTTTCGAACATATTCTCAGATGACTCTCTAAGTTAGGCCGCTCTTTGCATTGGTAGAGTCATCCATTCGTAGAGATAAAGGGCCTTCCGCTCATGTCTTAGATTTAGGTATATCATTTTACTCAACCAAGGCCGTTACTCCTTTTTTTCCGTCAAACCGTCAGATCCTTGGGCAAACTCTCTGCTCACGCCGTCTCCCCTCTCTTCTATTGTCGTTGCGGTGCTAGTCGAGCTACGCACCGTCACTCCCTCTTGGGCACTGTCTGTGGCTCCCACGTCCCTCTCTTCATCGGGCTCTCTTGGCGCTTCCTTCAATTTTGTCGGCGCAAATTTACTTCTCGTTCTAATTTGCAACCCATATTTGTAAAACAAGAACGGGATTACGGCTAGTAGAGTCGCCACACCACCGATAAGACTGCCACCTCCACCAACGCCAAGCGAATCAAACATGTAGGTTGTGAACAGAGGGGCGGCCGCACCGCAGGCAGACCGGACGATGGTGTTCGCAGCCAGAGCCGAAGCAGCGTACATCAGGTATGTGTCGACGAGGTAATTCAAATACGCGACGAAGAGCAACATCAGGGAGGTGGCAAGAAAACAGCCAGCCAGGGTAGGCACAATCCAATGAACCGAACTGCAAAGTGTCAGTTAAACAATTTTTTAGAACCTCAACTAAAAAGTCAAATACATACTTGTACTGCGCCGACCACGCAAACCAAAATATTGTCACAGGGGCGCCGATACCACCGATCATGGCGAGAGGGAGGCGATCTTCGGGTGTCATCTTCTTGCCCCCTTCATCGATTTTCTTTTGTCGTCGTTTCGTATCCAGAACAATGCCGACAGCGCCAATACAAGCGCCGATAACCGTGCCAATCAAGGGTAATTGGCCCACCCCGGCATTCCATCCTCGCTTCCCTTGAAACACAATAGGATAAATACTAAACAGCATATACAACAGCGTGTACACGACAGCCATGTATATGGCAAGAAGAAATGAGATCGTGTCAAATAAGATGATCCACGGTCTCGTCAGCGCAATCTTGTAAATTGACTTTAGCGACCGATCGCCGTCTTCCGCCTGGGCCTTGACGTTTTCGTATCCGGGGATTTTCGCCTGGCGGATTCTCCGGGCCTTCATCATGAGCAGGGTTGGACCATGTGTTTCCGGAATGGTCAGCATGATCAGTGCCGTCAAGGCGCCAAGCCAAAGCAACACATAAAAGCTCCATCTCCAATCCTTTTTTAATTCCAAAAAGCCGGAAATCACAGGTCCCAGGGCGGGACCGATCCAAACCATGGCCGAGAAACCAGCCATGGCATTTCCTCGCTCCAGAGGATTCCACAAGTCAACGAGGACGCCGGGACTGTTGCTAAGTGGTGCCGAAACAAAGGTGCCGGCCAGAAACCTGCCCACGAGGAGGCTGCCAAAGTTGGGGGCAAAAGCGCAAAGAAAATTAAAGGCGAGATAGAGACTAAAGGTAATGTAAAAGATCCATCTTCGACCATAAAGCTCGCTCAAGGGCGCAAAAATGAGGGGTCCGGCACAGTAACCCAGCAAAAACAAAGTGATGGTCAAACCAGCTGCCTCTTCAGACACATGAAAGTGTTTCGACATGGAAGGGATGCATCCACTCGGTGAACTAGATGCGAATGTGGCATTCATTACTAGCAAAACAGCCGCGATTGTGACTGTTGACCGTCGCGCTGTGGTCCAATTTTGCGGATTTTCAATGTCGCCGGGTCGGAAATCAACATATCCGCGCTCATTCAAATATGGCGGGTTTTCAACTTCTAGGTTGCCGGTTCGGTATGGTTTGTTTGTCGGTCTCGACAAGATTCTCTGTAGGGCTCCCATGATTGCGATTCCAGACTACGAGAGCAAGCCGGATTGCTCAATCACAATCGGGATCAAGTTGCATCATATAACTCAAGACGGCGTGCCTTTCTTACAGCCTCCATGATCACGGGTCTGCCCGAGTGATCCGGTAATTAAACAAGACGCCCGGGAACAAAATAAATCCCCGCTTATGACGGCCCAAATCTTCACACCATCCCAACCTGCTGATAAATACAAGGGCATCATTCACAGGCTAATCTAGCAAGGGAGGTGCGGAGATAAGTGGCTTCGGAGTTACGTCGCCGCGACCATCGCCCAGCTGGAGATGATCCCTGCCGAAAGCAGTCAAGTTTTAACGCTAAAACCAGCCCTACTGGTATTACCCTAGATCGAGGCCATCGGCTCGCGTTTACATCGGAGTACGACCTTGCGTTGAACTCGAACCATTCAAAACTAATCCGAGGGTGGCTGACGTACCCAAAAGGTAACAAGTGCATGTGTTCATTTCATAGCACACCGCGCTACACAAACCCGTTGCTATACCCGCAATGAATGACGAAATTATCGCATAGACTTTGTTCTTGCAGGTCTGACACGAATTGTGACTGGATCACACAATACTCCAAGGAAAGGTGTATTACGGTCGTTAAATGATGCGCGAACTAGCCCTGTTCTCGCGCGACTTCACGTGAGCCACAAGCGCCACCAAAAAGCAATTATTGCATGCGAATTTAATTAAACACATGGATGGCGATAGTGGTCTTCTATTGGGTAGCGGTTTGTCATTGCTGAAATTCTCCGTCGCAATCAAAGCTTCCTCCCACCGATGAGTCTAGTTCCGTGCGTTGTCCGGCCTGACTCATTTGACTCTATTGAGTGATCTTTAGCCACAAGGAAGCGCAAGATCTGCCCAACATTGTGTTTTACATGGGAGAAATGTTTCTTGGGTTTAGCCTTTTTACCATGTCACTTTAGGGATGAAGTTAAACTTTCAGATTTCTCTGGTCGGTCTTTGTGCAAGCTGTGTAATACCTACCCGTACATCTTTCTCTTGTCTTGGCTATCCAATGTAGATAGCCCTAGCCTAGAAATCATCCCTATGGCCGCTCTACTCTTGTAGAACTGTTATCCTAGTACCTGGGAGCTATGTCGGGGACGATGCTTAAAGACTCTTCTGGAGGAGGCCATACGTGGACAAGAGCCAAATTCTAACGATGGGTTTGATTATACTGAGTACGACTCCAACCTTGGAGCAGAGGATAACAGATGGAAGGCCGCCTATGTGGTTCGATATCGATGGGAGGCTGGAGGACTTGCAGATGCCTTGGTTGATTGTTTGGGCTTCTTTATATTTCTTTATCAGAAGTACATCTTCTGGGATAGGATGGGTTGGAAGAACCAGCAACAGGGCACACACCCCCCCACCCCCAAACTTAGTTCAATATCTCTGCTTACCTTGAGGCTCATCACTTTCCTCCAATCCCCTCCGGATCCCAGGGTCCGTGCTTTGATCACGCTTCACAATACTTCGCAATAGCAATAGTTGAGAGTTATCAACCTATTTAAAAAGAGTAAAGAGGCGGCTGACAAGGCCATTACACGCCTGCCTTATGTTTTTAAGCTCTTTGATGAAGTGGAGACAAATCAACCGACCGCGATGCAAAGAGCTCGAGCACTGTTGCAATCAATATATGACAATAATTTGAATGATTTAGGCCATGGAAATTGATTGCATGCTGTTCAAACTGCAGTGTTGTGAACCGGGAGGGTGAACGTCATACGGTCACGGTACGGGCCGGTACGGTGGAGACCATATTGGTCCACCCGCGTAACATATAAATCAGAGACCGTTCTTCCGTAGTATCTAAGGGACATCGTTCTTTAATATATCTGATCCTTACAGATTCATTCCAACGGTAATAATCCCGGTGAATGTTCAAAGCCACGGTGTGTGGCCTCACCACACGGTACACTGCCGATACGGTAATCAGCGCGTATCAACCGTGACCTGACCACGGTTCCATTCATAACATACAGGGGAAGTGTACATGGAATATTAGGGACTGATTGCTTGGTTGACTGATGTTACAGATAGCCCTGTGCTTTCTTGGCGTATTTCAAAAATCCACGGTCTAAATAGCTTCTTGCCACTCTCAATCAAACTTGAGCTAGTAATAGATTTCAAAATAGAATCTTCAATGTTACCAAAATGGGAGCATCTCTTGAACCCGTGCAGAGTAGATCCAGACTGCGCCATTGTCTGTGACAGCGGTCAAATCTCCTAGTGACGACTATATCATCTTTCGCAACTTTTCAAAGTCTGCGGGATAAATACCAACTTGACCGCGGACTTATTTCATCAAAGGTTTTTAAGTCTCCGCCACGGCTGATTTCATAAGCTTTGCCTATCTTTCTCCTTCCCAGTGTCGGCATCTTTGGCCAGATCTGAGATGCAAGGTTTCAGAGTCGGATAGTAGCTTTTTAAGAGCTTGATGGGGAGCGTTGGACATGTAAAGGTCAGCTCCATTCAGCGGGACTTCCAAGGAATCACAGCACACTGCAACGCAAGAGCGGCGTCATATGAGAACCCTTTAAGGAAGATATTGACTGGCCGTATCGAAAATAGTCTGTTTTATGTAGAAGCCCAGCACAAGCCCGTCATCAATAAAGGGGGTCCAGCTCCCCAGACTGGATAGTACATTGAATGCACTAATCTCTAGTTATGTATTGGAGTCTTGGAAGAAAAAAGCATTAATTATTAATTTAATTGTGTGCATTCGTTTAATTTCTGTTATTTTGACTAATGCAATTTTGCATTCAGCAAAAGCATTCGTCTTCAATGTCCTCCATTACTTGACCACAGTTATCATCTAACCGGCTATAATTCTCCTCTCTGCCTGTAGCACCACCTTGCATCTCCCTACGATAAGAATAGAGGGGAATTCTGTATTGAGGTTGCAAGATTCTTTCATCTTTCTAGTCCAAGTTCCATAATTTCCTGCGTGGTCTAGCAGCTAGGGCCTTCCTCCCCATTTCACATATCGACTAAAAAGCTCCTGACAACCTAAGTGGGTGCATTAACAGTGTATGATACCCATTGCAAACCTGGGCCATTTCCAATGGTGTAACCGAAATCACTAGACAGGACAGCATTTGGATTTATATTGACCGTTGCTCTGCAGGTAGTGGTTGGGGAGCATCCATCGCCATGGTACATAATGCAAGAATGCGCTGCCTTGTCAAAAGCAAATCCAATACATTGTCGGTCTTGACCGCATAGAGTGCAACACCCATACGCATTCTGTGCAGCTTCTGTTGATGTAGTGTAGGTGAATTGAGGATTGAGGGCGTTGATAGGGCTGTAATGTTCGCCTCCCCAGCGCCCGGTCCAATAGTTGTTGTATGAACACATGGCATACACAGTAGGCCCTGTATTGGTCGTAGTCGTGACAGTTGTCGAAATCGTGTTTGCTGTTGGGCTGGCCGTTATGGTGGTCTGGGATATTTCGGTAGTCGTTGTTGTTCCAGTCACAGTGATGGGATCGGGCACAATGGTTTGAATATTTGTCACCGTCGTGGTATCGGTGATGGTGCGAATTGGCGCACTGGTCGTGAGGGTGAGAGCCGGCTTGGTTTGAGTAATGGTGATGGTTTTGGAGAACGACTGCGTAATGTCGCACTCAACCTTTTGAGGATAGAAGTTCGGAACATGATACTTGCGTCCTTCAGGTTTTGAGTGGATGTCTGAATTGCCTCCGCGTTTGAATACAGCCCCAGAATCATGCAAATAGTCCGCAAGTCCTATTAATCCGTCCTGGATGGCGATGAAACCACTGGCCGTTGGAATAGTGACGATATTTGGATTCGTACTCGTAGCAGTGACAGTAGTCGAGGTGAAAAATGTAGTCGTAGCATCAAGCGTAACCGTCGAAGTAGTGGAATCTGTTTGCGTGGCTAAAACGGTATTCGTTTGAATATCCAGAGTTGTATCAATGGTTATGATCGTGGTTGCCTTGGCGGTCTGAGTGACGGCATTCGGAGTGATAATAATTGTCTTTTGGTTGAATTTGGTCTGGCGTATTGTGCATGTGTTTGTGTGAGTACGGGTAATGGTGGGAACTGATTTTGCAGACTTGGTCCCTTGCACAGTAGAACATGTTGGTTTGGTATCAATGGCTCCCTTCCCAAGGACTGGGCCACCAAGCAGGGCAAATAGCAGGTATCTGAGTTGCATGTTGGTTATGATTGACAGTCCAGACAAAACCGCTGCGTGAAACCGAAAAAGATGCAATCTGCGAGCATGTCCCCTTTTGTCAACCCCTGAGGTGCTGATTAGTAGCATTAGTCATTTCCGAATCGGGCACATTGGCCACATCAAACAGGCTATTGATTGCTAGAGAAAGACGGTGCGGGGATATGGCGCCCTACTAAGTTGGACGGGTTCATCCTTACTTTTGGACTTTAATGGAAAATGCCGTTGACGAGACTAGCAGACAAAAGAGTATGTAACAAAAAAGGGGGCAGTGGCAAATTAGTTATCATGGCAAATCAGTTGTGAATAAGTGTCCCCAGGTAAAAGCATCAGGCAGTGTTCCAAGATGGAAGTGCGGGACGTATCGGACCTCAGCTGCATGTTATTTACTTGGCACTTGGCAATGCGACGCTAGCCTAACACAGGAAACTAAAGTAGTAGATCGGCTTCGATCCACAGCTAGCAAGTTAAATGAATTGGTACTGTGAAATCCTGTTCTTTTTTGTGGAGAACTGGGAAGGTGAGTAAATTTATGGGCGTTGACTAGAAACCAAATTTTGAAAACGAATATTGGTGGATGGATTGAGCAATACTTGCGATGTGAGCAGTCATGATAGCCACAATAGGCGAGCTGTGTTCCGAGGAGCAGCCGCAGAAAAGTCCAAAATGGAACATCACTAGCCTCAGATTCAAGCCACACCACAACAGCCACCACAGCCAGCCACTCTCAAAAACTGGACCAGGAACGGGCGAATGCTCAACAAGGAGAGAACTCACGGGCCGGCGAACAAAAAAAAAACTCGGTCCGGCCGGAACAATAGTGTCTCCGAGTATGTTTCCATGTCCCTAAACCCAGAACACAACCTACCCTAGACCATGCTTGAATTATCATGAGATGTCGGGATTCTCCCGATGCCGAGTTCATGCCGGTAGTTTTGTATATTGAATTAATCTAGCACGCTATCTTGGACCTTAAAGTGACTAAAAAAAGCTTCGAGATATGCTGAAAAGAAGATTGTTCTATCGTAAAAATATTTTTAATCACACAACATACAGCGAACCCATTATCTCGGGCTCCGGCCTCACACGATCAGACCATTCTTTGCCTGCTCATTAGTAACGAATTATGCCCAGTTACACAAAGGCATAACAGGCATGTTTTGTCGCTGTCAAACGCAGGTTGGCAGAGCGTATGGTCATGGAACAAGGCAATAATACCCCACACACACAATGGCAGAGTCGCAGCGCAGCGGAATTAGGCAGTGTCACCGTATGCGAAAATCAGGGGGCTGACATAGAGATCTGGAATCCCAATCATCATCGGCTCATGATACCCGGGCTGCTCGGGCTGGCTGTTTTGACGTCAACCCAGCGTATTCGATCAATCCTTTTGGTTTCAATAGACGACGAAGCAAAACCGCCCCGTTTTTGCGGGCGGAAATTTGGCCCACGACGACGCGGGCTGAGCCCTGGGAGGGGAGGGCCATTACGCGTCTCGCAGCACTTTTTGCGACCAGACAGGCGCAATTCAGGTGAGAAGCCGTCATGAGGAATCGCCGACATGGGCTGAACCGTAGGCTACTGCAGGTCCCGCGAGCCGTCGTTGGTTCTCATATTGATTGCGGGGCATGCACTGTCAGAATGAACGTGTAGGTGGCTGTAGTCACGATTCGTGGCGAAATCTAGCGAAGGCAGCTTGCATGCGGCTGATGGTGCCAAGGGCGGCTAAAATCGATAAGGGAGTTGATAACCGCACATGGCGGCGGCATGGCTGTGGCATAGAGCTGGGGCATCACTGGGGCATAGCTTGGCTGGGCCATAACGGTGGCATGGCCGCGGCATGGCCTGCGGCACCTTCGGAGACTTGTCGAAACATTGGGGGCCAGCTGCGGTGCATTCTCACCCTATTGGGCAGCTCGAGGTTCCGCGTATAGGCGTGTCGAGGATGACGACAACATCCATCACCACCCATCGCCTCCATCGGGATGCAGATGTGGGGTGGTTTTCCCCACAGCACATACACTACATGCACATGCTGCAAGCTCAAGTTCATGATATCATTTACTCTAATTCTCATTTTAAAAACTCGGCATTAGACGCGTCATGTTAAGGGTGCATGCTGATGGGCTTGTTTCAATATGCCCCCCCTTTTCCCATTCCCCCCCAGCGCCATTATAACCCAACCCATTAGTTATGTCTTATAGCGATGAAAATTAAGTAGACTGTGCTTTGCCGTCCACCGAGACGGGGCCCTCGTGTTCCCCTGGTCCCGTGGGGCCCGGCACCCTCGGCACATGGCCAGGCAGGGGTTAATCTTTTCGGAAACAAATCAGTGGAGATAAAGAACCCATGAACCAATATTCTTGGCAAATCCTATCTTAAGCGGAGGTTGCATCGATACAACAGCACGCAATGTAACTGTAACCTGACTGTTGGCTCGATATACACCGACCAACGCATGATGGAATGTTACTTGACTCATGCCCTTGCATTATTTTTTGCACCAATAAGTAGCCAGAAAGAATTTGATGCCCAATAAAATTAGGCAATTGAGTCATAGAATGAGTCGATAATATACACGTTGGATTCGAAAGTGAAACGCGTCGATGAACTATCTAGTACACACCAGGACCTATCGCATTTCACCACTTTGAAACATTTCCCCTGCCCCTGACATGCCTGCAAATTGCCCAAGTTCATCCCAATTCCTTTCCTGCACTCATCGTGCGACGACGCAAAAGCAAAAAAGAAATACCTTAGTCGTCTGACGGGGGAGTAGCCTTCAAAGTAAGCATGGTCTGACCATCGGTGCCATCATCGGTAGAGTTCCAGTTCAGGGAATATACGCCGCTGGTGTCAGTTGCAACTGCATACCAAAGAGTTTCCAAGGCACCGCTGTCATCCTTGACACCGACAAAGGTGCCGTAGAAGCTGAAGGAACCAACAGAGCGGCTGGAGCTACCGGTAGAAGAGTTCTGAAACCCAACAGCGTGCGAGGAAGACGAGGCGGTTGGGACATAGAAGGTGAGGTTGGACCACGAAGGAGAGGTCGAGCGGTCAACTGAAGTCATGTTGGGTGCACCCTGCAAGTGTCCAGTTGAAGAGTGAGAGACTGGAGAATTGATCAGATTGAAATCCACTAGGCAGTGCTAGCAGGATACCTACAAATGACCGAAGCAGCTTGGTTGTTTTCCATAAGGTTGGGGTTGCCAATGTATGCAGCCCCTTAGTGGCCTATGTCAATTTCCCTTTCAAGTCTCGCCTGTGGCTGAAAGGAGTGGCTTACCTCCAGCGGTAAAGACTGGCAGTCCGCCAATGTCATCACCGTAAGCATAGATTTGGAACTCAGAGTCAGTGTCAGAGGCCCGTTTGTGGTTCATCGGGGAAGCCCCAACGAGAGCGGCTGTAGTAGCCAAGGCAGATAGAAAGAAGGTAGCGCGCATTTTGGCAATAGTTTTGGACAAAATAGTAGAGAGTGTGGGTGGGACGATGAATATTGAAAAAAAGAACAAGCGAACGGCCAAGGTATAAGAAGGGGATTTTGTAGAAATAGGAAACAAATACCTTGGGTAAATCGATTGATCCACTACCAACAACCCTCAGCCCTTAAGCGCCAAGGAATCAAACAAGGACTATGTCCGAGTATCGCCCAGCCAGCCACGTCACCATGTGACGATTTCAGTTGAGCTACCACCTGCCGCCTTGCACGTTTGATGCAGAAGAAATCACTAGGGATAACCGCATCACCCCCGACAGTATTTCCTTCCAACTTTGATAAAAAAAGTAATCAGGGGCAGAGCAGGCTGCCAATGGCAGCAGGGGGTTGCATCTGAAGAGGAGATGGCATGCGTAAGCCTGGGCCAGCCGCAGCGGCCTGTGCGTGTGGGTCGCCCATGACATATCTGCACGGCTCTCACGTTCAACTTCACTCAAGCTGCGGCATGTTCGCTAGAAATTCCCTATTCGAAATTGTCTCAGATTGCGTGGCAGATGCAGAAAATAGGCGCTCAATAATGGTCAATTGACGGCGAGCCGTGCCGCTGATCTTTCCTGAACGGGCTGCATCGTGGTCGAGAATTGCACTTTCAAACGGTGGAAGACGGTGACTTTCCGTCTATGGATGCGGAACCGTACGAGACCTTGTCAGTATTCATGGTAAGCGCCGTGTTGCAAGTGATACAATTTGTATACAAAAAGGTTCTTGTGCCCATCGTCAAGTTTCGTTTGTTCTCATCAGTCTATCCTACACACTACAATTCCTTCGTTGATCTTGCAATCCTCTTTGTTCTTTCATTAGTTTTCCACTTCAGTCTTTCATTTTCACCTTGGGCCGTCACCATGATGCGCACCATCCTCACTCTCGCTGCTCTGGCATCCAAGCTGGTGTCAGCTGCTGCCGTAGATTCACAGGCTTCCCATCTTGAGTCTCGTGCTACCTGCAGCGGAAACACTGCCACCACCCGTTCGGAGTGGTGTGACTACTCCATCGACACGGACTATACAACCGAACCGGTTGATACTGGTGTCACCCGGGAGTACTGGCTGGAAGTTACCGATGTCACGGTTGCTCCTGACGGTGTCTCCAGGCCTGCCATGGCTGTCAATGGATCTATCCCTGGTCCAACCTTATTTGCTGACTGGGGTGATACTGTTGTAATTCATCTCACCAACTCCATGACTACGTCTTTGAACGGGTCGAGTATCCATTGGCACGGTATTAGACAAAACTACACCAACGAGAATGATGGTGTGCCGTCTATTACCCAATGTGCCCTTGCTGTTGGAGACACTGTCACTTATAAGTGGAGGGCTCTCCAATATGGTACCACTTGGTACCACTCCCACTTCGCCTTGCAAGCTTGGGAGGGTGTCTTTGGTGGAATCATCATCAACGGTCCTGCCACAGCAGACTACGATGAGGACCTTGGTGTCGTCTTTTTGAACGATTGGGACCACTCAACTGTCGACCAGCTTTACAGCCAGGCTGAAACCACTGGTCCCCCTACGCTGGACACTGGTCTGATCAACGGCACAAACACCTGGACCAGTGACAATGTCACTACTGGTACACGCTTCAATGTCTCGTTTACTTCTGGCAAGTCGTACCGCATGCGACTCGTCAATGCTGCCATCGACACGCACTGGAAGTTTTCCATTGACAATCACACCATGAAGGTCATTGCTGCTGATCTTGTTCCTGTGACACCTTTTGACACTAACATTGTTAACATCGGAATGGGTAAGTCTTTACATCCTCAAGTCAAATAGAATCGATAACTAATCAGCTCCCTCAGGGCAACGATACGACATCATTGTTACCGCTGACCAAGCTGACGTCGCGGATAACTTCTGGATTCGTGCTATTCCCCAATCTGCCTGCTCTGATAATGCCAACCCTACCAACATCAAGGGTATTGTCACCTATGCGGACAGCCCATCTACGCCTGACACTACTGGCTACTCGTACACCGATAGCTGCGATGATGAAACATTCAACCTCTCTCCTTATGTTTCCAAGGATGTAGCAAGCGCGGACTGGTCCTCTCTTTCCACAGCGTCGACTGCCCAGAACTCCGCAGGCCTCTTCAAGTGGTACCTGAACAGCACCACCATGCTGGTTGACTGGGGTCAGCCCACTCTTCAGTCGGTGCTGAACGGCAACGACAACTTTACTGAGTCCAACGCGATCATTGAACTTGAAACTGCTGACGAGTGGGTTTACTTTGTGATTGAGACTACTTTGGCCGTTCCTCACCCCATCCATCTTCACGGCCACGACTTTTTCGTCATTGGCCAAGGAACCGGCAGCTACTCGTCTGACATCGCTCTCAACACGACCAACCCTGCACGACGAGACACAGCTATGCTGCCCGCCAGCGGATTCATCGTCATGGCCTGGCAGACTGACAACCCCGGTGTCTGGTTGGCCCACTGCCACATTGGCTGGCACACTTCGGAGGGATTCGCTGTTCAGTTTATTGAGCGCGAGAGCGAGATTGCGGGTATTTCCAACTCGACCTATGTGGATGACGTTTGCACCAACTGGAACAGCTTCCAGGACTCGAACGCCATTGTGCAGGAGGACTCTGGTGTCTAAGCGGTTGAATCATGAGCATTGTACAAGAGTGAACGGCCATAAGCATAACGCGCACAATGCAAATTTGTACATGGGAAATCTCTTCTACGTAACTAGTTTACATAGTTCAATTTCAAGCTAATTTTTCAAATGCACTAAATTCGCAGGGCCCAGTGATAGTAAGTTTTTGTTGAGCCAAAGATCAGGGTTGGCTATAACGCAAGTGGCGCTTCGAGGTTGAACTCTAGCAACCGAGATTGCCTTTTGCTGACGAGGCTCAAATGTATATATGTAGCTTGCTATTGACACCTGCGGCAGCAACTAAACCGGAACCGGTTGCTATTGGACGTTTGTTTGGGACTAGCTTTGTCGTTACACGGAGATGTCCATTTTCAGTAACTCCTGGGTTGTGGTTTTACTGGTGGGGTGCAATGTGGGGCCTGTCTCCAAACGCATGAACCCCTAACCTGTGTCATAACAAATTCACATATATCTTGGCCAATCCATGAGGGCGCACGATTCAAAGATCATGTGACTAATAAATATCTGGCTAGAAATTTAAATATTGGAGACTGTTTAACCATATTCCGGAAGCCCGAGGAGAGATCCGAAGTTGGCATGTAAGAGTTGGGCGGCAGGATGCGAAGCCTCTGTCTTTCTCATACTGCCTTCGATAAAACTAGTATTAAAAAACGATGCATTCATTGATTAATTATAATAGTATCCAGATATTTAATTTTGATTCGTTGCATCTACCTATTATCATGGGCGTAGTTGTGAATGAGGATGTTTCATGTTGTGTACGTACTATTTTTGCCCAAGAGATGCCGATCACCAACCTTGGGAACACAATGCATAGAGATTAATCGACTTTCTTGGCATCCTACATAAATCATATACTTCACCCGCTCAGTGAATAAAAATTTGCTGGATTTTTACATCCGACTATCGACCCATTCAAGTCCGGACTTACCACAAATAGTATCTCAATATTTTTTTACAACGTACGCTCGGAGGACCCTGGCGGTGAGGACTTCTCTTGAAAAGTATTTTAACTTTTATAAATCATGTCTGAGACACTCCTTCGTCTCAGTCTTCAGACAGCATTTGCAGCATCCTCAGTTGAAAATGGATTCACACGCCAACTGGCCGTTTTTTGTCCGTGCGCACGGTGCAACGTCGCTGGTGACGATTCTCTTTGGGTGAGGTCGCATCCATCCGGGAGCCGACGGATCCCGAGTGAAAAAAAAAAAAACTACGTGCTAATTGGGAATAGACTTGACACAGGTAGCATTGGTCCAGTTACGTCCATGACTTCGTTCGAATCCACCTTTGGGTCGCTATCGGCCACAACCCATGGTGTTGTCGTGTCGTCCTTGCTGATCCCTGGGGCCGCGACAGCTTTGTTGGCTGGCGTGCTCGCACATCACTTTGGACACGTAAAGCTGATCACACTTGGTTCGCTGATTTACGCTGTTGGTTCCGGTATCGAATGTGGCTCCGCTGTTTTATCCATGTTCATTTTCGGCCGTTTGGTCAAGGGTATTGGTAATGGTCTGTTTCTCAGCAACATCTTTGTGCAAGTCTCTGAGACGGCGCCATCTCGAATCCGGGGGATTATGACGGCCATACCCCTGTTCATAAATTCCTTGGGACTTGTGGCAGGATTTTTCATCTGTTACGGAGTAGCGCGGCTCGACAACACTCCCGAAATATGGCGAATTCCTCCTGGGATTGCGGCTGGTCTTGGCCTATGTCTGTCATTGACTTACTGGATGATTCCTCCATCTCCTCGTTGGTTGCTGTCAAAAGGGCGGATTGAAGAAGCTCTTGAAATTGCTGAAAAGCTAGGCTTCAACGAAGAGGAAAGAACCGATTTGAGCGCCCAAGTTACTTCTCACCCAACTTCCGCTGAACTGGCGTCTCAACCGACGTTTGAAGAGGAGCTTAAAAACACTTGGGCCGACTTCAAACTGGCATTTTCCGCCCCCTTTAGAGGAAGAACCATATTCGGGTGTTTCTTAATGTCGATGCAACAGTTAGGCGGGATTGATGGTGTATTGTACTATGCCCCGACTCTCTTTGCTCAAGCTGGTCTTACTGGTGAGCGGGCAACATTCCTCGCTTCTGGGGCATCAGCTTTAGCAATATTCGCAGCATCCATTTTGGGAGCTATATTTGCGGACCACTGGGGACGAAAGACTTCAAGCATCGTTGGCGGCGTCGTCATGTCCACGGTTATGATCGTCATCGGTTCGCTCTACGCCGCTGATAAAGCATCAGGCGCGGGAAAATGGATTATCATGGCATCGATATACATCTTTGCTTTTGTCTTCAACCTGACCTGGGCTATCTGCTTCCGTGCGTTTCTGGTTGAGAGCATGCCGCGAAAAATTCGCAGTAGCGCCTCGGGATTAGCACAAAGCTGCAATTGGGTACGTGAGAAAAAGTCTGTATAATTTATAAGCTAACTAATTTCTGAACACAGATTGCCAATTATCTCGTCGCCCTCGTCACTCCTGTGTTGATCTCAAAAACATTGTTTGGTGCATATTTCTTATTCGCCGCTTGTTCATTGCTTTGCACTATTGTCGTATGCTTGTTTATGATTGAAACAAGGGGCCATAGTCTTGAAGCTATCGAAAAGCAATACATGGACGAACAGGAGACAAATGACCGATCGAGTGGCTTATGTTTTAGAATGAAGCGACGTGGAGCCGATATGTCATAATGATTAATACTAATTCACGGGTTGATTTGATCGCATATGACGGAGTGCTATAATCTCTGTAAATTCTTGTAACAATCCCACTACTCGTCGCATGAGCTTGGGATCATTGAGGCTTGGATTGAGCGAACATGGCAAAATGGATCGTTTCCAGACTACAAGGATACAGAAGTTGATGCTGGGTTTATTTTTTATAGAACAAATGAATAATAAAATAGAGCTACTTTTTTCTGAAAAGATAAATTTTAGAAATTCATCAATTACATGACGCTGTATCTGTTGGAGTAGGTCAGGTTAAGGGTAACGCCCTGGTTGTGGGCTTCCATGACAGGAATATTGACAATGGTGGCACGAGAGTGGTTGTCGGTGTTCCAGTCGGAACTACCCGAGACCTTGACCGATTTGATGTCGGCAGTCGGGGCGTGCCAGTATACAACCTTGTACTTGTCGCCGATCATTTCGGAGACATCTCCGAGGCCGTTGTGGGGAGACTTGACAGTGACGGTACGAGTGTAGGTGACGTTGTTTCCGGACTGCGTCGTCTTGGAGGTCTGGCAAGAGTATAAGTAATCAAGAAGCCACACAACGCTTGAGGGGAAACCTACCTGGGAAATGGTGACCTGGCAGTACTTGTCGGCCGCTTTCTCGTTGCAGCACTTCTGGCCTTGGACCTTGATTGAAGGAGCACTGTCTTGAGAAATACCATCGTCAAGGTACATCTCGTAGGTCTGCGGGCCCGTTAGAAATCATTGAATGGGTAGTATAACGGAGTGACTCACGTTGTCCTTGCCGGGGTAAATGTGGAGCGTGATTGGGTTGGCGACTTGCTTTGGTAGAGAAGGATCCGGGATGTAGTCGCGGACCTGGATCTTGGGGATGATACCACCTGTAGGTTGTTAGAAGATACCGCTATGGGGAAGCTGTATTGTCTTACCTTCACGGATGTACATGGGCGCGATATAAGGGAGCTGCTGGTCCTGCTCACTGATGCGGCAGTCGTAGTCGATTCGGCTTCCACCATCAGCAGGAGCGCCCAGAGCCTTACCGAGCTCCTCATCAGGGCGCAGGTTCATGGTGTACCACTGGTTGGGGTACGGGAGATAGACCTTGCGAGACTGGTTCTCGGCCTCGGGGCGGAGAGCGGGAGCCACAAGAAGGTCATTTCGAACCACGTACTGGCTGGATGTGAACTTCTTGTTCTAATGGGATTGGTTAGTAAATGTGCTGCTAATGCAATTCCAGGTAGAGAAACGTACGTCAGCCGAGAACAGAGATCGGTCGTTATCATCGGTGATGACCTATAATTTAGTTAACATCTGGTTTTTCTTTGACTGCAACCGTCAACTTACCATGGCTCGGGCGATGGGCAGACCGTTAATGACGTTCTCAAACATGGCATCGTACAGAAGCTGCATCAAGCTGTAGCGAAGGCGGATGTAGTATCTGCAGATGGGCAAGACAGCACGGTAGATCATGCCCTCTGCACCTTGCAGCTTCCAGCTATTCTGCTCATAGTACTGCTGGTAGGCGTAGGGCTCCTGGAAGAGCTTGCCGTCCTTGCGCATCTGACCGTTGCGTGGGCCATCAGACCAGAAGCGCTTGCGAGTGTAGTGGTTGCTAAGAAACTGTGAGACGAGGTTCCTTGGACTATGTGCATCATGAAAACTTACCGGAACCAAGGAAGTAATGAATAGGCGCAGTACCAGCGGATCAAAAGCTCAGGGTTGGCAAAGTCCTTCTCTTCCTCCTTGAACTCAAAGCCACCGACATCTTGTCCAGAAATAGTAATGCCGGACATGCCAAGAGAGAGGACTTGGGCAACCGAAATGCGGAGGAATTCCCAAGTCGAGGCATTATCACCAGTCCAGAGGCCGGCATATCTGTGGCTGCCCACAAAGCTGCCACGGCCGATGATGAAGTTTCGGCGGTTCTCGCGCCACTTCAGCTGCGGGCTAATCTCGTGGATATGCTCAAGGCCGTGGAAGGTTGCCTTGTGCAAGTTGTAGCTGTACAATGACCAGATTTCAATCGCCTTCTTCTGCTCCTTGGCCTTGGGGTCGCCGGACCAGCCATCGGAGTCGAGGAGAAGACGGAAGGGAAGCCTTGTACTTGTTAACAGGTATCCAAGAAAACTTGGTGCATCTCACTTACGATTTCATATCTCCGTATTGCTCAGCGATGCAGGGAGAGGTCATGTCTTGCCAAACAAAGTCGAGACCAGCCTCGAACAGGTACTTGTACTGCTTTCCCCACCACTTGCGCACCTCCTTGTTATTCAAGTTGGGATAGTGTCCGGGATGGCCATTGCCCCAGCCGTAGTAAACACCACCATGGAACGGCTTGCCGGTATCGTAGACGTCCTCGAAGTTGTAATCATCCTTCTCGAAATAATCAGGCTTCTCGTTGATAGGGGCCTTGAAAATCTGCTTGCCAACTTCCCATCCTTGGTAGCGGACCTTCCACGCCTCGGAGGCAGAGGGATCCTTGTCTCGCTTATCTTTGATGAAGAAGCCCTTCTGGAGACCTTCCTTGAGAGTGCTGTAATCTTTATCATCCTTGGAGTTGATGTAAGGCGTAATGTTGGTAGAGCATTTGACACCCTTCTCACGAAGAGTCTTGAACATTCCCGTGGGGTCGGGGAAATGGTTCTCTCGTGTATCGATCGTAAATGTACGGTAATCGTCTTGCATATCGACATCAATGTGCATGCCATCAAGAGGGATCCCGGCTTTGCGGTATTCTTCAACGGCTTGAAGCACCATTCCTTGGGTGTCATAGCCATAGCATCCCTGGTGGTTTCCAAGGACATAGCGGGGCTTAAGTCGGGGCTTGCCAACAATAGATGTGTATTGGGAAATGAGCTCTGACATGTTGTCGGCTGCGACAATCATGCATTGGAAGCTGTTGAAACGTGTGGCAACACGAATTGCGTTCTGGTCCTTCATCCCGACATCGAGACAAATGTGTGAATAGTTGTCAATAAATGTGGAGATTTGGGACTGGTAACCGGGATGTGAGTCAACCTCGATCCAGAACGGCTCTGAATGGTACAGAGGTTCCCGATCATCCAGAGGACCCTTGCCGTATACATTCTGATATCGCATGTTATCAAAGTCTTAAGCAGTCAGCCTAGGGATCTCCCATATTTCTTTTTCAACTTACTGAAGTAGTTCATATATGTCTTGTTCTTAAATAGCTTCTTACCACCAGACTCGCCGAAGCCCATATAGTCCGCTGTGACAGACTTCTCAACAGCAAGAATGGTAGCATGGTAGCGGTCATCATTCTGGTACATGAGACCTCTGGGCTTGGTCTTCCAGATCACGGCAGCCCGTGCACCATCCTGGTTTTTGAGCTTAATGCTGTCTGCGACGTGCGCATCTGGGTTTTGCATAGTGGGGACAGGCTCAATGGGAGGCGAGTGCTTCAGGACCCTCACAGCAGTAATCCTGTTTTTTCCGTTAGTGACTGTGATATTTACCGATAACTAAGAGGTTGTACGCACTGGAAAGGGTCGCGTCTGATCCACATTTGGATCTCGACGGTTCGTTTATCAGATTTTGGGTTAACGACCGTTTGGAGAATGATATACTGAGGATCCTCGACGACCTGGTACTAATTGTCAGTGCATATTACTGCAATAAACCGTGCTTTGGATGACTGACTTCGAGTTCCCAGTTCAGGTTCTCAGACTTGTCAAGGATGTCGACAAGTTCAGTGAGAGTGTTGCGGATGACGGTACGGCTGGAAAATGTTAGGGCTCCGAGCAGAAATGTATAGTGAATCAAGCTGATGTTTTTCCTTGGAGAGGAGAGTGCCAGGGTCCACAGCGACATGATGGGAAAACGACTTACGTGTTGTAGTCGGTGAAATCGGCACCCTTCTTGTTTTTCGGGTCAAATCGAACCTTCCAGACCTTGGGACGGATGAACTGGATCAACAGAAGGCTCCCGTCATCGAAGCGGAGAATTCGGCCATGTCTGCAAGCAGGATTGGGCTTGCCATTTTCAAGCAACTGGTCATCCTTCAAAAGGGTGATTCTCGAGGGTTGGTTGACAGGACTGCTGTGAGAATCAATTCCGCGAAAGAAGTCATCAGCCTTGACAAAGACGTAAGGGTCACGGATCTTGATCTCCTCGAGTTCGCCCATGATGATTAATTTTAGATGGATGACCTAGGGTGCTTTTTTTATGTGAGGAGATGATAAAGGGAGTGAGGAGTGAGGGTGAAGGAGGGGAAAGCGGATAAGGCTAGTTATATATACAATCTTTTGAAGCCCCTCAGTATTTTATACAGAGTGGCGCTAAATTGTACACTAGCAGTTCTTGCATAGATATATGCTATGGTACCGCCATCTTGCTCATGATTGGCTACGGCATGTCGCACAATCCCGCTTCCCCGCCTCCACACCGGATTCAAGCCAGTGGGCATCACTGCGGGGATGGAATGGTGGCACATGTTGTCCATTCCGACGTTGAGTTTGAGCACATTTGCGCTCAGGCTCAGTTTCTTCCATTTCGGAACAAGATCTGCCGCGTTCCCATATCCGTGGTGATGCAGCCATGAAATCTGCGGGGAGTAAAACATGAGTTATTTACATATCTGGGATTCATCTATGGCGTCCGCCACTAGGAAAGTCGCGGCTTGGGTGCGGCAGGGATCCGCAAAATTGAGCCATGTATACCAGATACGGCTAGAAAAGTCGGAATACTCCCCTAGTACGCATTCCAGCCCCATGCATGCAACCTGTGATTGTAATTGGTCAGGTTGCTGAGCCAAACCGAAAAGTACGGAGGCTATAGCCGTTAAGCGGCAAAGTCTCCGGTAGATGTAGGCAAACATGGTTTCCATCCTCGTTTAAGACTTGCAGTTGCCATTCGAAGACCTAGAAAATCCAGGAACCAGGATTCACACCATGTAACTAGGAGTTGAATTTGATCCAGTATCGTAAAAGGTATCAAACCAACCAATGTTGTTCATGTACCAACCCTTCTACTGCTATGTTTAGAATCCTGAGAACCCCTCACGTAGAAAAAAATAGCTTACTTTAGCTATGTGGGCCTCTGGTTCAAAACATCTAAAAGGACAGTTCCGAAACCTAAAGATCCACAAAATTGCTAATTTGCCGAGTTTCTTCGGGTATTTGATCTAGCTATTAGCTATGAAAATCACCACTAGTCGACCATGAATACCTTTCCAGGGTGAGGTGCATCCACCTCTAAGGTCAGGGAAGAAATTTCATTCATTTAATCAACAGGATTTCAAGGGAAAGTTGTACAGGCTCATCAAGGAAGCCTTGTCTTTAAAAATTATACGCCAATTTTCCCATTCATTGATTAGATTATGCTCATTGCATACTGATATTTTCCTGTTGATGTGCTGAGATGACCGAGTTGCATACGTAGACATGTATTGGTCAAAAAGAAGCAGGACAAATTTATCTTCAGTAGAATCATCCGGCCTTGTAAATTTGTGCTCTAGGTAAATTTTAACCCCGTAAACCGAACTACAGTCGAGAAATTCCTGGCTTGTACCTTCGCAGTCAGGCGTCAAAGTAACCGAAAAACCTACACCCAACGAAAATCATCACAGGTCCTAGTACACTATTAGTGGGGATAATATTGGAGGGTACAGAAGGTATCTCAGTAAACAGTGTTGAGAAGGTCTCCTCTAGGCTTGTGTGTCGAAATGCACGAACGTAACCTCACTCCAGAAGAGCTACTAGCTATTAAATTATCTGATCTTTCATCATGCGAGCAGGTCATGAAGTGAGATGAAATCCCGCATTCAAAGCTTATGAAAAAAATGGTTCTTGTGGGTTGTGTAAAATGACGTCGATATGAAGCAAATGAGTAGCGTCGGCGGGATATCAACACGGCGACTCAGTACTTATATCAAATTCTTCAAATGGGACACCGTCAAACCTTTCAGCAACCTAAATCTCATTTGCAGGTAAATATAGCAAATATATAAGCGCCATGCTCTCCCTTCATATACGGCATGAGCATCCCAACCCATTTACTTCCACTATGATCGCCCACAACGACACTCCGATCCCATCCTTCGAGGATTTGACCATCGATGACACACGTAGTGATGGGTACTGGGTCGAAACTTTCAAATTTCACAAGGAAGATGCCGTCCCTGGTATCATAACGTAAGGCTGTTCATTATTCTCCTCTCACGCTCTTCACTCACGCATCATCAGCTCAGGGCGAGATTCTGGAGATGTCGAATTCCTCGAGAACCCAAAGGTCAAGGGTCATTCTAGACATGGGAAAGCAACCACGGACATTTCTCAGAGTGAGTGCGGCATTATCGTTGATCTTCAGCTTCTAACACTATCTGAAGCTTGGAAGAAGCATCGCATTGCCCACTTTGACAGTCCGGTTGCTATGTGTCCTGTTGATCTAACCGGCAATGGCTTGACGGACTTGATCATTGCTCACAAGTACGGCCATCCATGCTGGGCGCAGACAAAAAGGGCGGTTGGATCAGCTGGCTCGAAAACCCAGGCAGGGACAAGCTTGATAAGGGAGACTGGAAATGCCACACAATTGGTCGCTGGCCCGCTATGCACCGTATGAAGGTGGGCTACTTTACTCAGAGGTCCACATACGTTCATTCTTCCATGTACTGCCCTTTGCTAATTTTTACAGATCATTCCTCGAACTTGTAGCCGCTTCGGTTGTCAACGGTCCCGGTGCAGAGGGAAAGGTGTGTAGTGTTTCCCGAAGTATCCTTTGCTCTGAGCTCATGAATTGTCAGGACACCCCAGTTCCAATCATTCGTTATCAGATGCCCCAGAATGTGCTTGATGCGTAAGTGATGCCTTGAGATCGTAACTCCTTCCTAATGCGTTGTTTAGACTTGAGTGGCCTCACTCTATAATCGATGATGAAAACTTCACCGTAATTAATGACATCGTGACCAAGAAGTAAGCTTTGTACGTTCTGAGCCATAAAACATTCCTTATCTTGACCAAAATAGGTTTGACGGACCTCGGGGGCTTGACTCCCTCCTCGTTGCATCCCGTGAGGGCACTACCTCGTTGCATTACGAGGATGGAAAGTGGAATCGTGATTTGATCGGCATCGGCGAACCTCAAGAAGCCTGGCAATCTCCTACATCTACCACTCCCGGCACTGGTGATCACTGGGGCTCAGGATGTGTCGATGCTGGTAAAATTGGCGATGATCCGTGTGCCTACATCGCCACCATTGACCCCCTCCACGGCACTTCTGTCTGTGTTTATACCAAAACGGGCAAGACTATGAAAGGTTCGACATGGAAGAGGAATGTTCTCGATGTGTATGGAACCCCCAACCAACGGTCAAAATATGGCGATGGTCCCGGTAGCTATGTGATCTGCGGCGACTTTGATGGTAATATAAATTCATCCCTACCACGTACGACTTCAATGTTAACTTTTCATAGGTGATGGTGATGATGAGTTCCTCGTCGCTCTATTTGGTCCCATGGACCGAGATGCAAACGGCGACGCTAGCAAGGTATGAAACGATACATCATCCACCCATAGGTTCAGATACTGACCAAAGATCACACAGGCACCTCGCGGTCCTAACCCAAATACAGTAAAATAATTATTGAGAAGATGCTAGGACGCGTAATTAACATGCATATCATAGGGCATTCTCTACTACAAGGCCATCGATATTGACAAAGGTCTCTTCGCTAAATGGAGGATTGCTGAAGAGTCCACCGCCCGCATCGCTATCGGGTTTGTTTTCTATAATATCCCTGAAGTAATAGCGCCTACTAACACATCCAGTAACTTCGGAGGAACCGACAAGCTTGATCTCATCGGCCTCGGTTACAGTGTCAAGGACTACTATGAGGAGCCTAAGCCGCTTACCAGCCTGTATCTCAACCAGACCGCTACGGCAAGTGAAGCCCCTACGGAAGCTGCGATTGTCCCTACTATATGGGATGAAGAGGGCATGGTATACCTTGCCCGACCCAAGCACGTGAAGAACTTCTCCAAACTTCCTCTCATTAATATCGCCAACTACGCGCTCAGTGTGGAGGTTCATCCGCCAGGTTCCCACATCCAAGTTCAGAACGACCATGGAATCAAGGTTTTATATGGTTCTGTCCAAGACCATGACAACATCCGTCGACCTGTTGGGGGCGCTCCTTCCCATCCATTGCCACAGTGACCAGTCCCGACGCCTATCTAGTTGCGGATAAAAAGGAGGGCGCTATTGTTCTGCTTCTAGCTCCGATTGCAAAACCTGACACGTGGTCTAAGGCCAAAGATGTCCCCGTTAAGACTACGATGCAGACCAGCAAGTTGGGGCTTCGGCTTCCGCCGTTGGAGTTCAAAAAGGTGGACAGCCTTTGGTGGGGCGGCAACTTCAAAGGCCTTGACTTCTACAATATGACTGGTTTCAGTTTCCGATTCCTCGATGACAAGACTCAAATTGCGCACCTTCAATTCTGGACTGCAGGTAGGCTTTTTCCAACTTGGCAATCCAAAATGATATGCTCACCGTGAAATTCAGGACCCAACGTAGACTGCGGTCTCCACAATCACAGCACCGATATCTTTCAGGAAATCCACATTTGTCTGTCGAATGGCACCAAGAACGGTGGAATGTCTCAGCTGCTTGATACCAGCAGTCTTAAGCTGAGTGATGCCTATGGTAAAGAAGAGGATCAAACTTTCTTGCACATTCCCCTTCCTGCGCTCTATGAGCATGGTGGTCTGTGGTACCGAGACGCGTCGGGCAAAGCAGTCCGGGGCAAAGACAATATTGTCGCATACCCCTACCACAAATGGCAGGCAGGAGATGGTCCTGATATCGATGTGTGGCTGGCTCTTGAGTTTAACCCAGACCTTGGTCTGTAGGTCAGCTCAGCATAGCGTCCCAATGCCTTGGTGGGAGATCCTCTAGATTATGGTTCAACTCCTATTTTTACTTTGGGGGAGAAAATTACTGTCTATCATATTGACTAAAGTACAGAAATTATAGGAAATTTATAAAATCTTAAATATCATGTTGTGGCATACTGAATTGTTAAATCAGTCCACTCCATCTTATGCAATTAGTCTTTCATGCCCTTTATACCATTCTGACATCGACGGGATGATGTATACTGGTCTGAGCCCTTACTGCCACGAACAAGTGGATAGGGGTACAGTAGTTCGGCACTTTTTATAAATTACATTGCTCAGAGCAGCTTTAATAAACGGTAAATTAAAGAAAGAAAAAAACAATTAAGACTCTCACCCACGTAGAGCGTATTAGTTATGGATTTGGTGTCTTAAATGCATGTTGAAGAATGGGACCGTATATAAATCTGCACCATGGCTTTTTCTAAATATTAAGCATTAATTAGAACATGGGATTGGACTTCTTGTAAGCATTTATCCCAAGAAACCAGGGGCAGAGTCTGATATGCACTCGGGAAGGGATGTCGAGGAGAGAATCAAACCGAGACATTTTCGAAGAAATAAATCCTGGAACGACCAGTTTCAGTGGCGTAGCCTAAATTAAGGCGGATGCTGGAAAACGGCGCCCTTTATTTCCGCTAGTGAGAAAGGGGCCGGTATAGGCTCATGTAATGGTTCCAAAATCCTTAGTATCAAAATTAGCGGCGACAATTCATTCAGCTCTCTGGTTTTTCGTTCAAAATAAGTTTAGTGGCCTTTTTCTTTTGGCGCGACTTGACACGTGCCTGGGTTCCAGACTCTTGCGGGCCACAGACTATTGGCAATAGAGCGCAACACTAAGTGGGTTAGAGACAGACCTGGTAGTGAACGGATGATGATATATATATGGGAGCGATGGAACACTTCCTGAATTTTGAATTCGAGGGCAGGATCGATAAAAATACGTCCATCATGAAGCTGTCTGGTCTCGTCACAGCCACGGCGCTGCTCGCCTCGTCCGTGATTGCGATCCCCGGTGGTCCATCTTACTCGATTTGCAAAGCAGACAAATGTTTAAAATCGGTAATTTTACTTCTGATATCGGTAAAAGCGGAAAGCTGACACTGATTATAGCTACCTGATTCGGCGCGACGCGATTGTGCAGCCTTCTTGGAGAATACAGTCACACCTTGCCCAACGTATGATTGAGCACCACAAGCACGGCCAAAATATGAACACGGAGAAAGCTGACAAGTCTTAGGATTCTGTTCAAGACGAAGACGGTAACGATAACGAAACCCACGACTACAACTATTTCAAAGACGGATCGTGTTTTCCCAACCCAGACTCTCCTTGTTTCGGTCACATCATCTACCACAATCACAAAGGTCGAGACTACAACCTTTGCTTCTGAAGTTTTGGTCACCTCAACTGTTGTGATTCCCGCCACCGTCACCGAAAAGCCCAAAGCACGCAAGCGTGTTGCGAACAGCTGCTTGCCCAAGACTGGGTCCGCCGCCCGCTTACCCGCCTGTGCAAAGGGCTGCTCTGGCGCGGCGCAGTTTTCCTCGGCCTGCTCGTGCCTCAAGGTTTCACCCAAGACTATAACTGCCAAACGTGCTACTTCAGTCTCCACCATCACAAAGACTGCGACTCATGCGCCCGTCGTGACTGTGACCAAGGTTGGCACGCTTACCTCGGTTGTCACTGATATCAGGCAAACCGTTGTTCCTGTGACTGTGACATCTCGCGCGATGGTGGCGGTTCCGTCCATGTACACGGAAACAACGGTGATCTCCATGACCAGCTTGACTACCGTTGCACCAGCACAATGTACCGTGTACAAGATGTCAGTGGAGTTAGAGGACAGTACCACCGGATATCTTGCAATCAATGGCAACGATGCTGATTTTGTCGACTCGTCTTCGGCTGCACAGCCTCTGGAGATCCGAGGCACATCATTATACCTGGCGGGAAGCACCATTGGTATGGTATACGACAACGAACTTGGCGGGAACAGCCATTATCAGGTGATCTTTTCCTCCGATCCAGAGCAAGGCAAAATTACTTGCACACCTACTGCAACTGGCGGGGACTCGATCATCGTGACCTGTGTAGGGTCGGGAAATGCGCTAAATGCATGCACGGTTAATGGCGTCAATCACTTTTGGCTGCCTGATGAACCAGGATCGAATTGTCGCCAAGTCACGAGCGCTATTTTGAAGCCTGCTTGCGAAGAAGATTAGACAATTTTTACCGCTGCACAATGCAATGGTGCGGATATCTCGATCAATTTCTAAGGCACATACGTGGCAGACGGGGGGAGGTTTAGCCTTGATTAGCGCTTCATTGGGCTGAAGGGACTTTTTTTCTTCTTAGTCTGTTATTTTCTTCGTCTCACCCACTAGCCTTAATCTAAACCCCTGAGAACAACTCGTCTAATTCTTCCTGTCTTTGCAAGTATAGTCAAGATAAGCCAATGACATGGCCCGGTACGCCCATAGGGAGGAATGTAAAAACGCTCGTACACTTCAGTAGTATGCTTATTATTTTCCGGGGTCGTAGAGAACCAAAGGTGAATGGTGGAAAACGATACACCTCCCCGACAGTAGCTTCAATGAGGAGCGA
Source organism: Calonectria hongkongensis (assembly GCA_017140755.1). Lineage (NCBI taxonomy): Eukaryota > Fungi > Ascomycota > Sordariomycetes > Hypocreales > Nectriaceae > Calonectria > Calonectria hongkongensis. The sequence continues at coordinate 3,739,403 of JAACJA010000001.1, forward strand.
CTCTGTCTAAATTTAGGACGCTATCATCCTCCGAAACCCACACGTAAAATCGATAGTTGCGCCGCCATTCACGCCACCATTCACGCCACCACGCGCTAAGCACGATCCATTTAATCATCGGCGACTCGAGCTTCCTCGAAACAACTCAACTACAGCAGGTTCTCGGACGACTGTTGCCCATTCTCCCGAAAACAGCCCGCCATCTTCAGATGAGACCCATTTACACAACAACCAAATAAATCCAAAGCTTAATGGGATTCTAGGACCCGAAGTTAAGACTGTGATGGATCCTGCCGTAGAATAATACACCCAAGGGTTTCAGACTACTTCTGGACCGGATTCTGACAACTGTGGTCAGCGGGTTCGAGCATCCATGCTGCCTGCACTAATTACGGCTTGGGTTCTCAGTACTTGCTTCTTGTAAATAAAGCAAGCCCAATAATACACATTTTCTGATCGATTATTTTAACTACTAGAGTCGAATCAAATTCCATCACCCCGTCTGAATACCTCTAGAAATCACTCCACCTTTCTTTATTGTCTCTCTTGTGATGCGTTGAAGGTAAACTCAAGAGGTCACAGCTGAACTTTCCGCCACTTATAGCTTATTCTAGTTACATGAGGTTCCGAAAATTACCTCTTTCGACTATTAAATCATCTTCTGCATTCCGTTTACAGTAGCAAATGAGTCAAGAGGAAAGCCGATCTTGGCCAGCTTATTCGCTCGCAATACGAAGTAGTTAAGGCAAATTGGAACTATCTAAAGGATCTCATAATTTATCGTGCATGATAATTTTATGTAGTTATATATTTCTGTCGTTATTCAATAGTGAGCAGATTGCGATAAATAATATTCAAGAAAGTGCTTCTAGGCCAACAATAGTGTATCCAGTTAATGCTGCAAGGCATGCGGGGGATTCCATACGAAGCCTCTGCCGTTAAACACAGCAGCATAAGACTGGCCATCAACTATAACAGCAGAAGTTACCACGGTACCATAGCAGTCAGGGCCAACACAAGGTACAGCCATTGTTATCAACCTACAGACACCATTCGACTGCATGTATCCTCCCAAACACTCATCCTGTCTTGCACAGGCCACGCAACATTCGTAAGGAGTCGCTGCGGGTATTGTTTGAAGATCATAGAAGTCGCTGCCAGAGATGGTGTCGGAGGGGTCTTGTTCGATGATATAGGCACCACGGACCTGGTTAGCATAATTGATAGCTGAGACGCATTGTTCGTAGAGCGTTTGCAACGGGCCCGAGGCGTCTGTTTGTATGGCTGTAGCAGTCTCCGTTGTAGTCACGACAGAAGCAGACACGGTGGCGGTAATAGTCGATGTTCCAGCCTTGGTGATGGTAACAACAGCATTGTCTGGAACAACGGTCCTTGTCGACGTCACGGTGACCGTACGAAGCTCTGTCGAGGTACTTCTGGGCGCCGTGATTGTAGTAGCAGGCTTTGTTGTTGTGCTTGTAACCACCTTGGGAACACGGGTTTTGTACTGGCACTCGACGCGCTGCGGGTACAAGGGCTTTACGTACTGGCCAGCAGAGTATGGAGGTGCCTTGTCACTGCCTGAAGAGCGCCCTTGGAGGTCTCTCTGGCGGGGAACCACAGGGAGTCCCAGATCACCGACCACGCCAGACCCCGGGAGGGAGTCTTGTACTGCAACGTAGCCAGAAGGTGCACTGATCCGGGTTACAGATGCCTGATCCACTGTGGTAGTAGAGGTAGTTGTGGTAGTTGTAGTGCTGCCCGGTAACTGCGTAGTGCTCGTCACAGTAGAGGTGATTTCGACCTCTATCGTCTTAGTATTTAGAATCTTAGTCGCTTGTTTAGAAATGACCCTAGTGGCTGTACGTGTGATGGTTGCGACCTTGGGCGTGATTGTCTTGGTTTGTTGCACAGTGACGGTGCATCCAGTTGTGTAGGTTTCCTTGGTGTTGGTTGTCCTTGTCGACACGTAGTGGACTGGGTTTGGTCCCCGAATAGTTGAGCAGGACTTATCAGTGTATGTTTTGGCACCGGCAGCTGCCGTTCCAATCGCTGAAGTCAGCGCAAGAAAAGGAAGAGTCGCCTTCATCTTTCTAGTCTTGAAGAATATCGGTCCGAAATGGAGGAGAAGAATTAATTGCTTCCGGGAATCCAATTAGAGAGGCATTCCCTTTTTAAATGGTCCAAGGGTATCAGAGGAAGCGGTCTGGTTTCAGTGGTAGGCCAGCCACACTTAACTTAGAAGACATCGTCAGGGTCTAGAATTCAATAGCGCGCAACACCGCCCGCCACATAATTTCCACCTCAAATGGCAGCTTATCGATTATCGGTTTTAGCACGGGCAAGTAATGCACCACAAATGATACCGATGGTTTTTTTTTGGTACATGGATTGATCCTCTTGTTATCACGGTCTCTAAATGGACAGAGTCCAGTGTTGTAAAGCATCGTGCAGGCCCCGCACAATGGAAGTGATCAGAGGGTGAAGTTAAATGTATTCACCGTTGGTATATTTACAGGCGGTCATTTCAGTGTCTCCATTTGTAAATTCAACGGAATGATTTCACTGAGCCAACTAGTTTTAAGACGGCGCCATCTATGCATAGATTATTGAGTTTTAGTTGGGGTGTAGTACTAGCGCGACATGTTTGGCGTTGGTGTGCCCTAAGGTCAGAAAGGAGATGGGAACTCAGTAGCCATAAATATGTTCTCGTGCGATATACTATATGAAGAGGTCTTCCAACGAGATGATCCAATCCATGCATATGTAATAACAACCTTTCATTTATTCTTCAATTAGGCTGTTTTGGTTTTAATAAATAAGCTACTTATATGATGGAATGATAGCATATTTAGGCTTCAAATGAAATGCATTGAGGAAACAATAAGTATCAGAAGGAAGTATTTATATTTCAACCACCAAACCGTGTCCAAGATTTGCAAACTGATCTGAACGCATTGCATAGGTGACGAATTTTCTACGTATCTCCCTCAAGATCATGCTGATAAATCCATTCTCTAGGGTGGCGCTCGATCACCATGACCATCACGCCCCACTCCTACCGCTAGTCCATATACAGTAACCCCGACGACCAATTCGTCTCAATACTGGACTGACTGCCTCGACTTTTCAAGCTCATCAATCAAGACCAAGATGTTCGTTCGCGCTTTGGATGTGTCAAGATGAGCATCATAAATTTCCAAGCGGAGCAGGGAAATGCAAGCGGTCGGCGCAAAGGTGCTTTCCATATCTGGACCACGGATTCCTTTGGCTCCAGATTGAATGAGAAAGAGACGACAAATGCTTGCCGCATGTGCCGACACCGCAAAGTCAAATGTGTTGTTGATCAACCACAACCCCAGTCTCCGTCATCTACATCGCGGCCGCCCAACCCATCATGTCGGCAATGCAAAAACTTGAACCTCGAGTGTCGATGGGATGAGATTGATGGGAGGAGAAGGAAGCGAGCCCGCACTTCCGGTGCCGAGCGCACATCAACTGGAAGTCGGCAGTTTGTTACGGCTAATGTTTTACCCGCTCAAACTGTTCCGGAAGATTTGGCGGAACTAAGGCAGGCAAGTCAGGCACCGTTGAAAGAAGACAATGTGGATGCATCAGGTCCAACATGCGATCCCTCAATTAGCGTGACCCCTAGGGCAGCGCCGCTCCACTGTGACAGTCCTTTTGGCTCTGAAGACTTTCACTTTGCACAACAATTTCTAGAAGGTTTTGACCAAGGAGAAGATGCAGGCATATTGCATGATTGGACTGATGTTGATAATCTTGTCCTTGGCCTGGATATTTTCGAGGGCAGTCCTGGGCATTTGCACAATGAGACCGGATGCAGTAAGCAAACGTCTCCCTTGCGTCACAAAACCGGTGCCATTCGACTACGGTACTATAGGAGGCTAGGGCCAACAGCTGTAGTACCGGGGTTCCGGACGCTGATGGCTGTTGTAACTCCGGGACGTGACAATATCGGTTCCCCGGATGATGATCCTCCTATATCCGAACAGGATGCAGATGCTGGGCCCATATCCAAAACGCCTTCATCCTTATCTGGCGTGCACGACCCTTTTGCTACCACTTCTCGCGGACCGCACCCAAGAATACTGCCATCCATTCTCAAGGTCTTTTTCGAGAACTTTGGAGGACACTTCCCGTTTCTTCACCCCGAGACTCTTGCCGGCCATGTCCAAGCAGGGGAAGCGTCGGGTCTCTTACTGAACGCGATAGCTGCTTTGACCTTGCGCTTTTGTCCTGATGAAGAAGAATTCGTTGGGATTGGAGGCGAGGCGAGCCCAAAGTGGCGCCGAGGCACTACTTACTTAGAGAAGGCTAGGGAACAACTCGTCTCCCTCATGAATGTCCCGGCACCAGATCTTGTATCTGGTTTGCTCGTACTTGCCTGGGCAGAGCTTGGCAACAACAATGAAACTGGTAGGTGCAAAACCTAGTTACAAAACTTTCTCATTGGGAGCATTTTTTCTAACAAGAAGAACAAGGGCTCTGGATTCTATCCGGCATGGCCATCCGCATGGCTCAGGACTTAGGCTACCATCGTGATCCTGGGCTGAATCTAGATCAGAGAACAAACTTTCACGATTATTCTCGTCCCAGCCCAGGTGGCAAGATTGTACTCACAGATGAGCAAGCTGGTATACACCAGCATAAATGCAGGCTAGTTGCATTCTGGACCGCCTTCAATCTAGACGTTTATGTGTCGCTGATCACCGGCCGAACCCCAACCCTTCGGCTAGCAGAAATTGAGGTTGATCTTCCAACAGCCCACGATATGAAACTGACACAACTGGACTACGAGGAAACAATAACGGCCAAAAATATGATATTTCCTGAGACTGTGGCCATGATGATGCGATTTTCCCACGCGCTGGAAGCATTGAATCGGCCAACACGCACCAAAATCTGGCATGAGATGGATCCACTTGGCAACCAGGGTGATCAAACCAACGCATCTCGAATCAAAACCTGCCTTTCCCAAATTGTCCAAAAGTACAAAGATTTGCCTCATGGACTCGCTTTTAGCATTGCCAGCTACAAAGCCGCAGCCGAGTGCAGTCATGCAGGACTGTTTCTCACACTTCATATATTTTACTACACTTTCGTCCTTCTTTTGTCGAGTGGTCGCAACGTCTCGAGCGGCCCACCAAAATCAATGCCTTTGTCGACCGATGAATTGGAGGCTTTAGAGAGCTGCTATGAAGATGAAGAGCGGTCTCGAACAAATATGATAGCCTGCCAAAAATTGGTCCAAACACTCGAGGTTGCAGATCTCGTTGACAAAAGAGGCCATATCGGGTCGCCTTTTACAAACCACTGCTTTTATGTGGCAGCCTCATCAATCCTTCGAAATATTCAATTGCAATCGCAATCGACCAGATCCCTCTCCTACGATTTACTTTATTCAACAGCTAGTAGCGACTACGAGTTTTTGAAAAGCAAGCTCGAAGAGCAAGCCGCGTACTATGGGTCCATTGGCAGTGTCGTCGCGGCCCTCAATCGACAGGAAAAACCTCACATTCAGATCCGAGACAAAGCAGAGGGTAACACAGATAATGAAGACGATGCCTGCCCGATTAGAGTTGATGGTTTCGGGGATCCGGGTGTAATCCGTAGATACACGATACCTCGAAGCGTAGAGTGATAAAAAAAACAATCAAATACTTTATTATCAGATCACATCACACCGTCTTACATGTCTTCTCCCGTTGCTTCTGCTGTTGTAGTGGGTTGACCTGAACCCCGTGTTGCAAGGTGGAGTCGGTAACTGGGATAGACCAATTCTGTCTCACACCTAACATGTAAGACGTCAAGGCTGAGTGAGCCTAAATAGTGATTCGATCATCCCGGACATCCTGCGCCGAGCACTGCAATTTTAGCGCCTCCGGGGCAATGCTTAAAAAAATGCAATTGGGTGCTTTCTTCACTGCAATCTTAGCTCATGAGGAGCAGTTCCAATAAGATGTAGTTAATGCATCAACCACTGATATCGATGCTGAAGATAGCCCCAACAAGATATTTTCACACAGCCAGCAACCCAAAATTATAATAATAATGATAATAAACAGTAAAAGAGATCACTTAATAGACTACTTTCTAAAAAGGCCAATTATCGTCAACGAAATATTATTCCGGATGATTTTATGCTCGCATTATTGTTGTTGGCAATCAGTCTAGGGCATGGATACGATGGATTCTGGAATAATAACCCTAGCTTCAACGCGATAAAACCATTGGAGAAGATGTGCAGACACAATCAAGGTTTCGCTTTTCCCCGACCTGGCAAGAAACGGACAGGTTAGACATTTTAGCAGTTTGAGCTGATGGTCACAACCGCCAGAGATTATTACATCACCAGTGGGCCCTAAAATTAACCCATGTCATGAAGCGGAGCCATGGCTCCGTGACGCTTTGGCTATTCCGCTGACTCATCACCCCTAGGCTCGTTATGTCTGTGCCTTTGCAGTGCCATTTTCAACACTAGAGTTTGCAGAATACAAAACCACCATGACAAGAGTCAAGCCAAACCAGCGAAGGAAAGCTTGGACTCCAAAGAGTAGATCTGGATGCGGCACATGTAGGTGAGTAGCCCTTGATATCCCCAAATTAGACCCGGCACTAATTTTAAATAGAAGTACCAAAGCCCGTCCCTGACCGTGACAGAGCATAGCTAACTTTTTATTGGTTTAGCGAGACGCGTTAAATGTGATGAAACTCGTCCAATTTGTTTAAAATGTATGCTCCCACAGTGAAACCACGAGATGGATTATCCTGATGATATTATAGGCTCGCGGGGTGGCTATAAATGTGAAGGCTTCCCAGAATCGCAGCAGGTGTCGTCAGTATTACCGACCTCTATTCAAGTCTCATTCCCATGCAACTCTCCTGAGGATGCAAGGGCCTTAACATTTTTTCAACAAAATGGAATCTCAATGTTATCAAATGGCTTCGACTGCGATTTTTGGGGCCGGTTAGTTATGCAAACAGCTTTGACAAATGCCTCTATTTTTCGATCCGTGGTGTCCTTGGGTATCTTGCTTGAGGATATTTCCACGTGGCAAATGACTTGGTCCAAAGGTTTGGAAGCACCATCAAATGAAAAGACTTGGTTAGCACGCAGAAATTACGGCATGGCACTCCAGCAGTTATCAAGTCAGCTGCGTCAATACGAGTCTATGAATATCATCTCGCTGACTTCATGCATCATCTTTTCGTGTATCGAGGTTTGTAGAATCTTCCCCAATTTATGGATCCAAGTCCAGAATCTAAAATCTCTGTCAAGTCTTTACTGGGAAACGTAGCCGGATCTTCGGACTTGGCTACCGCTGGGTTAAAGATTTTGAGTCAAGCAGAGTCGGCAAATATAGACCCTGAATCCCATGGCCCCTTGCGGAGCTTTTTGCTTGCTCTCGTGAGAGTCGACTCTTTTTGGGTTCAGGTATGGCATGAACCCATTTATCCAGATTATTTTTTAACTGTTCACTAGTTTCAACGCGTCCATGCTCCCAAATACGAACCGCCTTCCATCTTCCAATCAAATCTTTCGATCCCTTCTAAATTTGCTAATCTCAATGAAGCAGCTTCATATCTGGACGCTTTAATCAATGTCTTGAATCACCAACAAGAAGACGCGGGAGATTCTACCTCGGTTCATTCAAGGGACATCGTCTGGCGTCGTGATTTGTATCACAGGTGGAATGAAGCGTTCCATCAGTTGAAAGAGAAAATAATGCCGACTTCCTCTTCTTTAGAACAACGGAAATTGCGCATCTGCCAAATTCGGGGCCTGGATACCTATCTCACTCTGCATGGACCTCAGGGCGATGAACCGGAATGTGCATGGGATGATCATGCAGAGTCCTTCCAATCTCTACTATCATACGCTTCCGAAACGACCAGCTCGAGCTCAACGGCGCAAACCACTACCTCATTCTCACCAGGTGGCGGAATTCTGTTCCCTCTTGTTCGGCTAGTTTTGAGATGCCGGGATCCATGCATCCGAAGAGCGTCAATATCCTTGCTCAATCGGCAGTCACGCGCAGAAGGCCCCCTCTTGGGGCCCGTTGCAGCAAGGATCATGTCCAAGATTGTGGCTATCGAAGAAAGGGGTCTCGAAGTAATCACCACGAGCTCCGATGTGCCCGAAAAGTCTCGCATTAAACCTCTTGCCGTGACACTTCCTGGCAAGGGTAATGGCATTTCAATTTCTTACTCACGCCTGGTGGACTCTGACAAGCATTCACGGGTGACGGTGATTGAAAACTTTTAATAAGTCAGCGGCTAAATTAGGGCGATTGATTGATATTTTGCCAATTCTTCACCTCATCAAAAATTGATCTACGCGTTCTTTTGCAAGATGCAATGCGAGATGTTGGGTCGCACGGCCCCACTGCGAGATTGAGTGACAAGGACCGAACGACGCAGCCAATCGGATGCCCATCCTGGGTATAATAATGTCCACATTGTCTCCACAAGCGTGGTTTATGCTTAGAATTAACTAGCATCAGGAAACTGGCAGTGCAGCTTCACTTGCCGGGTGAGTGGAGAAATCATTATGATGAGTTTAAAAAATCGGAGCGTCAATGGCGATGCCTGGTGTTCTGAAGGTGCCTGTGCGCCTGAATGACATCCGTATGGCATCTCAGACCAGATATATATATGCCACTTGCACACCCTTCGCAAGTATTCTTCCTAATCAGAACAAACCGACCTGGCAAGCATTCAGGCTACATTGGCCGTTTCTTTCTCTCTTCACTCGTCACAATGCAGCCCAAATCCTGGAGGCTTCGTCTCCTTTCATCTCCTATCATTGTTGGGATATGTCTTTCCATACTTTGTGCGCCTCCTGTCAGCGGTGAAGGTGGCGAGATTGCGCAAGGAAGTTTGAAGATATACGGCGATGACGCATACCCTGTGCCTTTCCGACGACTTCTCCCAGTCAATGCACCCCGAGCTCGGTATCCAGGATTCAAGCCCGAGACGCTCATCCTTAAAGCTGGAACTATTCGACGAGAAGGTGCCAGGGAATTGCCTTGTGACATCATATTTGAGCGAGATGTTCCCCTATCCATGCGCGACGGGACAGTGATTTACACTGATATCTTCAGGCCAGTGACCAATGAAACCGTACCGGCATTGGTGGCGTGGAGTCCATATGGCAAAGAAATCGGTGGTCAGTGGCTCGATGACACGACAAACAGAACCAACGTGCCTCTTTCACGGGTTTCTGAGCTGCAAAAGTTTGAGGCTCCTGATCCTGCTCATTGGGTGAACCAGGGCTACGCCATTTTGAACCCAGATCCTCGCGGAGCTTATTCCTCGGAGGGCAACATTACATACTGGGGCAGGCAGCTAGCTGAGGATGGCTATGACTTTATTGAGTGGGCTGCCGAACAACCATGGAGCTCGGGAAAGATTGGCATGTCGGGCAATTCATTCCTAGGAATTTCTCAGTGGTACATTGCCGCTGAGAAGCCCCCGCATTTGACAGCGATTGCCCCCTGGGAGGCGGCGACTGATTTGTATCGAGGTGGTACAAACCCAGGCGGCATTCCCAGTCCAGCATTTCAAGAGGCAATCATTACCAGCTTTTCGGGTCACAATTTTGTCGAAGATGTTTCCCGCATGCTTTTGGATCAGGGCTTCATGAACAAATACTGGCACGATAAGATCCCAAAAGTCGACCAAATTACCATCCCTGTCTACCTCGTCGCGAGTTACACGAACGCTGTGCATACGCTTGGTACATTTGATGGATATCGCCAGTGTGCATCGACCGAAAAGTGGCTGCGCGTTCACAATACGCAAGAATGGGAAGACTACTATGACCCACAGTATGTTGCCGAGCTTACGCAATTCTTCGACCACTATTTAAAAGATAAGTCCAATGACTGGGAGTCCACTCCTAGGCTTCGGATCTCTGTCTTGGACCCAGGCTCTGAGGATACTGTGAACCGCGTTGTCTCCGACTGGCCAGTGCCTGACTTGTCCAATAAGACTTATTACATACAAGCTGATGGTAACTTGGCTGAGAATAAACCCAGCTCCCAGGGTTCGATATCATATGACATCAATGCCCATCCTGAGGGGATTACTCTCAACTATACAGTCCCTGATCTGACAGAGATCATTGGATACATGAAACTCCGGCTCTGGGTCTCGACAAATGGATCCTCAGATATGGACCTCAGCGTATCAGTTGAAAAGCGAGCCGCAGATGGTGCTCCCTTTGTCACCGCTGCTTCAAGCGAATCCAGTGGTACAATTGCCGCTTCGGGCACTTTGCGTGTTTCTCACCGGGCTTTGGATTCCAAGAAATCGACTGCTTTTGAACCATATCACCCACACGACCACGAAGACCTTCTAGAGGAAGGAGAGATTGTGCCAATCGAGATTGGTCTTTGGCCTATGGCATTGCGATTCCACCCTGGCGAACGACTAACGTTGACAATCGCCCCGACAACAATTACATCTGCGGATATAGACATGGGTTGGGGGACAGCACTCATCCCAATTCCCGAAAACGGAGGCACGTTTGTTCCTGGGGAGAATGTGACACTTGTGCAACTTGGTGGCGCCCTGGACTCGAACCCTAGCTTCGTTAACGAGCAAAGGGTCGAGACGCCAAAGGCAAGGAATAATGGTACTCATTTCATTCATTTTGGGGGAAAGTACGACAGCTTTTTGCTGGTTCCAGCCAACATTACCTGTGCTTAGAGCTCCTCTCGAAGGGGAATAACAGTTGATATGCCAGTCAAATTCTTTATTTCTATACTAGATACGAACTATCTAGCCTTATTTAATATCTATCTCGAGGGGCTACATTAGGATTTCATACACCTTTCGTGGTTTGTACATCAAAGGGCGTGTATAGATACACATAGACTTCGCAAACAAGATTATAGACTTCTTATATATAAAGGTGACTCCATCAAATAGTGTCTTCATGCATGTCTTCCAATAGCCGCTCAATGCGTCCATCACATATTCTCCATCATGATGAAGCCATCGGACATAATCTGAGACTTGACGACCACATCTACAAGGTTTGGTGAGCTGAAATCAGGTTTTGCTGAGTCTATTGGTAAAAGAAAGAAGGAGATGAACGGCCCAAAGATGGCCTTCTTATACGAGACGGTTAAGTATAGAAATACCATAGTCGGTTCCCTGACTCTTATCGAATACATTTACAGTGGGTTTGAAAAAATTCCGCCTGGTCCCTTTGTACCCACCACTTACCCTATACTAATTAGATTTTCTTTTTATATATTTAAGAATTATTTTTTATAACTAAAATAGTATAAATATATTATATAAGCTTATTAATAATACCTTATATAATTCTAATTTTATTTAAGAATTTTCAATATTTTATATATTAATTATTTATAAACTAATTATTATTTATATTCTAAGGTTTAGGGTTAACGTTAGGGTGGTATATAAGAAACGGGCGGAATTTTTTCAGACCCACTGTACTATTATGATTAGCTGACCTAGATCAACATCGACAGGTGATGGATAAGGATTCATCATGGATCGAAGCTTGGGGTGATCACATCGCGATTTACAGAAACCATATGGATATGTGCAAGTTCAACGATGAGAATGACAAGGAGTACCAGAAGGTTGTAGCAGCCATTATCAAGATCTCAAGTGGGCCGGTGAAGAAACAAGGACTAGGCGGCAATTCTGCGATAAGTTATGGTTCTGTTCAGAACCAGAGCATTGGGGATGTTATGAGAGACGCAGTTTGGGGGGATAAAGTTGCTGGAAACAAAAATACCGGCGGGACACAAATATCGTTTTCGGGAGCAATTCCTGAGAATCTATTCAAAGATTTAATGTTTGGAAATTAGAAATGATAATTTTTCGCTTCGGTTTCTTTTTTGGTCTATAAAACTATCAGAAAGCAGAGTGTAGAGTTGAGTAAATGGGCTGTCTCTTCTTCCAAAATTCGATGGTAGCAACAGCGCGATCTGAAATTCCTTTGGGCGTAAAGTCGAATTTCTACATTTCGTCAATATATGATTTCTATCAGCAAAACGGCGTTGGGTAAACTCACATTGTAAACATCGTCGCAGGGCCCAGAAGCACCAAAGCGGTCAAGGCCGAATTGCTCGTGGGCATATCGCTCCCATCCGAGAGTGCTCATTACTTCAACAGAAAGGGATGGTATTTTGTCCGGCAAAACGGACAATCTGTACTCCAAAGTCTGCTCATCAAACAGCTTAAAGCAGGGCATGGAGACGATGCGAGCCTTGAAACCAAAGTTGCTCTTCAAATACTCGGCAGCCTTGATGCAAAGAGACACCTCGGATCCGGTTGAGATGATCGTAATGTCGGCGTCAGCGATTTCTTGCAAGACATATCCTCCCTTCATGGCCTTTTCCATCGTAGAGCCGTCGAGTTGTGGTAGTTCTTGACGGCAAAGGGCAAGGATGCTGGGGGTTTCTCTAGATGATAGGGTGACGTAATAGGCAGCGCTGGTTTCGTTGCCATCGGCAGGTCGCCATACCAAGGTATTCGGGAGGGCACGGAAGTGTGCCAAAGTCTCAATGGGCTGGTGTGTGGGCCCATCTTGGCCGAGGCCTATTGAGTCGTGGGTCGCAATCCAAAAGTTTTGAACACGGGATAGTGCAGAAAGACGAATAGCTCCAGCAGCATATGACACAAAGTTCAGAAATGTTCCCGCGTAAGGTAGCACAGTACCATATGCAGACAGCCCGTTCATGATACCTCCCATAGCATGCTCACGCACACCATACCGAACGTAACGGCCAGAATAGTCTCCGAGACCAGTTGCTTCTGCTTGAAAATCAACAGCATTGGCCCATCGTGTCAAATTTGAAGGTGTCAAGTCTGCGGAGCCACCAAAAAGCTCTGGAATCACGGATTGGAGCTTGGTGAGAACAATCTCTGAGAGCTTGCGTGTAGCGACAGCTGGTCCAGAGGGGTCATACACAGGCAGCTCTTGTTCCCATTTTGATGGAAGCTCGCCTGCCAACCGTCGTGATAGATCCTTGTAAAGAGCAGGGTGTTCACCAGCATATTGATCTAGCGTTTTCTTCCAGTCATTTTCAAGCTGGGTATTTGCCGTAGACCGTTCTCCATACAATTTGTACACATCTTCCGGTACAACGAACTTTTGGTTAGGGTCGAACCCGAATCGCTTCTTCAACTGCTCGATATCATTGGGCTTTAATGGTGATCCATGAACGCCATGAGTGCCTTCGTTCAAGGATCCGTAGCCAATGGTCGTTCGTAGTTTAATTAGGGTGGGCTTGTCCTTAATACGTTTGGCTTCTTCAAAAGCGGAAGCGATGGATTCGAGATCCGTGTCGCCATTGACATTATCGATGACATGCCAGCCGTAAGACTCGAATCGCTTCATGACGTCTTCTGTAAAGGAGCAATTGATATCGCCGTCAATCGAGATGTGATTATCGTCATAGACGCAGATGAGGTTTCCAAGCTGAAGGTGTCCAGCTAGAGAACAGGCCTCGCTTGCTACACCTTCCATCAAACAACCATCGCCAAGAAAGCAATAGGTGTAGTTATCAGAAATTTCATAGCCTGGTTTATTGAATGTAGCAGCAGTGTTTGCTTGAGCAATGGCCAAACCAACAGCGTTGGCGACACCTTGACCCAAAGGCCCGGTAGTTACCTCAATCCCTGGAGTGTCATGGGCTTCAGGATGACCAGGCGTGATGCTGTCAAGTTTCTGTATAGAACTCCATTAGTGCATGGTTTACGAGATATTTACAAATACAACTTACCCTGAAAGCTTTCAGGTCGTCCATTGAGATGGCATAGCCACAAAGATGAAGTAATACATATTGCAGTATGCATGCATGGCCGTTACTGGAAGCAATTAGTTACCCAATCTTTTTAGAGCGTGTCCCTGGAAACTCACGAAAGAACAAAGCGGTCTCGATTGACCCAGTCAGGGTTTTTCGGACTAAATTTTAAAAACCTTGTGAAAAGAACATGGGCAACAGGTGCCATCCCCCTGTACATCAAAGATTAGACAAATTCCTCGCTTCGACTCGACCAGAAACCAACATGGGAGCGCCGGGATGGCCCGAATTAGCTGCAAAAATGGCATCAACCTAGAAATATGCCCCATCATCAGCTAAATAAGCCCCTAGGTTATTCTCCAGAATATCCTATAGACAAAAAGAGTTGTATCATACCGACAGAGTGCGGATGGTGTTGATGGCCAGTTGGTCCAGCTCGCCAAATGTGATTGGCGCCATGATGGAAGTTGATAAATTGGACGTGCACAAGCGATGTGAGCATGGTGACTTCAATGAAGGAAATAATTTTTTATTAATTAATACTGAGACGTTCCTTACGCTCCAAAGTATCGCACGTTGCGGCCTTAGTCGACGCAGCAAACGCGCACATCCGCACCGTCCCACAAAACTACCCAATCATGAGAGAAGCCTGTTTGAAGCTATTGTTAGAGCACGTGGTCTCTCTGAGGCGGGAAATGTGGGAAAGTTCAGTAGCTCGACATGGATCTACTGAGACAAATGATGGAACTTGCGGGAAGCGGAGCGGGTAGGCGGCAAGCGGAATGCGGAATGCGGGACGCGGGAAGTGGGACAAGACAAGGGTCCACTCAACAGAATAACAAGGCGCGTCCACGCGACACGCGCCATAAATGCAGAGGTGTAGGGTAAGCGTATTGAGACGAGAACAGGATGAATATTCATGCTTTTATGGTTATATTCAGGATGTAGTGAAAAAATAGATAGTTAATAATAAAGGATATAACAAAAATTTTATATACGTGCTGTTTACGAGTGGTGACATAAAACTCTCCTGATTCTGTTGCTAAATTGTGAAGTTTTTCCGTTCGCGACACATCTAACATCCGCAGTAAAAGTCATAGAATTTTATTAAAGTCGCAATTAGGACTCAAGACTCACATAGAAAATCAAAATAAAATATTACATTATTTCCAAACCCAACCAAGATATTAAATATCGAAATAACTACTAAAATTTGCCAAGTTGCTGGACACGATAGGTCAAGAGAACACAGTTGAGTGGTGCAACCGAAAGTGGCTAGGCCAGTTTTATCCGACCCTGGCCTAAGTTTATGCATCACAATTATGAAAGCACGGATGCACAACATATGCAGAGTAGTGAATGGGCGGCATATATAAACTACCCATACCATCATCAGTGCAACTGAGCTTGCCAAAATTAATTCTTGAGTGTATCTATATTATTGTGACTATACGGCGCAAATAAAAATGTCGGCATCTATTACTATTTCTGAGGCCTCATCGATTGAAATAGATCGATTGTCTCAAAGAGCACTGAGTAAGTATACAGTCAGTTATCGTCAATGTCCCAAACTAACTCAATCGAAGAAATGCTCGGCGAGACTCCTTCTGACAAACGGATTGTTATTGGTATTTCTGGTGTGCCCGGATCAGGCAAGTCAACTCTGGCAAAGACGACCAGGGTAAAAATCAATGAACTTCGCCGGGAAAGAGCGCCGGATGCTGGGGACGTTGCGGTCGATGTCCCCATGGACGGATTTCACTACACACGAGCTCAGCTTGCTGCGATGCCAGATCCAGAGACTGCGGCACACCGGCGGGGAGCTGCATTTACCTTTGACGGAGAGCGATTTCACAGTCTCATTAAACTTCTGACAGCGACGCCTACTCAGTCAGTCCAAGCGCCGTCATTTGACCACGCTCTGAAGGACCCCGTAGAGGATGCCATTCTCATTCCCCAAACGGCTAGGATAGTTTTGGTCGAGGGAAACTACTGCGCTCTCAAACGCAAGCCCTGGAGCGACGCCGCAGAGCTGATGACTGAGCTGTGGTACGTGGATATCCCGGCCGAGGTGGCACACAAAAGGGTAGCGCTCCGGCACCTGGAGAGCAAGATATGCGCAAATGAGAAGGAGGCTTGGGAACGGGCGACGGGGACTGATGAGCTCAATGCACAAGATATTAGAAACAATAGGCTGCCATGCCACGAGACAATTGTATTTAACTGAGCTCAAAAACTAATTGGTTTTATTTCATTCCTCGAGACGCTCAAAATATCATTAAAATGCCCTTAAGCCATCGCTGTTTATGGGCTACACGAATAAATATTTCATGATGACGATGCCCTGGAAATTTTCGTATAAATCGATCTCAGGCGTTCCAATTATGATAACGGTCAAGAGACAATGCAAAATAAAACCCTGCAACAAGGATGTCTATTGTTGGGGTTAGTCAGGCAGGCTGAGGACTCAATCTGCATCGGTACCCCAGTCGGGCATGGTGTGATTTCACAATACACGAACATTAAAAGCTTTGAAAAAAATGCATTAATATTTTCTAAATTGTAAAGAGTCTACCAAGAGCAGTGGCCGCCATCGACTCTCAGATCGGATGCCGTCATAAAGCTGCTGGCATCGCTAAGCAGGTACAAGACAGGTCCTCGGAATTCATCCACCAAACTCAACCGATACAACATATTGTCGCCGGTCCACTGAGCCTCCATGCCTGGCTTTTGCAGAGCCTCTGTTGTGGCCGGGGTGCGAATGTAACCCGGCGACAGCGAATTAACGCGGATCAACGGCATTCCTTTGCGCGAACCCCACTCTGCTGCCAGGGATCGCGTCAATTGGAGAACGCCAGATTTGGAAGTGTTGTACGCGGCAGTATCGACACCCTAATCCGAGTGTTAGTGGCCTTTTGTCTTTGGGTGACTTTAGATATCCTTGCTTGGAGCAAACTTCACTTACCTTGTTCACACATGTACCACTCATGCTCGCGACCAACACCATGCTGCCGCTAACATCTGCCTTTCGCATCTCTAGGGCGACAGCTTGAGCGACAGCAAATGTGCCAGTGACATTGATCTCCATCAAGCGGCGGAAGCGGTCAACTGAAAACTCGTGCGCAGGATCATTGTCTGATACTCCGGCACATCCAACGAAACCTCTGATTGGGTATCGGAGGCTGGGAACAAAGGACTCAAAAGCGCCAGCAATGGCTTTGTTGTCGGTGACATCAAGTCTGTGATATGAGATCTGTTGGCCAAACTTGGCAGCAACTTGTTGAAGGTGGGCTTGCAGCACTGTTAGCCATGACCAAATGGAATTTACTTTAACAAGATGAATGATTTACCCCATGGTTTCTCAGGAGGAGCTGGAACGACGTCAAGACATACTGCGTCTGCGCCAGACTCCAAGACGGCTCCTGCAACTTCAACACCAAGATATCCGGCTCCACCAGTGACTGTAAAATTGATTAGAGCCAATGCAGCAAGCCAGCATCAACAAGGAACACCTACTGATTATCGTACGGTTATCAAGGCGAAAAAGATTGGCGACAGGAACATCAGGAGCTCCATGACGTTCCTTTACCTCGCGAAACTTGGGATCAGCAGTGTTGCTCATTTTGGTCGTCGTTTGATGGGATTTCTTTGCACAGCGTCTAAAAGAAAAGACGGCCAACCAGGTCAATTAACGAGGCGGACGGCCTGCGTCACAAATATGGCGACACATGTTAGTCTTGTGCGTAGATCTCAGTGGATCCACAGAAAATAGTATGGCCATCGTGGTCACGATGGTTGTTTCGAGTTGAGTCGTGTTGCGCGAGCCGCCAGCCGCTGAGAACCGCTTGCCGCTCCCCCGCCACCTCCGCTTCCGCCCCGCCACTCTCTCCACCACAGCACCCACCGTCGCATCCACCATTGCATTAGAACATTCAACATGACGATGCTGTGTTGCGGATAAGCGGAATTTAAATATGATATAGTTTTAATGCACTAGCTCATCTTGCAGGTACTTGTTGATTTAATGAGACGTAACTGCTGGCATTTGCATCTCACTTCCATCCTACATTCTCTTGTCTCTGAAGCATCACCTCAATACCACTTATTTTTTTTATATATACATATACTCCTCATTAAAATGGTGCAAACTGCTGGACGTCCCCTCGAGGGCAAGATCGCCGTCGTCACCGGCGCTTTTCGAGGTAATGTTTTTCCTTTGATCCGATCTGGTGCTGGTTCTGACCTTGAACAACAGGTATTGGAGCTGCTATTACACGCCACCTTGCTGGAAAGGGTGCCCATGTCTTGGGTGTTTATACCTCTGATTCCTCCAGCAAAGCTGCTCAGGACATGACTGCAGAGCTTACAGAGGCCCATGGAGTCCGAATTGTAGCTGTCCAAACAGATCTGCAGAAGGGTGAAGAGGCAGCCAACCGCATCGTTGAAGTTGCCAAGCACTACTTTGCTGGACCAGACGGCAAGGTTACCATCAACATCCTTGTCAACAACGCCGGAGTTGGTGGTGACTACGCGCTTGGCGAGGTACCTGTTGCTGAGTTCCACCGCATTTACAGCGTCAATGTGTTGGCGCCTATTCTTGTCACACAGGCTATCCTGCCTTTCCTCCCCCATGACCGCTCTGGAAGAATTGTCAACATCTCTTCTGTGGCTTCAACTATGGGTTTCAAGACCCACACCCTCTATGGTGGTACCAAGGCCGCTGTGGACGCTATGACCAGGACATGGGCTAGAGAACTCTCCGAGAGAGCCACTGTCAATGCCGTGAACCCAGGACCCGTGGAGGGAGACATGTACTGGGCAGCCGGTGAGGACTTTTGGAAGCAGTTGGAGCCATTCCAGCTGGCCACTCCCCTGTCCGCAGTTCGAGATGAGGTGGACCGACCGGAGCTTGTCAAGCTGGCCAAGGAGAAGATGGCAGGACGCCGTCCCGCTTACTGGACCGAGGTTGCTGCTATTGTTGGTATGATTTGCGGCGAAGACTCCGGTTGGTGCACCGGCAGCGTTGTCTGTGCCAACGGTGGATTGAGATTCTCCCTGTAATGTTTTGAGGAATAATATGAGATAATGAAAAAAGAGACCCATCATTAGACTTTCGGCTTGATATTTACCCCTTTGATCTCGTAGCAAGCAAGTGCACCTTGTGTTTTAATGTCCGCAGGATCCAGGTGACAACTTCTGCGCTTGAATCCGGTGTTGCCCAAGGTTCCAGTGATGTCAACACCTTGTTTAAAAGATCACCAAGGCCTGGCACCTGGTCCCGGAGGAGTGGGCAATTCACGGCTGTAGCAAGTAGTAAGCAATTAGAAAGGCAACTGAAAAGTAGATTACATTAGTACTCGATACGAGGAAGAAAAGGACTTTGGATTAAAACCCACGCTTGAACTGTCATCCATGAAAAATGGGTGAGTTTATCGAGAGTGAAGATGGCTGTTTCGACATAATTTATGGAACTTTGGATGCACTTTTTGGAGTATTCTAGAACAAAAGCGGGCACTTCTTGGTTGCTTGCCCAGGTTGTGGCACATATTAGACACGGCCGGTAAATGATATGCCTGGCTGACCAGTAACGAAGGCGCAGCCATGCGTCCTGCATGCCTTGGGGCATATTGGTAGAGAGGTCTGGTTTAATAATAGTCGGGAGAGAATGATACCAGGCGTGAAGCTGCCTGGCAAGCTCGTCAAGAACACCCTCCAAGGATGCAATGACGGAGATGCTGGCGTGCTGAGCAGCCTGACTGGAGCCCGATGGTTCAGAAGGGTTTGTTGGACCAACTATTGCTTTCTTACTAGTTGTGTAAACAGCGTTGTGGATTCGGTTGAGCAGACGTCGGATAGAACAGAGAGCTAGGAACATCATCCCATCCTGGTCGCCACGGTTTCCAAAACGAGGAAAGTACATGCGGTCGATGGCTAATTCGATGCCACTGCGGGGCAGATGAAACTCGGACAGATTGTCACTGCAAATTTGGTCAGCTTGAAATGAAAAAGAAGCCAAGTTAAAGCTAAACAGTACCATTCAACGACAAAACACGTCCAGCAAAGACGACTGAGCATATCATAGTCGTTGTTGTGACTAAAATCAGCTTTTGGTCTGGAACCTATTAGCATAGCTCATGTCAGCTGCGCCACACCTCACGCTTACCGCGTAGCTAGGAGCTGTAACATGTTTGAGGCGATATATGCTAGCCTCCATGCAGGTAGTGGCTGTGCTTTGAATGAGCAAAACACCGCCGCTAGCACCAGCCCAGTTGGGGTAGACAAATGAGTCCCGAATGACCCCACCCATCCTGTGGTTAGAATGCGATATGCAAGTCCGAAATAAGCTACTCCACTCGAATCGCTGTAGGTATCAACAGGATCCTCAGTTGAACCTAGATCTCCAAGCGCAAGAACCAGCAAACACACTGCAAGGTCTGATTGGCTGGCGCATTCTTGGAGAGATTGCTTGAAGAAATTAGGAAATGATTCCGTGTCCAGAATGGGGTATTTGGGGTGAATGTAAGCAAAGTAGTTGTCTAATAAACATTCCGTTGTTTCTGGCGTGAGATCCAAGGTGTCCAGTACCTGGGGGACCTCTTGGCCAAGGTAGAGAGGAGGCTTCCATTCCTTGGCTGACTCTATTTCGGAGAATAAACTTGCGGAATAGTCGCCTATTAAACTTCTAATCGTTGGAAGCGTGAAAAGACTGGAAGTTGTAGTATGATGGCCTGCAGGTATTGTGATGAAGGATTCCTCATCCATGGAAGCTGTGTCCTCAACGCTGGGGTGCAGGTAGGCATAGTCTTCTCGATACTGCCGAGGATAAACCACGGGGAGCAAGTATGCCGAAGTTTGGGGAGAAAAAGAAGTAACCATGGTATCAGGAAAGGGAAGGTGGTTGGTGATGTTGAAGTTACTCATGAGACCATCTTGCTGCAGAGTTGAAGCTGATGGTGTGGCAATGGTGGACGGACTCGGACCTTCGTGCACATAATCCATTGGCTGCACGTCGAGTTCTTCTGGTAATGCATCTTGAATGCCCTGAGACCGCTCGGGATTTTCTTCATATTCTTCTGAAAAGTCACGCTGGTAGTCTGGCTGTGGTGGCTGTCGCTGTTGTCGATGGTTTCTTTGAGACTTGATGATGGCCTCTAGCTCGTTTATTCGCCGGACAAGAGCCTCATTGGATGAGTCAGATTCCCGGGAGTCCTGTCGGTTGGCAAGTGAATCCCTGTTGCTATTGGCTAGCAAGGAAGCGGTTTCATTCTGATCTGCTTCGACGGCAGCTGAAATCGCCGTACTATTTGCGTCTTTATCGGGATATTTGCAGTCTACTCCAGCTGACGAGCAGAGGCTGCATGATGGCTTTATTCCATCACATCTTCGTTTCCTGAGTGGATAATAGTCAGCGTGAGAACAAATTAGAGATGGCTCGGGGTGCTTCGGTGTGGTTTCTTTGTCTTCCCCTCACTCGAGCACTAACCTGTGACGACAGTAGCGGCACGCAATGGTCGCACGTCTTCTTGCGTAACTCATACCTCAAAATATGAGAACCTAAGTTGCAAGGTTATTTTCAATTGCCGCTCATCAGTGAACCGTGATTTTATGCTGCACACGACATCGAGCTTATAGCTGGGAGGAGTTGCAGGCGAGGTGAGCAGTGGGTCACGCGCTTGAAGCGCGATCACGTGGGAACGTCGGGTAGTGACATCGTGAAGAGTTGTGCAGACACGTTGAGGAGTAGTTTTACCAAATTACTTAAGATGAAGCTGAAAAATTGACGCCAAAACTATTTACATAATTCTTTTTATTGTATATTCATCAGCTTTATTAGCTTTCCATCTGCAATGCCAAAAGCACGAAACCTGATGAATAAGCGGCAAAATAAAAGTTCACCAAGGTAGACACAATATATTCTCCAACATTCAGAAAAGACAGTATTATTCTTTCAAAAGCATTGAAATGGTGAGCAACCAAAAGGGGTATCTTCAGCAAAGTCTTGCTGGCAATGGCGTATTTAGCCGAATTTCAACATTTTAGAGCCAAGGCATTGACGTGATAAGTAGACTAATGTAGGAAAACAAGTCAAATGGGCACGCATTTCTGCCAAGTGAGCGGATTTTGGGAATATTCTAATTTTACTCCTTCGATTGAGCCTGACTTCTGCATGGTTGGTGATATTTCCTTGGAATATGCTTCATTCCTGTGCACCCATGTGAATATCATTGCAACATACCTCTCTTTTTTCCCACTGTCCGCCTTCCGCTTCCCGCCTTCCGCCTCCCGCCACCACCCATCGAATTTGCTTATGTCACTCCATGTTCCCGATATCCAATCAAAGCCCAGAATGCTTCTGATCTAGTCCTGTTTTGGTTTGGCGCCGTCTAAGGCAAGTCCAGGATTCTAGCCACACGACCATCGTGGCGCTTGCGAGGAACATGGAGTGAATTTCACGCGAACAGAATCCGGGCAATCGTGCCATGGAATGATCTGGGGTGGGCTGGTTCCCCCACAATTTTGTCATACGGGGCCCCGGACTTTGCCAGTTAGTCCGTAGTCGGCCCAAGAGACTAGGGATATGCACTGACACCATGAGGTCTGAGTCGTGTGTCAGAACCAACCGCGCACCTTGCAACGCGTATAAAACTCTTTAAACATCTCCTTGAACAAATTTCTTGTACAAACAGTGCCTCCATCATCAGTTGAAAGTAACCGATTAATTCTGAATCCTTGACACCAACATGGCCGGAGATGCTGCCATCGTTGGCAGTGCCATTGCTGAGGTGCTCCCAAAAACCGACAAGTATTGGTTCCAGCAACCTCACTTATTACAGTTGAATTTAATCTTGTTTGTACCGATGCTTTCTTCGTCGGTTTTTGGATATGATGGTGTGTTTTCCAACCTTCTGGGCCATCTGACTCCGGGCCATGAAGGTTCATTCAGCTAATATTGAACAGCATCCCTGATGAACGGTTTGCAATCGCTACAGCAATGGAAAGATTATTTCGGAAATCCTCAAGGAGCTCTCCTTGGAACCGTTGTTGCAGCTCAATCCATCGGGTCGTTGCTGGCTCTCCCCATAGTTGGAGATTTCTGCGATCGTTTCGGGCGAAAGCCAGTCCTGCTCTCAGGGATTGTCATTATTTGCATTTCATCGGTCATTCAAGCCGCGTCGGTGAATATTGCTATGCTGATAGTCTCTCGACTCCTTGTGGGATTTGGTGGCATGTTCAGCGCTCAACCAAGCCCAATGCTTATTGCCGAACTCGCATATCCTACTCAAAGGGGCAAATTCACGTCGGCATATTGGACTCTGTTCTATTTGGGTATGTGTTAAATTATTCTCAACACAATATTGTACACTTTCCTGACACCGAGCTATAGGTTCGATTCTTTCGTCATGGCTCACCTATGGAACTCAAAGCATGGATAGCAGCTGGTCATGGCGCCTCCCATCACTCCTTCAAGCTGGATACCCCTTGGTCCAGTTGGTATTCCTATGGTGGGTCCCTGAGTCACCACGATTTCTCGTGTCCAAGGATAGACATCGTGAGGCGGCATTGATCCTGCAAAAATACCATGCAGGCATCACAGACCCAGATGCCGAGTTGTCACCTCTTGTTGCGGTCGAGCTTAGTGAGATTACTCAAGCGATCGAGTCCCATAGGGAAGCTAGCCAAGTTAGTTGGTTGGCACTTGTTGCTACACCAGGTATGAGTCCGAGCTCCTCCCACCCTTTGTCTTGCTTCAAGTTGCCACATTTTTGTACTATGGTAGCGCATCCTTGAATTAATGTAAGCTAACCATCCAATAGGAAACCGGAAGCGCACAATTATTGCCATTTGTGTTGGTGGCTTCGCACAGTGGAACGGCGTCTCGGTTGTGAGCTACTTTCTGAACTTGGTGCTGGACTCCGTTGGCATCACTTCGGCAGATACCCAGACATTGATCAACGGTCTCCTCCAAGTCTTCAACTTCTTTGCTGCTGCCAGCGCGGCATTGCTGGTAGATCGCCTCGGACGACGCACTCTATTCCTTTGGAGCTCTATTGGAATGCTTGTTTCATACATAATTTGGACCGCTTGCTCTGCGGTAAACGTTGAAACCGGAAACAAGGCGGCAGGAATTGTCGTCATCGTTTGCGTTTTTATCGTATTCTTCCATTACGATATCGCGTGGACACCTTTGCTTTTGGGATATCCTACTGAGATCTTCCCTTACTACTTGAGATCCAAGGGCCTTGCTGTTGAGATGTTCTCAGTCTACGGCTGTCTGGTAATTGCGGCATTTTGCAACCCAATAGGCCTTGAAAATTTGGGCTGGAAGTACTACATCGTCTTTTGCTGTTTTTTGGTTGTAATTACCGCCACAGTTTACTTTTATTTCCCAGAGACGAAGGGGTACTCTTTGGAAGAAATCGCCGTTATTTTTGATGGACCTGAGGCTAGTGCCATTCTTGATCACAGCAAAGATACTCATTCGGCGGGAAAGGTCACGCAGGTGGAGCACAGGGCGCAGTCTGAATCCGAGGTTGATAATTAGGTATAGTTACAAGCTACCGGATTTATGAGCGGTCAAATCGTTCAAATTTGACTTTTTTGTTTCATTTCATATCTTCTACAGTGACTGACAAATGCTTTATTTTATTCTTTTCTTATTTTTTGCATTCCTAGCTCGGCCACTTGGCTTATGTCAAGCTCTCCACTCTCAGTTCAACTTTGGATATCCCATTGGCGAGATCTTCTAACTTCGCTAAAAATGAGTCGAGTTTACTATCGACCCTTTCCAACGTATTTATGACAGTGGACCAACTATTTTTACGTTTAATCTTCCGATCGAATGTTTCGCACCATTCTTCCATCCATCCTTCAAGTGTCTGACCTGGAGCTTGCATAATTTGATGATATGCATAGCCTTTCCAGCATTCTTTCAGTTCCCCATTTTCCGCATAGGGGATCTGATTGCTAAATGATTTCCAAACCTGGACAACCTGGATAATCTTGTCTTCTGGGACCTTGAACCATTCGGTATGGTCCTTACAGCATTCGATGTTACTGCATTGTTTGACCCGTACACTCTCATCGCGAAGTGTATAGTGGATCAGTTGTTCCATCCTATAGGCGCCGAATGGCATGTAGATACCACATTGAGACACTATTTGGAGTTTACACTCCCGTTTCTGGTTCTTGATCCTATTCCAGGGACTCTTGTATTTTTTACTGAGTGTCAATATTGCGTGCTTGTCGTTTTGGTCAGGTGGGATGTCAGACTTGGTGTACCCAATTTTCCAGTGGCCCTTTGGTTCTTGGAACCAGTACACGTAACCCGGATTGCGTGATTTTCCCACGGCCGGCTTTATCATACACTTGATCAAGCGAAGGACTGGATTATTAAACTGAGGAGCTGGGGGATAAAACTCCATTTCCCGGCCTTGTTTGAGAACTGGTGGTTTGGTTGTAGAACGGAGCCTGCGGTTTGTAGATGCTGTCTCCAATTTTGGCTCCTCACTGCCAGAATCGCTGCCAGATTCACAGCATGAAGACTGACCATCAGTAAATTGTGCTTCGGGTTCGTCATCCGAGCTGATGCCTGAGTCACACGAAGAGAAATCATCGCTCACAATGAAATGTCTACCATTAAGGTCTAGTTCGCGAAAAGGTTCATACAGCTCTGGAACAGAGCTTCTTCGGCCTCGATTGGAAGCTCGCCGTGAAGCAAGGGCTCTTGTCGGGCTCATCTCTTTGCGCCTCGTTGAAGAACGGGTGTGACGCGCGGACATGCCAGTGCTCCCAGCAGACGTCATGCTGCAAATAGAGAGTGAAGGGCTGAAAATATCGCCAATCCGAGTTGAATCAGCCGATCCTGGTGTTTCTGGCGATTTATCATCTACTGAAAAGGAGAACTCTGGGGAGTTGATTTGCCGCGGTGGTTTGGTAGGTGTCGTATAACAATAGGCTTGCGGCAATGAGCTGTCTGAGTTCTCCGCGCTTTCAATATGCCCCGAATGAAAGACCTTTTGAGTACTTTCGTCACTGGTAATTGAGCCATGCTCATCAATGTCGGTCTCGTCACCTCCGCTGCTGTTTAGATATGCTTGGTGACTAAGACTCCTTGGAATGCCCCTCTTGAATTCGTTGCTCCTCGGAAACTTGTACGCCTCCAATCTATCCCTGAGAGTTTTAGTAATGCGGTAGATTTGGTCCTCTGGTTCAGAATGTTTGACTTTGCACATGAACAATTTGGCCAAATTTTGTAATAATCGAGAAATACGACCAGAACGAGTGGATTTCTTGGCTGTCATCTCCTTGAGGAGCTCGGACAAGAACCCATCGATTTTGTGGAGATTGTAATTGACACCCTTTTTGCACTTGGCATCTTTTTGCGTCAGAGCCAAGCACTTAACTGGGCTTTCATGAACCAGAGCTTGGTACAGCTTGTCCATTCGGAGCGGTTTAGAAGAGTCGTGGGACTCAAAAGTAGCGACAATAAAACGGGATAAAAATACGAACGCTTGATAATTCAACTTTATAAAGAGGAAGCACTGGCAACATAAATAATAATGACCATGCATTTCACTTAGTGCCAAGTACTCAGGGGCTACAAGCTGAGTAATACTTGTCGGGGCCGGCATATGCACATGGGATGTTTTATCACGGAGCTACTGCATCTGCTAAGAGATCTGAGCAAAGTTTGGAATGCAAGCCGAGGGGAGGCCCGTTGGATGAAATCTAAACCGCTTCCTGCAAAGTCCGTACGCCAAAAACGCCTACTTCGGCGAGGTGCATATTTGGCAACAGGGGTTTTGAACAGCCTAGTATTTACATTGTACTTTATGAAAGATGTTCTGAACGGGTCGGGCTACGCAGATGAATTAGGATTGTTTAAATGTTAGACGTGAAGGGCTATCTGATAACAAATTTGGGGAATTGTTCAATTTCGTCTTTTTATGGTACCGGCATTATTCTCTACCCAAACTCAACGGAGAGGCCGAGCCCATGTGGGGGCAGCCTCTGCATAACCTCCTGCTCGTAGGTTTAGCGCCAACAGCAATGTTAGGATTGAACATGTTGGTGGTTGCTCGCGCAGCCCTTTCTTTTCCCTTTTCGTCATCAGCAATTTGCCGCCGTAACCGAAGCCTCGAGGAAAAGAAAAACATCCGGAACTAAAACCCAAGCTAAAATAAATTTTGAGCTGATTTTGCGCATCATTTTGAAGTATCTCAAGTCACTAAGTCTAGCCCAGAAAAGAAAGAAGAACAAAACAGAGCAACGTATAGGAATTTTAGGCTTCTTAAAATAACTTGATTAGCAGTTGTGAAGCAAACTAACTAGTCCAATCCTAGTGGATGGCTGCAGGTTGGTGTCGGTCAAGCCGGAGGTTGCTCACATGGCCCATGAGCTCCGCTAGGGCCTTCGACATTGAAGTTTACTGCAGCATTCAATTCAGTGACCCGATAACCAAAAATAGCATCTCGTATCCATTATACTATGACTTGTGTGCCATGCTCTAATGTAGCCGCCGAATTGAACATCCTAGTTAAGCTCGTAGACAACTCCAAAGGTCTGATTAGTTTGTCCACTTAGCCCATCTTGCATTGCATCTAATTCATGAATACTAAAAAAGCTGATTTGACCTTGCATTGGGTTGCTTGTTATCACTTTCACATCGCTAAAATCGACAAGGTCTTCACCAGGGAGGGCCATGGGAGCCGAGAAGCCCACAAGCTTACTCGCGCGAGTGTTGCAGATGCGACAAAAGACGGAGTTGTCATACGTCATGAAATGGTGGATGCATGACGAACAAAAGGCGTGGTTGCAGGGACGAATACTGAATAAATTGTTAGCGCAGTTGCTCATGCCTAGAAGGTATGATACTCACATCGAGTCACACAACATCTTTCGGCAGCATGTGCATGCCACCTTGGTCGACCCGCTGAAGCTAGATCCAAATCCAATGTTGCCAGACAAGGCATCGATCTCACCCACGCTCTTGATGCCAAGTAGATCGCCTCCATAATGGGTGTCAGCTGACTCTCCATATGACTCGAAGAATGGCAGTCCTTCTTTTTTGTATATTTCTGGGGTGATGGGTGTTGGGGGCGCAAGCATCCCTGTTAAGGTCTCGAAAGCAACTGAGTTGAGAATCTGTACACTAAGCATCGTGGCACGGGCCTTGCACCATGCAGCGCGCTTGAACGGATCTTTATGGACAACCTGGCGTATGCTGGACCCTGCCGCGATACCCATAGCCCAGCCCACTTGGCTATAAGCAGAACAATTTTAGTCAGCAAGCTATGATAGATAGTCGAGGTTGGTCAAAGGGTTGGGAATATGCAGACTTACTCTATCGGTTTTGGAGTTTTGGGTGAGGGGGCATAATTAGTTGGCGCCGTGCTTGGGCTGCTATAGTATGCCGAATCCGACCTTGCTGGGGACTGGTAGTCTGCAACAGAGGAGGGAGCCGAAGGTGAAGGGTAATCTCCTTTTGTATATCCCGGTGCGACCGATGAAGTGGGGCTGCCGTAATATGCTGAATCCGATCTCGACGACGACTGATAAACGGCCGAGGAGGGAGCGGAGGGGGTGGAATATGTGCTCTGTGTTTGGCCCGGCGTCGCTGCCGGTGACACATTAGCCAGCGGGGCTGGGCTCCCGTAGCTCGGAATTGAGGAAGCGGGAGCGGGAGCATATGATGCCGAATATCTACTTGATGCCTGACCTGGTGTTGTTGTATATGGCATTTGGGGCACCGGGGCCACACTGCCGTACTGTGGTGTCGAAGAGGTAGGGGGAGAGGCCATCTGACCCGAAGAATAGCGACCCTGTGACTGAGCTGGTATCGTAGGCGATGCTGCTTGGGGCTTAGGAGGAACGTAAGCCATTGGAGAAGACTGATAAGTTGGCTTCCCGGGATAACTACCACTTGACTCGACGTGTTGGTGGTAAGCTGGTTGCTCATAAACTGGATGATGCTGTGTGACTGCAGCCACGGGACTATATTGCGGCATCTGTGGGCTCACACTTATATAATCGTTTGGGTTGATTGCAGGCTGCATCATTGGAGCCTGAGGCGGCATGGGTGGTGGGGGAGCCATTGTGGGAGCTGTCGCGGGGTTGCCATTTTTCCTGCTCCACGGGTTTGATATGGAAACCCTGAATTTCGACTTTTGGTTGCTCGAATCAAGTTCTCCATAATTGAAGTTGTGAGTGTTGGCGGAATCCTGTTGTGGTGGCTGTGGCAACTCTTGTAGGATGGGTGATGGGTATTGGTATGCTGGGTAAGAATTTGCAGGCTGCGGAGGATACACGGGAGCCGGTGATGGTGCCACTGTCTCCTTTATCACCTGGATTATGGAGCTATCCTCGATACCCTGTTCTTGCAGAGAGCCTAGTCCCAGGTACCGACCTTCGCAGCTCAACTTGAAGCTTTTGCTGTTGGGAGATTCACCCCACAACTTGATGCCTGCTTTCGACAGGTCTTCAAAACACTCTTCAACTGTCCACCACGGCGACCATTCAACCGACTTGGTCAGATTTTGGCCATATTGAGAGTACGTCAGAGTTATATCGAGCTGGTACACCAACGTCATGCTCACATCTGCGCCAGGACGCCATGGAATACAGCCTAGCTGCTCGCCGGGCTGGTGTCTGTAGCCTGGGGGAAAAGGCCTGTTGTTCAGCTGTGAACTGTACAAGTGGCGCATATAAACAGGGCGGTTTTCATCAATCCACTCAGTCACACTCTCGGACAAGTTGGACACGGGGCCTCCATCCAAACTGAGGTTTGCCCAGTTGAGAACAACAGCGTCTGCGTTTAGGCTTCGTGGCGTGGCAGTAGGCGAACAGCCCAGCATATGCCTGCCTTCAGGTTCAATGCTCCATTGGTTTCCTGGAACGATTTCCAGTTGAACACCACCAACGTCCTCCTTTCCAGTCACTTGCTTTTCCACCGAGTATCCTGAGCCTAGTGGCATTGCAATGAATTGTTTCACCGTATCTTGTCCAACAGTGATGCCATCGACATACTTTTGTGGCGGCACTGAAACGTAGTCCTGTGTCGGCCATTTCTGAGAGGGAGGGACGTTCCATGGCAGGCCAGAAACGGCATTAACGCCACCGACGAAAGGTCGTACAGCGAAGGCATCTCTCGTAGCTTTGAACGACATGAACATTGCCTCTCGTTGATACATGGGGAAGAAGACACCGCCCTTGCGGGCCATATCCATCAGACTAGGATTGCCCGATTTTTCTAATTTTCGTTTGATGCAGGCAACATTAGAGACTGGAATATGACCTATACCAGAAGGCTGATTGACAATACCACTCTGCTCTGGTACCCTGAGAGTCCGGTTGAATGCAATCTCCAGTTGCGCAGGAAACGAGGTCGCCAAGACTTTGCCATCTTGGCAGCGGATTCGCAAGCGACGTAGGTTATCATTGAATGTGCTCATTGGTTCATCCTTGTTGATTAGTAAGCCTGATGCTGCCTCAATGTCATAACAAGATTGCCCATCAACGGCGACAATTTGGAACTCTTTGGGCGTGGCCTTTTCAGGACTCCAGTCAGGTAGAGAGAGCGTGGCATGTTTAGCAGATACGGGCACTTCGAACTTGTTTTCTTCGAGCAGCTTCGAAAGCTGCTTAAACGTCATGTACCAAGGCCCATGAATGCCCACGGTGAACTTCAGCGCGTGACTAGCCTTCTTGACTCCAGTGAGCGTTAGGTTGATGTAGTCATTTGGAGGGAAACCTGGGAGAAAGATGGTTATTCCCGGCTACTACAGTAAGAAGCAAATGGTACCCAATGACAGGCTGGGTGTATCAAACCTTCCATAGTTAGCCGTACAACGTGCACTGGCTGGACCGGCAATTCCATCGCCCCATTGTCCTGAGGTGCTGGCGTGAAACTTGACAGCCAATTGTCGAAGCCGGAGAAGGTCCCGACGTCTTCTTGCGGATCCACTGGCGAGGGTGTTTCCGGCCGGTTCACATTGTAAATTGGTTTGGTATTGTGCGTGAAGTCCGCTGGGTCAACCGGGTATTTGGGACTGTCGTCGCCAGGACCAACATCAACCTCGCGGGCCACGCTACCACCGCGTTTATGCTTATTGCCATCCCCGCCATCCTTGAGGCGTCGGAGGAGTTTCTTCATCGGTAAGGCCTTTAATTTGGATCGAAGCGGGTTGGAATGATAAATGAGGAGATTGGCGCGTTAGCGTTTCACACAACTTCGTCTTGGAATTGGAGCCGTCAGAATGTTGAGCTGAAGGGGGCCTGAGATCAATCCCGACTATATGGCACATGTGCCGTATTCTTTGCCTCAGTGGCGCTGCGGCTGAGCGATAGCGCCATCTGATTCCAGCTTTTGATTGGCCAGGCCCACGTCTATCTAGGTCTGGGCCTCAATGGTTCGCTTTAGTTGTTCAACCAGGCCAAATGTGGCCGTGTCACGTGTCTAATCCTTAAAGATTGAAGAAATGTTCAGCTAGCTGACTGTCTCGTGTCGAAGCGTCAGGTCACCAATAAGTGGAGTCTCGATCAACTACATAGACATGTTAAATTTAGATCTATCAGAGTTATCATCTTGTGCATTAAATCATTCCATTAACCAGATCTTCAACTCCAAGATTATCTCAATGCAGCCCCTTTTTGCTGAGGGGGGTTGGGTTCCAGAGCCCAATGCACTCACTGGAGCTAACAAGTACCTAAGGTTGACTGCGCCACATCATCCCAGCCCTAAATGGTTTATCCAAGGTCCAGCTAGACACAGCCGCGTTTGACCAAGATAATGCTCAACATTCATGCCAGGATTTGATCGACAAAGTCGATGACGTATTATTGGACCCGATGCAATGGACATGAGTTGTAAATTTTCTCAGTTACTGCTATAGCAAGCAACAATAAATCAATGCTTGGCTACAGAAGGACTTGGGAGAGCTGGCAATAAAATTTATTAAAAAGCTTGGCTAGAATGAATACAAACTATTTGAAAGTGTAAAGGTGACCAAAATCCAACTTGGAGTGCCTCGGCTGTTGAAGCATGCGGCCGTTGGAACCATCTTCGGTGTTGTAGCCAAAGGAAAACCCGATTAACCAATCATGGCTAGCCGGAGAAAATAAACCACTCTGCCTCTCTACTCCCGAGTAATATTCTCAAAATTATTTCACAACAAATGAATATGATCCCGACACCACGTTGTATAACGAGCGGCCATTGCTTGAACCTGCGGCGGTAACGCCTGATGCGGACGCGACATCATTGCCACTTTCGAGCACGGACTGTCCAGAAGAAACTGGCAAGCTCACAAGAGCGGTTGATCCAGCCGGGATTGTCAATGAGAGCGCAAACTCGCTGGAGCTGTTGATCCAGGAACTTGATACCAGACCTCGTTGAGTTTGGATGCTGCCTTTGGCGCTGGTCAGGTTTGCCGGCACATATGGGATAATACTTATGGACGTATATCCGACTCCAGTGATCCTAATACCGGCAAGGTACTGATAGAACCAATCAACAACGGTGCCAAGGAATGAGTGGCCTTGGGAGCGTGAGGTAGACGCCCATTCTTCCCAAAGCGATGCTGCTCCTATGCTCTTCCAGTATCCCCAGCTGGGCCATGTCGTTTGCGTCGCAACCAGGTATGCGAGATCTTTGTAACCGTACTGTGTAAGAATCGGAAGAATCCACTTGGTGCCCAGCAATCCAGTCATAAGATGGTTGTTGTTTGAAATGACGTCGTCGGCGACCTTATCCACAATAGATTGTCGTATTGAAGAGCTCGTCATATTAAAAGCCACTGGGAGCAGATTATCCGTCTGAACGAAGTCTGCAGTAGAGGAGTTACGATAGTCTCCCGTGCTTGATTGGTAGAAGGCTGCATGAAATGATGCGTTGACTGCTGTGGCGTGGTCCGAGTATGTGCTAACGACATCGCTGAGATTCAGCAAAGAGGCTATTTCAGCGAATTGCGTGAGACTTCGATATAAATAGTCCGTCCCGACAAGAGCATAGTTGTTGACAGATGGTGTCACCCAGTCACCCCAAGTTTCGGTTCTAACTAAACCATCACTCTTAAGTATACCTAATTCGTAATCGATATAGGCTTTAAGGGACGTGTAAAATCTCGACAATATGTTGTCGTCCTCGTAATGCTTATAAATCTGCAAGATGACTTCTGAATACGAGTTACCCCATGCAGGGCTAGGATATTCCTTCATTCCTAAAGGCGAGGGAGACCAGGGTGCAATATTACCATTAGACAGTGTTGTGTCAGCGATATCTTGCACCCACTTCGTATACAATGCCTTCAGATCAAATGAGCTAAATGCCGTCTCAACCATCTGAGCACCATCAGCCATCCACGGCAATTTTTCCAGATAGGAACCATCAGTAGGGACACCCATGAGATTATTCAGCATGGAATCCCAGGCTTTGTCATGGATCCACTGCAGGAGATCATTCGATGTGGAGAACCACCCAACACCTGTGACATCGCTGTGCATGCGGTGCACAACCACTGTACTCACGTTTGGTGTCGTTGTAAGGCCCGTGAGCTCTATGTATCTGAAGCCGTAATAGGTGAATCGCGGAGTCCAGTTCACGGGTCCAGATCCATCAGAGATGTAGATACTGAACTGATATTTTCCACCTGCGTTGACAACTCGCCCACTTGATGACAACTTCTCCCCATAGTGCAGGGCAACTGATGTGTTGGCCGCTTCGTCAACACTCATAACTCCGACACCGGCAATGACTTTACCAAAATCCAATATCCATACACCAGATGTCGGGTTTGAAATCGATATCGCTTTGATAGTTTCTTTAACTCGGACGGGCTCCACGGGTGTTGATTGGAAATCGGTGTACGGCGGTGTCTACACAATCGCATCAGACCACGACGATGCATCATATGAAGCTGTTGCCCACGTTGTGGACTCTATTCGCGAATCAAACTGCTCATTGTCAGGCGTGGTATAGGGGCAAGTTGAGCCACCAGTTTGGCCTTTCCATGTGCCATCTGTCACCACCGTTTGTTGGGTTCCGTCTGAAAAGGTTATCAGAAGTTGGGCCTTGGCTCGCATGTTGCCACCCCAAGCCCCGTAGCTAGATGATGCCCCCAGTGAGTACATGGAAAAATAATATTTCCCCACGGCGATACCGATTGCGTTGTCTTCACTCTGGACTTGGCTTGTGACGTTGTAGACGTTGTAAAAGACACGCCGCGAGTATGTAGTCCAGGTGAGGGTAAGATATGCATCCCCAACACGATCTCCATTTATATGGGCTTCATATTCGCCCCAACTGGTAATAAATAATTTGGCTGCCGATACCGTCTTTGCGACGGTGAAATTGGTGCGCAATATCGGTTGACTTGACCTTGGGTTCGCAGCGCCGATCCTTTTCGCAGAGGCCCAGTCCGAATCAGCAAACATGCCGGTACCGAACTTGCCGCTTGCCCAACTCGTCCAAGTTCCAGAAGAGTCGGCAAGCCGGAGTTGGAAAACATAGTCACTGCGCGCGGCTAAGCTAGACCCGGAATACAGTAGACTAGTGCCTTCGGTCGTAACGCTGCCCGAATCCCAGAGAGTAGGATGAGCCATTAGCTGCCCCAACTTGAATTTGAACAGCTTGAAAACTCGCGCCACGTGTAGAAGGGCTGTTGACCGTCCAGCTGAAAGTCGGAGTTGATGTGTTGACGGCTAGTGGGTCTACCAGATCGTCGACCTTGATGGTGGCAATATTGATCTGTGCTGCGCAGATCAAGACTGCTTGGACTGCCAAAGCCCAAAACAAAAACGAGAGACGCATGATCCCAAAGCCACTTGTTTGGTATCTCTTATTTCTTCAATGACGAATGGGTTTCTTGTTGGATAAGTCAGAGTCGCTGGTGCACGAATTCATATATGTTGAACTAACTAGTTGAGACCACACTCTCCTATTCGAATTGCATCATGACGCAATAATTCGCATATTCGGTCCATCTTATGGCGCGTACAGTTCATTTCTGGTAGGCCAAGACCCAGAAGGCCTGCAGATGTGGCACGCCTGTCAATTCTGTTCAACCTTCACAACTGAGTCGAGGGTTAGGAAAAAGGGAGCGATGAAACCCCTTCTACCCAGTTTCGGTATATAAAAAGCCGAGATCTCATTCCATGTAGCATATAGTAAATTAACGATGTGTTTGGTGTGGTCGATATTGGGTTGATACAATAATTTCTCTGGTTGTGACCCCCGTAATGCTTATCGGCACCAGCCCGTAGTCTGCCTTTTCAGTACGGAGATAACCCGAAACTGCGGCACAGATTGCGATGCTTCACATTTGGCCTTGGTTGACCCACAAGTACGCGTGAATCCATGTATTGCCCCTGGTCACAGCCAAGCCGGAACGCGACAAAGTTATGACGAGTGGCAACATGCTATCCATTTTACTTCATCCCTATGAAATACACGAATTGGCTGATCTGGTGTGTCCGGATCAGGTGTAAATGCACTGCACATCTTTTTGTCTGATCATTTACCTGCTCCATTTAACCGGTGGCCCCTTGCTAATAGATCAGGCGATTTGGAGCTAATTCAGCCTATAAACCTACCCTAGACGAAACAATGCTTATCGTGAATCCGAATGAAAGTGATGCCAGAACAGCAATAATGTTATCATTTCATCTTACGATTTTTTATTATTCCTTTATTTATTTTTAACTTTTACTTATTTTTATAAAAAATTATAGGAGACATATTTACGGCTGATCTGAGAGGGCGGCTGGTTTTAGATCATGTGCCCTCTTGTCTAACTGACGGCTACACCTTGTTATTATCAATATGTTCTTCTAATTACCTTAACCAATAGAATGATCGATATTACAACACTTTGAGCATAATTTGCAAACTTAAATAGTTATGTTTGTGAATTAGCTACGAGGAATGGCTGAATTCAATGAAGCCATCATTCGGCAGTCGGCAATTCACCCCGCCTTTGCCTTACCAAAATAGTCTTAAGGTTGAACTGGCCAAGGGCTCGAAGCGAGAACCTAGTTTTTTTTCTAACCCAAATAGCTCAGAACTAATCCAGATGTGAACATCTCTCCAGCTTTGACAAATTCTATCATGTAGATGGCTCTCAACATGTCTCAATTCCGTTGAATGACTGTTTTTGATTCCACCAAAAGGGACACCAAATATGCTAAGTTCATTTTGGGATAAGCGAAACGGTGAGGCGGCAAAGAGGTCTCTGGGTTGAATAATCCTTCGGGCCTTGGTTGTTTACACCCATTGGTATCGTCGTCGTATTTATTTCAACCATTATTCTTTTATTGTTTCTGGAGCGCCGCTCTGGATTTTAACGGAAGAGCAATGATCAAATTCGGAATAAAAAATTCATTGCTTCCGGGTTCTGGACGTTTGGCGGAGGGCCTGGCCAGGGTCTAGGCCCCTGGAGCGGCCCCACCCCAAACCCCTGCAGATGGTCTTCGGAATCTAACTTTGAGCACTAGACTTGCTGGATTTAGCTACAAAACGTCTCTCTGACAAGCCAGGTATTTCTTTTTAGACGAGGGAGATACTTAAACAATGCGGCATTCTCCGAGAAGGGTGCTATTGATCATTCGGGATAGCATATGATGACGGAAGAACCCGGGCTGGCCTAACGTTTAGGCTCTACAAATCAAGCCACGGTATCATCACGCAGGTTCGTTATTTAGCCTAAACATAAAAGGGGCTAGTATCTCAGCGAGCTGCCCAAAGCTGACACAATCATATGTGTATCGTAGAAGACTAAAAATTGAAGCCATTGAGTCCGGTGAAGTGGCGCTCTTGGAAGTAACTAATCCTAGATATGGAGTCCTGGTCATTGGTAGCCAAAATAACGTCTTGGAATATTTCTGAATAGTTACTATTTGCACCGAACGTATTCCATGTTGACCTGATAATCAACTGGTGTGAAGAAGGAAAATCGCTTTCACAAATAATGCATGGTATCTAAGTCGATTTAGTTTTTGATACCATCCTCAAATGGCCCAACTGGCATTAGAGCGTTGACTGTGGCTTAAACAGGGTACCTTTAGTAAATCCACTTGCCACAAGGCTTAGAAGATGCTAGCTTATACCGGCATCAGGATGCCGAGGAATCAAAATTTCCAATAACTGAATTATAAGGGATCCAACCTTTGTGTTTGCTTGCTGGCAAATTCTATGCATTCTTCTTCAAGCCTAGTTTGAGCATATGTTCTTGACGATGAAAATCACATCTTTACTACTCCCAACGTCCTTGATTCTTTCCTCGAGCTCAGTTAATGCGATTCCCAAATCTTTGCCATCTACATTAGAGCCAGCGGATGCAGCGCCAAGTATTGGCTTTTCTAAATACCTTTTGAAGAGGTTATCATGCCCCAATGGCGCCCATGACAATGGAAACGGCGGCTGCACATGCGGCGATGGCAGTGAGGCAGATTACGTGAACGGTGCCTGTGTCTGCAACACTCCAGGCGCTACCTGGTCTAGCAGCGATGGTACAACATACGCATGCGATTGCGGTCCCGACGCGACATATAATGAGGGTATTTGCCAGTGTAAGGCTCCTGGCGCAATCTTCATTAGTAGCGGGCAGACCTGCAGCTGTGAACAGGGCGCTATGCTCAGTCCAGACGGGACCCAATGCCAGTGCAACTATCCCATGGGTAGCATTCTGACCATGAGTGGTTCCGGCGAATATACTTGTCAATGTCCGCAAGGCCAAATAGTCGATCAAAGCCATACGTGTGTTGTTAACTGTGGTAACACGGCAACGCCAAGCGGCAATGGACAATGCCAGTGCAAGGCCCCTGGAGCGACTTATAATAGCGGTTCGGGCACCTGTGTATGCAGCAGCGGCGTGATGAGCTCCGATGGCACGGAGTGTAAATGCACTGGCCCCAGCAACCCTTCAGGCTCAATTTTAACCCTTGTGAATGGTGGCTATATCTGCGAATGCCCCCAAGGACAGGAAATCGGCAATGAAGGTTCTTGTGTTCCTTACTGTGGCCCCGACGCAAGCTTTGACGCAGGCAGCAATTCATGCCAGTGTACTGCACCAGGTGCAACATACAGTGAAGAATACTGCGCTTGCGGTGCCGGAGCGACGCTCAGTCAAGACAGCACAACATGCAACTGCAATACCCCTTATGGATCTGCGTGGACCTCTGACAGCAACAGCGAATATTCATGCACATGTCCACCTGGCCAAGTGCTTCATAACGACTACGAGGCTTGTTTTCCTGATTGTGGTACTAACGCGAATTACGATCCGAATAACGCTGTCTGCGAGTGTACTGCCCCAGGGGCAACGTTTAGCAGCAACGGCAATACTTGCAGCTGTGGCTCTGAGGCAACCCTTAGTGCAGATGGAAGTCAATGTACCTGCAATAGTGATACGCCTTCCGGCTGGAGCTGGAATGCTGGTGACGGTGGTGTCTATTCATGCAGCTGCCCGCCTGGCCAAATGCCCAGCAGCGATGGTACTACTTGCATCACAGACTGTGGCTCCAATGCAATCTACGATACGGAAAACAACGTGTGCAATTGCAATGCTCCAGGGGCGACCTTCAACAGCAACGATAAAAGCTGCAGTTGCGGCTCCGGTGCCACGTTGAGTTCGGATGGCAGTCAGTGTCAGTGCACCACTCCCACCGGCTCAGTATGGACAAACAACAATGGTCAGTACTCATGCGCTTGCAAAAACGGTCAGACAGTCCAGAATGGTGCTTGTCAAGTCCCACTTGAATGTGGCAATGGCGCGAGCGTGGATGATAGCGGCAATTGTGCATGTAATGCTCCCGGGGCCACGCTCAACAGCGATCACTTGAGCTGTGCCTGCGGCACTGGCGCAATATTGAGCGATGATGGGAACACATGCCAATGCAGTACCCCTACCGGATCTACCTGGACACAAGATCCTGGTTCAGGTGACTATTCCTGCGCTTGTCCTAGCGGCCACACAGCTCAAAGTGATGGCTGCCAACTCGACTGCGGAACTGAGGCTGTTGATAACGGAGCTGGTACTTGTGCATGTATGGCTCCCGGTGCATCACTCAACAGCCAGGATATGAGCTGTACTTGTGGTGTTGGTGCAACATTGAGTGTGGACAGCAAATCATGCCAGTGCAATGCCCCTCAAGGTTCTGCTTGGACACAAGACCCTTCATCAGGCAGCTACTCTTGCTCTTGCCCAAGTGGTCGGATAGCTCACAGCGGTCAGTGTCAAGTCGACTGTGGCAATGATGCTTCCGATGACGGAACTGGTGATTGTATATGTAATGCACCCGGGGCAGTCTATAACGACAACAAAATATGTAGCTGTGGTCTCGGCGCAACACTTATTCCCGATGGAACTCAGTGTCAATGCTCTGCAACAGGTGCATCTTGGAGTAAGGACAATTCCGGGCAGTACTCTTGTACTTGTCCAACCGGGGAAACTGTTCAGAATGGTGTCTGCAAAGCTCCAGTCAATTGTGGCAATAGCGCTTCCTTGGATCAGAATGGTGATTGCGTGTGCAATGCCCCTGGGGCAGTTTATAGCAGCAGTACGTGCAGCTGTGGTACCGGAGCAACACTCAGCTCCGACGGGACTCAGTGTCAATGTTCCACGATAGGTGCATCTTGGACTAAAAGTAGCTCTGGACCATACTCTTGTACCTGTCTAACCGGACAAACTGTTCAGAGTGGGGCTTGTAAAGCGCCAGTCGACTGTGGTAACAACGGTTTAGTAGCTGACAATGGAAATTGCATATGCAAAGCTGTTGGAGCGGTTTTCAATAATGCCGACAAGACTTGCAATTGTGGTGTTGGCGCCTCGCTGAGTTCGGATGGCTCTACATGTCAATGCAACACTCCAACTGGCTCAACATGGATGCAAGGTAGCTCAGGTTTATATTCATGTGCCTGTCCATCTGGCCAAATCATCCAGAATGGTGCTTGCTCAGTGCCAGTTGATTGTGGCAGTAACGCCATAGCAAAGAACGGCATATGTCAATGTAACGCCCTTGGTGCAATCTTTAATGGGGTTGACAAAAGCTGCAGCTGCGGTACTACGGCAGTGCTGTCCAATAATGCGTGTAAGTGCACAGTTGCAGGTGCATCTTGGGCTTCTGGTAGCGGAGGTACATACTCCTGTACTTGTCCGTCAGGGCAGGTAGTGAGCAGCTCCAGCTGTGTTCCCAACTGTGGCTCCCAGGCGTCTTATAACACAGCATCCAAGATTTGCGTATGTAATAACGCGAACCTAGTATATAATTCCAACTCACAAAGCTGTGCTTGTCCAGCAGGACAGGTGTTGAATGGTGTTAGCTGCGTTCCCGATTGCGGGTCTCAGGCAACTTATAACCCAACGACCAAGGCATGCGCATGTACTAACACCAACCTGGTTTACAATTCCAACTCACAGAGCTGCACCTGTCCCGTGGGTCAAGTGTTGAGTGGTTTCAACTGCATTTCAAACTGCGGCACGCAGGCTACATATAACACAAAAACCAAGACTTGTGTGTGCAATATCGCCAATCAGGTTTTCAACTCTCAGTCAACGACATGCGCTTGCCCGACTGGGCAGGTTCTCAGCGGCTCGACCTGTATACCCAATTGCGGGTCACAAGCCTCATATAATACGTCAACCAAGGCCTGTGTGTGCAATATTGCATCTCAAGTCTTCAACTCTCAGACAACCACATGTGCATGTCCCCTTGGACAAGTGCTAAGTGGATCAGCTTGTATACCAGATTGCGGTACCCAGGCTACCTACAGTACAAAGACTAAGGTTTGTGTTTGCAATAATGCTGCTCTGCTCTTCAATTCGCAGACAAAGGTCTGTGCCTGCCCTAAGGGACAGGTATTGAGTGGCAAAACCTGCATCCCTGACTGCGGTAGCCAAGCTACATACAGTACGAATGCTAAAGCATGTGTCTGCAATAATGCGGCTTTAGTTTTCGACTCTTCGACCACAAAATGCAACTGCGGCTCGCAAGCAACCTACAATACCAATAACAAGTCTTGCGTCTGTAAGAATGCAGCCCTAGTCTTCGAGCATGCAACAGCAACATGTGGGTGCGGCGTGGATGCCAGCTACAGCACCAAGTCGAAGATGTGTGTTTGCAATAATGGCAACCTAGCATTCAACCGCGTATCAAAAAAATGCGATTGTACTACTGAGGCTACTTTGAATGCAAAGACTAAGAATTGTGTCTGTAACAATAAAGGAATGCTTTGGGGTGTCGTGTCGAAAACTTGCACCTGCCCGAAGGGCTCTGTGTTGAAGTTAGGCAAGTGTAAAACCCTCTAATTGAAGAGTGGCGGGGTTAAAAATGAAGAGAAAAAAAGAAGAGTGGTGGGGGGAGGAAGATTGTCGTTGGTGCAATTGCAAGTTTTTTCGGAGCAACATTTCAGATATCAATAAATCGGTTAAAAATTGACGAAACTTGGTTGTTTGCGCAGGAGCTTGATCTGGAAGTTGGAAACGGCCAGAAAACGGAGCTTACATTAGCGAGCAAAAATCAAGGCAAAATAAAACAAAACAAGAAATTTATCAAAGGCCAAAGATAAACACGACCAAGCAAGTTGATAATATCTATCAACGGCCGCAGCGTTCTTTTCTTCGAGCCACCGCGTAGGGTAGTATCGGTTAGGACGTCCACTTTTAACAAGGAAGCAACCTTGAGAGGTAGGCTGATTTATGGTAGTATGTAACCATGAATTTAATGTTCTTATCCTAGCCTATTAAACGACGTGCCTTAATTCGGCGATCCGATCCTCCCTCCACCCCTCTTGGCATGAGTCCCGATGTGCGATCGAAAAGGGCATAGACCGAGTCGGTGTTAACGATCGCGCGAGCGGCGGCTATTCCCGTAGTGGCCCTACGAGTCCAGTCCGAGGGGCTTTAGTTCCGGTTTTGGCGGGGTTGAGGAAATCCAAGCCGGGGTGGTCAATCGGCTAAGCAGCTTGATAACGGAAATTCTTGGCCCCCTACCCGCATCTTTTCAAAAGTGCCGAGAACTTTTGGGTGATAAGATAGAGGATCGAAGGCCAGGATGCAACCATTCACCTGTCCGCAATCAGATGTGCCTGACCCCGCATATGCCACGAGATCCATGGTAACAGCGGTGGGAGGGATGGCATTCTTGGGAAACGAATTCCTGAGCTTCCTCTTCAGTCATGGCGAGTGATTTCGGTAGATCCCAGGGTTGTTTTCTCCGAGAATTCCCCTCTTCGGCATGGAGAGAAAAAGGACAGTGAGGGGTTGCCAAGTCCGGCAAGCAGCCCATGGCTATGCATAAGAAGATGCATAGACTGATTCCGGAAGCTTCAGTGGCCAGGAACCAAACGCCACCTTCCTATACTGTCCCCTCCTGACCGAGGGATCTTTCGACGGACCAAGTTTGCAAGACCAACACTTGAACTGAACTCGATGCACATGATAGTGTATGCGACCTAACTTCAAGCACTAACACGTGCAGTGCATCAACGTCCGACGGCCTTTTTAGGTAGGCGACGAAGGAACAGACAAAGTTCTCTGTTACCGGGCTCTTTTACAGAAACTGGAACTAGAAACCTGCCTCATATGGTAGGAACTTTTTCAACTTGTCAACTTCTAGCCCAAGACTAGATGATACTGGAGGAATTGAGGTCCATGATACCGCTTGTATAGTCCAGAGCATCCTTTTGTGGACTATAAATGCTTCATTGCCTCCCAGAAATCTCAACATCACTCACTCACCAGCACTCCCAGCTTCTACAGCCAGACAACAAGTTCCAGACCTCTTTGCAGATAAAACTTATTCATCATGCGCGTTTCCGCTCTTCTCGCTCTTCTGCCCCTTGTGGCTGCTGCCCCCGCCAAGCGTGCCTCTCCCGCACCTTTGATCAAGGCTCGCGACACTGAGGCTATTGAGGGCAAGTTCATTGTCAAGCTGAGTGGTGGCATGAAGATTGCATCTGCCAGTGATGCTGTCGCCTCTGCCATTGCCAAGGCCGACCACACCTACTCCGAGGCCTTCGAGGGTTTCGCCGGCAGCCTTTCCGATGAGGAAGTTGAGGCTCTGCGAGATGACCCTGATGTGAGTTACTCAATCGAGCCACTGGGAACCAACCAACTAACGACCCTATAGGTTGAGTACATTGAGCAGGATGCTGTCATCAAGATCAGCAGCACCGTCACTCAGACTGGAGCTCCATGGGGCATTGCCCGTCTGTCCAACACCAACTCTGGCAGCACCACTTACACCTATGACAGCACTGCTGGCGATGGAGTTTGCGCTTATGTCATCGATACTGGCATTTACACCTCCCACTCGGTAAGAAACCACCATCGGCGGGATCGTCATGGTTCATAAACTAATTCAACAATAGGAATTCGAGGGTCGTGCCTCATTCTTGGCCAACTATGCCGACAGCAGCAACTCTGATGGCAACGGCCACGGCACCCATGTTGCCGGCACCATCGGCTCCAAGACCTATGGTGTTGC
This sequence comes from Calonectria hongkongensis, assembly GCA_017140755.1. Taxonomy (NCBI): domain Eukaryota; kingdom Fungi; phylum Ascomycota; class Sordariomycetes; order Hypocreales; family Nectriaceae; genus Calonectria; species Calonectria hongkongensis. The sequence continues at coordinate 3,782,701 of JAACJA010000001.1, forward strand.
CAAGAAGGCCAAGCTTTTCGCTGTCAAGGTTCTCGACAGCAGCGGAGAGGGTACCACGTAAGTGATCTGCATCTGACCCAAAACTTGAGAACTAGGAACTGACTCTTCATTAGCTCTGGCGTCATCGCTGGCATGAACTTTGTCGTCAGCGACTCCAAGACTCGCAGCGGCTGCTCTAAGGGCTTCGTCGCCAACATGTCCCTGGGTGGAGCCAAGTCGACCTCCCTCAACACGGCTGCGGCCAACATTGTCAGCTCCGGTGTCTTCCTCGCTGTCGCCGCTGGTAACGAGTCCACCAACGTTTCTTCCAAGTCCCCTGCTTCCGAGTCCACCGCTTGCACCGTTGGTGCCACCACCTCGTCTGACGGCTTCGCTTCGTACTCCAACTACGGCGCTGGCGTTGATGTTCTCGCCCCCGGATCTTCCATCACCAGCACCTACAACACTGGTGGCACTGCCTCCCTCTCCGGAACTTCCATGGCTACTCCCCACATCGCTGGATTGGCTGCTTACTTTATGGGTCTTGGTCAGAGCTCCAGCGGACTTTGCTCTTATATTGCCGGCTTGGCTCTGTCGGGCAAGATTAGCAGTGTCCCCAGCGGCACTGTCAACCTTCTTGCCCACAACGCTTAAGGGGTCTCTGGGGTTGTAACAGCTGTTGGGCATGTCTTTTTGGATATGCACCTGGGCTGTCACTAGTTGTGGTGAAGGGTTACATACAAGTAGTCATATACTTTCATATAGCCATTACCTTTAAATTTTACTTTATTTATAAAATCTGTCCACAATTTTATAATATGGTGTCCAAGTGTTGTCAAAAGGCCAGGAGAACTACTGCTGAGTGCGGAGGAGACAGAATCTTCAAAACCTTGATGCCTTAGTGACCGTAAATCATTTCAATTAATTAGAGTGCCTTGGGCTAGCTGTATCTGCTATTGCTCTAAATGGTATCGTGAAATATTAAACAAATCATGAATTATCAGAGCCAACACTCACTCCTCCATTACTGACTGAACACCCTATGCCAGGGAAATATGACCCGTATGTAGGCTTGCATTGCCCAATCTTATTATTTGGGTTGCGAACCTTAGGGCGGCCAGCAGTACCACCTTTCTTGCCCATGCTCAGCCCGACAGAAACCCGCTCTTCAAGCGCCGCAACAGCACTGGACGTGTCACAGTACATGCCACCGCCAGAGCATGTGTGCTCAATTGAGTCACATTTCGGCATGCAGATTTCATTTGTGACCGGTTCAGTATCGCTCTGCGAGCAGTAGTAGGTCACCTTCACACATTTATACGGCAGATCGCAGCTTGGCTGACCCTCGCCACACAAGTGCACACTGGACCGCGGCGTCTTTTTCGGCCCGGCCCAGACGCCATCATCAAGGTCGAAATTGGATGCGTCATTATTAAGTGATTCGCTCACGTGGTTAGAGGCGACTGGGAACTCGATCTTAGCGGCAGACTGGACAGGTGGTGGCAAGACTGTCTTGTTGCCGCTCGTCGGACTATATCCCGTTGACTTGGCGACGCAACGACTGCTGTCTAGCCACGTAGCAGTGGCGGCATCATGCCATAGCCGAGTCATGTTGAGAATGTTGTCTAGGGTAAAATAGATACGGCAGTCGGCAGCAAGGTATGAAAACTGCAGCGGAGTAACATCGGAATTCTTCGGCGCTCGTACCTGGTCGCGTAGGTTGAAGCTGAAGTAGGTCACCAACATGCCCGTGTCACGGGTTTCTGTGTCCGAGTTGAGTGGCGGTAGTTCGGAGATTGTTCTGCCGTCCGAATAGTAATTCGAGTTGGAAAAGTCCTCATCCAACAGGTCGTCGTAATACACGGCGGCGCCTCGGGTACCAGAGCCAGCTTGCATGGGCCCAGTCTCGGGAAGTCCACCAACGGCGACGGTACGAACACCTGCCTGGTGTGTCATCATTTCCAGAAATAGGGTGCAGGCTGATGAACATTGGCCGTCGGTGAGCTGGTGTAGTAATTATTAGCTAAAAGACGGCAGTGAGAGAAAATAAGATGCTTACAATCACAATCTCTTCCGGCTTGTAAGGAGGAATGGCGGTTTTGTCGGCTCCGTTGATGTAGAGATCCGTGTACCAGTTGTCGAAAGCTTGAGCTTGGAAATTGACGTTGGAAAAGTCGTATTGTTCCTGTAAGATATGGATTAGATCGCGAACTCAACGTGAAGATCAGAAGTTTACATACTACCAAGGAGAAGAAGTCGCCATTCTCAGCCTTTGGTCCATAGTATTGTGACCACGAGGAGAAGTTACGACCTGTGTCTGCATTGATTCGGTCCAAAATCATCCACTCGTCTCCTTCCAGGACAGTTTTGTTTTCGTTTCTGCGCGGGAGGTCTGCCCAATACTGCGAGGTTGCATTACCCACAACATTTGCTAGGTGGTGGCTGCGTCTGCGGCTGCCTGCGAAAGGCATGATGTTCGGGAAGAAGGATCCAAAGGTGGTGAATGCTAGTAGGGCCTGTCCACCCTGGTTACCTTGCAGATCGATGAGAATGCGCTTGACATTTTCAGTTTGCGTTTTGTTGATAAAGTCATAAACGGCTTGCGCAAAACCGCCGATGGTGTAGCCTGTCTCATCGAAACTCGGGATACTCAGGACACCAGTGCTGATGTCTTCCAGGATATATCCAGTTACGATGCCCCCAGTGACACCAACTGACAGGTTACTTTGGACCACCACCGGGTTATCTGGGTATGACCCATATGTGGCGTTGTACCAGTCGGGCAGTGGTGGTATGGTGGTGTCGTCATCATCGTATGTGGTTTCGTTAAATACATCAGGCAATGGTAATTTGTCGTAGTTGTCAGGTAGAAGGCCCAGCACGAAGTAGTTGTAGAAGTCACCGCCTGTCGTCAGCGGGCCTGTGTAGGAAGCACCGGTATACACCGCCAGCCAGTTGCCTTCTAGTGAATCTGTACCGTTCTCAAAACTGATAGTTAACTCGTCCCCTGGGTAGAAAGTTGCGCCATCATTGAAGAGATCGTAAGTTTGCAGGATTTCTTGGACAGGGCTGTAAAAAGCTTGGTTCCAGTCAGCATGTGGCTCGACAGTGCCGACCGAGTTATTTGCGGCAAATTCCTTGAGCCAGGAGATGGCGTCTCTGCCGCTAATTTTGTCGATAGCGGAGATGTTGTACCCATTATTGCGGTACTCGAAAACATCATCTGGTGTTCTTGGTTAGCTCATTTGTGTCGCCCAGCTGTCTTGGATGCTCTTACCTAAATAGTAAATCTTTGGTGGTTGAACCCCATCAATGGACGCAGAGACCAGTGATACACCGCTGCCAAAGGTGAAAGCAGACATAGCACCAGCATACAGGTACACATGGTTGTCGTGCATGGCATATACCAGCCGCATCACGTCGGCCTCGAATTCATACTGGTTCTTGTAGTGATCTGCCCTCACATTTGCTGAGATATCCTGTAAAGCCTTCTCTACATCTATGGCAGGCTGCTGATAACCCTCCGGTGGGTTCTTTAGGTAGGCCAATGTACTTTGGAACTGGATTGTTGTGTTGAAGTAATCCAGAAATCGCAGTGCCACGGCTGCGTGGAATGGCACGCTCACTAGGCACTCGTATGCGTCGGAGGCCCACTGGTACCAGTATCCTATTCGCTGTTAGAGAGATATCTCTAATCAATTCTGAACCTTTTAACGTGCCTTCGTTGACATAGTCAATGATGTCACCGCATATGGTCGAGTCGGCGGCTGCGGGGCTGGTCGGAGTTGCGCTCGTATCGTCACGCTTATGATGCCGCAAAGACCCGGGAACGGATCGCGCCCTGGTTGCCTCGGGAGCGATTCCGAGCGCAAAAAGCGCAACCAGACCAAGACTGGGGACTTTCATGTTTCTTAGTCACGGCGAGAAATTTACGCAACAAGTCCGTTGGTTCAAGAAGAGACTGCAGTCTGCTATGGATCTGGGGGCTTTATAACGTCCGAGGGTGCCTGCATCGCCCTGCCTGCTCTCGGGCCTCATTTTAGAGCCGCATACAAACTTTTTAAGGCCTAGATCTCGGATTCCTACGGCTGGACCCTGGAAGAGGCACACTCGCCCCATATGAAGTGTAAGACCCAATGCCCAATTTTGAAAAGGGTGTAGGCGAGTCTTGGCCACCATACGACCCTACTCGGCACCTTTTCCTGTCATTTGCATTTATAATAATGGCCGCATAACTGTAACTTTCAGTCATCATCGTATTTTGCTGGCGGGCTGGCTGAGAGGCTTGAAGCTTCAGTCCTTGCAGTTTAGGATCCTGATTGTAGTAGGCCCCAGGGGTAATAAGCACTAACAACACATGATGCATGAGGCGCGGGGGCCAAAAGCCCTGGTTCTAAGGCAGTGCACTCAGCGTCTTTTTCAGCCTTTCTGTTTTAGGCATTTAGTAAAAGCGCAAACTTGAGTGATTGGCTTATTCTTTTGGTGGCCAGGTGTCGCTGGTCAACACAGGGAAAGGGTGAGACCTTGCTTGCAGGACTACACCAATTTCTTTTTCTTGCGTTCGCCAAAACATGCCGACTGGTTTCATGGCTAAAACTGGGGCCGCCTTACCGGGCGGAGGATTCCACGCCAAAAATACACTAAAAATGCACGGGGTGAGGAGTTTTTAGGCTACAGACAGGGCTTGATGGTGCCAGCGGGTAGTGGGGCACACGGCACATGGTCCCGAGTCTCTGTTGGCAGCGAGCAAAGCTTGATTGCAGGTTACCACCTTGGCAATATAACGAACGGTATCGTGAGCAGCGTTTGGTGGCGTTGATGGGATAATCGCTTGCCGCCCAAACGCTTCATAATGATGACAAATGCAACATAGAGGGAGCAAGAAATTTAAGGAGCAATGCCGTCTGACTTGGATGAAGCAAGCCTGCCAAGGTCGCTAGTCAGACGACCATCCTGCGGATGACTAGGGCTGCAGATGTGGCTGACAGCTGAGGAGCACCCCAGCACGGCCCCGTTGAACAGGATGACATGAAAACCAAAGTTCCATTTATTTCCGTAAAAGGCATTCTGGTCCGTGAAAGCCCATATTACCAGCGCATCCCTCCTTGCGTTGCAGCCTTGAGCCTCTGAGAGCCCTAAGCCACCATGAAGTTACACCCAGCGTTAAAGCAGGTCATGCTTGACCGGCCGCAAGAGCGATCCAACTCGACGATTTGCGAGTGTTATGAGATAGAGCCCGAGATCTACAGGGACCTGTTTTCCTCTCTACTCGAAAGCGACGTCTTTGAGCGTTGGCGGGATCAAAGAGCTGGCTTTCATTTGCGTTATAGTGGCGGACCAGGCACGGGAAAGGTATGACCAGGAATAGAGGGATTTCTACTTCCACCTGTGCTGATAACAGCCATGTAAAATAGACAACTTTGGTCGCGGTTGCTGCCGAGAAATTAGGCAAGATCTATGAAAATTCCAACAAGGTGGTCGTTGCGCCTATTTTTATTTCTCCTCGGAGCAAATGGGACAAAGATACATTAGCGCAAGTGCTTGAGAACCTGTTCAGTCATCTCTGTCCTGAGACGTCACCCGAGCCCTCCACCTTATGTCTAGCAGCGTACGCATCATACTTGCAAAAGGCCTTGCGCGATGATGGGCTCTCGTCAAGCTTCGAGTCCTTGCGCGCGGCCTTGGACTGTCGAATCAACGAATTAGATAAAATTTTCCTTCTCATTGATGGTCTTGACCACTGCCGAAGTGAGACGGTTCTGGATGGGTTTGACTCGAGCGACTTCGAAACCGATCTCGAGAAAGAGCTAAAAGAGCTTCAGAGTTTTGGCTCTAAAATTAAAATCCTGTCCACCAGTCGCGTATCCCATCTAAAGAATGACGAGTTTATAAGTCTTTGGTGGCCCAGCGGCAGCGTAAGCTGCGATAGTGGGGTATGTCTGTCACCAGAGAGTGACATGTTGGAGACTTCTGTCTACTGGATGTGTCGCGAGGAGTGTGATTATTTCTCGCTATGCTGGGCCTGTCATCGTAAAGATAATACATGCCAGAAGTGGTAGGTTGCATCTGTGACTTGACAAGCTTCTAGACAAAGATCTGACATTGAGCCCTAATTCCTAGCCAGAGTCAGTCAAGTTTGCGACAAACATCGAATGTCTGTATTGATCTGAACGAAAATACCAGCTTAATATCTCGGCTGTCAGATTATGTGCAGTGGGAACTTGATCGAGAGTACAACCAAAGAAGTCCGCAAGGCGATACTCCAAGCGACGTGCTACGCTATTCGGGTTTCGACAGGAAAACCAAACACCTACACAAAGACAAACAAGTATCTGCATCTAGTGTGGATGATTTATCAGGCGGGAACATTGCAATCACCCGGTTGCGTCTAGAGTCAGAATACTTTGCCCGCGATAGTCTCCTTGTTGATGAAGGGCTGCCTCGCGAAATAGTGGCGATGTTCAATGCTATCGTGAATGGCTGCAGCTCGCTCGGCGTTAAGGCTATCGCAGCAGTGGCCGTTCTAGCTCAAGAAAAGAAATATGTGTCATTTGAAAAGCTGCACGAGCTTCTTGACCTTGACCCTAGCACTGAATGCACGCAGATTCTTGTCGCGTCAAAGGGCCTTCTAATCGCCAAGGAGCTTAAACTATATCAGCACATAGAACCGTGTCCATTGCTCATCATGCCTTACAATGACAAGTTTTTCACGTTTGCGAAAGACCGTTATAACGAAAGGGTGAATGAGGCTTATGAAAATATGAGCGACAAACTGCAGAGAATAGCGGAGGAGTGGGAAGAGCAATGGTGCTCTTGGGAGGAAATTTATGAGCTATAAGATCCAAGAAAGTATTTATGCATTGTCAACCCAAATGATTAATTATTCTAGATATATCTTGCTGTAAATATTCTCATCCGGAATGTCGTCTGAGTCATCCTTTTGTCCACAGTGGCGACAAATGTCTAACCAGGTCATGAGGCCAACTTCCTGGAATTTAATAATTCCAGCCCGCTTATATCGATCCATGGTACCCTCAATAAGAAGCCCTGTACCGGAATATACACAATTTTGGTCCTGAAATTCTCTGAATGCCGTAAGAATGGCAAATTTGTACTTTTTCTCGCATTTGTTTGTGTCTGGGAAAATCTGAATACTGGCAGCGGTCTCAGGGTCTCCAGGGATATCAAGATGCCATCTTCTTCCATGGTCATTCTCTTTCATGGTAGCATACTGAGAGCTCACCAGACCATGCATCTCGATCGTACGCGGTTCTCGTACCATTCCCGCATCGTCGCGACTCGATTTAGGATCTCCGGTCACTTGAAACTTTACCGGTTGACCGCCTGGGCCCTTGACACAGTAGAAGCGTTCAAGATGGGGCCACTGATTACCGACCTCGATCGTCCCGTTTTCAATGGAAGCCCACGACCAAGAAGGAGCCGGCGCAGCACGGCGCTGAGCATCTCTGTTATCCACAACTTCCCATGATAGCTGCTCGGCAAGCTCATGTGACCAGAGCCCGTTGCCGTACTGGTCATCATCGTTACGCAATAGTTCCGCGATGCCCCAAATCGCTATAAGCTTGTCTTCGTGTTTGGTTAGTTTGCAAGCGGTGTAATTGCGCACTGCCCTTTTCCAAAAGAGGCTGCGCGAATTTGCGGTATCGCCGCTTTCTCCAAATTTCTGCAGTTCGTTATTCTGTAGCAAGCCACGCCAATTTCTTTCAATGGACGCCACCCAGTCTAGCTGTGCCGGGATGCCTTGCGGAAACGCTTCACAGGCGCTTTTGGTCGCACAGTCCCAGAAAACTTGATGTGAAGCAAAGTGCAGCATGCGAGGAGACAACATCCTCTCTGTACCAATTTCTTGTCAACATTGATCTTCCAAAATTGTAGATAGATGACTTGCCTTGAAAGACCCAACCTCGTTGATAAAGTGGGCTTCTGAGAAGATCTCCTTCCCACAAGTCGGCAGGAATGATGCGCCAGGTTTTGCCGCGAAATTCGACTGCTGAAGAGTTTTGGCCCTCGTAAGCCTCCAATCGGTTGTCGCGAAAGAGCCCGTCCGCCGGTAACACAGAATCCGAAGCTGAGATATTGCAATGCGTGTTCTTGTATATCTCATGCATCTTCTTAGACTCAGTCGCCCAATCCTCGGCATCATTTTGAATAATGCATAAAGAGTCAATCCAAATACAGCTGATACCGAGCTGTCTTGCAGCCCGTATAGCATCTGCAAAGTTTTTGCTACCCTCACATATTCTCTTCCACGGTACACCAGAACCAGTGAATTCTTCAAATGTTCCCCCTTCCTCACTTTTTCCATTGAGAAGTTGAGGGAATGGATATGGCCGTTCTAGATCCTCTCCTTTGGGGCCCCATGAATGGCTCAGAGTAACATATGGTTGGCCCGTTAAGTCTTGGACAATACGAAGCTTAGTGTCGTCTTGCAGATCTGGCACTGAACCCAAACCCACATCTAGTAATCTTTTAGGCGTGAATTTGTTCGTAGCTCGGCGACATCTTTTGTGGCCTTCACATTCTTTCATCCATTTGGCGATCTGGTCCCAAGATTCTCCAGTACTTTCACTCAGTTGGCTTTCTGATAAATTTGCCTCTATATACCCGTTTTTTAGTTAATCTTGATTCCTGTGAGAGTGAGTCTCTTGAACACACCTTGCTCTTTTAGGAAATAAAAGACAACGTCAGAGATCTGACCCCTGCTCTTATACCTTTGTTGGTTTTCTTCATCAATCAAGATGGGCTTGAATGTAAGAACGAAATACTCATCCATTTCGTCGACTTTTGCGGCTTTCCTAAAGGTCCAGCGGTATACTGGAATATCAGGAAGATTTTTATCGCTATCGTTAGTTGGCTTTAGCCACGCGTCAAGGGTTTCTTTTTCTGGAATCTCAAGATTCTTTGCAAGCCTCCAGCAAATAATGCATTTTTTATCATTTAGCTTCCTCTGAGTATCGTTTGCCGGGTTTTCAGAACTCATCAACTCATCAGATGGTGCTTGAGAGGAGGCGCTAAAGTGGTGATCACCACGAGACTGGCCCGAAGTGAGGATGAGGTTGTGACAGCACGTGCAGATCATGATGGCTTGTACACAATGATATCTGAGTAGTATGATGAGCTGGAATAGAGAGTTAAGGCATTAATCCACTATTAACAGGCTTTTTTCTTTCCATGAATGAGATATTTATGAAAGGATTTGAAGAAATGGAGAGAGACAAAAGTTGGGGGCCACGCAGCTAGGCAGATATAGGTTAGGTAAGCAGCCAACCAAACCACGTGCTCGCAAATGATGACCGTCAGCTCTGCTTGTCGGCAATATTTGTCCATAACATGTATTTTTAAAATGATTTAAAAAGTGATTTAATTAAGCTAATGCCATTTTCCCCCACTCAAATTGGCGCATGCTAAAGGCAGCACTAATCGGCGATGAAATAAATAAGTGGGGACGATTCGAATCAAGAAGTTGCTCAAAGTAATGCAGGTGAGAAGGCATTTTAATTTTTCAATTTCAAGTCAAGTAGTTCAATCTAGCTATTTTCCCTATACCAAGTATAGTATTTACGTGTTTTATCATTATTGACTGACTTCCTGGGGTTCTGATAGCGGCTTTCGGCCATACACCACCGTGCTGTGCAGTTTTATTAGCATCAAAGGACAAATTTATGAGCGCGAAAACACTTACACGTAGCCCCAACCGCAATTAGCCTGGTTCTTTATCTCACGGCGGTATTCGGCAATGAAGACCAAGACTTTGGCCCTGTCCCAACCTAGGATCTGTGTGAATAAAAAAGTGGCGAACCCATCCAAGCTCTCGTCCATGGCAACCATCAAAAGCATCCCTGCCTGTTTCTTTTTAGGGTCCTTGGGCCACCCACTGATGGGGCACTTGATCTTCTTCTCCACAATATCAACAAAGCCCGCCGCCTCTAGGCCATCCCGCATCTGATGGCCGTTAGCAATATCAAAACGACGACCGGTCTTCTCCCCGACTTCATAAAAGAGCTGTGCCCAGCGGTTATAAGGATGGTCATCCTGAAATGTCTTGTGGTCTGACTGGATCGAAACATCCATCTCAAGGTCTTGAATCCAACCCCCAGGAGCCATGTGACGAAATGCCTTATTGTATAAGTCTTGCCAGTCAGGAATACTTCCATATAGAGCTCGAAGGTGAATAAAGTCAAAGTGGCCGTCGGGCCAGGTCCAATCTAAGGTGCAGTCATCAATTACAAATTCAACATTTGGCGGCACCCAGGCAGGTTGAATAGGACTCAGATCGGTCCCAGTGACCTTGGCTCCGGGATATTGGTCAGCAAAATCGATCGCCCAAATTCCCGTTCCAGTTCCAATGTCGAGAACGTGCTTCGGATGATCGCCGATGGGAGCTAGAAACAGCTTGTCGTTGAGGGTCATGAGATGAACAGTGTGGATGACGTCAAGAGCATCATTTTGCTGCTCATCGTTTGGCGCCCAATATTCAGTCGTCTTGATGTTTTCGTATGTGCGGCCATGGAGCTTGCGGTAGTTGAGAATGCTCTCCGCTATAGACGTAGTGGAAGAAGCACGGCTATCTGCGCCAAAAGCTGAGTCGGTCTCAGCATCATCAAGCTCACCCACAGCGATAGGGTCAGTTTCAATGTTCACCGATGGCTCTGATGCATTGGCGGGTGAGTCTGCGTGAGCCTCAGTTGATCTTTCTGGCGATGGTTGGCTTTCCATTGTGAATGAGGGGTAAATATGCAGAGAAAACAACCGATCCCTCGCATGATAGTGTTGGTTCTCATATATCCGGCCCCTACCCTGTCAATTGATAAATGCAGGGCATTGATTGGATTTTAACCGAGCCCCTTCTCCCCACACATCACCCCATGTCGCGTAATTGACCGTTTTTTGACTTTGTTCGTGTTCAGTGATTGAAAGGGCATTGCTGATGACGGTGGCTTGAAATTAAACCATTCATATCGGCAGCGTAACCTTATGCCTCGCATGAGTTAGAGATAATACCAAAATCGAGACCGACAGATTTTCTCATCTAAACCAGTATTCGTCTTTTTATCATTGCATTCATCTAGGAAACCATTTTTTCACCAGTTAAATAAGAAAGTTAATTTATTTTCAATTTCGTACTGTACCTACATAGTTGGCGAGCGAAGTTGTCAATTATCCCACCAATTCAGCTCTGGGAAATCTTTTTGCACATCGCTCAATCCACCATTATTCATAGGCAAAAGAAAATTAGCTATGTAACTTAATCCTCCTGCTTGTCGAATACCTTCTAATATCCTATCTGAATGCATCACTTGTATATGTTGATGGGCATGATGAACCCATAAACTACAAGGAGCGGCGGGACAATTTACGAAGACGTTCTCCGAAAATATAAAATACCAGTGGGATAGGTACTAGTCCAAGGGAAATAAATCCGAGTAAACTATTACCCCACCCAAGGCCTAACGTCTCATACATTTGCCACCCGCATAGTGGAAGAAATGCACCTACAAGAGACCTCAAAACAGCCATGGCTGCAGTGACTAACGCGGCGACTTGAGGGTAGGCGTCTAATAAGTAGTTCTGCACACACATCTAAACAGTCGGTAAGCAATCCATTAGTCCAGTAAAAGTAGTAAACTTACCATAACGGCCATCAGGCCAGCTCCAAATAATGCAGTGCCGATCATCGACGCTATCCAGTGCACTTGCTTTTCAGTGGTCCATCCGTACAGGAATAATCCAACCGGCATGGCGAGTGCAAATGGGAGGGCAAATGCCGGAGCAAGTCGGATCTCTGGCTTGTGCTCCTTTCCTCTTTCTTGATTTCTTTTTACCAAGAGATCAGAGATCCGGCCAAATAGAACCACGCCGAGCATCGTACCGACACCAATTGGTATATATGCCAATCCACTTGTTCCGGTGTTGAATCCATATTGTTTGACATAAACTACCGGAAATGTAGTGAAGAGCAGGTACATGATACCGTATTCTATAGCCACGTAAAGAGACATCAATGTGACAATTGGAACCAAAACAAGCAGCTTAGCCGGTCGAACTATGGCAACTTGGAATTGTTCTTCGAACGTTGCTTGCGAGTCAAGTTTGCTTCGTAAGTTTTGGTTACCAGTTTCCTTTCGAAGCTGGGCGGCTTTTCTTCGCAGCAGAATTGGCGCGTAAGTTTCTTTCATTCCGAACACCGCGATAGGTATAAACGTTCCAGACTGTATATGAGTAAGAATTGGAAGGGTTAATATAGGATTATCAGTAGCCTTACCAGGATAGCTTATAGCCAAAAAACCCACCGCCAGCCTGCTCCCTGCGTTAGATAACCTCCAGCCACCGGGCCAACGCTAGGGCCTAGCAAAGGGCCCAAAACCCACATGGCCATGGCTCTGCCGCGGTTCTCCAAAGGAATAGTGTCTGCAATTGTTCCACTCCCGATTGTAATCGGTACAGAGCCAGCAAGACCCATGAGAAACCGAAAGGCCATCAGCATTCCCACATTGGTACTAAGTGCACCGCCGACTGTGAATATCGTAAAGAAAACGTTACCGATGTTGTAGAGGGGCGCACGACCATATATTTCGCTGAGAGGAGCCACTATCAGGGGCCCGAATGCAAAGCCCAATACGTAAATGGATATTATGAACGATGCGGTCCAGGATGACGAGTCATGGAATTCAGCCATAATACCAGTAATTCCTGGTGCGAACATTGATGATCCCTAAGAGTAATTTATTAGATTCAATGTCAACAGTAAGCCGAATCCTGGGTCGTACGAGTGGTCTGGAGGCTGTTAGCAGTTTCTGGTAAGGTTTCAACGCCATGATACATACGTAATCAGTGATAGAATGGAAAGCACGCCTATGTTGAGCCATTTCTTTGACTCAGGCCAGTTTTGAGGATTTTGCGGATCGTCATCCCCATCTCAGTCAACTACGTCCAAATCCAGTGCTTCCCTTTGTTTATTTCCCATCGAATCGGGCGCCAGCTCTGATGTCGAAATCGTAGTGTCATCCGGCAAGTTCAGTTGACTTTGACCAGACAGCATCATGCGTGGTTGTCGGAGGCTCATTTTGATGGCCAAGTGCCAGTGCAGTTAGGCGGAAGGAAAGTGGTTTGCGGATAATTCAAGCGGTGGAATGGCGGTTGAATTAGATGGAGATGGAGAAAAGAATGAAATACTGCTCAAGTCGTTACTCGCTGTTAAAACAGGTCAGACATTGAACGCGGAAACATGGCCTTTATGAGTCTTGAATGTCAGTCTCGGCATCGCATCAGAAAATTATGCAAAGGGGGAAGTCACAAGTGGATCTGCGAGCCCAATGATTAGAAACAGTTAATGACCCGGAAATTCGATGCTTTTGGCTGGCATCCGCGGGAAAGGTTGTGTTGGATGAATCCGCGGACGCCACAGTTACATATCAGCTGAACCGACTGACGTACCAACACTGGTAAAGAACAAATTCATTAAACCATTATTCAAGCCCCTCATATTTCACACAAACCTTATTTTTATTTGATTTCGCAAAAGATGATCATGCAGACGTCTCAAGGTCTTACAAGGCTACAGTTGTCTTAGCCTCATCCCAAGGTATGATGATTGGGATCGAATGCTTCAGATGAGAAATCACAACTTTGCCACGCGTGAAGTGAATTTGAATGGGATTACTTCAATCAAACTACGTTTCTCAGGTGTTTTCTATACATTTACAAGTAGTGGAACAATGACCAGTGCTGCACTCTAGTTTTGTTACGTGTGCTTTGACTCAACTGGGCTGATCGCCCAAAAAAAAGGAAAGCGAGCCACTAAATTTTTAGTAGCTAAACAACCACATTTTTATGGGGACAAGGCATTTCCAGGACGTTCCATTGGCCACGGTCTTCATTCATAACCCGTCTCCGCGGAATTTCGGGTGCTTCATACCTCCGCAAGAATCCGCGGGCGGCCATTATGAGCTCTATCTAAGCCGTACGTCTCATTCTGTTTCCAGCCGACACCTAACAGCTCGCAAACCATCAATCAAGCTTGTGCAGCAGAACTCTCACCATGGTGGGTCTCAAATCTTGTCAGTCGTGCAGAGCTCGAAAGCTACGATGCAACCGCCAGTTCCCGTGTTCTAATTGCACTACTCGTGGAGTGCCGTGTCAGGAGCCGCCACTTCCAGCACGCCAGTCGTATCCAGGACCCAGAAAGAAAAAAGTAAAGCTATCTGATTCCTCTGAGTTTATGAGCCGGTTAGAAAAGTTGGAAACGCTTCTGGCGGTTCGAGATAACCCTCGGGAAGAGCGAAACGAGCGAGCTCAAGAATTAGAAAACTCAAATTTGGGCCCAATGATTAACCAAGAACATCAGAGCTTGATACCTCCAAAAATTCATTATTTGACTACTGATGCTTTCTTTTTAGAAAGATCATATTTAAGGCCTCAATTCATTGTAAGTTGAACAGCAAAATATTACATCCGTTGCCCTTATTTATCGAGTCTCTCCGAGTATTGACCCTTACAGGACAATGGCCTTGTCTCCAATATGGTTTTTCGTACTTGTCCCATTCGACTAGTTACTCAGACTTCACCATACGTCTTTCAAAACCTACATAATCTGCCCACGTTCGCGATGCCGCCGCCAACGAGATGTGTCTGGCTACCCGAGCGAGGCGAAGCAAGGGAGTTGATTGATGAGTATCTGTCGGATATTACTTTCATTCATCACGTGGTTCATGGTCCATCACTCCGAACGCTTGTAGACGAGGTATACAATAGCTTGCAGAGGCACGCTGATATTTCCGTGGGGTCCATCTGTCTTCTGCTTTGCGCTATCGCAAGTGTCACAAGTTCGTGGGTACACCAAGAAAACAAGCTGAGAATTTACTTGGAAGCAACTGAACTCAATACCCAAGCGCTTTTGGGCTAGAGCGGCTTTTGATGTTCTAGATCACGCCGAACTGAATGATCAGGCTTCGCTTGAATGTGTTCAAGGTCTGATCATATTTAGTTACGTAATTGGAAACTCTGAAGGCATGTCACCTCGTTCAAGAGCCATTATTACTAGAGCTATTAGAATGGCTCGGGAACCGGGTCTTCACCGTCTCGACCGTATTCAAACCGGAGGCTATGAGCAAATATGACATTATGCAGGCTTAAAGGCCGAGGTCGGACGGAGGGTCTGGTGGCATCTCGTTGGCACAGATTGGTATGCTTTTCGAATAGGCGAAATTGTGACATACTGACGCTCTTTAGGATGCTCGCACATTACTCTGGACCGCACGAGGCTACTTATACACTGCACCCGCATCATATGACTGTGAAAAAACCACTCGATATCGACGATCAGGATCTGAAAAATGATCAAGAGCCAGTTGACAAGCCCATCGAAGAGCCAACTTGCGCATCATTCTTGATTCAGCGGATCCGCTTGGCAGAAATTTTCCGCGCCTCTACCGACCGGGCTCCGCTTGTTCCTTTAGCCACTCCTACTCCTAATCGCACTACTTATGGGCTAGTTAGGGATATCGATGCTGATCTTAACCGCTTCATCTCAACATTACCTCCTTTCTTTCATTTCAGTCCTGACAGGTCTCCAACAAACTGTTTTCCTTCTGAGCACTTTATTACTCAGCACTACATTTTGTATCTCATTATCCACGGTCATTTCTGCAAAATTCATCTACCATACTTCGCCCGTGGTTCAGTTGACCCAGAGTACGCATACTCTCAAGAAGCAGCTCTGAAGTCTGCAAAAACCATTGTTCAAATCCAGAATAGCCTCGCAAGCAAAAAGCTAGCATTTGCCGCAATGCGTCTCAGCTGTTTAGTAATATTGCATAGCGTATTTGTGGCCAACGCGGTGCTTCTGCTTGATGCATGTCTAGCTGCGGATCCAGCTGAACGAGATGCTAAAAAAAAAAGACATGGCTGATGCATGGAAGATAATTGACCTTGCACAGACGCAATCTCAATTAGCGTCAAGCTTATTCGAGATATTGAATCAGGTAAAGAGAAAGCACTTAGACTCTATCAAACCAGTTAATTACTGTGGTAAACCATCAACACTGCAAACAACGGAAGACAATGCTCTGGAAGTCCCCTTTAAGTCGATGGAATGTGAAGGACAGTCGGCTGAACCGAACTGCAGTTCCTTCTCTGGCTCTGAATTGAGTGGAGCGATTGAAATGGACCTAGCCAGCGTTGATTGGAGTAACTTCTGTTGGGTGAGAGACACTCCCTTCATATGACAGCTTTGCGGATTCTTGGGAAGGAAAACGTATGCTATCGGAAGTGGGTTCTGTTCAGGTACTTCGAAGTAGGCTATAGGCTGGGTATCTACGTCTTAAACCACGGAAGCACTTTTAGAAGGGGATAAATTATTCCGGTCTCGTGCGATATGAATAATAGATAAAGACTCTCCAGTGCGACTTGAAGAAAACTACGTACAGATGCTGAATATTTAAAAGCGCTAGCATTCGAGAATAAATCAACAAAACGCGTGGCCCGAGCCCCTCATCGCACCATGCTCAAAACATATGAATCCGTCGAGATGAGTGGAACATGGCTGGCAGAAAACCCTTGTTTTCATCCACGCTCTCCACTGCAGTCTGGAGGCTTTTTGGTGTTTTCTTGAGAACCGAAATGGCCAAGTGCTTGTCCAGATGCGCAGCGTGCAGCTGGGAGATCTTTTCATATGCAGCAAGTACCGTGTACTCACCCAAAGCCATGGCAGCCCTTTTCCCTTGGTCGAGCACTTCATCAAACAAATCGTTTCCAGTTTCAGCCTCGTCGCCAGAGTCATCTTCTGTCACGCTCTTGACTTCCTTCTCACTCTCGGAAAACGGAAGTTTTAGCAGCGTCGGCGAAGGTGTCCCCAGACTTTTGACCCTCTCAAGGCTCTGGTTTCCTGCATCGACAATTGTCCCCAGTCTCTCTTGGCGCTTGGCAGCACTCTCAAGACCCTTTACATACGTGTCCAAAATCTGGCACATCTTTCTCTTCTTGCGGGCCATGTAAGTCTGCCAGGCATTCACAAGGCCGGGTTCAACCGCCGAATTGGCAAAATTGATTTCAGTCGTCGCTATGCGATGTCCGTAGAACTGATGCGTCGACCCCAGCTCAAGGTTGCAGAGGAACCACTTGGCTCCTGGCACGCCAGAAAACCGTGCCAATACCCACTCACCAGCCACGAGTTGCAGCTGGGGCTCCTGGATGAATTCAATAATCCGGACAATCGCTTGCTCCTCCTTGGTGTTCTTTTTCTCAATTTTCTCGTTCATTTCTCCTCCTGCTCCAGGCTGACTTTCCCCAACCGCGCCATTCCCTTCGCCAAGGCCCATTGCCTTCTGGAAGCCAAAGTCACGATGAACTTTGTCGGCTCTGTCATCTTTAATGACACTGTCTTCAACTGCTTCCGACACCTCAAGCTGCTTCTCCAAAATGTGTTTTTCGCAGGCGAAATTGACGGCGACGCTAGCAAATCCGGTACTGAGCGTGCACCAGCCAGATATCTTTTGTTTAGAGCTTGTGGCCCTTGCAACCTGTCTGTGGAGCTTGTCCCGATTGATCATTGTAACAATGATGCGCTGGATATCAAAGATACCCTCAATTCCAGCATTATTGACAATGATTGGATTTGGGCAAATCAGGTCCTTCATTGCTATGTTGTTGTCACCCTCCCCAGCATTCGCCGTTGCACTCTGTGACTCATAACCTTTGAAATCAAGGTCTCTGATGCGGCTTGGCAGCTCAGGTCTCTCTAAAATTTGTTCCCCATTCGTCAGATCAAGACTCTTCAGATACTTTCTGACGTCTTGATCAAGTGACATCCACTCCGGAGCTTTTGGCGCTGGTGGTGAAGTGCTCTGCTCCTGAACTATTGGCTTGTTTATCTCAGTCTGCTCGGGTGGCTCAGAATGCTGTCTGCCGAAAGATGGTTTTCCAATCCCCTTCCCGAAGCTTGGAATTTTTGGCTTCGTGATAGACGAGATATTTATTCCGGGGAGCGATGGCTTCAGGTTGAAAGATCTAGCCTTCTCATCGGTCGCTGGGCTCGTAGCTGCCACTACCTGTGGGGGCTCTTCCGGCGGAACATCAAGCTGCACACAATGATCCTTGATGTAAACGAGAATTTTCCCAATTCCCTCAAGGTCAGGTCTAAGAGCATCAAAAGTAGAATTCCGGATAAATGTGGATATATCTCTAACCCAGGCAAGGGGAACATTCTTGCGTCCCTTGGCTTTGACACAGTCGATAGCATTCTGAAGCAACGATATGATCCCATGGTAGGTCACCATCACATCATTTCGTTTCTTCTGAGTCTCTGCAGCAATCAAGATATTATAACGCCTCCCGCGATCCTCGTCATTTCCATATGCCGTATGCGACGAAGGATACAGCGATCGTCCTCGAATGGGGCTTCCCATCTCCACACCAGTCCAATTGAAAACTGAGACGTCGTTGCGAACGATGATGACCTCATCCAGCAGGCGCGATAACGCTTTAGGATACCCTTCTGCATGAAATGATTGGAAGCGCACACCGAGGATTCCCATGAGGGAGTAAACATGATCGACTGCAACAGTGGCCTTTCTTCGACAAGACAATTGCAAGACCTGCTGAGCAGGAAACCCATTTCGCTCGCTTCCCCGTTTCCATGTATCAAGTTGGTTAACTTCGCCGAATTTAGCAATGGATTCTCGGTCAGAAACAACCAGATCTTTTGTTTCGGCAACAAGACAAGTCAGCAAGAAATTAATAACCTCTTGAGCTTCTTCATCACTGCTAAGCTTTGCTGTCGGTTCTGTGGTGTTAAGATAGGTATCTTTCAGTACTTTGAATACTTGTCTACCGGTTTCATTAACTCCATCGTTCTCTCCTCTTGCAAGGCTGGAGGCAGCAAGATACACAGATTGTGTCATCTCAGATATGGCCGTTTCTGTTGTCAGGTTGGTCGGAAATTTGAATCCCAGGGCATGAAGAATATATATAAGTCGCACAGCTTCCTGTATGTGCTCTGATGTAGCTTGGTCTCCATTATTGTGGCTCACAACCTCAATTTGATCCGCTCCCAAAGGCAGTTTGATGACATAAGAGGCCTTAACTATCGGCGAAGCTCCATCTTTAGAGTCTATGGACTCAAGGATCCTGGAGTGCATGTTGGAAACATCTCCACGGGTATACATCTCGATGAATGGGATTAGGGTATAGATATATCCCAAGCTTTCGACAGGTCGGCTCAGCGACTCCCACTCAGAGTTGACAAAGAATGCCATTTTGCTCATGACAAGTTCTTGGAGCGTCCACGCACGGTTCGACCACTCAGGTTTAGACCCATCGATGTCGCTGAATCTGGCTATGTTGGCGACTCGTGCGACAGAATCGCTCTTCGTTTCATTCTTAAATTGGTTCCAGTGGTCAACGGCGTCAGCTGCGCGGAAGTTCGTATCCAGATGCACAAGACAAAACTCTGCATTTGCATACCAATCACCCATGAGCGAAAGTGACTGCGACAGTTCGCCGTAGTCAAGCTTGTTGATGCAGCAGGTGTCGGACCAAATATAACGGGCACCTTGATTCGGAAAGACCCTAGTTGTGAAAATCTTTCGCGCTTCCTCCATCGAACGGATCAGCTTGATGGACGACTTCCATCTTTGTAGGCGCCTCATCATTTCATCTACCGCATCACCCAGGCGCCCATTCTGACGAAAAAACCCGGCGTGATTCCGTACCTCCTCCTCTTTTGCATTTGCTCTCTCTAGCTGCTTCTGTGCAGCCTCGTGCTCTTCATTCGCCTTGTCGACCATGGTAAACCCAGCGTCGCTGTCCATGGTTACCTCTGATGGCTGAGAATCATTACCATTCGAGGCGACTTCAGGAATGACCCCAGTTGCTACATCTTCCATGTTTTCACGAGTGTCCCTATTGATCTGCTTGAGGATTTGGTCAAACATTTCCTTCTCCATTCGACAGCGCTCGAGCCTTGACTTTTTGGCGTCCAGGTTTTGTCGGGCCCAGTTGATGTCCGATTTGGCATTATTTGTCGTTATGATTTGGTTAATAAGCGCACCCACACTTGGGTGATCAGAGGTCTTTCCAAGAAGAGCCGTAATTACTTGCTCTTGTTCAAGAATGTCGTAGATGCACTGCTTGAAGACAAGATGAATGTCATCGTCATAGCTCGCTAAACACTTTGAGTCTATGCCTGCAATGTGGGAGCATCTCTCCAGAAGCTCTTGGACGTCATTCTCTATAAACGCTTGACACTCATCTAACCAGGTTCTACCGGTCTTAGAGAGATCCAGATGCTTCTCTCTAGCCCGTCTAATGTGGGCCAAAGTAATTTCATCTCCTTTCCAGCGATGCGACAGCATGCAGTAAGAGTCCATCGCGCTGGTATTCCAAGAGTCGACAATATTTCCCGTCTCAAGGTCAATTAGACGCATCGGACGCTGCGCTCCCTCTATGTCCGGGCTCTCAAGAAAATCGATGTCCTGCAGTCCACTGAACGCATACTTTCGTGGCTCGACAAATGTCGGCCTGAAGTCTGGGGTGAACCATAGATTCAAAACAGTCCTAAGCTTTTCCGGGCTGCTGTTTATTTCCTCAAAAAGTTGCTTGAGCTTCTCCGGCGTAATGTCTGCATAGGTGCTCAAATCTGTGACCTTTGCTATCCTCTCCGTGACTTTGTCCATATCGATAGCTTGTAATAGATCAATCTAAGCCAAAGGCCGGCGCGCCTGAAAGGTACCCAGAGGTGTGGGCTGTGACGGTGACGAAGAGCGAGGTGAATGTTCAATCAATTGATCAAACGATCTGGGTTGGCTTGCATTCAATCAATCCAGCCTCGGGATAAAGCCGAAAATTGCAAATTACCCCACGTAATATGCGCTGTCACCACCTTGCAGTGGAAATGATCTGCCGTATTTCAGCTACTGATTCAGGATCATCAGTACTTGAGGATCAATTGAATGTTGACAGCGTCGATGTTCTGGATATGACAGGCCTTCATTGGGTGTTGAAAAAGTGATATATTACTTTAATGTCACATTTAGAACATCGTGATGATAATACTCACAGGCCAACCTCTGTTCATTGGTGATCGGTGATATGAAATGCAAAGTGTCGGATATATCGGAAAGTCAAACTGTGTAGGGAAGAAATCAATCCATAGAGAGCCAGGCGTTTTACCAGGGAGTAATCAATAGCTTAAGCCACGAGGCTTCGGTAACAAGAGATGGCGTAGACTAAGGGCGTTTTGAGTAATTGATGCACACGGTGGCGTAGCTGAAATTCGCAGTCGACGACTTGGATAGCTTATCACGCAGCTTGCGCGCCAATAGCCACCGTTACATCGTGCGCGCGCTGCCTCCGCGGCCGTTAGCACTACTAACCGAAAGCTAAACCGCAAAACGTCGGTCAGCAGCTGAAAAGGCTTACGTTAGAAACTTCATGAGGCGGCTGATTGGCTTTTCCCCATCAATTGATTGGACACCCAATTCTAACCATTGCATTGCATGAGAGATTGATCAGGCATCTCACTCTATCGCTCTATTCAATGGAGATTCCCGCTTTACATCCAACTTGAGAATGGCATCCTATCACCGAGTTCTTGACACTTTTGGCAGATCGGTGGACCAGAAAAGCGTGGAATGTGATTAGTGCGTATAATGAAAACCCAGCTCATACACTGCATACTGATCTCGGAACAGTGATATTCATCCCTGGGATGTGCTCATAGATGGGTGCCGCTGGGATGGGAAAATCCGACTGGTGGGCTTCGTGGATGTTTTCTTCTTGATTTCTTACTCGGGAGAATCTCGATTCGAGAAAGGAATCATTGTCTACAGTACGTTCCCGTACTTATGCACCATTTATTATCCAAATTAACAAGATGCAGAGGATGATAATGTTATCCGAAACCTGCTGCGAGATGCCAACGTGACGGCCAAGAGTCTAGAGCTGCAGGTCGTCAATGAAAGCGAAGTGGAAGCGGCCAAAATAAAAGGCCGAGGTACGTAAAATCCAGGATACCGTGAATCGGGTGGCCCTGTTAATGACAACTGCACATCAGAGCCAGTTCCAGAACGGTACTTCAAGTTTCAGAGCATCAAGGGTGGTCTTGACTACACTATCACAAGCCTTGGGCATGAAGTGGGAGTCAAAACAAGATATGACCAAACAAAACTGCGAAAATATGAAATCAAGATTCGCAAAGGGCGAGATTTCACCATGAAACGTGAGCATTTCCTTGACCAGCAGCGAGCGAATTGTTAACCGACTATTCTCTTAGGGCGCATCCGTCGCGGGGTCTGCCAGCATGACCTCTTTGACTTGATGCATGATGCTGTCCGTATGGGTATCATCACGCAAGCCGAATTAATCGGGTACATTATCGGGAAGACAATTGGTGGCTCAACGATGGAGGATGTGGGTGCAAAATACTTGGGTGCTCTCACGGGTGCGAAGAATTCCAAGAATCTAGCATTGGCAGCAGACAGATCGTAGAGAGTTGAGATATCGTATGATTTTAGATGACTTTGTCTGGGACGAACAAAACAGAGTAATGATGCTTTCGTCCAGAGTCTAACCATGTTCAGCCGCAGCAACATTTGTGCACGTGCTCAAGATGTTCAATGATACCCTTGTACTCCCGTGTTGATTAATATCCATGCCTGTGCAAAGACTAAAAAAATCAAGGATAAATAATAATAACAATAAATTAATTAAAAACCGCTATTGCGACTTCATTTGCAGATTAAAACATCCATTTTGTAATTGGCTGATGCTGGGTTCCTACAGCCAACAAAAAAAAAGTGCCATTACCCTACACTTCAAAAACCAGGTTGCAGGTGCTGCATCAGAACAGTAAAATGGCGTGGGGCTAATTTTCAATGGACCAAGTTGGGACTCGTCAGCTCAGCCACAAAGTCCAGCCGCTGCTCGAGCCCTGGAAAGCTCCGAAAAGTGTGTGCGGCGAATGACCAACGCCAGCCATCCAAAGTACGTTGTGCGATGATCGCTTCCAGTTAGGCCGAGACTGGTGGTGCGCCCTAGAGGCCCTAGTCTCACTTTAGCGCCTGGCTGGGGAGATGGCCTCGAGAAAAAAGTAAGCACAGTGACGTGTTTTTCGCTTGGAGCGGATGCCGGTGTTGGAAAAACGGCTGAACGGGTGTGATGTGCCTTGGCAGGAATGTAGGTGGAACCTCGCAAGACTGGCCACAGATATGTGTGGGAGCCGTTGAACCATAGTTTCAACAGTTCAACTCAAAAAAAAAAGCCCCAGGCGTTTTTCCTAGCAACACATTGAATAAATATAAATACATTTCCGCTTCTCGTTCTCGCTGCCTATTGACCCCAGTAATTCAGCCGCCCACGTGACCTCATCCTTGGCCCCCCTTGTTTTAGTAGGATTCTGGGCCCGTAGCCTGATGGGGGCCAACGTCTCGGATTCTGCTTCACCCAACAACAACAACAACGTGTTCTGAAGCGCGTCGTAACAGTCACACTCAGTTCTCTCGAGCCAGAGCTTCACAATGGCGTCAGACGACAACATTGAGTTGATCATTGCCGTCGTGGCCTTGATCATCTCGGTGCTGGCCTTCGTCATCGCCATCTTGCAAGCGCTACAGCAGTACTTTGCCTCGGCAACGGGTTTTTCGTCCTGCAGCGACGCAGTCATAGGGAAATGGTCCAAATTTGCGCGGCGGCAGATGCGCTGGTCCGAGTTTCGCTTCGAGGTCCAGTTCGAGGTTCCCGTCATCTTCGTCGCCAAACCGTCCAATACACGAGGCCCACTGGGCGATGACAAGGATGTGGCCGAGGAGGGCCGCAAAATCGTAAAGCTGGACGGCGGCGACAGCAACTTTCAGTACACTTCCAGCATCCAGGAATTCGATGAGCAGTTTAAAAAAAGCAAGCAGCAACTAGTTCACACCGCGGACAATGAAAAGGCAACCTGGTATGAACTTTTGATGGCCATTTGCCGCATGGAAAAGGAGTCCCGAGCGTGGCAGGAGAAGAAGGCCGCAGAGTGGCAAAGCTCGAGTGGCCCTCCCAAGAACTTCGGCAAAGACTCTCCAAATGGTTCTGCCACCTCAAACGATGCAGTGTCAACAGCAAACCACTCATTGCTTGTATGCATGCAGCGGAAGCGACGTACCTGGGACAGTATGCCCGAGGGCCTCGGAAAGCCTTACGCGACCACCACCATTTCGCACATTGTCGAAATCGCCGCCATGCTAGGAATTCACTGGAAAAAGTTCGACCTGGATAACGACCAGTATCGCGCCCAAGGCAATGGTTTCGTTCTATATGGATCGTACATGGATAACCTTGGAATTACCTTTACTTTCCGGAAGCAGGGGCCCACCTGGTTCGAGAAGAACCGCACTATCCCCGACTACAACGTCAAAAAGTACTGCTTCGGAATCGCCCCCACCATTTTTGATCGCGAAAAGCTCGTCTTGGCCGATGAACCCAAGGATCTGGGTAGTTTGCAACTGGGAAGTTTGTCCGAAATTGCCCAGACACTGACAGTATTTGGTTGTGACCTCAAAACCGTCAACTTTTTCCGTCAGAATCTTGAGAACGCCCGTCACAGTCATCTTTTCCCTAGTAGGTTGCCTGCCTCGAATCTCTACATGGTAGAAATGCTAATTGCCGTCTAGTTCCATTCGAATTACTGGGTATGGTCGGTGAGATGGTTCACGTCAAGGAAACCGTCTTCCGTATGCTTCCCAACCCTACCGTCTTCTACTGGGATCCCAGCACATTCTCGCTTCCTTCCCTCGTGCTTGAGTTCAACACCATTCTCAGGACTCTTAAAGATGGAGAATTGAAAGAGAGCAAGCAAATTCAACGCATCATGGATTGGGTTGACAACAACAAGCCCTCGCTCGTACGAGCATCGACATCGACTTTGGACGACGTTACTGAGGATGTGAATGGGGCGAAATTGATCAATGAGCTCAACCATTTGCGCCACGGGATTGAGATTTGCGACGATCACCTCCAAGAGGCAGGTTTGATGGTCCGAAAAGTCGTGCGCGTGCATCTTCAGGAGGTCCTCAGCCTGCTTAACCCCAAGACAGAGACTAAGGATGGGTCCAAGACGGACGATGCGAAAAAGGCTGAAGAAGAGAGTAGAATTTCCATCCAAGAGATTGACTCGGCATTTTCCGGAGACAAAGAGGGTTTGATGTTGGAGATGTACACCAACACTGTGCGACGAAATGTCGTTCGCATCGTGTGCGAACAGGACGCCATCAGCAAGCAGAGACGGGCCAAGCGAGCCACTACCAACAACGGTGGAGCAACGGAAACCAGAACCAAGCCCAGCGAGGAGGTTACACCGCTACAGGTCAACGAGACATGGTGCACCCTCGTGTTTCGGATGCTGTGCTGGCTCCAACTCCATGACTTCCACAAGATGGATATCCACGTCAGCAAAAGCGACGCGTATGCGAGCAGAATACCAGTGCACATCATTTAACGGGCGAACATGGGAATTAATGAGGCAAATGTGTTGGGATACCATATAGTCTATATCCTATGATAGTTTGGCGCGTATTGATTTAGATGTTGGGTAATGTGAATCATGAAGGCAACCAAGATTCGTTTCATAATTGCATGATCTTTGCTTAAGTGAGACCTTGCTCGCTTATGCGGGGGGCCCGAAATGCCAAGAAAAAAGAAGTTGGAGGGGTAAAAAAATTCAAAAAAAAACGACACCTGCAGGATTCGAACCTGCGCGTGCGAACACAATGCCTTGATATGCGTAATAGCAGGGCATCGCCTTAACCACTCGGCCAAAGTGTCTGGTTGATTGATAAGGACCCAAGCACCTTACTGTCATATATATTCTCCTAATGTTTTATGCAGTATGTTTACATTTAAAAATTGCCTAATAGCTGAACCAAGAATAAATACATTTAATGGAGTGCACAACTACTTTTAATAAGCTATTAAACCTCTAATATGCTTGAGACTATATCTATTGGTGGTTGGACCCAAATTTTCCTATTTTGCGAACATGGCTGTGCCTCCTAATCACTCCATTACGCTGCAGTTCATTTTAAAACATCTGCGACCGTGGATTTGTTAGATTAGCCAAGAAAGTAACTGCCACTTGATAATTCATTTCTTAACATTTATCCATTCGGGCATATTCACAAGCACAGTGTCATCATCACCTGGGTACCAGACAAGCGCTTGTGGGGTGCAGATCAATGCAGTCCTGATTCATAAGAATTGCATATTTCCTCAGCTTCATACGGCTGTTAGTTGGGCCTGGGGCGGAACTCTGGCACAAACGGGGTCAATGATATCCATCAACATTTCCCTCAGCCTGTCCGACAAAACCATAAGTGCACATTGACATTAATTTCCTCTCGTTAGCTGTAATATATTTAAGCGCACATGCCAGCAGACATGTTGAATTACCAGGAGATCTAACAGGTCGAAGAACTGAGTCCTCTTGTATTAGAATTAGCCCAAGAAGTCCTCACATCCAACTTCGCCAGGTAGAAGTTGACAAAATCATGAATACTGAAAACTTGTTTTTCCTAAGACTGGAATAGATGTCTTATACAGCTGTTATTCTAACTAAATAAATGGATAAGCTGAGCCAATCGCAATGAAATTACTAAATTGGTTTAACAAGAGACGAACCTTCCTCAACTCAACGCTAACCTCTGATCATCGGACCGATCCCGCCAATCATTGGCTAGTTGATGGCATTGTCAGTCATTTTCAACTAGCGCACATCAATCTCGCTGCTTTTAATTTGTGATTCCCTTTGCTTTGCTGAACTACATGTCACCAGGTAGGCACTTACTGCATCAGGTTTAGCTCTGTCGATCGCAGAAGAAATTCTCCGTGTTCTCCATTGCGCTACCTCTGGCCACAACTTCTGGCGTGGCGCTGACGCGACTTCTGAACTGGCGTTAATTTTGGCTGGATCGCCACAAATCTCAGCACCTCGCTCGCCCTTGACGTATTCGTTTGGTGTTCCGGTGCAGAAACCCGGCCAGAAGTAGCAGTTCGATGACCGCACACCTGATAAGAGTGCTTGAAATAAAACGCAGAAGTCTAGGACTGAGGTTTTATAAGTTGGATTAAACTGTTTTCAACAAAGAGATGCGCGTTCTTCTAGTTGGCAATGTGCCGTCTCTAACCCAGTCTAGCCACGTTACTGGCGGTGTCTCGATTACAGATGCTTCTTTCTTTTTCCTTTTTTACCTAGTGTCTCTGCCATTAGTACCCTACCGCCTATTTCAATCCAGTCATTTCTCCTCATGACGTCAACAACTCTAGCCTTGGTAGATATTTAAAGCTACCCGAAGCCTCTCCGTGAGCATTGTGATCTGCAATCAATCTAGTCAAACCCAATTCACCTAAAATGTATGCTTTGCTTCCAATCGTTGCCTTTGCTGCACTCGCAGCGGCTCAAGACAGGGAATGCTTTACCTGGCAGGAGTGGTGCTGCGAAAAAGTAGAATCTTTAAATTCCCCAACCGTTGCCAAAGCACTTTCCGACTTGGATTTTAATGAAGAACTTCCCGATAACGCCAAAGTGGGAACCGAATGTAAGATATTCAACGCAAATTGTATCACAGAAATGCTAACTAAGGACCCAGGTTCCATCATGCAGTCCAAGGGCGGGAAACTCCAATGCCCTTACACCCCAGTTTGTTGCCAAGGCAGTATTCCTGTAAGTTCCTACTTCAAACCACATTTTGCATCCATCACCTAACCCTTTATAGCGAACAGGCATTGCGGTGGATTGTGAGGATCTCGATATCTCATAATAGTAGGTAAATCCTAATGGCTAGCGAGCCAACTCTTGGGGTGTCGTATCATAAGTGCTGAGGTCGCAAGTGAGGCATGAAGCTGGTTAAGGAAAGAAAAGGTTTAGTTAAATCTTGATACTATGCAGCTTCTTATATAAACTAAATGCTTTCATAATTCTGGTCACATTGTTGTACTAGTCGGTGCCTTAACTGGCATCACACAAGGACGGAACAAGTAATAGACGAGTATAGCAGATGAGTATCAGTTCATGCAGGTAACCCCAGATAGAGGCCCAGAGATGAGTCTATCCAGATCTTGAGCCAAGAAAAAGTGTAGCCAATAAGAGAGAATCCAAACAGCGAATCGCAGGATGATGCGGCATGAATGTGGCGTAAGGCGTTGCAAACCACTTTTAGGTCGCAACAACGACCCGATATTTCTTCCACCACTGAACGCATCTTACTCGGCCACTTCAGCGGGCGATAAGGCAACCGCAAATTGGTAACTTGCGGTAATGAACCATATGATCTTCCATCACACAGCCTTGTTTACGACAGCTTGACCATAGTATCGCGATCAAATTTCTTATGCAATGCACCCCCGTAAGAGACCAGCAAAGCCGAGTTGGTCGAATCAGCCGTCGGCCCGTAGGCGAATGGCAGCCTTGCCGGAGAACAACAACGACAACCCGCCGGAGTGGATCGCAGAAATCCCTCCTGATGATGAGGGGAATGCCATGCTTGGGTTTGAGGATAACGGTTGCTGGCAAACCACCGTCTCTCTTCAAATGACGCTGCTAATGAACGAATACAGGTGACCCAGACCCTGTCCCGCCGCCCCCTCTACAATCAGACCAAAACCGAGGACCACGATCGAAGTATCCCCATACCTTGACGATAGATTGGCGTGGACTGTTATGTCGGCTCTTGGAGGCGCCTGATGCCACATCTGATGATAATTTGCTCGAAGCTGTGGATGTCGCATCAAAAAGTCTCAAAGAAATCGAAAATTTAAGATCGAAATCAACAATGCCTCAAGGCCCGCCGAGGGGTCAGGTCATTCACTCGATACGCTGCGCAAAATCAAATAGAGCGGAGATGCTCTTCCTTGACGACCCATGGGTCGTTAATGCTGCTCCATACGGTGCACATCTCAAAGGAAGCCTGCCTGTTACGAACTTTGAACTGTACCTCGAAAGGAATAAGAAAATAGTGTTTATCGCGTATCGGCGTTATGAGTGCTGTGGCAGGCCTCTGTCCAATCTCCAACAAGATCAAGTTGAGATGGGGATGGAGATTGATGCCTCAGTTTTGAGAACAGGAGAAGAGGTGTCAGTTATCTCACAAGACTTGAAATCGGCATTGATGGAGCTATCCTTGGTTGCACTCCAAGGAATACCGCATCCGAACTTTTCCAATAATGATCAAGACGATGAAGAGAATTACGAAGAACAAATAAGCTACCCATATATGTGGTGGTTCCACCGTCGCAAGGAAATTGATGATGCCATTCAGGAACCATCGCCTGTCTCATTTCAATATGCCAATACGTTCTGCACATACATTCTTGGCCGCATGTCCAAGGATTGGGCAACCGTTGATGACCTATTGGCATATCAGAAGATTTCTGCCCAATATATAGACTATATTTTCGTATGTGATAATGAAACACGCCACCGGGCTGCTGTCAACGTACCTGACATTTGTTCATTTGCTAATTGTTTCAATTTAGGTCCCAGGTCGGATTGTTATATCAAGGCAAAATGAAAGAGATGCTGCTCAGCTAAAGGCACTTGAAATAAAATCATGGCTTTATGGGCTAGTAGCTCATAGTGTTCTTCGCTGGATTGATGTATTTTGTTGGAGCTTTGATGGGAGATTCCATAAGAAGTTAGAGAAACTTGCTATGGGCCAGATTCTGTCACACACCGAAGAATTTTCTATCACCGACCTTTCTTACTATCCCATGGAATCTGCTTCTAATGAAACTATTGAATCGCTTCGAAAACGGGGTCACATGTTCTGGAAATGCCGAAAACAAAACTATGTGCTGTATAGGAAGGAATCAGGTAATGAGGGCCAGAATTCTGTAAGTCCAAGAATGTATTGATTGAAGGCCCATGGAAAATACTGAATTATTCATAAAGATGGACTGCCGGTTCATGGTCGACATCGCTACCCATCGAGAGATACACAGAAGAGAGTTCCGCACCACCACTTGTATCTGTTTATGAAACCCTAGGGCCTGATTATATGTCCCAAGAGGCACCAGAGCTGGGAGACGAGTTCTTTATGTGTCTACCTACCTCAATTCCCGGCTTCAATATGGATAAGAAGGAATGGGGTAATTGAAGTCCTGAGTCTGACTGGATGAATTCTGTATTGCTAACCCCCTGCTAGTAAACCTTGATGTTCACTATATGACAGACATTGTCTGGAATACCGAAGCATTAGACTATCTTGTTATTGATAAACAAACTAAGGAATTGGTCCAGGCTGTAGTCACAAATCAGCTCCGTACTGCAGAAAATGCCGATCTTATACGCGGCAAGGGAAATGGATTGTTCATACTTCTCCACGGGTATGGAACTTCGCTCACACGTCGCCACATGTTTGGAGCTAACTTTGGTGACAGAGGACCTGGAACTGGCAAGACACTCACTGCAGAAAGGTAAAATATATTCTATGGCATGCATCAATTTTAATGCTAAACAATTTATAGTGTTGCTGAAATTGCGAAGAAACCTCTCTACAGAGTAACGTGTGGAGATGTCGGAACGAAGGCTGAAGAGGTTCAACAGGTGTGCATGAATGCTTGATTAATCTGCTCTGAAACAAATATCACTAATGATATATAGTATCTTGAACTTGTTATGCATCTTGGGAAAACATGGGGTTGCGGTAAGCTTGTCACCATCCTGAGCTATTTAAATCGCTAACTAGGATAGTCGTGTTGTTGGATGAAGCCGACGTATTTCTCGAGCAGCGTTCTCTTGTAAATCTAGAACGCAACGCACTCGTGTCCGTTTTTCTTACAGTTCTAGAATATTATGACGGTGATTAGCTTCTTCCACGTGACAAGAGCAATCCAATTGATGCTTACACTAGGAATTCTCATTTTCACAAGTAACCGCGTTGGCATATTTGATGAAGCATTCAGATCTCGCATTCAGCTTAATCTGCGGTATAAAAATCTGGGTCGACATGAGCGGCTGCAGATTTGGAAAAACTTTCTTCGACGTCTTGAGCGGCTCGAGGCAGAGAAGGCCCGAAGGCCATGCAGAGAGCGGGATGAGGCAGACTATGGAGTCAATGTATCTGAGATCATGGATAGAGTTGAAGAACTTGCTGATGCGGATCTTAATGGGCGCCAGATTCGAAATGCAATTTCAACAGCGAGACAGCTGGCTAGGTATCGAAACACTTATATGGGTTATGAGCATCTCAGGATCGTGATTAACGAGGCAAATAAGTTTGATGAATACTTGGTCGAACTACACGAAGGCTTTTCTGCAGATGATATTCAGAAGCATAAACGTGAAAGATAGGGCGCTTGAGCCTTGTAGCGTTAATGAAGAAAAAAGAAAACAGCTTGATGGAAGATAAGAGTTCAAAATATAGTTGCAAACTGCTTTCCATAGGATCCCATTGAGCAAGAGCGCTTCGAATCCTGTCTCATGAGGGACGGAGGATTCTTCGAGTGACGCTCCCGATCACTACTACTCTTAGACTACATAATGTCCGAGGCCATCAGTAGTATCTCAGGGCTCTCAGGCCTCCATAATTTCATCAAACGAGGCTCAATCTATGGCATGTTTGTCAGCTCTGGAAGCTTTTATATAGTGGGAATGAGTAGATGTACCATTGCTTCCTGTTTACGATTGAATGCTTCTACTTCTTCTTTTAGCTTTTGCCTTTTAATTTCCTCTTCTATACTCATACGCAATTCAAGAGCCAGTTCAGGTTCCATTTCAGGGTCAAATGCGAATTCAAACTCCTTATCACTTGTGTTGCCATCACCAGCAGCAGCGGCTTGGCTTGTAGATCTCTTGAATACTTTTTGGACACCAACAGTAGGGCGCTGCCATAGATTCGATGTCTTTAGCACTTTTCCACCTTTTTGGGCGAGAATATCCGCACTCCGCGCCCAGTCGCCATTTGTATTGTCCTTTGATATCGTTTCTTTGTTTCGTAACTCTGCCATATTCCATCTAGCCAATTGCTTTCGAGGTGGGCCGCCGTGTAGTCTTCGCAGACCACTCGCAAGGTCATGGGGTGATAGAGAATGGGATGGTTCTTGAACGGGTTCATGCAGCATTTTCCGAGTGCTCCTGTGCTCATCATGTTGGGATGGGGAGGTGAAGGAAGCCGGCGAGTTTGAATGAGGCGTATGATATGACATAGGAGGGTAGGGTGGTTTTTGCATTGACCATGTGTGCTGGGCTCTTTGGTTCTGAGCACTCGCAAGGTCATGGGGCGATAGAGATGGGGATGGTACTCGAACGGATTCATGCAGTACTTGCCGAGTGCTCCTGGGCTCACCATGCTGGGATGGGGAGGTAAAAGAAGCCGGCGAGTTAGAATGAGGCGTGTGGTATGATATAGGAGGGTAGGGCGGTTTTGGTTTTGGCCATGTGTGCTGAGCCCTTTGGTTCTCAGGGACAGTCTGTGACATGATCATGCTGGGCTGAGAAACCATGCTGGAAGTGCTGAGCATGCTGAGCATATGGAGAGGTGGTCGCCTGGGGGGAGGCATTTGCTGGTATTGGCTCACATTGCAGTATACAGAGGCGTCTTCATTTCGCCAGAGGTATCAGTACACTCTAACCACAAGATTTAGATACAGGCACCGGAGCCAGTGGTGAGCTGGTAATCGGATGGCTGATAAAGGTTTGTCTGGGGCCTTGCAGCCTGACAGACAGGGATATTGTGGCTGAGCAGCTCACGTGAGAAAGCGATCTCGAATGAGGTAACCCTTATCGCTGACTGGATTGTCTGCGTGGCGTCGTCTCGCTTCTTACATGGTAGCTGTAGCATGACGCTCAATTGGACTTGATTTAAAGAGAGAGAAGCAATGAAAAATATGGTTCCTGCATTCTATCAGATGAAAATGGCCTCCAGGGGGGTTGCATGAAGAATAATGGTAGTTCAAGCTCGTTATTTTCTTTTATAAAATAAACCAACGCATGAAAAAGTTTCGGGGGGGGGGGGGGTTTCGCAGCTATTCAGGGTGCTTCTATTTTACTGTTGTTGCTCTCTTTTCCTTCGAAATTGCCTTTAGCTGCTGTAGCCGATCGTCACTGGACTTCCCTCTACCAAGGGTAAGTTTTCTCTCCGTCTGTAGCAATGTATGTGGTAGAGACCCCAGGGTTATGATTGGGGTCATCGAGATATAGCGAAAGATATATAAACGCCTCTATATTAATACCTCTATTAAGAACTGTTACTTCGTACGAGAAAGTGCTACTATTGGCTATAGTATAAGATTGTGTTCAATAATATTACATGGTTGCAATTGTAAAAAAGGTACTATGTGTTGTGACCCGAGCCAATGTAAATTACGACGACCAACCCTATTGGTCTACTCGTAGTAAACAAAAAAGGTGGCAAAGTTTCGTTTTTAGGTTTGAACAAGCAGTCGCTATGAACTAGATGAGATCAATGCTAGCTGGGCACCCGCTTGGTTCGGAAAGCACTGACGCGAGGGCACCTCTCTTCAAAATACGAGCCAGAGCTCCAAGGCCCAAGCCCCAGGATTGATTCATTACCTCGGAATGAGACCTAGAATTCATCTTTCTTACTGATGATTGTTGCAATTACAGCTTTATTATGCCTATTTATCCTCAGTTTCAGCGAAATTTTGCTGACAGGCTCTGGCTTATTCATTCAGACCACGGGAGGTATATAACCATGTACAACCTACACGCGTATTCCATTAATAGTATAACTCGTACTAGTTATCAGTCATGATGCTTTGGTTTTTCGTAATGACAATTTTGACTGCTTCTGGGAGGTTGGATTATCATCCCAACATGGGGAAGTGGACCAGCTAATATTCCCGCAGAGGGCCAGCCTGCTACTAGCGCCTTGTGAAGATGAGATTTCCTCTGTTTCAGAACGCCTTGTGCTTCTGGTGGTCTTGTGAGAGCTTATTTGAGGTTCGAGCCCGGGATAGCCCTTTGCCATTTAGTCCACGCTGTCTTGGTTGCATGCAATCCTGGAGTAAGTTGGTTTCAAGGACTATGTCCTCACCCCAGCAGAGCTAATGGATGCGAGCATTGCAAACGTCACCCCAGAAATTTTTCATTTTCTTCTAGACGACGGATTTATTTTTCGTACGCGGATCTGACACATTGGCCTGATCGTATATTTGACTCCTTTTTCCCACGATCCATACAGGCGGATCCTTGGTTAGGGTTCGGATCCCTGCCTTGATGCGCGCTAGCTGTCGGGATTACCGCAGTCCCCTGCTGCTGGGATGCGATGCATAATGCTCCTTTGAGAATAACCTTTGAAAGTCAAATGCTTGGTTCTAGTTAGCGGTCAATCGGTCGGCAGACGGGAAAGACTACGAGCGAAGATTAACATCATCACCAGCTTGAAGCTATTTCGAATGTCTCGTGTCCTCTCAAACCGAAGCTCGGATGAAACCAACAGTTGCTTCGCCCCTGCTTACATAAAGATCTGCTTGTGCGTGCATTGACGAAGTGGCTAGCATACGCCCAAATCTCGCATATCGTCCCCCTGCCGCGTACAGCGTAATGATTTGTTCTCCACTCCCGGATTCGAAAGGAAAAAGAAAAGAGCAGCGCTAGATTATTACCCGTCAATTCCGGGTCCCATGTTGCTCTGACAATGTTGGGACATCACCCAATCCAGCAATCCCGATTCGCGTGTCACATCAGCCGTAATGATATTATTTTGGGTCGCATGACCTGTCCTATTTAAGCCAAACCTGCCGCACTCTTCCCCAACATCAGGAAAAACGACGCACACGTGACGTAGACGACGTGGTTCCATTGCTGCGCCCCGCATCACATCATCACCAACTTCATTCATTCTGATAACGCGTTTTTATCTCCTATTTGGGATTCTATACGTTCACCATGCCGTTACTTCGCCTCCCGAATGAACTTATCCACCAAATATGTGTTTACACATCTTCCCATCGCAAGAAGCTGGGCTACCGACCTTCATCCGAGGAGTCACAAGACCCTTTTGCCAATTTGAGAGCTTTATCTAGCTTGAGCCAAGCATCACGTCGACTCTATGAAATCGCCACTCCGGTCTTATATCATTCTTTATTCTATGACGGCAAAAGCCCAGTACCTTTACTCTTATTTCTTCGCACTCTCGCTCAACATCCCAGCCTTGCTCACCATGTCAAGAGCATGTCCTTGGGAACATGTGCCGCAATCGATAAGAGCCATGAGGCGGTGATCGATGACATCATGGTACATCTTGAATCTTGTCTTCCTGAATCATGGTACTATTCAGAGGAGAGGTGCCAAAGCCATGAGAGACAGCGCCAGGACTATATTACCTCGTTAAAATACGACTCTACGCTTCAACATGGATTCACTGTGAATCTAATTCTTAGTTTGGTCACCAATCTATCAGAACTGTCTTTCAAACCAACCTCATACAGCAAATATGGCCAGCATATGCTTCCATCCGCAAATTTGGATACTCTCCGTGAACTTAGTCTCATCGGTGATGAGTTGGGACGGTTCAAACTGCGCCAGGTCAAAGATCTTTGCAAACGATCACCAAAACTCGAAAAACTCACATTCGACTCGTGTGTTCGAACAGCTTCAAATCTTCCCCTCAACAACCTAACGACACTAAGATTTGAAAATTCTTTAATTGCAAAAGGCGACCTCAGCAAGCTCGTCAAGTCTTGCACCAAGCTCACCAGCTTTACCTACTACTCCTCCAACTCCTGGCCGATGTACGAGGCACTGAACCGATCCGCACCACTGCTCACCCCGAGGGACATTGTCGAAGAACTTTCCCCTTGCAAAGAAACTCTGCAACACTTGGATATCATATTCAGCGACTGGGCCGTGCAGATCTATCTCTGGTACAACAATGTCTTGATTACATCCATGAAGGAATTCACCAAATTGAAAAGTCTGAAGCTCAACGAGATTTGCTTTTACTGCGAATTAACAGAAAACAAACGAATCATTTCTAAAATCGACGACCTGCTTCCTCCTTGCATTGAAACTATCGTCCTGGATCAAATCCGCCCCCAATCATCGGTGGTGGTCAAGGAATTGGAACGTCACGCTCTAGCACAGCCAAACTTGAGAAAAATCACAATTTACAAGTCTGCAGAATTGGATTGGTGGATGCGAGAATACCATTAGGACGGGATTTCTTTTCACTCTTTTTTTTTTTTTTTCCATTTCCTTATTTGTCCGGATAGGGCGTTATTGTTACATGGGGTGACCTTGGACCGAGCTTGGCGTTGATAATGGGAAAGGGCTTTTAGGCGAAAACCGGGTTTCATGTGAACCTGTTCCGTACGCGAATAGATATTTCTTTTTAGTTTAATTTCAAGATTGCAGGACATCAATTGCACACATTCTCCTATTGATACGGTGTCAAGAAAGTACACGCCTCAATCTTGGGGGCTCAATTTTTGGGGAGCGAGGTTCAATGCGGGTCTTGCATCTTGGTTGTATTCAATCGGCTAAATCCAGATCCTTGGATACGCCTAGGGTCATGGCAAATAGATGCCGCATGGGTTTAGAGTTTTGGAAGTTGAGTAGGGGCTAGCCTTCATAACCATAATGCCCGCCTGCCCCATCTCCCGAGATTATCAGTTATAAATACCCATTCGTTGCTGGAACGTGCGCCAACGGCATTCCCAAATGAGAAAGGAAAAAAACCAGCCTTGTGTCGCCCTACACCCAGACCCCTCTTTTCGAGCTGTCATTTTTTGTGGCATGTTTGACCCGTTCCATTCCCAAATTCTGTGGACACTAGCCCATCCGTCCCCTCGGGAGCTTGTCAATTAGCGTAGTTGTCACAAACAGCCCCATAACCGTAGGGCCATCGGGGGTCGTCTCAAATCCCTGGCTCATGATCCATAGAGCTGGACACGGCAGTTGAAAATGAGCAAGGGCTTTGTGGCGCCAGCGATACCCAGCGAGAACCGCTAACCCCCAACCCCCACGCGTGTTCGCATCCGCATCCCCTAACCCCTAAAGGTTCTTTTGTTAGTCGAGAATCACACCAGAGCGGATGATCCGGAGGAACTTTTTCGACTTACAGTAGTGTAAGTGTCAGGTCACCGTGAATTCTGGCCTTGAGTTGAATCTCAACTTCCAGGTTCAAGTCCAAGCGCAAACTAAGCGCATCGCTCTTACCACCACCGCCTTGCTTTTGGACCTGTCGTGGCTGCGCCCGCGGCCGCCAGTTACTTGATGAGATATCGGTCTCATCTTGTGTTTCCTCCTCGTCAAGCCATGACGGTCGCTTGCGTCGCGCTGCCCTGCGATTTCCACTCTTTGGGGGTTCAGGCGCCGTTTTCTTGGCCTTCTTTTTTGGCTTGGTGGCAACAGGGTTCTCTTTTTCATCCTCATTTTCATCCTTGACACCATTTCTTTCTTCTTCCTCTTTGACGCCGTTCTCGACTTGGTTTTGATCCCCGCCATCTTCATCCTGATCATTTCTCTCCTCTACGTCGGCGTAGGGCTTTTCTGCGTCCAACACGGGCGCCTCAGCGGTGGGATTCTGGGCCATGTCAGCTGACTGATGGTAATTACGTCAAGGTGTGTCAAATACTTGGGTCGGGGCTGGCGCCATGTTTGAGGGTCTCGGGTTTGTATCAAAGATTCTCTTGAGATGATACCGGTCTAGAATGAAGGAGAGGAGAAAGTTTCTCCAGGCTTTTTCTTACAAATTTAGCCCACATTTACGACTAGGTCCCATGATTCACATTTTCTCTCATTCATCAAGAAACCGGATTCGGGCCAGGATACCAGCTTGAAGGAGTGCATACGTCATCCAAGCATGCGACGATGTGACATTAAGTCATCGAGTAAGCGGTCACGTGTACAGAACTTGATTGGTCAGAAGCGCGTCTCCACCATGCAGCATAGCTACAGGGTAAGCGCATCTGAATAAACACGAGGCGATTTATGATTCCCGGACCTACCGTGATTAGGCTTCAAATTGCTAGAGTCTAGTTTTAATTTGTTTTTGCGAATATAAATTGGAAACATTCATGGGGAAATTTTTTCCGCCAACCATGTGCGACGTAATTGCATCACAAATTTGATGAGTTGGCATATCTTCATGTTGGGACAAGCAATAGGCTCGAGAAACATACTGTTTTCTGACTGACATAGGTAGATAGTCTAAGGCCCCACTTTGATGGAATGAGTATAATTTACCCGGCGGCAGAAATATCCTCCTTATTCAGTTTCATCTATCCAATTGCAGGCCTACTAGGCCTAATCTATATGCTGTTTAAACTTTCATATCCCATGGTGATACGTTTAACAGTCAAATGTAACGGAGCATGTAGCGGATACTTCGCCGAGATCGTGGCCAGCTGTTCCCGGAGTCCCCGAAGTCTCTTTGTAGAGATAGCTGACTGTACAACCTGAGAAGCTACCCACCGAGAAGCTGGGGTTCCAGTCAATGTTCTGAGCAGTTCCAGTCTCGCTTGACGGTAGAGTTTGCCAGCCAATCTCGATGCTGTTTCCATCAATCTTCTTCTCCGTTCCACCATTAATACTAATTCCAAAGAAAGTGGACATGTCGTTCACTGGGGCCTAGACGTTCTGTTAGTATCTGCAATCTATCACGCAAAAGTTTGGTCTACCGTGACATACTTGTCCTGGGCCACCGCTGCCAACAACAATTTGATTGTCATAGTAGCCAGTCAGGGTGCACGTATCGGCGGCAATCTGGGCAACGCCATATGCCATAGCTAAAGCTGTAACAGTGAAAACCGAGGTAGTGGGCTTCATCTTAGAAATAGGGTCGTAGAAAATGTACAATAAAATAGAAGGCTTCTAAATGGTTCGCAAATGATTTGAATTGGGAGTCATAGGTTTGGTGTTGGTTCTGGGACGGTTATCTATTTATACCACGACAAGAAGTGTCCCTAATGATGGCACGAACCTTCAGTCAGATGCTGAAGCAAGCGCTCAACAAATTAATCTTTCACTGCCTCATTACAGGCGTCGGGCTGATGTGCTTTGCGCCATTTCGAAATGGATGCACAGCCTACCGGATCGTGCGCGATGATGCTACAATCCTTCAGCTCGGAATTGAAGCGAAAATGACTAAACTCAGGGTCTGTGTGGAATTCTACACAGGCCACAAAGTAACTCAGACCTGAATTAGTTTGTGCATTGTGGCGAAGAATCCTGAAGGAATTATGCATTGGGCGTGTCTGGGGTCCTACGTCGATCTAGTTAGATCTGCAAAACAAAGCCATCTGTGGAGCTTGTGATCCTTTGTCAATCACTTCTGCATTTAATCAAAATGGGGTAGTTATATCTGATACACGAGCGTTTAGATTATATTGCTCCTGTGTGGTCTCATAGGGCTGATTGACATCGAGATTAGCCGATTAGGCGACCGTTGATTTGGCATGGGGGACAATTGTCGAGATGGAGAACATCAGTCCACCCGGAAAGTGGGAACGAGAACCCGGGACTGATTCATCATCTTAGCGGTGAACCGCAGCCCACAATTCATCAATGGTATTGTCTGAAATACATACGATCATCGATTGGAAAATCTCGCTATGAAAAGTATATCTGCACAACCCCGGAGGATGGCCCCATTCTTGCAATCTCGCTTCCGACGTGGGGATAAAAAGTTCTCTGGAGTGACAGCGGCACCGGCTACCAAGGGGCAAGGAAAATGGGCAAACACAACCGCCAAAAATCAATCTACCTGAAACAGCGCTTCTGTCCGCTACCGCCGGCTTGGTGACCCCCTGGAGAAAGATGCTGGCAGTGTGGCCTAAGGCGTGGATGAACAACCAAGCCAAGTCAAGTCAGGTTTTGCAGAGCGGGTCAAATGGGTTGATGTATTGGTACCGGAGAAGACTGGCTATGAAAAAAAGAAGAAAAAAAAAGAAAAGACTCTAGAATATCTATGCTACATCCTCAAAATATAAGGGATTGATGCAGCCGATACGCTAAATTGCAATGGCACTCTTTTTCCTAAATGTTGGGGTGTGCTCCAGCGGCCGCCTCGTGCCGTATCATGTTGATTGGGCCATGACGCGAACACAAGGCGATTGGCGAAAGCGGTTTAGTGCTCACAGCCCCCAAAAACACAAACGCGGATGTGGAGCAAAACACTAGACTGTCAAAATATCGCCCAGACTCATCGGCCCCCATTAACCTCATCGAGTTAGTCGCCCAAAAATGCGGGAAAGAGACATGAACAGCATGGACATGACCCATGCTGATCACAAGAAGGTCATGATCAAGTTTGTCGAGGACAATACCAGCTTGGCTGAGAAAATCGCCGACTTGGCTAAGCAAGGCGCCTCTAATCCCAGGCACCAAGATCAAGATGTGACCAGGAAATTGGTGCTGCAGCTTTATGACTCCATCGTGACAGTCAGCGACCATGAGGCCTACAGTGGTACGCCAAATCAGTCGATTTTCAACCTCTATCGCAGCTTTTTTCGCCCAATCCGTGCCCTGTCAGAATTAGAAGGTGGCCATTTCCTTTCTGCACGCATGACACTTTACCTGGCAAAGTCATTTTTCTACCAGTCAGCCTTGCATAAAACATTTCCAAAGCATAGCGCAGTGGAAAAGATACCAGTCCTACGCCGCTTCATCATGGCATTGGATGATGCACTGCTGGAGCCTTTGGGGAAAATCTGGGATCAAAGCAATGGCTGCAATGAATTCAAGTGGGTCTTTGAAGAGTACCCAGTCCAGCGGGCCTCGGCCGAATATTCAGATGAAAAGGTGGCTCAGAATCGTCTCCGTGCTCAAGCTCTGACACCTAAAGAGCTGGAAGATCTCGGTGATGGAGGCAGCAGACGGTGGTTTATCTCCCGATTAACACGCGAGGATCCCATTTGGAAGCCATTTCCCAACTATTCACCTTGGGCAGAGGAGTCACCTCAAATCCCGCATATAGGGCAGGCAAAAGGTGAACAAGTGCAATGGAAATTTGAGGGCTGTGACGGCCCGATTCGTGACATGTTCCTGTACCGAATTATAGATTATAATGAAGGATGTGAAGAAACCTGGGAGCAAGTTAGCCTTTTGCGTCGCTCAAACCAATTCGTTCTGGATGCGCAGCGAATCAGCCAGCCAATTATAGCGAGAAAGAAACGCATATTGGCACAGAGAGCCACGGAGAAAGCCGGGATGCCGCCCGAAATCCAACGTTTGATTTTGGGCTATCTACAAAAACCACCGGCATACCGGTTCATTTCATCTCTCAATATCTCAGAGAGATATCAGCCCTTTCCTATTCATTACGGAACGTGTTCAGAATGTGAGGCTCAAGAGCCAAGTGAGGAAGAGTCAATTTCCAAGCTCACGTGTCTCCATAAGAGCGTGTATATCTGGAATTTGGCACTGCGAGCATTTCATATCTTCCACAAAATACCTGACAAGGAATGGGGTCTCTGTCGACACGGATTAGATTGTCCAGGACATCACACTGATATGGAATGGAAAATTTCCCACGTGGAGGACCTCGCTCGACTTCTACAAAGTTTGATATCCAGCGAGCCTTCTCCTGCCCTGACCCTGGAAACTGCTGGCTTTGGCGCAGCCGAGGGACGATTTTTGGGTAGCGATATTGAGGACAGAGAGAGGCAAGAGCGGCTTTTTGGGTACAAGGGCCCGTATGAAGATTGCTGCACCGAGTTGGAAATAAGAGGTGGCCTGGGAGGCTTGATGCACACGATGCTGCATCAAAGATTGCAAATCGGAGCTTGGAGAGGGGAAGAGGGCAGAGGACAGACAAATACCGAGCCAGAATGGGCACATGGATATAATAGATGGGAGATCAAAAGAGCACTGCGGGCGCTTGCTATGCTTCACACTCGGTGTAGATGGTGTTAATTGCAATTAACAAGTCTACTGTTGGTCAAATTGGGGTTAAAATGTTAGTTTAGGAGATAAAAAAGTTTAATCACGAATCATGATGTTTCTTCTGTTGGGTTTACCCGCTTGTACCAAATCCATCCTTCAATGGCGCCTCTCGCTCGCCACTCAATCCCCACGGATTCGACCTCGCCATCAACGCCAGTTCGAAACTCTACAGCACCAACGCCATGCATAGTCAGCGTAGGGGCATCAATGAGATCGACATACATGATCCACTTCTCGCTTGAGACGTGCTTGAAATTGCAGACGATTCGAAAGTTGTTGTCTGGATGTTCAGTGTAGAGCTGTCCCTGGTACTCAGGCAGCGCAGCGGTTTTGGAACTCGGCTCTACCACTTTCAGATGCAGATATCTGTAAGCTGGATGATAGTAGAGTCCAGAGTATTTGTCTAGAGGTAGAGATGAGGGGATAGGGGTTGCTGGGCGTTTCGGGTAGATCGTGTCCAATCCGTTGCGAACAGTTGCTCGGATTTTTCGGACGGCATTGCTCCATCTGCAGGAAAGAAGTGTTAGTAACCACGGTACAAGAATATCTGCAGCTGTACTAAACTTACTTGTTAGTCCAATCAAATCGCTCGATACCTGGAACGCCAAGTTTTGCATCGATCAACTCCCACGTCGACATTTCAGCCACGCCATTCGCCGTGAAGGCCGTGTTGCCCATCACTGCGATACCAAGCTTCAACTCAGGACAGAAGGTCACCTGGGCACCAAAGGCATCCATTCCTCCGTGATGAGTCCAAAATCTATGGCCACGATACGAAGAAGTCTGCCATGCCTTGGCGTACATGATTGGGGTATCATAAGGCGCAGGATTTGGGCCTTCATCCACGACAATGTGAGGGCGACGAATACTCTGATGGCCAGCTAATGACAGAGGGCCCTGCTCTGAGATCCAGAATTGTAGCCATTTAGTGAGATCAGCTGCCGATGTGATGACCGCCCCAGATCCGCTCACCTCTTCTGTCGGCATGCGCTCAAATGGCTGGTATTCTTGCTTCTCGGTGTCCCAGAAGTATCCCCTAGCCACGTGTGCCCCAGAAGCAAGGGCCTGTTCTAACGACAGATAAGTCTGCTTCATTCCAAGCGGCTCCCAAAGCCATGTGCGGAGTGCATCGCCAAGCCACTGTCCAGTCAATGTTTCGATGATGTAGGACAAGACAGCAAACATCAGGTTGCTGTAGCAGAATGCTGTACGCGGTGAGCTACCCATTGGGAGGTGACGAAGGCCGCGCGCCATCTCGCGCAGTGTAATCAATCTCTTGGGGCCGGAGAACCCATCTGGCCGAACATAGCGAATGTACGCGTTATCATGCTTCGCTATACCGGTGCGGTGACATATGGCGTCCTCCAGAGTCACATGGGCCGTTGCCCATTCATCTTGTAGTACAAAATCATCACGGATCAACGAGGAAATGGGTGTGCTCCAAGAAATAAATTGACCCTGGTCGTCTTTGTACTTTTTGCTTTCTATGAGGAGGGCAAGTAAAACCGCCACATGAGCCTTTGTCGTGCTCCCAGCATAAGAAAGAGTTTCTGCAGAGAAATTCGTTGCGGGAAATTCAGCTACTCCGTAACCCTGGACTCGAGGTTAGTAGATGATGATAAATCTCAGAGCTACCCTTTCTTGAGGTAGACGATCTGTTTTCTTGTTTCTTGATGGCAAAACAGTGACTGATTCGACCAGTCTGGGACTACTTACGCACCTTAGTCCAAATATCCTCACCATCAATTACCGCAATTGATGCGCCAGGTACATGCCATGTCTCGAGTAAGTTGTTCACAAAGTCCGAAAAGCCACGATGGTGTGT
Source organism: Calonectria hongkongensis (assembly GCA_017140755.1). Classification (NCBI taxonomy): domain Eukaryota; kingdom Fungi; phylum Ascomycota; class Sordariomycetes; order Hypocreales; family Nectriaceae; genus Calonectria; species Calonectria hongkongensis. Next base: position 3,826,398 of record JAACJA010000001.1, read on the forward strand.
ACTCTCTGTGTTAGTCATGGCTGTAGCTTGAATGGTGATTGAAAATGATGGAGAATCACGTTTTCGGTATTTGTGTGCCGCGAGCGGAGACTTTTGTAGCCAACGCTTACTAACGGATTCGATTAGTGCAAGGATGCAAAGTGTTGGTTGAATAATAGCCTGATAAGCAGCATGGAACGTTCCATTGCCAGTTTTGGAAGGTAGGTAGATATCTTATTCCACTGACGACCCAGGGTAAACCAGGTGAGAACGCACGCTTTATAACATGATTGAAAGCAAATAAACAAGCCAAATTACTATCTCACGAATTCTCAAACTGCATTCAGTATCCTCGAAGACATCAGTTCATGTTGTCTGTCCCAGGTAGGAGAGGACTTGTGTTATGACAAGGATATCCCCACTTGGTCGGCAAAGTCGGCAAACAGCATCAAGCATTAGCAATTGTCAATAAAGGACTTGATTGCCATTTTCTTTGTTTCTTTTTTCTCTTTTCTTTTCCAATTCAGCAGTGTATAACTCCAGAGCGCAACCCCCCCAAGCACAACATTCGGCGCAAACGTCGCTCTCGTCTAGTGGTTAGGACATTTCGTTGTGGTCGTTTGAGCATCCCGAGAAAACCTGTGTTCGATTCACAGGAGGTTAGTCAAATCTGCCTCTTTAAAAATAAGCTTGCTCTAACATATCAAAAGCGACATACTCGCTCTTCCAAACTTTTTTTTTGCTGGATATTGCACATGCAGCTTATCGAGTTGGTGAAGTAGACTTTGGGCACAGATGCGAGTGAGTCCACATATCACAAGCACTTAAGGAGTAATAAAAGATCAGCAAGCCATACTACATCACTGGCTTTGGAACAGGGGTCCCCCACGTTTGTTGCCATTGTGTGATGTCCTTGTGCAGGTCGTGTCCACCATAAACTCACTAAAGGCAAAAATGTGGAGTTGACAAAAAGAATAAAAACATACAACAGCGAGGATTCCCCGGTCGTCACCGACCCGAGTACTAATTCACCGCTTCTCAGCTTGACTATGGGAGAGCGGACGGGATCCCGTATTTTCTGAGAGCTATGGTCGTATGTGACGGAAGGGTACTCTAGTGTAGCATATCCCTGTACGCAGCATGAGTAAAATCTCATTGAAGTCATCCTGTCAGTAGTGTGCCCATAAACAGATTGATAAGGAAGTTCGTGTGTTATTCAGCATGGTGTTTTGGGGCCGACTGCGGCCGTGACCCCCATTAGAAGGGTGGGGACCATCACTTACATCACCATGATGCCTACTAAGGGTATTACTCGCCATCACTTGGGGTGTTCTTTTCACCAGGCAATACGCAGAGTATATTTTTCTTATGGTTGGCTAGTATTTCGTCTTATTCTTCTCGAAAGCATACCGATCACATCTCTAGAATTACAACCGTCATGGTTGTAGATACCGGTCTAAGCCCAAGATGTAAGCTTGAATTATGAAAACATTCATGAGTATCTTCATTTGGAGGGGCTTGCATTCAATTATAAAAATAAAATATTTTAGGAGCTGTGGTATATATGTTGAGTTGTATGACACGTTGAAACTCCACCAAATCAGTCTTGCGGTTCAGGACTCCAAGACCGCATATGAAATCATAGTTTCATCCTCTTCCGGAAACGACGTGCAGCTTGTTTTAAGAAAGCAATTCCCTCCGTAATTGGTTACATTTCCCATGTCTGACCTGAATGCCACATAATTGCAACCCTTAACTTCGGTCTTCCTTATGCTTAAGCAAGCTTCCAAGCACATATTTATTGAGTACGTCCAAATCTGGATGATGTCCTCACCCACGCAATTTACCCCACATGTCAGGTTATATTTATAGGATCCATAGCGTTGTGAGACCTTTGTTATGGGATTGTTCTGTTTGCAATCTAAAGCGAGAATGACATTTGTCGGCGCTACATAATTATCAATGGTATCTGATGTTGTACTGGAACTTGAAGAAGAAGATGGTTCGATAGTTTCTGCTGTACTGGAAAGGAGAATCTTAGCAAATAGAACAGGGATAGCAAAGTGTTTGGCTGAGGTAATGTTTTACCAATGCTGGGCCAATTTTGTCCCAAGAACTCCACTAATCACCACAGCGAAAGTGGTCACGACGGAGAGTAACAGCGCGAGAATCAATGTTGACTTTCGTAGACCGAATATAACCTTGTCTCTAGACCGGATAAGACTCTGGTCGGAATTTGGGACATCTGGGATCTTGGGGGTTGACTGAGTCTGATAGGTTTGTTCATATGAAGATGTTAGGTGATGGGAAAGCACTTCTGGAGGTCGGTTATCTGGAATGGCCTGAAGTCCATCTTGTTCGTGTTCCGGAGAATTGTAATAATTCATCTTGGAATTCTCTTGTGGATTTGAAATTGTGGTCGGTGACTTCTCCAAAGTGTAGAGGTGAAGCTTAGGGACGTGATACTGGATGGGGTTTGTCCTGTAAATAAAGTACGGCGATGAGGTAGCCCAGATATTTTCACGTTTGCAAAAAGACCAATTAAATGGAATCAAGCCTTGGGGAGTCCTTTTATTTTTAGTTTGGGGCTGTGGCGTGCTAAAAGGCTGCAACAACAACATACTATCTAGTGCTCACTGATCACGAATCACATTAGCGCTAGCTTGGCTGCATTTCAAAGGCCCACATGCATCCATTCAGAACAGGCTGTGATACTACTCTAACCTGAGAACCGGCGACTGGGCCAGTGTATTTGAGCCCCCATACTTGGGTGTCTTGTATTATTTCGCGCAAAATTGGACATACTTGCATGAAACCAACACAAATCAGGGCAATACTACATCAAGCTATTCCATATCTACCACCACGCGTTGGACCTGAAGTAAAACTCCGAACCGCTCTGGCAAATGGCATGTTGATGCAGCTTGTAAATAGCGCATGGTTATTTTCCGCTACAAATTCGTATTCTATCTCCGGAAATGAATCGAGCTCTTTAATATATTTCTCTACTTCAATACTCTTACCGTATCTGCCGTTTTTATCTTCAAATGTACTTCTATTTATTCGGATGACTCCGTGGTAAGGTGTGAAATATGACGAGGCAGACTTGTCATGTTCAGCTAAAAGGTGGCTTGATACTGCCACATCATCATGCATCGTGGCGCTATGTTGCATATTTCAGCCTTGTTTTTCTACTTTCTAATTCCGCTCTTAACGCCCACTATTCCGCCTGAGCTCTGATTGGTATTCCTGAGTAGCTGTTATTATTACAAACGGCCCCCAATCGCCCAAAGATGTTATCGGCTAAGTTGGTCGTTGGACATTGACAGTGGTGGAGGGGAAATTGTCAGCCCTCTTGGCAAGGCATTCTGATGTTTATGCCTCGAATGAAAGCTTGGCAAGGCATAAATGCCTTATCTATTAATTTAAGCGACATAAATTTGAGATGTCAGGAGGTTAAGACTGGAATATGTATGCTAGATGTTATGCCTTAGATCCGTATATACGATGGCTCTCCCCGCCAAGACCAGTGAACCCGAACGTACATCTTTCATCATCAGCATCATCCAAGATTCCGTCCGGACGTCGCATCCTCCAAGAGGAAATATGTATAATTATATACAATAACCTGGAGCTTTATTGAGATTAATAACCACTTATCTAATAAGCAATTGTCTTCTTATTTTATCCTTTTTTGGGTATAATATTTGTGTTTGCAGGAGACCAAGTACTGTTACTCTAATAGAGGTCTCAATTATGTGTTTCGCTGACATAAAAAATCGTATTAAATAATTATCAAATTTTACTAGTTTCCCCGGGTATTAATTACTACCATCTTCTTGATCCAAGTCCTAACACAAGTAAATTCCACATCCACCGCTTTTGTACACTACGCCCTTTTGTGGCATATAATGCTCTGCGCTCCGCTCTGGAGTCATCATCCCCATCCCAATTACCGAGCATGTGCTTAATTAGTGTTTTATTTCCGAAAGTGTCACCGACTGACCCGAGCAACGAGCTAGAGTCGTTGGCCGAAATACCACCGAGGCCACCTAACAAGTCGCCCAATAGTGTGATGACTGGGATTTCCAACTTGAGATGCTTTTTGGTGAGAATTTCCTCCATGTATTTGACATGCTGGCCATTAACGACGGTTGCATTGCCCGTGGCATTAAGCGCTATGTTGCCACGGTTTAATGCTCCCTGCTGTGAGCTGAGGATAGTCGAAAGATTTGGTATAAGTTCATCGAAGAACAGGTTGCCTTGGAAAGGATATGTGTTGTTTCCTGGCTTAAGAGTGACATCGTAAAGATGTACGAGGCCGAGTCTGGTGTCTCCAGACATCAAGTTGAAGCTCAAGTTGCCAAGTCCGAGGGTGAACACTCCAGCATTGGGCAGGAGCATGTGTCCTTTCATGTTGTGGCCATTCTCATCTGCCGGCATCATGAATTGCATGTCTTTGGTGGCAGTGCCGGCGAGGTAGTTGAGTGATGGAATTTCAATGGTTTTATCCAATCCAGGCTCGTATGATAGTGCACCAAGGTGAACTTTGGTGTTGCCTTTCACCGAGAGCTGCACACTTGGCTTGTCAAAGAATTCATTGAACCATTTGATCAACTCCTTCTCATTTGCCACTTCCACAGTTCTGTTTGCAACAGTGATGTTGGTCTTGTGGTTGATATGCAGCTCTGGAAAGCCCAATTTCAAGAAAGGGGCATATTCTGTGCTGTTTTTGTTGTATAAATCTAGATCCATGGGATCAAGCTTCACACCAAATGGTGTGTCTAATGCCGTATCCAGTGACATGCTCATCTGGGTTGGTGAGAGCACGCGCAGTGCGCCGCCATTTACTGGAAGACTTTGTGCATTGACGACTTTTTGCACAACAGAAGGAATAATTAATTTGAACCTTGAAATGTCAGCCTGATGCATTTATTTCGTGGAGGTTAAGAGCTTACATTATTGGTAACATAATTATTAGCATAATGGCACTTAACAACAGATAAGCCCACCACCATTTCTTCCAGTGTTGCGATAATTTCTCTTTTTTGGTGACATTTTGTGCTTGTTTTTGTTTTTCATGAATATGGTCCTCAACCGATGGTGTGCGGCGGGCTGGTGAGTAGCGGGCCGGTGAGATGCGGGCCGGTGAGGGGCGGCTCATCTGAACATCGTCATCGCCATAATCCCAACCGCTTTTAAGAGCCATGATGATAGATTAATGAGTGATACTGCTGTAGAATGAGATGTTGATCAAGTCCCAAGGAAGCAGCATCTATATAACTAATAGTACGGCTTGATTGAGTTATTCCGCAAGCTAAGCTGTCAGCCCAAAGTGAACCCTTCCAGATGCATGCCAAACTCTGAAACGTAGATTGATCTAGCGTGGGGTGGGGACTTGATCGACTATTCCATGTGGGCTTAGCTTGCGAGTTAATCACACCCCCTAATTGAAGAACGAGAGGTCTGAGAGCCGTTAACCGAGATGGTGCACAATCTATTTATGCCCATTTCGGGTAAAGACACCTACCGCATATGGTAAAGCCCTTTGGCGAGACTCACTTCGTAGATTTTGATTGGGACATCGAATGAGAGCGACGGGCAAGCGACATAAGATCACCAATCTAATTGCCCGTGCAGTAAACACCATCACCAGCTTCAGATGATTGTTCGAGATAAAACGACGGTCCAAGAGCCGGCCCGCCGCCTAGCCGTCAGCACAGGGATCGACACCCTGAAATGCTTACAAGCATCACCATGTTTCCCTATTTGGCGAACAAATAGGGAGCTTTTATGTATCAGGTAGAGTGACAGCGGAAAGAAAGAGGCAAATGCGAGTCAGATCTGACATGTAAAACTGCATCTCCTGATACGGGTTGGTCCCTAACGTCTGGACCCTTTGGGCCTCACTACTGCATTGTTACACACGCTTTAAGCTACAAGGAGAAACTTGATTGTGACGAGTATCATGGGAATTTAAGCTTAATCAGATTTTACGTTTTATTACCAGCCGAGAGATCCTCAGCATGACCTGTTACAAAAAGGAAATACTAGACTATTTGTGTTTATGCTCCGCTAAAGAAGCGCATGATACATAAAATACATTAAATCCAAACACAAGGTTCCTGCCACCGCGTACAACTACTTATGAATTAAATATTAATTGGCGCTTTTTAACAACTCCTTGAGGAGGGAATGGATGAGATCCGCAATTGTAGCAACGAGCTGGAGTTTGTTAGTGGAGTCTATTGAGCGGGGGGAGAAGCACTCACTGGTGTAGCATCGCCGATCAGTTCCGTTGTCTGCGATACGAATTTTGTGGACAAAAGGGATTCAGCATTTTCAAGTAGCTTAACGATGCTCTTGATGCTAGCCGGGGTGCAAAGTGGCAGGAGTTGGTCAAGGATACCCTTGAAGTCAATCTTCTTTAGGGCCGCTAGGAGTGGGTGCACGGTGTCGATCAATCCGGCAAGGTCGAAACCATCGAGCTCCTTCAGAAGTGGCTTGATCATTTTGATCAGAGATTCAAGGTCAATGCCGCCCAGTGCCGTGATTAGCGGCACCGCGCCATCAATGAGTGTGTGGGTTTGGTTGACAAACTTGCTCGTGAGGAGGTCTTCTGCATTGTCCACAAGTCCAAATATTCCCTTTAGACTGTTGGGGGTCAAGTACGGCTTCAAGACTTGGATAAGACCCTTGATGTCAATATCACCCAAGGACTCCAGAAGAGGCACCACCTTATTGATCAAGCCCGCCAGGTCAACCTTCATGAGAGCATTGAGCAGTGGTTTGACCTTCTTGATGAGGTCCTTGATGTCGAGTTCGCCAACTGCCTCCAGAAGTGGCTGAAGCTGGTCAAGCAGACCCTTCAAGTCAATGGTATCCAAGGCGGAGACAAGCGGCACAGCATGATCAATCAAGGTATGGGTCTGGTTGACGAACTTGTTTGTCAACAAGTCTTCCGCGTTGCCAAGTAAACCCACGAGACCCTTGATGCCATCTGGGCTAAGGAGGGGACCAACGGCATTAAGCAGCTCTGTGAGGTCAACGTTGCCCAGGATATCCATCAGTGGTCCGAGCTTCTTCATCAGCTTGCCAAGGTCAAGCTTTCCAAGCGCTGAAAGCAGAGGAGAGAGCTGGTCGAGCAGATCAGAGATGTCCGCTTTGCTCAGAGAAGTTATCAACGGAAGAGCATCGGTGATCAAGGTTTGTGTTTCGTTGACGAACTTAGGCGTCAGCAATCCTTCAGCGTTGGTGAGCAGCTGAGTGATTCCCTTGATAGAGTTGGACGAGAGCAGAGGACCGACAGATTTCAGCAGACCGGCAAGGTCAAGGCCGCTGAGCTCCTTCAACAATGGTCCAACCTGATCCAGCAGTGGTGATAACTCATTGAGCACCTCCTTGAGATCAATCTTGGAGAGGCTTGTGATCAGTGGGCTCACGCTTGTCAATAGCGACTTGATGCTCTTGACAGTATCCGCGGTCAACAAGGCCTCGGCATTCTTCAAGAGAGTGACAAGACCCTGAATAGATTCCTTGCTAAGGATTGGCTCGAGTGCACTGACAAGGCCTCCAAGGTCGATGTCGCCAAGTTTGTTGAGTAAGGGCGCCACCTCGCTGAGCACTGGCGAAACATCTCCAATAAGCGATTGCGTTTGGTTGACAAACTTGGGTGTGAGCAGGGCCTCTGCATTGGTGAGAAGGCTTGCGATGCCCTGCATCGACTTTTCGTTGAGCAAGGGATCAAGTGCCTGGATAATGCCTCCAAGATTGAGATCGCCGAGCTTATTAAGTAAAGGTGCCACTTCACTGAGTAGTGGCGAAACATCTCCAATGAGCGACTGTGTCTCGTTGACAAAAGTGGGTGTAAGGAGCGCGGCACCGTTTGACAGCAGCACCTCGATATTGTTCAGGTTATCCTTTTGCAGGAGCTTCATGACTGAGCTGACGATGCCGCCAATGTCGACATTTTCGATCTCGCCCAATAGGCTCTTGAGATCCAGCTTTCCAAGAAGTTCGACCAGCGGTACTGCTTGGGCAAGCAGGTCTCGAATATTAGTTGTGGCAGGAGGCTGCAGCGTTGCAGCCAAATAGACCATGGCATCGTGCACAGCTTGCAGAAACTCCTCGGTCATGAGTGTCTTGAGTGTTTTCATGAAGCTTTGGAAATCTGATGCCAGACCAGTAAGATCTCCAAGACCACCCAGAAGGCCATCGCGCTTCGCCTCCTCCTCTCGTTTGAGAAGACGATTGTGCTGGGCGCGGGTATCTTTGAGCAAGGAATTAAGCTCCGTGAGAGCCTCTGTTAGCTCTGATCTGGGGACCAGAGCCAAGTTGTGCTTTTCTAAGAGTCTCACGAGCTGGTCTTCCGCCGGTGATACTGATAATGGCGAATCGAGGCCGATGACGCTGGCCGGAGCCAGGGCGGCAATGAGAAACTTCAAGGGTCGCATGGTAAGAAATTAATTACCCAATTGTGTCAACACAATTAAAGCCAGCGGGTAGAATAGGATGGAACAAGTATTGAACGATAGATGCCGATTAGCTTTTTGGGCGCACACGATTGCTTTTTATCGACTTGTTCTAACCTCTCGAGCCTCTGAACCCTTCATCGGTACGGATGAAGTTGTTTCAACTTGCAAACGCCTCCATGGTTAGGTGGCCAGGTGAAGCGCACGGTGGCTCTCGGACCTGCGGCGCACAGAGATAGTTCAGTTCAATTAACTTTGGCGCTACCAGCTATCCCCTGCGCCCCTAAATCAAAGGAGCGCGCACGGCTCGCAAGCTATCACAAACGCGGCATGGCATCCGCGGGGGCACACAGACTGAGGAGGGTTTGGCCAGGTGAAGGCTCGAGTAAGCTGACGTTAGCTCGTGGTTTACGGGGCAATTCTTTTGACAAGTCCAAGGGCCGTGAGTCCGGTGTGCCTGGTGGTCAGATCTAGTGCTCTAAGCGAAGGGTTTAGCACGCCCTACGGCCCCTGCCCTAGAAAAGTCGAGACCAGGGCCTCCTTGACGATAATTGCCGAATGGGGAACATCGTATCGGTGTTAAGTGGGTGTTAAGTGAGTGAACCCTTGCTGTGGCTGCCATATGGCACATTGCCGTGGCTTGTCAAATGCCGGACGTTTACAAACAACGCCTACTTGTCATGTCAAGTCTTAGCTCTGGAAGCTTACGTTCTGGATTCCCTAATGGAACTACGCCAAGTTACGTTACTAGTTGACTTTTTTGCAGACTTAGTATTAAAAAAAAAAGATAAAAGTGGCCAAATATGTATGCATTATTATGTATCCGATTTGCGCATGCGAAAGCGAACCCGCGCTTTTTAATTTGTACACTACACATTATTTCGCTGCATTGAAATCAACCTTGCCCGTGGCGTCAATGACCCCGGCTCGATGATAATACGTTTTGGCTCTAACACAAGGATCCAGCTTCCAATAATTATCCTGCAATTTCTTGACCACCTCAGTTCGCTCGCGTGACTTTTGAAGCGCTGCAGGCGATCCAGGCTCGTGGCATGCCCACTCAGTGGTCAACTGCTCAAACCGGTGAATCAGCTCGCTGCGCTGCATCTGAAGCTCAAATGCCTCGACCGACTGGATTGGGTCATTTTCGCCAGATTCTGGCTCAATGTACTTGTACTCCCAGCGATCCTGACCGCCATAGCACGTTTGCAGATTCTCTTTGTAGATGAAACGTGCCAGGTCCTTGGAGCTATTAGTAAAGTGAATCTTGGACGCAATCACTGGGTCCAACCAGCGCTTGATGACATTCCAAATACCTGCAAATTAGTTAGAATTAAATAAGCGAATACGGGATGGGGAGGGGGATCGCATACCCCAGAAAACAAACGGTGCGTTGTGGACCAGCACAACACCCAACGTCTCTGGATACCTGGCTTCGAACACCTGGATGAGGAACTTGACGACATGGAAGTCCATGTTCTTCAGGCCGAATCCGGTAAGGTCAAAGATGAGGCAGCACTTATCCTGGGGCGCTCTGACCATGGTTCGTAGAGTCTCAATGTTGTGCAGAACAAACATCTCCATGGCCTCAGGTGACTGCAGGGAGGGGTCGTGCAGCTTGACCTTGATGATGTAGACGGGGCGGCCCTCTTTGTCTGTACCCCTGACATAGCTCTTGCCAGAGCGATATTGGGTCATGAAGTCCTGCTCGTCGACCGAAGGCGAGGACTTGAGCCCGACGTTCTCGCCCATCTGGACGAGCTTGTCGATTTGGCGCTCCTTGCGCCAGTCAATGGCGGAGGTGAGCATGGCCATGGACATTTCGACGTCCCATTTTCGGGCCCGAAGAAAGCGCAGGATGCCGACGTCAGGGTGGTCCCCGGTCATGAACTCCCAGAGTCCGCGCTTGAAGTTTCCAGTCTGGTCGTTTTCGGCAAGTAGAAGAAGATATGCCCACGAGTCCTGGAGCTTGCGCTGCTGCTCAGCAGTCAGGTTGTACAAGGTGCCAGGCTCGGCGCCCTTGGTCATTTCCAGCTGGATGGTGGCTGTTTTCGACATGATTAAGGATGAAGTACTAGTAAAATGAGATGAGAAGAATGTTGGAATGCTGAAAGAAGATGCTGGCTAATGAGCACTGCCATACATATACTGGTATACATACTTGAAGAGATGTCGTTGAAAATGGCTATCTTCTCAAAGTTTTCAGTCTCGTCAAAGCTCTCTACCCCGTGGAACGGTATCTGAGCTTGGATCTATCTGATCGTTCGGAAGCTGGTCCCAAATCGAGTCATTGCACATATTTTCCGCGGATCTATACCTTTGCCAGCCAGAGCGCCTTGAGCTTCAGCGTGCAGCTCCAGATCCAACCTGAAACCGATCTCATAGCCGAGTATGGTATTGGTGGGCTTTTTTCTTCACCTGCTGGCTAGCTGAAGGGCCTCGTCGGCTTCCAGATCCGAGGTGGAGAAAAGGGTTAATGGTGGGGGAGTCGGCCGGGACGATCACACATCGAGGCCGTAGAGTGCGGAAAGTCAATCGTCGAGCTGGGGCCCGCCCCCGAAAGCTTTAGCGGGAGACGATGTGTTTCGACATCACGTCAGAACCCACTCTCAGTACTAACCACTAAGCCACCTAATTTGGGCTAAATCAAACATAAAGAGACATAAGTCATTATCCCATTTACAGCTGTAAGGCATGATATTTTAGTGAGACACCAGTGTACGTCATCAACTTTGGCATCAGACCGAACTATCCGTCGATTTAACTCAATTTGTGCATCTAACTAAACTGGCTATCCTTCAAGCTCAAGAAACGGTTATTAGTGCTGCTATCTAGCTGAAACGGATTGATTGAGAAGTTGACTACAATCCCTATCGAACACCGTATTTTGATATTGCACGCGAGCAGGTCAATTTTATCCTACAGTAATTCGAGATCCGTCGAAATATCCCCCCACTTAGCCCCAGCCATGTCAACAAAATAGTTGGACTTGGCGGTCCACTGCCCCGTACCCGCTTTGGGCAAAACATTCCCTGCCTTTTTGACATAGGTCGATGACAAGCTGAGCATGGGCTTTTCATCCATGGGCTCACGCGCCGATACTCGAGGTACCGCAACGGTGGCCTTCTGGTCTCGCATCGTGTTCAGGATGCGGACAAAGAGGCGCGCATTGACATCAGCTCCCAGTGTCCAGGATGCATTCTCGTAACCCGTCACGAAAAATAGGTTTGGTGTGTCTTGTAGCATGGCCGTTTTCCAAGCAAATCTGTCGCCAACATGAAACTCCTGTCCATCGAGCGTGAACTTGATGCCACCTCCAAACATGAGCTTGAGTCCAGTAGCAGTGACGATAACATCAGGGTGCAAGCTAGCTCCCGACTTCAACTCAATGCCAGTCTCCGTGACGGTCTTAATCTCATCTGTCACAACGCCCGCCTTGCCAGATCGAATAGCGGCAAAGAAGTCGCCGTTTAAGCAGGCGCAAAACCGCTGCTCCCATGGGTTGTAGCGAGGTTTAAAGTGAGGGTCCCATTTCACATCTGGCGGCAATTGCTTGATTGTAGCCTTCTTGATAAAGATTTTTGCCAATTCTGGGCATGACCTGCAGAAGAGGATGACCAGATAGCTTGTAAGAACCCACATAAGGCTGTTGAGGAAGTACGCAGCTTTTACGGGTAGGACAGCGAAAAACAGGCGAGCCAAAATGCTGCTTGAAGGCACAGAAAAGATGTATCCCGGGCTTCTTTGCAGCATAGTCACACGCTTGGCTCTGTCAGACATAGAGGGCAGGATGGTGATAGCAGTGGCGCCGCTTCCAATAACGACAACATCCTTGCCAGTGTAGTCAAAGTTTTCTGGCCAGAATTGAGGGTGGATGATTTTTCCCTTGAAGTTGTTGATGCCTGGAATGGTTGCTTGAAGCGGTGTTTTGTAATCGTAGTATCCCGTGCCCAGCACCACGAACTGAGCCCGGAAGACAACGGGTTCATGCTGTCCTAGTCTCATGACATTGAGTTTCCAGTTGCGCTTTTCAGAGGACCAGTCTGCGGAGATAACTGAGTGCTGATAGCAAATGTTATGGCTAATTCCTGCAGACTCAGCCGACTTCTCAATATAGTCCTTAATCAAGGCGCCACTGGCAAGCACCTCCTTGTGCTTCCAAGGGCTCCATGGGAAGCCAAAAGTGAAGATGTCAGAGTCGGATCGAATGCCTGGATAGCGAAACAAATCCCAGGTGCCTCCGATCGAATCTCGCCCTTCGAGAATTGCGTAAGTAAGGTTTGAAGGGCCTTCATTCTGGATACGGTAGGCAGTGTTGATGCCTGATATGCCCGCTCCGATGATGATAACGTCAAAGTACAACTCGTTATCGAGTTGCGATGAGGGGCTTCTGCCTTCTGTATTGTTGGCCATGATGTGAATATTATTATTATTGAACAAAATGATGAAACTGCGATGACATGAACATCATTGGGGGTTCCCGACTTAAGAATGAACACGATATGAGGCAAACAAATGCAATCTATCAATTAAGGCTGCCGTTTTGACAACTCCCGCCGATGTCATGCCATTCCAGGTGGGGGGAGATGCACCTCGGCAGCGATCGTATTGGTCGTGTTCCGGATAACATTGTCCCTCTCAAGGATCGTCGTGGCATCTTCACATGTGAATACCTCGCGTCGCATCAATGCATTGCGTTAGGCCAGTGAACATCCGAGCACTTCATCCTCAGGTCAGGGATGAGCTATCGGATTCGGATTTTGAGTCTAATCACCTGAAAAAAAAAAAAAAAAAAAAAAAGGGTTGTTAGTGCTCGCAAACTCCCTACAATTGAGCAAACTGGGCCAAGATGCCATCTGCGTTTGGATGGCATATGTCACAGACGTGAGCCATGATTGACAATTCGCAAGCTAGGCCTAATGAAAACCGCGCCCAGTGTTAGAATGGTTCAGATTATGTGCACTGCCAGAAACGGAAATAGCACCAACCCAAACCGGCAATGACGCACCCTTGACGGGACTTGACGGGGACCTGTCGGCACCGAAGCCACCGCGCGCCTAGCGTGGGTTAGCAGCTTGGCGGGGGATCGTCAGGACTTCACTGGGGTTCGCAATGAAACGCTCGGCCCGAAGTAGATCAGTTCAGGCCATGTTTATCGAGGCGATTCGCTTCACGGACGGACAGGACGGAATGGTTTCATGTTTCATGAGTTCGTATTTTACACTACATCTAACTTGGGACGAAAAAATAGGGAAAGAAAACCCTTTCAAGGGCCAGCCCGTAAGTGAATGTGATTGGACAGAAATCCCCTAGCATCGCTTGCTGCTTCCCTAGCCTCCTTGCCAAACCCGATTCTAGAACCAAGCAACAGAAGATCGTGAGGACAGGCCCGAGACACGTTCAGCTCGACGTTCCAGCCTATGCCGCGATAGGTTTGGAAAAATGCCTCAATGTCATCGTATAGCACCTCGCCCTGGCCAACGTGAAGAAACACTGGTATGTTGGTGTTGAGGGTGAAAGGGTGATGCAGGGGGGACAGGTAAGGGTGCAATGGATCCACTGCTCCAAATCCCGTAACGGCAGATGCCCCCCATCGACCAAAGTCTCCATTGAGATAGTCTGTCCTGTAGTTGGGGGACGTTGTAACATCCTGGTGCAACGCCCCGTGGACATCGACCCATGGGGACCAAAGCGTTGCGGCTCCGGGGAGGGGAATTTGCAGCTCTTCTCCGTGCTCCTGGATGTATCTCAACAAGCCGAGGACAATGTTGCCACCTGCGGAATCTCCGGATAGAATGATCTGAGAGCTTGGGATACCCTTTTCTCGTAGCAGACAGAGATATGCCGTGAGAGCATCTTGAAGGGGTGCCGGGAAGCGTCCATTCTTGCCGCTAGAAAGTCGGTATTGCGGCGTGCAGACATGCGTGCAGCCCATGTGCTGGATCAATGTGCGGGCAAGAAGTCCAGTGTCTTCGTCACGTCCATTGCCAATGACAAATGCTCCTCCGTGAAAATGCAACGCGACAACCATGTCCGACCGCACCAATTGAGGAGACGGAGGTCGTGATGGAGTCCACGTCATGCCGAGGAGCTCGGGTTGAATGACACCGTCTGACAGGACGTCTGCATACAGCTTGGAAGATCTTGGACGAATCACCTCAAAGCGATTCCCTTCGGACCCCTCTTGGAGACTGGCGCTGTCCCCAAATTGTCCAACCGACCAGTAGCGCAGAACCAGTGCCACAGCGCGAACGCGCACTGCTTGGCGCAGCGACCATTCCCTGCTGGGCCGCGTACAGGGTAGCATGCATCGTAAAAGATCAATAGTAAAAGTTGTGAGAAACCAGGGAGTAACGGCAAGAAGGTATAGGTAAGTAGAGAACTTGGACAGGGGAGATTTTTCAGCCATTGCGTCGCGTTTAACCGGAGGTCTTTTGAGATGATCGGAGCTGTTGGTGGGATGCAATGAAGAAATGGAAATCAATTAGAACATATTCAAAAGACACCGACGTGTCTTATTATTGTATTTTGGACATCAAAGCCTCGGCATCCGTCTGCTTGTCGGCGCTTAGGTTGGTAGCAGGCTAAACGCAAAAGCAACTGACATTCGCAACAACATCCAATTGGGGAAAGTGGGCGCGAATCTACAAGGCACCACTATTCTGCGAAAAGCCTGGGCACGGCGCGATCCTTCTGCACGGCGCATCAACACATCAGCGCACGGCTTCAAATAAATGAGTCCCTTAATAATTAAGCTTCGCGGTTCATCGACATGCACAAAGGGTATTTAGGGTATTTATGGGTCATAGGTCGATTCAACATGTGAACAATGCATTTATTTTATAATGATCTGACTACAGGGTATGATGATACATATCTAACAATTAAACCGGGGTCCGCTTGCCAATAGCATCCCGCAGGATTTCTTGAAGCCAGGTTGGCCATCCTCTGATGCCAGAGATGATGGATGCCGACGAGGGAATGATCAACTGGCCACCTCTCTTTCGCTCGATCTGGGCTACAACTTCGCTGGAGACTTGATCGCTTGTAAGCAGGCGGACGCCCGTGCTCTTGAGGTGGTTCGAGAAGTCCTGCACGAGTGGCGTGTCAACAAAGTTGGGATGAACCACCGTTGTCAAGACATTTGGAGACTTGTAAACGTGCTTCAATTCGCAGGCCAACGTCTCATGGAACGCGAGAGCTGCAGCCTTTGTTGCTGAATAATCGGCTGCACCGCCCAATGCGACAAAGGAGGCGATGCTGGCGACAGTAACAACATGGCCCTTGTTCAATTGGATCATGCGGGGTAAAAACTCCTGGGTTGTGAACCACAGCGACATGGCATTGACTCCAAAAATCTTTCGTAGGAAAGACTCTGGCATCTTGAGAATCGGGGTGGGCGCGGTGATGCCGGCGTTGTTGATGAGAATTGAAGGATGACCCATCTCGCGGCGAACAGCGTCGGCGGCGGCTGCAACAGACTCGGTAGATGTCACATCGCAATAGAAGAAGCTGATGCGCGGCTCCGCGTGCATCTCCTTGGGCATCTCCTGGATGTCCAGCACAGCAACACGAACGCCAAGAGCAACGAGCTTCTCAACGATGCCCTTGCCAATCCCGCTCGAGCCACCGGTGACCACAGCAATCTCGTTGGGCCAGTCCCAACCCCTGCCTGACCTAACATTCCAGGAGTTGTGTGCCATAGCATTTAGCGCACGATTGAGTTGGTACAGGACCCCCAGGGCCACGAGGACCCGCAAAACGACCTGCACCGTTGAGAAACTAAGACAGGCTCCCAGCTGCCCGGGGATGATACTGGCGACAGCATCAAGCACCTTGCCTACGACGTCTGGCGCAAAAATGGTGGAAAGTAGAAGGGGTCCTGTAAAGACGGGCGATAGGATTGTGTGGCACGCTGAGGCGATGACGCCAATTGCAGGCGAGTAAAGCATCGACGAAGGCATGGTAGTGTCTGGTATGTGTGATGATGGTACAGTAATTGAACAAATTTTTTGTTTTCTTTCGGAAATAGAGTGAATATGTCGATTTTGAATACGAAAATGAGCTACATCCTGGCTATATAACTTCTTGTCCTGCATTGTCTCTGCATTGCCTCTGGCTCGGCGCCCTCGGTGGTGCATTCACTGTCTACAATTCCTTTTCTGGCCTCATTCGCACGATGCCTCGGTTGAGCTGGACTCAATGAAACGCGGTTAGGCCCTCATTTTACTACCCCAGGGGTAGCATCGACTGGGGGTGTCGCAAGCTAGACCGCACAGAGCAAGGCGATCTTCAGCCACATCCCTCGGCAGTCTGATCGCGAACATGCTCTGTGCGGGCCCTCGAAGGCCCGAATCATGTGCCCGAGGCCGTCCGAAGCGCAACCAACGTCGATCCCATTTTGACAGGTCGTCGCCTTCCCACACTTCGTGCTCTTCTTTCCTCCGTCCTCTCTTATTGTCTCGTTTGTAATACTTTACGCATCTCGGAGGATATCCCCATTCTAGTTAGCATGGTGTTCCCAGGTCACTTCAGCACAGGGTGCATGCGCTGCCGGCAGCGGAAGGTGAAGGTGAGCCTGCCTTAATTCTATACCATCTACCGAGATGCTAGTAGATCGCTTGCTCGTGGACGTATGCAGCTAACATATCCCCAAGTGTGACGAGGCGAAGCCAACATGTCGTCGGTGTCACGTCTATGGCAAGCCATGTCCAGGATATACCGACCAGTTCCATTTTCGCTACGCCCGGAAGAAAGATTACGAGAAGGTCTCCGTCAAGGTGAAGGAGCCTTCTGAGAGACGGGACAGCCAATCATCTCAGCAGAGCTGGGATTCAAACGACAACTTTGCTTTGGTTACCTTCCAGGCTCCAATTACGCCACCCCCCACACCTTCATACGAAGATGTGTCTCTCTGCTATTTTGTGCGTCGTTTTGTGACGCCCGATATGACAGATGGGTTCCCTGGTCACTTGAGCTTCCTGCCGTGCTTGTACGATCAGCATAACCCTGGCCTCCTGGAGATGGCTACCCAGAGCGTGGCCCAGATGGCGGCGTACAATCAGTTCGGGGACCCCAGGTTCAGCGTCCAGGCCTACAAGAGCTACGGTCGTGCCATTAAGATGATGCAGGATGTAATTGACACAGAGAAAGGTGTCACTGATGACAAAGTCATTGCAACAATCCTCCTCTTTTGTGCTTTCAGGGTAAAGTGCTCCGATACTTAAGGGGACGGCAGAATCTAACGTTGTTTACGTACAGGATATCAGTGGCGAAGGCCACGGCGACCCAGGCGAGCACGCACCGGGACTCTTCTACATCCTAGAAAGGAGAGGCCCAGCGCAAGTCGGCACGAGAATTGGAGCCGAGGTGTTTTTCCTCGCTCTTCTCAGATTGGTAGGTGGCTTGCTCTATTAGCAATCAAGGCGGCATAGCAGCTAATGCATACTAGCAAATATACTCGTTCCTGCACAATGATAACACCTACAGCGACCCCGGCGCAATAGCTACGGTTCTGGGGATGTTTGACCCCCTTCTACGGGCCCTGTCAATGATGTCGAAGACGCTCTCGCTGCGCCAGGCCCTGTTGCAGCACCTGTCCTCGGAAGTCGAGCAGGTCTCGGAGATCTTCTCCGATAGTGGAGAGCAGGAAGACAGCTCGATCGTCCACAGATGTGTTGAAATGTTAAACGAGTTTTACATGTGGGATACCGAGGCCGCTGAATATTGGCAGAGCACCTTTGAAGGCCGTGGTGCTCCCACGATGCTTGGCGAAGTAGCCTCAGGGGCGACTTATTATGATGCCGAGACAGCCTGCACAATCATTCTGGTTCGGTCTGCACGCCTTATCTTGTTGCTCAGCATTTTGCTGTACCACGGGATGATGAACGTTGCCGGGAGAGAGATCCCGGGAAATAGTGATGCGTGGGCCGAATTCATTCCATTTTTAGAACTGGATGTCGGGAAGACGATCGACGACATCCTTGCCTGCGTGCCATACGCTCTTGGCGATGTTGGCCCTAATGGCCGCCCTGGGACCATGTCCCACGAAGGAGCCAGTGGCATTGTCATTGTTAATTCCATCAAATTGGTCACTTACTGCGCGTACACCAGCCGTGAGCAGCTCCAGAAAGCGAGAGCGACTCTCACCCGCATCAACAAGGCCATTGGTATTCGATCAGCCACCGGATGGATAGAAGATGATCTCGACCCGCAATGGGCCCAGGACCAAAACCTTCTTCGATCCATCTTTATCTCCTCTCCTTCGCCTTCAAGGTCTCCGTCTATTTGCTCATCTTTCAGTTCACTATAATGTTTAATATGAACCAGGATAAACGAATT
Source organism: Calonectria hongkongensis (assembly GCA_017140755.1). Lineage (NCBI taxonomy): Eukaryota > Fungi > Ascomycota > Sordariomycetes > Hypocreales > Nectriaceae > Calonectria > Calonectria hongkongensis. Next base: position 3,845,189 of record JAACJA010000001.1, read on the forward strand.
CGATATAATCACTAATGTGATGAGCATTCCTTAGCTAGTGTTGTTTATGTAATGTTAAAGATTGGAAATAGTTAATAGTCACTCGTTAGTAACACGACCATTAGAAGGGTCCAGCGCTTCACGGCGGTATAATAAAATTAGTTGTGCTTCTTATCCCCGCTTGAAAGTTCCAGCTCGTCCAAAATCAAGGAATCCCGTTCCCATAAAAACATTACCGCCGGACCAATTGGGCCACCAAGAGCAGTCCACAGCGCAGCCTTTAAGACTTTTGCGATGGTTCTGGGGTTCTCCTTCTCGGCCCGATGCAGTGAGTAAGCGGCCCAAATTTCCATTGCGGCACAAGCACAGTAGACGTCCCATCGCAGAAATGATGTCACAATCGCCTTGCAATCAGCGGCCGACACGGGTGGATTCAGGACGGCCAATGTTGGGGGGTTGGTAAGCGATGTTAGTGCCATTATTTCAGCTGCAGAAGTTGAACTAAGCCGCTTTGTCACAATGGACCAAGCAATAGTCCCGACGACGGACAAGTGAACGCCCACGACTAAGCAGAGAATGAATGTGTACACCTTTCTGAAGGCATTTCGGTACTCTTTGACATTTCCAGCTGATCTGGCGGTGTTGCCACTTTTATGCCACCAGGAAAGAATGGACTGGATGGCTGTTTGGTAAAAAGGGAATGGCTGCCAGAGCGCAATTGCACGATAATTTGCTTGCGGTGAGAACAAATTCAACAATGGAAAGCCCAATGCGACTGTTGGCACGACGTATGCAATGAATGAAGACAAAGGGAAAGCCGCAAGATCATTGAGTTCAATGAGGAAATCTCCTGGTTGTGTTGGAGACTTGAGAAGTTGGAGTGTAAAGTATATAGGCGCAATGACCGTGATAGTTGCGACTTGAAAGACGATGCCAAAGGTTCCAGTCCTGTTGAACACAATCAGAAAAGACAACCCCCCAAGATACGACGCACTTACCAGCTGAGAATGGTGCCAGCATTTCCAATTCGCAATCCCTCCAGAGCCATCAAAAACCAAGCACCGCCAAACTGAGCAGCTAGATACGTAGAGGCAAGCACGGCCTTGAGATCCCAACCCTCGGCACTTGGCACCAGACCCTGAGCGAAAAACTCAATGAGCACGCTAATTGAGGCGTCTATCGAACCAGACCCAGTGTACGAATTTCGAGATGAGAGCGGAGAGCGCCATGATTCCAGCGTACATGATTGCGGATCGACGATGCAGACGCGCAGCGCACTGATAAAACCGTCGCGGTATGAAGTGAAGATTCCTCCGTAGCCTCCTAGCAGCGCAAGGATCAAAAGATTGAGAATGGTGATTTTCAGGGTCCAGTGCATTTCGATCGAGCCGAGGATGTGGGAATTCTTAAATCGGAAAGATGAACATGTGCTGAGATCGACTTGTGCTCTTTAAGGGTCACACTCACACAAAGGTAGTTGCGCGATTTCTTCTAATTAATATTTATCAAACGTGACGGCTGCCATGAGTATAGATTATAAATTTACATCGGCACACATGAAACTATTCTCCTCGTGGACCAGGTTTGCGACCTCCCTGCCACAGGCGAGCTCGACACGGCTCGGGATAATCCCACCAAAAAAACCTGCAGCCCATGTGAAAACCGAATGAATAGTGGAGTTATTACATGATAGAGAAGCGCCAGCCCTTCTAGAGCCCCAACCTGCCCCCCTGGCAACAGCGCGTCAGGAACGGGAAGTGCTGAGTGCCGGCCGCGCGCGGAGCACTCGGAAGCTAAACCCAAGCAGGGATTCCCCATTCCTCGTAGGACCCCTCTTAAGCGAGGCTCGCAGGCTAAACCGCTTTGGTGCGCTTCTTGCGATCTGTGCGTGTCCCCACTCGTGCCAATTAAGCCTGAAACTTGAAGCCCAAGACACACGCGAGGTCTTCGGTTGTGACGTTTTCTAAAACCAGAGACAGAACGGGCCGTGTGATAGCTCTGCGCTAGCGCATTCCATCAAACGGAAGATTGAGCCCTGCCAAATGGTCAATATTCAGCTTCTGATCCAAGCATCATCACAGAATAGATAAATGCATCGAGAGATCGACGATGCCCAAGCCAGAACATTCAGCCTCAGTCTGTCAATCCAACAACTTCATATGGCCTTTCTTTCACCTTGAATCATCTCAGCACTTCACACCAATTCTCAATATAATCTACTTCAACTACTACAGCATGGCGCTATTGTCCAAGCTGGTTCGCTTCCCCGGCCTGACGCTGGCTGCGTCAGTACAATCGCTGGTGACCATCAAGTTTTTCTCCCACTACTTCGATTCTAAAGACATTTACGCTGTCGTGGCACTCATCTTCCTCGCTCATTACACATTTGGAGTTCTGTATTGGGGACTGTTATACCCCAAGCTTCTCAGCCCGCTACGCCACATCCCTGGCCCCAAGGTAAGGATATACGATCCTCCACATTTTGTTCTCTCTGTGGAGCCGGCATGTGTACATCAGTACTAACTTTATGAATAGTCATTAATCAGCCCCGTTCACAAATCCTTGCTGGTCAAGGAAGGGCCCTCGGGAGATCTGTTTGTGCGAATCGCAAACCAATTCCCCGACCAAGAATTGATCGCGCTTAATGCGCTTGGAGACGATATACTTGTCACAAGCCCGCGCCTTTTTGCTGAGCTCCTTGTTCATAAGAGCTATGACTTCTCCAAGCCCCCCAAGATCAGCGCTTTCCTACGCCGTATTCTCGGTGATGGCCTCATCATTGTAGAAGGGGACCAGCACAAGTTTTTGCGCAAAAACACGATGCCAGCGTTTGCTTTCCGCCACATCAAGGATTTGTATCCCATGATCTGGGGCAAGGCTGAGACCCTGACGAGCACCCTGAAGCGCACAATCGACAACGGCTCGTCTGTTGTTGAACTAGGTACTTGGGCCAGCAGGGTGACTCTAGACATCATCGGCATCGCTGGATTGGGGCGAAAATTTAATTCTGTGGAAAAGGCCAATGATCCTCTTCAAGTAGTTTACGAGGATCTCTTGGAGCCATCGCCTGAGAAAATCCTCTTTTCCATGCTCTCGCTCGCGCTGGGATCAGCCGTTGTGGGCCTGCTTCCCTGGAAGATGAACGCCCATTTTGCCTACCTGACGGGCTCTCTAAATGACATCTGCGGGCCGATGATTCAGGCTAAAAGAGACGCTATCTTGGAGAAGGGAGATGACCACTTTGATGTTTTATCTCTTCTCATCAAGTCCAACAACTTTTCGGATGAGGCGTTGAAAGACCAGCTATTGACATTTTTGGCTGCAGGGTAAGTGAACAAAAAATGATTGAGGTCACGTGGGCAACTCGCTAACAGATTGAACAGGCATGAAACAACGGCTTCGGCTTTAACATGGGCATGCTACCTCCTTGCCAAGAATCCAGACCTGCAGAATAAACTGCGAGAGGAAGTGGATGAGCGACTACCATCAGAAGACCAGGTGGCTGATCTTGCCAACACACTCGAGCAGCTACCATATCTCAACGGAATTATTCAGGAAACTCTGCGTCTGTACCCTACTGTCCCGTTGACGATCAGACAAGCTCTTCGTGACACCCAGATCGGCGATCAGTTCATTCCCAAGGATACCAAGCTAGTGGTTCCCATCTGGATGATCAACCGATCTCCCAGCCTCTGGGGCCCCGATGCAGCTGAATTCCGCCCTGAGCGCTGGATTACGGAGGACGGGAAGCCAAAGCAGAATGCAGGCACAAGAAGCAATTACGATTTCCTGACGTTTTTGCACGGGCCACGGAGCTGCATTGGCCAGGGCTTCGCCAAGGCCGAGATGCGATGTCTCCTCGCTGCTCTGGTCAAGTCATTTTCATGGGACTTGGCCATGGATGATTCAAAAGTTGTGCCAAGGGGCGTTATCACTATTAAGCCGGAAAACGGCATGTACCTTCGAATTAGGCTTCGGGATTAGGAAGCGTGTATTTAAAATTTAATGAAAAGAAATATGGTTCACTGAACTTTTGCCTATTTGAGCTCCCGTGATAAGCCCCTTGTTGAAAAAAACAAGATTCCAAACCGAAAATGTGAAACTCTTTCATTGTACGGTGGGACGTGCACAATTAATACAGGCCTTCGTAAAAAGAGCAAATCGGGATGTTTTCAGATCTCCCGCTCAGCAATTATCCTGAACGACCCACAAATTGAGGAGCCGAAGGTGTGAATTTTCGGGAGGCAATTCTGGAGATGGCGGCTCCTCAATGCAGCAAGGTGCCACTTTGCGGGGCAAAAGGGACGGAACGGGCCCAGTTATTGCGGAGGAGCCGACGGGATGACGAGGTTTTCGGACTGGAAGCGTCACGGTGCTGCAGTGCTGATTTGAGGCCTTGCTTACAAGTGAATGAAGCTGTCGTGGTATAAAAAGAGCTGCTAGATTCATCCAGAGTCATGAATTCAGCAACCATTCTGCAGTTCGCAATAACATCTCCAGTTGCGCTTCGTCATGGATTCCAAGTTTACCGCCATAAACTTCCAAGACCTTGATTGGAGAGGCCACTTCGACAATGTTCGACAGTCAAAGTCAAGTTTGGCCGCCATCTTTGGTCTTGTCATGTCATATTTCACATTTCTATACCTTCGTGGTCTATACCGCGTCTATTTTCATCCTCTCAGCAAGTTTCCTGGACCACCAGAGGCAGCTAAATCGGACGACTGGTTCTATGAAGAATCTCGCAAAGGCTTCCCAGAGCACACTTTTGAGAAATTGCACAAAAAATACGGTACGTTTGTCTCACCTCCTAAACCTCCTCTGAAGATTCTGCTACCATTTCCTGTTGGTGATGTAGAAATGAATCTTCAATAATTGACATTCCAAAAGGCACCAAGGCACTTCGAATCGGGCCTAATTCATTGCACATCACCGATACGAGCTTGTACAAAGTCATCTACAGGCAATCGAAACCTTTCCCCAAGCATGAGCCCTTCTACCTCGGCTTCAATGCCGCATCCCCAACACTCTTCACAGAGGTAGACGAGGAGAAGCACAAGGAACGGCGCCGGATGCTCAACCCGATGTTTTCTCGCGCGGGCGTGTTGAAACTCGAGCCGCTGATCCGCGAAAAGTTGACCCTTCTCGAAACAAAGATTGAGCGGCTTCTCGAAAAGCAAACCATTAATTTTTATAACGCCTTTCGGTAAGCGACGCTGCCAATTAATTCCCACTATCAGATATTCACTATGAGATGTTGGAGTATTGGCTTATCTGACAGTTTCTTAGCCTCTTGACGACTGATATTATCCTTCAGCTAGCCTGCGGCGACACAGGCGGCATGATGGAGGAGGATCCGAACGGCTTCGGATCCCGTTTTCTTGAGGCATTTGACTTTGCCGCACGAGGCCTAAGTACCATGCAGCAGTATCCCACCGTCCGACGCACCATTAGAATCATCCCTGAAAGTTTGACACGCATGGTCAAGCCGGAAATTGGAGGTATTCTGGACTTGATCAAGGTAAATGATGTCCCTTGGTACCATAATTCGAAATAAAAGAGGAAGCATTGGACTAATGGTATTTTGAATGGTAATTTGTAGTTTGCAGAGAGCTCTCTTCAGAAATGGCGATCCGTACGCAACCAAGAAAAGGACTCTAGCTTGAAGCATCCACTTCTCTATGACACAATATCCTCGCTCTCGGGTGAAGCCATAATCTCTGAAGCTGTCGATCTCCTTGTGGCTGGGTCAGATACCACTGCTGTCTCCCTTACCGTCGCCATCTGGGAAATTCTGGCCCACCCTGACCTGGAGAAGAGGCTTGTCAACGAGCTAGATGCGGCCATTCCAGACAAGAATAACATCCCCCCGTTGGAAGTACTTGAGAAGATTGATATTTTGGTAAGCCACTCAATAAACCGTCTGGTATTTGGACTTGTCTAATTTGTCAAGAATGCTTGTGTCAAGGAAGGAATTCGGTTTGCTTCGGCCGTGCCGGGAGGAATCCCACGAGTTGTTCCGGCTGACGAGTCGCAACCGCTAATTGTTGATGGCCAAGTTATTCCACCTGGTGTAAGGTATCTTTCATTCCAAAATTTTTCAATCGCTCACCATGGACTAGACGGTTGTGTCCATGTCGGCACACACTATGCACAATAGCACTGATATTTGGGGTTCTGACGCCCGCTACTTCAACCCCGATCGCTGGTTGGCCCCGAATGCAAAGAGCTTGGACCAGTACCAAGTCGCTTTCTCGAAGGGAGCGCGCATGTGCATTGGGCAAAAGTGAGTTTCTGAATGCGGTGGGCGTTCCTATATACTAACAACCATGAAATTAGTCTCGTACCAGTTGAAATGACGCTTGCTATTGCGTCGCTGTTTCGCAAGTACAAGCTCAGCTATCCTGTGGGATTCACACCTCCTCACCGCATCGATTTATTCACCCTGGAGCTTGAGGGCGGTCTGCATCTACAAGTTCGCCACCGTGAATGATTGTCGATTATTTGTCATTGACTACTATCGTGGTAGAATAAGGCATAGCTAGCAAAACTGCAGAGCTATTATTCGGTTTATTGTGGTAGTAGAAAGGCTTCCAATTTTTTGTTAAGCAGGTTGCAGAGATAGTATTCACTTGAACGAGAATGGGATGAATAGTTGAGATAGTCGAATAGATCTATATATCATAAATTGGCTAGCATTTATGCCTCGTCCATTTCCCTCTCTTCGTGACTTTGTTGTATTGCGGGATGCTTCGCTAGCCATGCCTTCCTGGATGTGGTGCAATATAATTATCCTCGAATGCCTTTGTAAGACTTAATAAGCCACCGAGAAAAGGCTGAGAGATCAGCCATCGCTTTCGCAGTCCCAACATGTCTGACCCGTGGCGTACAGCCCTATGATAACCCCTGGGTCCATGGAGATTACCAACGCCACTCACGAAAGGGCGCATGTGGCATCCGCTTCGTATCCATTCGCTCACAGCATCAGCGCTTAGTTCGCTATCAAGCTTTACCGTTTGCACTTCTGATCCTAAGTCATATCCACTACAACTGGGTGGACACCGCCCAAACGGTCCTCCAAGAGTTGGCTGCAATAGCAGCGGGCTACAGTACACCCAAAGCGCTAAGATTGATATCAACATCGTACCAGGTTCTTGATACCCGTAAGATGAATTTGTTCGGAGATGACTAAATAGCTTAGAGGCATGAAGTATGGCTCCTCGAGCTTCATTGGATTTTTCCAAGACCCAGTTGGATAGCTGATGTCGCGTGGCGCGGATATTGGATGCCGTGGCTTGCCATCCCGCAAAAGTGAAGAGGTCACGTAGACACATGCGTGATAGTAGTCCAATTAAATGATAATATTGAAACATAACTGAGCGCATGGGGCCCATGCCTTGTCGATGGACAGGGTCAAGAAAATTCCACAGTTTTGGCTGAAATTCCGTCGGGAGTATTGCAACTTGGTCTCTGGAGTTAAAGATGGCAGCAAGGCCTATACCCTGAGACTGCTTTAAAAATATGTGATCGCGATAGAGGCGAAATAGCACTATCAAGTATGAAAAGCCGTCAAGATCATTAGGTACTGGATTAAGATCGTATAATGATCGCATCTGGTGTCGGAGATTTGAAGAGCCCGAAGCTTCTAAAATGAGAATATGAGATTGAAGAAAACACATATTGAAAAAAATACACTGCTTACTCTTCCATAGTCCTTTCCATGCATCTGCAGTTGGTGCATCCCAGAGGTTTCGATGGCAAGGTAAAGGAAACTGTATGTAGTCGATAGGTACGGTCGGTGGTAGGTCCAATAGCAAGGAATACTGACTATCGAAGAGCTAGAGATCAATATTAGTATTATGTCGGATAATTTAAAATAGTATTTCGATGGGATAATTAAATTTACCCAAGTACCATACGCTATGCGCCGAAGAAGTTCGCAATCAATCCATCTTTTCCAAAGTTCATGATAATCTGTGTCTTCTGCTATGTTTAGCTTTGACACATCAGGTGGATCCCAGGACGCTTCGAGTCTGGTATAAATAAAATGAAGAGCACTTCTCGTCGCCTTGGACTTTTCAATCACTGCTTTATCATTTGTAAAGGCCATGCCAATGTGTTTTAGAATAGTCGCCTGGGCAAGCCACGGTTCAACAGTTGGCGATCCGCCATCAATCTTTGAAAAAGCGTTAGAACATGTCAGTATAACAAGTGAGGGGGGTAAAACCTGTCGAGAAACGGAAAGACCGACTAGGTTCCGTAAGTATGTTCCGTAGGATGCAGCTCCAACTAGGTCTGAAAAGCGATGACCATTTTCTGCTATTGCGAGGACCAACTCCCGAGGCGCAGTGTTAGGATTGAAGGTTGGCCTGTGAATTATTGGGATGATCTCGTGCAGCTTCTCAAAATAGAGCTGTATAAAAGCATTAAGCATCTCGCGTGGCGGAAGGCTCTCATGATGGAGTAAGTGGACGGCATTATCTCCGTGTTCGGCATTGAGCAAGTCAACCCAAAGACAAATATTTTTATAGGCTAACTCTGAGAGAGGGGGCACGTGGCCAAAGTCTTCAACATCAGCGTCCATGTCTTGAAAGGTCGATCCAGCCCCGGATTGACCGAGGTCGGAGGCAGCTTCTGCTCTTAACGTCGGTTCCATAAGATTGAGTGGCAGTGTCTTGTTCTTGTGAATGGACGGAACGTTTGGTGTAGCAAAATTCAATTGCGGAGCCGCGTTTTCAGTGGCGGCAACGTCCAGCCAACCCTGCCAATTTAGAGCGTTGCCGAAGTCCTCTAACCCTGTCGGATTGGGCGCAGAGAATAGCCAAGACAAATCATTGGTGTAATTTGGAAACTGTTGTGCAGAAGGGAAATTGTTAGGGGTAATGACTGGGTCTTTTAGAACGTGCCCCAGTAATTCGGCTGGTAAGCCCTCATCCGTGTTGGTGGTGGTGTGGGCGGCATGATGGCCTGGAAAAGTTTCGCTTGTTGGCGGCTGAGTGTTGATTGGTGTCACATTCTCTTCACTGGTAGATGTGCTCACCTCGCGGACGCGACGAGGAAGATAATAGCAGCGTCTCCCTTTGTGCTCACATCGCGCACACGGATGTGCACCGTCGCATCGCTGCTTAGAGGACCGGCAAGAGGCGCAGGCGGTGTTGCATCGGTCGCTCTGCGACTTGAGGCATGCTTGATTGATACCCGGGTCTGGCTCATGAGTCGACAAGTGTCGATAAAGCGTATCTCTGTGAACCCGTTGAATAAATATTCTCGCTGGCAAGATTGAGTCGTGGTTTCAAGCTACCTTCTGGAGAAGCGTCTGATACACTTGGGACATGCGAACCGTCTTTGTCCTTTATGAATTTGCAGGTGTCTCTTCAGGTGATCTTGGCGCTGGAACACCCTGTCGCAAACTGTACAATCGTACTGCGTTGGCGAAGGCAATGAATCGTTGCCATCGTGGTCCATTTTCTGGAGTAGTTTTCGCGGTGAGGATTGAATCGAGATCGTAGCGCGAACTTCCAATGAGGCGGGCCGTAATTCAAACCTCGTAATTGCGGGGCCGTCGTCCAAGGTGCATCGTCATCAAAAACACAACATGGGGTAATAAACCACGGCAAAATATTTCCACAGCTAACTAGTTATATGCTGCACAGACCAGCACTTCCGTCCAAACCCCAATTCTTTAAAGTTCCACTCCGTTGGCCGAAAGAGTGGCTCTAGGCTCGATACTGCAAAACCATAGCTGCTGACACCTCATAGCCACAGAGGAATGATGGGCAAGGGAAATACTTCAAGAAATCCCGCGGAATGTATTTTTAAAATTAAAAATGCACCTATGCGAGCCATAAGTTTTCGATAGAAGGGAAAGAAAAATGCGTTGCCATCACCCCCTGTGTGGATTGATCGCTGCGGGGCCGACGACGACATCGGCCCCTCATTTCGCTGACGAAGCGGACAGATTAAAAGGGCAAGACATTCAAAATACCGACCCCGTGCTTAATTGATAGCCGCTACATGATTCTTAACAAGTAATCAATCTTTCCTATTCAAAAAGACAAGGTAAAAAAGATCCTCGCGTCCCCCAATCTCCACACCTCCAAGATCTCGCCAAAATGAGTCAAGTCCATTACCCGCGTTCGTGGATAGTCTCGACAGAAACTGTGACTCCTGGACATTTTTCATTGCCATATAGCCCTTAATAAATATATTAATCAATTGATACCAATCCTACATCTTCCACTTCACGAATCTTCATGGTATGTGTCTGCACAATAGTATGAAGTCTTTTCTCAGGTAGGCAAGAGTCCAACAAAACAAACGCACCACCTGCTTTGAGTACTCCCAGCATTGCGACAGCCGTCCACATAGACTTCTCAAAGCACAGCGGCACTAAAACATCAGGTCCAACTCCCAGGCTGGATAGGTGGCTGCCTAGGCGCATAGCAAGTCCATTCAGCTCAGTGTAACTCAGTCTGCCATCCCAACTGTCTACCGCAGGCATATTAGGCCGAAGCCCAAATATTTCGCTCACCATATCGTGGACGCATTGACCTACGGGCCCTGGCGAATCACAGTTCCATGCCCGAATGGTGCTAAGATCACTTAGTCCTAACAGATGCATGTCGTCAATGGGTTTCAAAGGGTCTGTAATAATGTCCGAAATTATAGTGCACAAACAATCGGCCAAACTTGAGGCATCTTTCAATGACAGGTAATTTGATTTGAAAGCCAGTTGCACTCTGAGCTCATCGCAAGTTTCGATCAAGTTGATTTGTAAATCGTACTACAGCAAGTTAGTAAAGCTACAAGCAACTGCTCTGCTATTTTGCATCATCATACCTTTGCTAAATCTAACAACCCCTCACTCTCCAGAACGTCTTTTAGTGGATGCTCATCTTCCGTAGCTTTAGCTTCTTGACGGGGAGCGGCGCTATTGAAAATGGCATCCGGAAGGGTGCTATTGCTTGCCTGTGGAACCATGGCCGAATTTCGATGTCCCCACTTAGAGGTTAAGTCATCGCGAATTCCCCTGAGAAGTTCGAATGAAGTTTCCCGCTTCTTGAGGTTCATTCTAAAAGTGGACACCTCCTCTAATGATCGAGCGTTGTGGTCCAGGCGAACAATACCAAAGCAAGGTGCTGGCATGCCTGTGTAAACGCTCAAAGCAATCACCCAAGCAGCTTGAACAATTGTTATCGCTGCAAGATCCGATGCATCGCAAAATGAGCGCAACCTTTCCACATCCAAAGACTCCAATGTAACCTTTGCCGTACTGGCACAATCAAGGGTGCCACTCAGAGAGGCTGGAAAAAAGCAGGGATCTATGCTATCCTGGTCATCGGTCGAAAGTCGAATTTTAGGATCTGCTGGGCCGATTTTTCCATGATTCTGGGATGGGAAATCAGGGTTGAGTGATTCCATGGCTTCTCCACGTCTGTCCGCTGCCTCTTCTTGCGAGATGAACTTGACCCAAATTTGTGGCAATGAGTATTGAGCGATGAAGATGACAGGCAACAGTGATCAAATACACATACACGGTAGCAAAGTGTCGAAATTTAGACGGTACGTTAGTTTTCTTTTAGGCGCTCAGAATATGGTACTATTCTTGGAGGGTCACACATCGCCACATCCTGCATATATATATTATATCACACTCACAAGTGGTCTCAATCGCTCATACAGACGGCTGTTACGACGGTCAGATGCCCGGACTAGCCGGCATCGGGATTAAGATAAAAGAAAGATGGTCACGGCCGCAGTCGGCCCCAAAACACCATACTAAATAACACACGAGCCTGTGTTATCAATCTATAGACCACGGGCCCTGCCGGGCCCGGCCAATGGACCATCGAGGCCAAGTCCTGATCGTCATGTCGATCAAACCTTAAGACCCCGAGGCCGGAGGCCGCCTTCAACGGCAGACTCCAACGGCTAGCAACAACAGCTATAAGAGACCTAGCTAAATCCCTTCCATAGTAGAAAATCAAGAGCATCCAATTCAATGCATCAGGAGCCGTAGCTATCTATTGATATATTATGATGTCTCCCACATCTCCTTTGTGTGTCTTCCCGTGTTTGTATTATTGCAAATGGTGAAACAGTTGGCTTGACTGACCTGCGTGCCGCGATATCCCCGAGTTGTATTCGGACCGCTGTACGTCTCACTAGTCTCTATTTCCCGTGTTGTGTCTTTACTTCGTCAAATAGCGAGACAGTGAATTCGACCAAGCACAGAAGCCGACCAACCATTTCATGATTCCACTTTTCCCGATATACACTATATCGGCCAACGCTGGTCTTGTCTGCTACTCTAATGCAAGCCTCCTCCCACTAAACGCGGCTGAGATCTTGGTGTCCGAGCGAAAAGCACAAACGATGACCCGCAATGGCTAATTGTGGCTGCTGCGGCCACACCGCGAAATGATCGATTCATCAAGTTGCTCGCAACACATTTTGGGTAGATAGTTTGACGATTAAAAATGCATATAAAGGCCGCGTCTTAGTCAAAATAGATGGAGACATAGCATCAGCATCATGTACTGCAAGCTCAACATAAGCCAAAATGCAGACAGTGTTAATATTCCATTTCTTTTCACGGCATTTCAATCCCGCATAGTTCCACTACGTGTGATGGATCTGCGTTGCTGTCTGATGATCCAAGACAATTGACACATAGTATCCCTTATGTCTCTCACACAAAAGAAGAGAACGGGACAAGCGATGGTGGCGGTCTTGGCATCCGCAAAGCGACAACAGCGACGATTTGGTTGGTTCGTTCGAGCAGTAAGACATCATCACTTTGCGCCCTTCCCCTATAGTGGATATCTCCTCGTCCCGCTGTGGAGAAGCAACCGGCAGTGACACAGATTGCTAATTCGAGGATTGAATGGCTGGTCCGAGCGCGGCTTTTGGTCACTTCGCTTGAGAAAAAGAAAACGAAAAAAAGGGTCTAAGCTGACATTTCGGCATGCCACACTCACCCTAGACACACAACAAAACACATCTTTTGCTCATCAAGTATCAATCAAATAAGACAGTATTTATTTAGAAATAACATCAATCGCTCTATACCATTAATAATCTTCAGACTATGTACAACTTAATTATAGCACTGTGCTGTAATCAACCGGAATTGTGCTGACTCAGGGGAACCATCATCAGTCCAATCAATATCTTTGAACCCTGCATCTAGCAGAGTTGACTTCCAATGGTTCTCATTCGCTAGCGCATATTTTCGGCCATCGTTAAATCGCCACCATCCATCAAGTAACCCAAATACACAATCCAGCCAGCCCAGGGGACGTGTCAGCTCCAAAAGACAGAGCATGCCGCCCTCTTTCCGAAGAAGCTTCTCCATATTCGTACAAGAAATTCCCAAGTCTTGCGTGGCATGAATGCAATTTGAAGATATGATGAGGTCATAGGAGTGAAGCATAGCGGCTGGTGGAGGCTTTTCGATGTTAAGCACACTGAACTCCATGTTGACTTCGGGGCCATATTGCGCCGTAAACTTTTTTCTGGATCCAGAAACCAGAGCTGAGGAAATATCTGTGAATGTGTACGTGAACTTCATGCCACATTTCAACAGTTGGTCGAGAACAAGTCTTGTTGTTCCCCCCGTGCCTGCGCCGATTTCCAAGATTCGAAGCTCGCTGCCAGAGTCGCGAAGTTGTGTGCTAATTCGCTGGATAAACTCACTGAGCATCTTATTTCCCGTTGCAAACATAGGAGAGCTAACATAGACATCTTCTAACAGCTTAAAGGCACCCTTGCCCTGGAAAAGCAATTGCAGAGGATCAGCCTTTCCGGAAAGACAGTCCGCAAGGCGAGAACCTGTAATGTCAAGAAGCTTGTGATCCGGTCGATACTCCGGGTACTCGATCAAAATCTCTCGTGAAAGCTTTTCTGCGGAATCCGTGTTTAATATCTGCTTGTCTGTCCTGATCCATTCGCCGTTGATTATAGATATTAAACCCGCTTCTTCTAGGATTTGGTGAAGTCTTCGAACAAGAGTTTCGTGCTTCGGCATGAAAGGAATTGTTTCCAATGGCTGACCAGCTTTGAGTTCCTTGATATTGCATCCAAGGGTGTCGAAAGCTTCTAAGATGTATGCCAGCACGAGAGATCTCTGTTTTTGGTATGCACCAGTGAAGAAACCCTCAAACCCACTCTTCTTTAGTAATAAACTTATGTCTTGTTTCACAGAAGCGAATTCCTTATTGGCGCAAGTTATAAAATCCTTAGAATTTCGTGGCAAGTCAGGCATGTACTTATCACGGGCATCGGTGTGAGAATTGGGGTTTGCATTACCACTAACGCTCAAAACCGGCACACTCTCATTGGGCATGTCTCGCAACGCCCCAGACACAGGCTTTGCAGTCAATCCCTGCTGGAGGACCATGCCGCAGAGCTCTGAGAATGTTGTGTTCTCATTCACTGTCATCACATCCAAGCTTTTACCGAATGCCTTCTCGATGTCGGATTGAAGTTGGATGGAAACCAGCGAGTCAAGACCAATTTCTCCCAATGGAGTTTCTGGAGAGATTCCTTGGGAACAGTCTAAATGATCTGCCAGTAGGCTAAGCAGAGCACCTTGTGGCTCTGAAGTGGCCTTAGCTTGGGCTGCTGGCGGTGAGCTTGATTTGGAGGAACTGCCTGAAACATAACCAGAATTATACATCGACGGGAGCCCGGATAGACTAGGGACATCATATTGCCCGAATCCCAACTGTTGTCCTGGAAGTTGTCCAACAGGGACATTGGAAAATTCAACATTCGTATTTGGCTGGTGAACTTCAAAGCTAGGAAGCCTTTTCGCAGGCTCAAATACTGCGGCGGGAAATTCATGTTCTGAGCCAGCGCCCAATGTGTTGTTGGGTTGGCCACCATTTAGCGCCACAAGAGTCCTTCTCAAAGCGTTTGTTGAGATTTTTGTGAATCTGGCACCAAGAATTGACAAAACACACGATTTATCGTGCGAATTAAACACAATGATATCGCTCTCAATAGTTTTCTCGTTCTTGTGGTCCAGATTAGACAGAACCAGCCAAGGCCCCTTAGAGCTCGCTAATGACTTCTCAGGTGTTTGTAGGGTGATTGTGTCGTACCCGTTGCATATGTACAGTTCATCGGCTGACAGTTCTCCTACGCTGCTCGCGTGAAGCTCTGATACCAGTAAAAGGTTGTCAAAGACTGGTGGGCTGAAAATGGATGTTTCAGAGTTTCTCGAACAAATTTCAGGTAGTACCACCTCACCAACACCTTTGAGCCCCTTGAATGTGACATACTGAATGCCGAAATAGGCATCGTCATATTCTGCCACCCTCCCCAAGATCTTCTTTGCAAATGTGCCCTGGATGATCGAGGCATTGCGATCCTCACGCAGTTCATAGCATTGATCCTGAATGGAACGGAGAAGTGGGCGCTGGAATCCCAAGATGGAGCCTTGTCTCTGCAACTTGATCACTCCTGATGCTTGAAGCTTACCAGCTTTATTTGCATCTTGGAGCGAGTTACTAGTAATGGTGAAGCGCCAGCCCAGTGCCGTTTGCTGTTCCAATTTTAAAAGCAGTTGCTTTTGAAGATCCAAGCCAAATGGGGCATGAATTCCAATCTCCTCAATCTCAAAGCACAATGAATCCAACTGGTTCGACGAGCCCCCATTTGAGTGGACATAGCTTAGCGCACGAGCAGCCGATTCCATGTATACAGAAGAAGGGGTGAGGTATTGGTCTAAAACAGTCCTGCCCTTGACAAATCTCAAGTAGTCCTCGCTTTGCTGGTTGATGGAGAATTCGAAAATGCGCTTATCCAGGCCCGCTTGCCCAATAAGCGACACCAACTCAAGAGGTTCCTGGGTTGGTTGCTGCTGATCTCCATTTGTGCTCTCTGAGCCTTGAGTCCTGGGAATAAATGGCAGCCAGTGACGGGATTTCTCAAATTGGTATGAAGGCAATTGCAATGGGGCAAACGCATACCGTTCCGAAGAATGATGCAGCCAATATTGAACTCGCACGCCCTCGTTCCAAATTCCTACAGTCGCATCTGTCAGGGAATTCAGCGCATCTGAATTTTGCAGCCGAGTTGCGTAGAATGAATGGGAGTCTGAGAGGGGATGGGACAGAAGAGCACGGCGAGCTAGGGTAATGCCAGCCGAGCTTGCTCCGGCCTCGATCCACAAGCATGGGCCCAGGCGTTGCTCAATTCGTGAAATTGCCTGGTCGAAATAGACTGGCTCTCGCGATTGGCGTGCGATCAGCGCCGGCGTTACAGTTGTCCAGCTCCCACTGTCCTTTGAACACGCTTCAATCGGAATCGTAGGGCGGTTGATGGGGATCCCCTGAAGTAGGCTGTAGTACTGGTCCATAATACAATCCAGCATTTCAGAATGGAATCCGTGCGAAATAGGTAGTGTCTTGGTTGAGATCTTCTTAGAATCAGCAAGTCTTTCGAAGACACTGATAGCTGCTTCTGTGCCAACGACAATAATATTGGAAGCAGAGTTGTAACACGCCACTTCAACTGTGCAGCCCTCAGGGAGGGAGTTGATGATGTCATGAACAGAAGTAGCATCCGCGTCTACGCTGAGCATGCACCCTTTCTGCGACCCCCAATTCTTCTGAATGAGTAGTGCTCGGCCCGAAATCAACTTCAGAGCATCGCGCACATGGACAGCGCCGCTGACACAGAGAGCTGTGAGCTGTCCCAGGCTGTGGCCAACTAGCGTCTTGATATCTAGACCAGAATCAATCCAAGACTTTGCGGTAGAATATTGGATGGAAAACTGGAGGCAATGAAGATCAACAAGGTCACCAATGGGCTCTGTCTCAAAAACAGCTGGGAAAATGCTGTTGAGACCTAAGCTCTGCATAGCACGATCGCACTGGTCGAGATAGCGCTGTATCAACTTTGAACTCCGGTAGACCTCCTGGTCAAGCTGGGGTCGACGACCGGTCTGGCCGGAGAAGACAAGTACAACAGGCTTTGGTTCAGACTGTGACTTTTGGGCTTTTGTGTCGAGATTTTCCAGCTCAAAATTTAACCTCTGCTTGAACTCCTCAATCGATCGGACGGGAAAGATGATACGATGGGCCAAGGCCTGATTTTGGCTTTGGGCTAGTTGGAAAGCAATTGTTGGAAGTAACGCTTCTCCAAGATCACGCTTAGCGTTGATCAAAGATAGAAGACTTCGACAGTACTCTCTCAAGCTAGCTTTAGAGTGAGCAGAAATTAAGATTGGGTATTGGCGAGACTTTTCTGTGGACAGAGCGCTCTCGAAGTGAGTTGCGGGTGGCTGGCAAAGGATCATGGCGGCATTGGCTCCCGACGCACCATAGTTGTTCACTAATGCTGCCTTAAACGGTGCTTCCCAGGCCTCAGGGTGTTGGGTAATCCGCATTCGTGTCTCTCTTCGAGGAATGATAGTAGGGTTTAAAGCTGTGAAGTTGGCTTGAGGAGGAATTATATTATGCTTGAGCATCAGCAATACCTTTAGCAAGGAGGCCACTCCGGACGCGGCTTCACTGTGGCCGATATTTGCCTTGATAGATCCGAAACTTAGAGGAGAAGACGAGGAACCCGTTTCAAAGACATTTTGAATGCTCTGATACTCAATGGGGTCGCCCTTTTGAGTCCCGGTGCCATGTGCCTCCACATAGGACACCTGATCCGCGTGCAGTCCCGCTGTCTTAAGCACGCGTCGATAAAGATCCGTCTGTGATTCAGAAGAAGGCAGTGTTATAGACCGGTTTCCTTTACTGTTGTTAACAGCTGAAGCCGCTATCACACCCAGAATGCAGTCATTGTCAGCAACTGCCTCCGACAGCCTCTTAAGCAATACGACACCACCTCCCTCGCCACGGCGGTAGCCATCTGCAGCAGAGTCAAAGAGCCTGCATTGAGTCGAAGGGCTTAGGAAAGAAGCTGCCCCAAGATTTTGATGGGACCTGGCTTCTGGCGTCATCAGATTTACGCCTCCAGCCAACGCCATTGAACATTCTCCTGATTGAACAGCCTTGCATGCGGTGTGAATTGCCACACCAGACGAAGAGCAAGCGGTATCAATAGTCATAGAAGGACCAGTCAAACCAAAGAAATGACTAATACGACCGCTTGAAAAGGCTCTTGCTGTTCCTGTAAAGGAGAATGCCGTCGGAGATCGGGTATCGACGTGCTCTTGGTAATCGCACGAAGATATTCCTAAATAGCAGCCCACATTGTCAGTTGATGATGATGATGATCTAAAGTATTCACTAGATTCTAAAGCTTCATGTGCGAGATGAAGGGCAAGTCGATGCTGGGGATCCATGTATTCAGCTTCCCGAGCCGACTTGCGAAAGAATGTGTGATCAAAATCGCTGGCCCCACTTAGTGGCTGTGATGTGCGTTTGGACATGATCATATCCCAGAACTTGTCCAAAGTCTCCGAACCAGGGAAACACGAAGAAGCTCCAATGACTGCGATGGAGTCATCTGGGTATCTCTGAAGCTCGTTGGCGATCGCTGGTCGAACAGTCTGGAGCGGTGAAATGGCGGAGATGGATCGCGGAATGCAATCGACTGGTCCCAAAACTAGGACTTTGCTCTTAGATCCAGAAGTGGCATTTTTACTGAGTGACTCTACTGATCCTCTCATAACACTATGCCAGTCTGCTTTTTTGACCAGAATACATTCCAAAGCCATTTCGTGGAGTGGCTTCTGATCCGTAACCAACTCTCCGCTGTCATTCCGTCTTAGGGGTGCGAGAGGAGAGGCATCCTTAGGGAACTGAAACATTGGTAGAGATGCACATAGATCAACCAGATTATGGAATGCATCCTCGTGTCGTCGATGATGGAAGCGACCGGGAATGTCGATTCGTTTGACCAGAGCACCTCTGTCTTCAAGGTAGCCCATTAATTGGGCGGCAACGCCCTCGTGGGTTGTAATTGTTGCGCTAGCAGCATCCATGCGAACGCTCACATAAGCCTAAGGTCCAGT
This sequence comes from Calonectria hongkongensis, assembly GCA_017140755.1. Taxonomy (NCBI): domain Eukaryota; kingdom Fungi; phylum Ascomycota; class Sordariomycetes; order Hypocreales; family Nectriaceae; genus Calonectria; species Calonectria hongkongensis. The sequence goes on from JAACJA010000001.1 coordinate 3,864,144, forward strand.
TAGATATATTCCAGAAACAAGCCGTCCTTGAGCCAGGCGTCATTGCAATGATACATACCTCTGGAAATCGATTAATCACAGCCTCGAATCCTTCATAGTCACCTTCATTTCGTGACCATCGTGCACTCAGGCATACAGTAGGTTGCTCTGAGTCAACTTCGTCGAGGTCCACAACCGCCCCAGCGCATAGGGCAAGTCTTAATGCAACAGCAGCATGCTTAGCCAGATCAGACTTGGTTTGGGAACATGCAATAGCAATAGCAGAAAGGAGTCCAATACAGAGTCCTTGCACACCTCCATTTTGGAGAAGTTCAAGAGTCTCAGTAAAAATAGACTCCGACTTCTGTGTGCCAACTTTTGATGTCAAATATCCTGCATACTCCAGAATATGAGTGAGGACTGTCAACACCGCTGCTTGTGTATTTCTCGAAGTTCGCCTCTCCGAGAGCAAGGCAGAAGAGTTCCCATCAATAATCCACTCTGCCAGAGCGTGGAGCGATGGCGCAGCATTAACCTTCTTGAAGGACGGGTTTTTAGTGACGAGAAGTGACCAGACGTCGCCAAGTTCTAATATTTGTTGTTTTAATTCGACAAGGTGAGGGTCGTGAATGAGAGTAGAACGAAGCTGAGAAAGATAGGTGGTATCTGGGCTAGATATAACCGAGCCGCAGACCAATAACACTGGCGAGTCTGGAGACATTTTGCGTCAAAGTATTTTGAAAGGAGTGTTGAACAAATCTCAAAATGAATAATTCTAGAGAACATCTACGGTTGGAAATTCCATAGATTGTTTATAAACTATTTCCAAGAATGAGGCCCAGGCGTAGGGCTCCGCACGTGTTGGAGATACAAGGTACAGGCAAGAGCAGGCAGTGCTTGCATTGCCGTGGAGGTTACATGACAAATCCTACAACCGCCTCAGCTTACGTTGAGAATAGATGACGAGTTTCCTCGCAGAGTGGGGGACTGAACTAGGGCTTATTTCCGAGTGTACGGGCTGAGATATCAGCTACCAACGGGCCTTATTCCAGTGGGTCAATTTTACGCGGAACCAGTTTCGGGGGACTCCGAGCCACACTTGGCCGATCCTAAATATACAATGCATGAGAGCTAAACTTTCTGGTCCTGTCAGATCCCTAGAATTGCCGGAGTGCCGGGGGCGACGTGGACATGGGCCAGGGTTCCAGCATGGTTTATTTTCACTTTGTAACGGGCCGCGAACCGATGCCATCTCAATACTACCTGCCCAAAACAAAAGTACGTAACCGCACCACTGGCATATCAGATTGATATCGTCGTTGACGCAGGTTCGGCGCAAAAGACCATTTTTGATTCTCAAGATAATCGCCGAAGTCGTATGCCGAGGCGGTGTGATTCAGACTGATATCCGTAAAGGTTTCGGGGAATTGCGAGCGAAGCTTTAGTTCTCGTTGCCATGTTCATGGACTTTCCAAATTTTCATTCTTGAGGTGATCCTAATGACCCCATAGCAACCGTTACATGGCTTTATTTTAGTGTTGCAGATCTCAGTACTCCGCAGAGAATTTCTAGAAGGCTGCAGATCATAGCTGACGATTTTTATGGTAATTTACAATACGTAGTCAATACAATTCTCAATCTATAAACAGCGAGTAACCAAAAAAGCTGTAAATTCGAAACGTGTAAACCATATCAACAATTGATCCGTTCTAAAACCATGGAGATACCGTAATGACAGTAAACGAGCTGAGAATTATCTCAGTAATGCAAACCAGCTTATTTCGAGAGTCCAAAACCCTCAAGCCCAAGCATAGAAAGAATGCCGCTGGACAGCTTAGCGTGCTCTGGTGAACCATCATCCATGTTTTCCATCAATACCTTTGCCTCCTCCATCAGCTCAGCGAGCTTTTCGCGGCAATATTGAAACGAGCCAGTCGACTCAATATAGCTGACTGCGAACAGCTTGACATCGACGTCTTCTGTTCGCTGCTTCAAAATGCTGGGAAGCTGGATGTTGCCTGGGTTTGAGTGGATGCTGTGAATAATGGGAAATGAGAATTTTCCTTCAGTGAGGTCTTCACCAAATCCCTTGTTTTTAGTGTATGCGTCACTTTGTAAGTTTAGGTAATCATCCCTGATCTGGAAGATTATACCCAAAACATTAACCAGTGGCACAAAGTCTCTGGGATAGCTTGTTAGAAATACACACGGAGTAATATTTTGTGAAATCACTCACCGGCCAGTGTCGCTTGCCAGTTGCATCAGCCTAATTGCCAACCTGAAGAGACCGCCGGTTTTGTTTGACACCATGGTGAAATACTCCTGCTCAGTAGGGCAGATCGAAGCATCTCTCCAGTAGATATCCATGCCCTGTCCGCGGTGGAGGTTCAACAGTTCCTCGGTGAAGACCTCGTATGCACGCGGGTCGTCCAACTTGAGAAGTTCTTGTTGGGCCAGGAAGAAGGCATAGTTTGCTGCATTAATTGTCTGTGCAATTCCGAAAATGCTGTGTGACACTGGCAGTCCACGGCGCAGCTTGGAAGAATCTTGAATATCATCAATCCTAAAAAGATGATCAGTAATTGCATGTCGTACTTCTCATGTGAATACATACAGGAGCGATGCATTATGCAGCAGCATGACGACTTTCTTGATCACCTCCAGTTTGTCTTCTGGAATATGCAGCCACTGGTTGAAACCAGACATCATTTTCCCTCTAACGTCCTTTCCTGGGAGGTCAAGCAAGTAGTTGAGCGGGGCTCGAATAGTCTGTGAAGTCCCATCCATTAGTGAGTGGCCATGACTGGGCATTGTCGCCTAGGGACACTTTGCGAAGATAACATACCTCCTCATCTTTCACATGAAACATGGGACCTATCATCAAGGCAGGTCCGTTTTCCATGATTGAGGCGGGTTCAGAGAACAACATTGAAGCTTGAGACATTGTGTGGATATTGAAAAAACGAAATGATAGGCTTTGTGGTATGTCAACAAAATACGGGTGCAGTCTTTTTGTTCAAGGAAGGGCAGATGTCCTTATCAGAATTTTAGAAATCAGAATCCTATCTCCGGTAATACCGTCTGAAACGCAGCTCAGCTCTGCCAGGCTAAAATAAACATCAGCAGGGCCATGTTAGATGATTCGAGAACGATGAGCACGGTCAACTGCCACCCATGATTGGAATCCCATACGCGTAGGCAATATGTCCAAATCAGGGATAGTCAGGTGGACTTACGTCAGTATCGGTGCATTTCATGGTGGCTATGGACGAAGCTGGGGTTGGTCAAGTCCCGATAGGGCTGGCCAGAACGGGAGGATGAGGCTCCCTGTGCTTGGACTCCCCGGTGCTTCAACTCCCCATGCTTCAACTCGCTCTCCATGTCAGAGACAACAAGACCCACAGCGGGACATGGCCGGGAACAAACGTACAACACCATCCCTGTCCCCCACGTGATCCCATCTCTTATTCGAGGGTTTACGGTTTAGCGTCAAGCTGCAAAATCAGCCCATCTCTTGACAAATCAAATCCCAGGCAGCCTCGAGCTCTCCCATGTCAGATTCTAGGGGCCCCCAATAGAGCAGCCCTCCTGGGATAGGCAGGAGACTTGCTTCTCAGGTCAAAGTTCGCATAATGCCAAGGTCCACAGACATTCTAACCACACATTCAGTTCGACCCACTTAAGAGCCATAGAGTAAAACCTGTCATGTTGACCATGCTTCGGGTACTTGGGAGTTTAGTTTGCTCCGAAGTAGCACCCTCCAATAGAACGTCTGATTCACTAGCTAGTTGCATTTGTACTATATAAGAAGGTACTTTAGTTTTCTAATCCCTAAGACAATTTGATTGCCACTCAAGTACACGTTCACAATGTCAGCTATTCAGTCCAACTCAACTACCCTGGTCGGTAAGACCTGCCTCGTCACCGGAGGAGCTGGAGGGCTAGGCAAAGCTATTGCCACACAGTTCCTCTTAGCTGGTGCCAATGTTATCATTTGCGATGTCCACCAGGAGCGGATCACGGAAGTACAAACTGAGCTGGCAGGGCACGGCTCCTTGTATGCCGTGGCCGCTGACATTACCAGCCGCAGCGAAATGGAACAGCTTTTTGATGACATTGTCAAAAAATACCAAACCTTGGATATTCTAGTCAACAATGCCGCCATCATGGATCGTTTCGAGCCAGTTGGTGACCTCGACATGGATCTGTGGGACAGAGTCCAAGCGGTCAACCTAACCGCCCCGCTCTTGCTCAGCAAATTGGCTGTGCGCGCCATGATGCAGCAGCCCAACCCAAGCGGAAGCATCATCAACATTGCTTCCGGAGCTGCCAAGGCTGGTTGGCTAGCAGGTAATTATTAAGCCACGTTTCCATATTCCTTCGACTAGAGCTTACATGTTATGAAACAGGTGTGGCATATACCGCCAGCAAGCATGGTCTAATTGGGTTGACCAAGAGCACCGCATCATTTTACGGGCCCAAGGGCATTCGCTGCAACGCACTGATGCTCGGCCCCATGCCCGGAACCAACATGACGGATGCGTTTGCGCAGGGAGTACACCAGGAGGGACGCCAAAAGGTGGGTGGAATTCTTGCTGGGCTTCCACCAAAGCCATGTGACGTCAATGGAGTGGGTGAACTGTGCGTCTCTCTTTCGGGACAAGGGTGGAGCACTGTTAATGGAAGTGTTATTGCGGTTGACAATGGCTGGACTTGTGTGGTTGGCTAGGATCAGTTCATAGTAGTACTTCATCATTCAGTTTCAAGTTAGCTTGTTAAGTTGTTCTAATTCAAGCATTCGCGCCGTTGATGTTACATTCTAGAACTATAATGATACCTTCGGCTAGGCCCGAAAAACAACTTGTAAATTTTCTGGCATCATAACTTGTGTGGGGCCTCCGCAACTGAGATGATCTCCATTACGTGGCGACAAAAATATGAATCGCCACGGACCAAAAAATGAAGCTGTATTACACAAAAATTAAGATCATGGCCATGGCCCCATTCATTGAATTAAAGCTGTCAGATTATCGAAAGGGGAAAAAAAAGATGCATACGTACCATGTTGAGGCTTTGGTCGGCCAAATCCACAACGTGCTCGCGCCCTTGTCCTAGCAGGCATCGCCACCATAGCGGGGCTCCATGAGCCGATCCATGTCGACGGTTCGCACCTGTCAGCAATAGGTCAAACTCGGGCGAATCCTTGCATCGGCTTATATTGCCGTTCTAGAAGATAAGGTACGTGCTCATGGATTGACTAGAATACGGAATTAGAATGGAAGGTGTCCGGTGCGGGCCGAGAATAGATGACTACAGCATGATGACTGAGATGCAATGTTCGTCTGGAAGATATAAGGGACAAGATTCTTTGGTTTCACCGTCTGGAGCATCATTCAACATCGCCCGCTCTTTCCAATTCCTTTCCTGTTCAGTTCTCTCAATCTCAGCTCAACTTTGCCGAGTCAACCGTACAAGAACTTGCAGTCATGGCGGCCACCAAGGATAGGCAGTTGCTGCGCAACCTTTTGAGCTTGTCTCGTTTCAACAAATACAATCCCTTGTTCACCACGTTTGCTGGAGGTTTGTCATCATCTTCCGCTAGCAGTTGAGTATAGTATTAACTGATAACAGCATGGTCCTCTCTGTTGGCTGGTGCTGTTGCTCTTGCCGAGCCAGGCTCCACTATTTCAACCCAAATCGTCTTTCAGCAAACTGTACTATGCTTCCTTGCTGCCTACCTCTTTTGCGGTGCAGGCATGGTTTGGAATGATTGGATCGATCGCGATATTGATGTCAATGTTGCACGAACAAAGGACCGCCCGCTGGCATCGGGTAAGGTCAACACATCTGAAGCCATGGTCTGGATGATGTTTCAGGTGGCTGCATCATGGGGTGTGCTGCATGTAATGCTTGATGGCAAGGATGTGTGAGTAACATTTCTAATTCGTCCATTAGTGTTTGCGTTGAGGATCTCTCGCTAATTTTTACTACTTTAAAAGCTGGAAACACCTACTGCCTGTTATGCTAGCCTCGATCCTTTACCCTTTTGGTAAACGCCCCCTGGCCCGAAAGTTGTACTTCTACCCCCAGTACATCTTGGGATTCACCATCGCTTGGCCTGCGATCCCAGGCAGAGCTTCTATTCATCGGGATGAGACATTTATGGAGACAACATGGCAGTGTCTTCCCCTCTGCATCATGGTGTTCTTCTGGACCATCTTTCTCAACACAGCATACAGCTACCAGGACATAGTCGATGATAAGAAGATGAACGTCAATTCTTTCTACAACATTGCAGGAAAGCACATCCACTTGCTTCTGATCGCGCTTGTTGCTCCAGTCCTGGCTTGCCTGCCTCTCTACTTGTTCCAATTCAACTCAACCTGGCTCTGGGTGAGCTGGATGGGATCTTGGACATTGAGCTTGGTCAGCCAGTTGGCTCGATTTGACTCGAAGAACCCTGCCAGTGGAGGCGGTGTGCACAAGGACAACTTTGCCCTGGGTGTCTGGACGATAATTGCATGCACGGTGCAAGTATTATTGAGCCAGAAGGCATGAGCTTTTTTGGATTAGCCGTAGTGTCTCGGGTCTTGGGGTGCTTGGACAGGGGTCCAGGGTCAGAGGATGGGTTAGTCCGGCAATAACACCGGAATTAGTGATGAAAGCCGTATGGTCTCAACACCAAATTGGCTGACAGCTTTAGCTCAAAAAAAAAACCGAATTTATGCCAATTTTAAATTTCCACCCTGAGACCTTCTTTATCCAAAAATTTCTGTATTATCCAAGTTGTAGACGTAAATGTAGGGGATGATGTTAATTCTTCTGGTTGGAACCTCCCTTGCTTTTGTTGTGCCTGGTACAAATTTTTATGTTGTGACAACTTTTCTAGTGAATAAAGCTCCACAGCCAAAATTCTTTATTCAGATTTATCGTATGCCTTTTACTAATTCCAAGCTAATTAATTCAATAGATGCAGAAATATTATCAAGAAAGCTCTTTTTGCCATCGCTATTGGAATTAAAGATTAATTCTAGTCCAGTCGGCATTTCCTTACCCTACACCACGATCAGCTTTCCTTCTCAAGTAGGTCAAGATGTTGATTGACATTAAGCATTATATCCGAACAGTGACGATCTTACCCTAAAGTTCCTATGGATCCATACATTTCCACTCTTCATGCCGGTAAATTGAGGGCGAGCGTATAGAGTCACGTGAATGTGGTTCTCATCCCTGCCGATCATCGCCCGCTCGCCTGGGTATAAAGTACACATCGGGCAACTGTACGTACTAATGCAAGGATCTGGTCCTGACTTGCCGTGGCAATTTTGCAAGGGCCAATTCACGAATATCCGTTTTGGAATAGCTCTTTGCCTGCTGTTGGACGCCCCCCCACCTGGCAGGCCTTGGGGAGGCAAGGGGCGGGCTAATTGCTGACATTGCTGTCCTCTGCTGGACAGGGGCCCAACTCCTTCAACCGATTATCTTGGGCCGGCAGTCGAAGGCTGGGGTAGCAAAAACCGGGCATATTAGGGCTGATGGGCCCCCATTCGCCAGGTTCCGCATCCATTTGGGTACTGTACCCAGCCCCGGGCACTGACCGTTCTGCCGGTCCCGAAAGGCCCGCCCGTCCTCTGTCGAAGGAACAAGGATTGTGGAATTGCTGCCACGGAATTCCGGACACAGCCTCTTGCCCAGTGCCCAAACTGCACAACGGGCCGCTGCCAGAATAGCTGCCGGAATAGCTGCCGGATCTGACAAGGGTGGATATTCATTCCCCTGGAAGGATTCAATAGACTGCAAAACGCACATCAACATCGGCTGACGCGGCTTGACTCTGGTGTGGGTAAGATACGAGCCTCCGGCATGATTCAGAGTAGCGATGAAATCCCTTCGGCAGTTTCAAACAATCAGGAATCGCATGGCTTTTCAGATGTAATATGCGCCGATAAAATTTGACCGTTATTGACTTTGAACACGTAATTTCTTACGCACTTGGAAGGTTATAGGTCGAGTTACCAAGCACAAATTTGTTTTCCCCCGATCAGACCTTCTTGCCACATCACTTACACGGCTGAATCTCAAGCTTTCTCCCAAAATTTGCCTTTCTACCTTCCCCAAGCATCACACCACACTAACCACACCGCTGGTTTCCCTGCTACATCATGAATGTCGGAGATGTGTCCCAAGCACCCCCTGAGTATCAGGAAGTCGCATGGATTGCGAATGCCTGCCAACTCTTGATGGGAATAGGATGGACAACCAACTACATCGGCATGATCCACAAGTCCCTGAAAGAGAAGACTTATGGCATGGCTTTGATGGCGCTGTGCTGCAACTTTACGTGGGAAGTGGCCTGCGTTTTCGTCTACCCGTTCGGGACCGAGGTTGAGCGGCGTGTCCATTACATAGGACTGATGGTGAATTGTGGTGTGATGTACACCGCCATCAAAAACGCTCACAATGAGTGGGACCATGCACCCTTGGTTCAGCGCAACCTGCCATTCATCTTCATCATCACGATGGCTGGCTGGATGTCTGGGCATCTGGCACTAGCCGCCCAAGTTGGGCCTAGGTTGGCGCAGGGCTGGAGTGCATACGGTTGCCAGTTGCTCTTGAGTGTTGGCGCCATTTGTCAATTGATAACCCGTGGTCATTCCCGTGGAGCCTCCTACTTTATTTGGTAAGATTCTTGAACCCTATTGAAGCGATGTTTGCAAAAGTACCGGCTCTGACATTGTCTATCCTCTAGGTTCGCTCGATTCTTTGGTTCCCTTGTTCTCATCCCCCGAGATATCGTACGATACATGTACTGGAGGGAAGCCCATGAGTACATGGCATCACCTCTGTACCTTTGGTTCATCGGCACTTTTCTCATTCTGAACGCTTCATACGGAGTGTGCCTTTGGTATGTTCGTCGTTACGAGCATGAACAAGCACAGGCCAAAAAGAAGCCGTAAACCAGAGTTTCGGACAAAGGTTGAGGGCTCTCAATGGTCTTACATGAGGAAATACTAGATAGATATCATGCGGAAAGGCTTGGCTTGGAGTAGGCCTAATGTATATGAAGTATCTTGCCAGAAATTCACAATTATACGTCTGACAACACGACTCTGTTCCATATATAGTAAAAGACATAATCAAGATCAGAAGATCAAAAATAGAATCTTTAACCACATGATACTTGGTGTCTCTGACAAAATCGAAACCCAACAAGATAACGTAAACCATAACTTTTTCGACGTCTAATAGTGAATAATACCATGAAGGAAAAACTCTATGAAACGAACAATCGCATTATCTAGCATACAGTAGGAATTAAAGATACAAAATGCCAAGTTTGGTCTAGGCCGTTTCTAATGCATCCACGTCATTCTCAGAGCCACCAACAATAGTAGCACCGGTGGAATCACGCCCAAAAACCCAATACCTTGGCCATCCTTGCTCTTGTACTTTTCCCACCCAGGAAATGAAGATCGCGACATGGGTAGAGAATCTAAGACAGCTCCGTTTGCAATGAGACTGAATGGTCGACTGTCAATATATTGCCCAAAGCTCGGCATGATATATCTGCCGACAATTTTGTACAGGAGACCGTCGCGGGCTTGGACTCGCGTCACCAACCCTGACATGCCGCAGATATCGGCCACTCTGGACAGATGCATTTGGTTAAAGCCCTTTAGAAGACTGGTGATTTCCAAATCGGTTGGCTTTGAGCCATTGTTTTTCAGCATGCAACCACGGAGGAGGTTAGATAGGACGGCGATATCTTCAATGGCGCAGTTAGCGCCCTGTCCAAGGTTGATAGTCATCTATCTCGTATTAGCACACGCGTATGGAAGCCGACAATAAAATCCTACCTTGTGAATGCTGTCTCCAATGCAGACCACACGGCCGGAGGACCATGTGCTGAAGTGTTGCTCCTCCAGAGGGACCATGTTGAATTTTATTTGCCTGTCCCATATGTGTTGGAATTTGAGGCCATCTCCAAGATCGGCATCCACTATTTTCGCGCATTCTGCTGTGGCATCCTCCAAGGAAAAGCGGGGAGCATCGCCGTACTTGTATTTGCGGTCAAGCTTTTGCAACATGAACCAAAAAACGAGCTGATCTTTAGACGGAATAGCCACGAGAGTTCTTCCATCAAACATGCGCATGACTTGTTCCCCCACTCCCATTTGGGGAACATCCTTGGATACGCCAAATACACATGAGTACTCCACCAATGTACCTAAGACAATTCGTAAGTCAACTTTCTAGTAGCACTATGAATTTTGTCACTCACGGTCTTTTTCTTCCTGTGGCATCTCATTTGACACCGACGCGCCAGACATGCGCCACATTTCGCTTCGAATTTTGCTGTGCACGCCATCGGCCCCTACAACAAGATCACCCTCAAAGATGCCCCCATCTTTCGTGTGTACTCGAACTCGGCCTCTTTCACCATCTTCGACCTGCTCGATGTGGGTAACTGTCTTGTTTACTTCTACTTTGGTCTTGTTGGGTAGTGCATCATAGAGAATCTCTAGTAGCCTTCGTCGTTCTAGAAATGCAATGGGGAACCCAAATCTGGAGAAAATAGAATTAGCATCCGCTCAAAATACCACAGAGTCGTACTTACTGCTTCAACATTTGCTTCGGGTAGGGACTGTTGAAGTGGAAACCATCTGGGAACAGGATACGTGTGGCTCCAAGGGGTGCAGTCGACTCCTCGATAGCATCGTAAAGCCCAAGTTGGTCCAGAACCCGAGCTCCATTGGGAAGAATTCCAACCGAGGCCCCTTCTTGTGGGGCAATCTCTGCTCTTCTTTCAAGGATGGTATAATTGATGTTGAGCTTGTCCAGGCTGTGGGCTAGTGTCAGGCCTGTAATAGAACCTCCCACGATGATGATTTTGAAATCCCCTTGAGACATATTTTTTTTAGGGTTATTTTGTTGAAAATTAGGGTGCTTGAAAAAGTTGAATGAGGAGGTGCTTGGCTCAAATTCACAGACCTGTGCCCTTTTGGGACTTATCAATGCACATCAAACATGACGTAGGTGTAAACGACCTGGCGTGTAACCTACTCTCCCACTGATGGGCTGACTGTGGGCTTGCGTAAGGCCCATAGCCTATCTAATTGCTGACAGGAGAAAGATGGAATGTACTACCTTTCAGGGGGCCTGTAATTGACATGCCGTTCAGTGGGTCATCGGTTAACTGCCATGCATCGCACAGATAGTCCCGGCCACTCCAGCCCAGATCCCTGTCAGGTCCCTAGTCGACGTAAGCACCGAGCCTCAATGGAAGGAAAAACGAATGGGCCAGCATGGTCTAGCCCTCGTGGCACCACGACCCACTTACATCTGCCTCTGCCTCTGTATTTGGGGTCCAAGGTAGGAATGGAATCCATGCCTATACGCCGTACTGTTTCGGCAGGTAGCTCGCCTAAAATTCAAAGCTGCAACTGGACTGAGCGTGCCCAGCTGAAACAACCACTCGTCTATTCTTTGGCTACTCATACGAGATCTTTTTTCAGGCATGGTACGATTGTCTCATCTATTGCAAAATGACCAGTTTGCCTGTGTTGGAAGGTTCTAATCGTGCTTGGCTCAGAAATTAGCCGCCTAACAATCCGGCCATCGCTGCCGAGACTATTTTTAGAAGCTAGGATAATTCAGTGTCTACTTTTTCGTCCTTTATTATGCCGAGGCTCCAAATCCAAAGTCTGTGAGATAAAATCAGTTGTTGATAAGTAGCAAAGCTCGGCAACATGGAAGGCAATGGTGGGATAAAAAAAAACAGGCCAAGTAAATGTACTTCGCAAGTACTGAAGGACACATGAACTAATAGTAAAAAATTGACCAAGTAAAGCTTTTCTCGCTTGTTCTTCTAATAATTCATCCTGACCCTGTGATTCATGGTGTTGTTTACAAAGAACGTGGCTGAGTCACGGGAACGGTACGCTCTCTTGCCATCACTCTAGTATACAGCTCTCTAACTTCAATGCTACGCCAACTAGGCGCGCAGAAAAGTATTCGACTCCGCATCTAACTTTTCGCTAAGGAATTTGGACATCGAAAATGAATTCCAGAAATCGGTAATTGCGCCAGACTCAACGTCTTTTGTGAGCTCAAAACTAACAACTGGCGCACATCTCCACTGATTTGCACAGCGATTTCGAGAAGTGATTCCAAAGAGAAAAAAGGCAGATTATTTTTATATAATTTTCCCAATAAATTTTTAATTTAGAAGATGATATGATATTGTTTGTTTTGGGATCACCACATTTGCAAACGCTTTCACGAACAATAGCTACACGTGCATGTCAATAGGCAAAGCCTTACCTGCAGCCCAGGACAACGAGTTGCCATGATGCGTTTGTTTGTTTATTTTTCAGCACAAAATATTCGGTTGATTCATCAATTAATGTCACACTTTTGTATCAGAATCCCAATATTTAGTCTCAAGTCCACATCGAGATTTCCAGAAGTAGCCGCCCAACTTCAGACAACATCTCGCGTTGTTTCCAGTTTCCATATATTGGACTTTCTAATTTGCACGATTTTCACCATGCTTCCCATCCACCCATCTGCTCTAGTGTCGTTCTTCAAGCGCCTCATCCATTCGCAAGATAACTTGTACGTGGCGCTGTATGCGCGCGCGGGTGATGTCACGATGCCTGGGGAAGAAGATCGGTATGTCAATAGCCGCAATCTATTATAAAGATGTCATCTCTAAGTGCTTGCAAAGATATCACTGGGCCATATTGATTGGTCCCGGAGTCGAACACGCCCAGTCTCGCGGAAAGCGGTTTCATGCAAAGCAAGAACAAGAAATGGTTGATGGCGAATTGCAATATCCTTGGAAAGTTGACGAACTCGATATCGATATGGCACCTACTTCAATGATCCTAGCTCGCATTCGAATCGGCAGGATTAAAGACAAGGAGCGTCTGGAAACCATCTTGAGGAGCGTCCCGACGCGAGAAGAAACGCCTGGCTGGAACTGCGTTTGCTGGGTAAAAGAAGTACTCGAAACGCTACAATTTCAACAATCTTTTAGTCAACGTATTTTTCAGGCATGCAAACTTAACTAGGAGGAGCTTTGCGATGCGCTGTTATTGTACATGGAGCAGAAAACGGCTGCCCATCGTTTCGACAGTCGGGCAAGTGAGTACATGTACGATTTGAGCAAGGTGCCTACCTATGACTTGCTGAAAGGGCATGAAACTGTCGAATGATGGATTGGAATTCCTCATCCCCCGATTACATGATAGAAAATGGAGGTGGTTTGCTTGGGGATCTATGGACCAGGATGGTTCCTTCATCAGTGTCCCAAACCCACAGCGAGTAGTCTTACACGGTCGCAAAATCTGAACTTATTATCCCTCGCATTTAAATTTCTCAATGAATTAATTCAAGAAAAATAAAAGGGTTTCACTCGGTGCTTGATCATATCTTTGAGATTTGGATGCCTCTCTTGCCGAAGTAGTCGCGAAGTCGCGAAGCCCCCCCAAAATATCTACAACCGCGGAGCTACACCTTACTATATCATAACGACCCAAAATTTTAACAATAAGTGGGAATTTCACCATGAAGAATTTTCTTTTGGCTAAACAAATCCATCCAAAACCCCATATTTTACCTTGTGATTCTCCAGGGCCATTATCGTAATCATTCTTGACCATAATTGATGTGCAACAGGGTCATGAAACCTTGGCACCCACAAATGCCGACTTAGTTGCGACTTGAACTCAATAAAACTGTTGATTCCCCCATGAATCGACGATGAAAGGCTTAAAATGAGCCCTAATAGCCAATCCTTTGTCTCACCACTATCATCTGCAACGCTGGCCGCCATAAAACAAGCCCAAACATAAAAGTCTGCGGGAAGCAAGTTAAGCGATTCAGATGTAGCTTCGGCGAATGCATCTATAAACATTCTAGTTACTTTTTGCCCAACTGTTGATGAGGCCGCGCGCTCGTTGAGAATGGTCAACGAAAATATGATGAGTGTGATTCTACACAACTCAAACGCTCGGCTTTCTTGTGTATCGCCATATGTATCCTTGAAGTTGACGGATACTAGCTTGTATTGGACTCCAGTAAGTAAATATCGCACCCGGGCGATCTCTCTTGGAGTAGGTGTCGTATTTTGTTTGTCTTCATGGGCAAGACCAATGCTTGTCTTGGAATACCTCTCGAGGTTAGACCAAAATAAAATAGCATCTTCAAAATGAAGGATGCAGTCACGAATCGTGTTGTCCAAGGCGATGCAAAATTCCATATTTATGAATCCCTCACTGCGAAATGAACTTTGGCCATTTAACTCACACCAGGATAGCGACGGTCCTTCGAAGTACGGTGATTGCGCAGCATCAAGTGAACCATAAAGGTCAGCCCTGTACATATTACTGTAAACGTTATACTCCGGTATTTCCTACGAGAAATAAGTATTTTTTGAGCCCACTGACCGATAGATCTTGTTTAAAACCATTGGTTCCAGATGCAGACTTTGAAGTCCGCCGTGGCCATCCAACAATTGCTTTAAGCCTTGCATGTGTATTCTCCAGTGGTCATGTTGCCCTGCACATTTCTAAGTCAATTGCACAATCACTAATTAGCGACTGATATCAGGCAGAAATGTGGAAATACATACCTCCAGGATAGCGATTCCTGCAATGACAGAAAGAGTCCCGGGTGATGTGGCATTCACATCCTCTGAGAGGCGTTTGTTAATGATGGAAATCGATGTCGTCAAATGTTTCAATCCTTTCCAACAATCGTTCACGACTTTTTGCTCGGAGATATAGAGGTGTGCGCATCCAAGAAGGCAATGGATAAGAGCAGCATCTTGAAAGGCCAGGGGCAGCCAGTATTCGGCCACTGGATTAGACCCCAGTAAATTCTCTAGGGAGTATATTTGCTTCCAAATAGTGGTAAAAACTTTGTTTGTGTGATATTAGTGATTTCAATTTCTTCAAATGGTTCTATCAACGACATAAATCTCAACTTACAGTAAACAAGAAGGTCATGCATGTAAGGTTCGAGCTTCACGGATGATCTATCAAAAGGATCCACTCCCGATATCTGTCGCAGATTGGGGTGATGAATAGATTGGACCTGAAAAGGTTTAATTCCAAGTGTACTCGAACTATCAGTAACGGTAGTGTCTTGTCTGGATTCCTTCTTTTGAGTGTGATGACGCTTGGCCTGTCTACGGATGATCACCCGCGAGTCGTGGGTGATTTCTTTACATTGTTGTGTTGCATTGACAAATTCAAACTGTAGTGTCTTGTGCTTATCTTGACGAGATCTATCGTGTTTTGCGGTTTTGCTAGTGGCTATTAGGCCGTAATAAGCAAATACTCAAGACGGATGGTTAAAATTGTTGAAGTTGCTAACCTCCTTTGGGGCGACCTCTCTTCCACGGCCGTGGTGCTTTTGATGACGCAGTTTCATAGCAGAACACTTGGTGCTCGGCAATTTGATCCTGGTTAGTCGGTAGGGAGAAGACCACCTCAGTAGGTGTGTGGAGTAGCACCATTGCACTAGTCGGGCTTCACGAAATGTAATGTAACTGATAAAATATGGCCCAGAGAATTAGGATGAGGAAAGGGAGTCCATCGGGGAGCCGTGTGAGAGTCACGACGTTGCGCACAAACCACCTCCACAAAATGAAGTATCCAAATGGCCAATTAAACAGCCTTGTCTGAACACGACGAACAAGACGAGGGAGCACAGCTCTGATGAATGACGATTTTGGCGGTCACTTCAAGCACGCTCAGTTGGGGCTGACAAATTCCACTGGCGCTTGGTGGTGCCAACCAGGCCTCTAACCAAATTCAGTCACCAATAAATTGTGCCAAAAGCGGTAAGTGTCCTGTCGATCCCATTTACTAGTCAGACTTTAGTGGCACTGCATGATTGGCTCGTGCTCAGCCAGAGCAGAGAGTTGTTTTGTCTGATTTGGCAAATGCCAAAAAAGAAAATCAACCTCATTTGGAATAGCGACATGAAGAAAGTTGCATGAGGATAAATGGGTGGGTTTTCGTAGCATTAGGCTGAAAAACAAGATATAATTTGGCGGGTATATATACTAGACGGCGATGCCTACATGGCCATCCCCATCGATAAACACATCTTCATCTTGACATTTTATTACTGTTCATTCGATAAAGATTTCCGGCCACAAAATGAGCAACTATAATTCTGAAACCACTTCCGAAGAGGTTGCAGAGAACTGTCGCGGAAGGATCGCGAATAAAATTGTTCTAATTACCGGTGCCAGTCCGCTGGGCCTTGGAGCGGCATTCGCTGTAACAATAGCAAAGCACAGTCCGGCAGCTATCATTCTCGCTACTCGGGACTTGGCAAAAGCTGAAGAAACCGCCAGCCAGATTGCTGCCATTGCCCCTGAAGTACAGACGTGGCCTGTCGAATTGGACCTGGCGTCACTGAAACATGTCAGGCAGGCCGCAGAGAAGATAAACTCGTTCTGTGACCACATTGATGTCATTGTCAACAATGCCGGAATCATGGCCACTCCATTTTCCAAGACGGTTGACGGAATTGAGAGTCAATTTGCTGTCAACCATATCGGTCATTTCCTCTTGACCAATCTGATCCTCCCGAAGACCCTGTCGAAAAACATGCCGATCAGAGTCGTCAATGTTTCCAGTGGTGGCTTCCGCTTTGGGCCTCCACGGTTTGAGGATTGGAATTTTGATGTGAGAAAACCCCCAGTCACACTCACCTTGGGATAAAATAGCTAATGTAAGCCATAATAACGAATAGGATGGCAAGACCTACAATCGATGGATCGCATATGCGCAATCCAAATCTGCCAACATGTTGTTTTCTGTCGCACTGGCCCGAAAATTGGGGAAGCGAGGTTTGGTATCCGTCAGCTTGCATCCTGGAGTCATCAACGAGACCCGACTTGGCAGAGATTTACAAATGGCCGATTTTCAAGAATATGGTTAGTACAGTGGGATGAGCTTTTTTAGACGAAAAGTACGCCAGCTAATTGAACATGGCGTTTTGAAGCCGGTATCGATCGAGTCCTTGGTCACAGGTCTTTCTGGGACGTCCCGTATCAATTCAAGACGCGATCCCAGGGAACCGCAACCCATGTGTTTGCTGCGTTCCATGCTAGTTTAGATTTTCCCGGTACGTATTTACGCTCTCAAGTTTGCACGTGCCAATCTCCTTATTGCTGCACCCTTAGACCTATCCTCCACTTCTTTTGACCTTATCACCTACTCACACATTAAATTAATAAACGCCGAATATGCTAATAAGATATAATCAATAGACGTAAATGGATCATACCTGGTTGATAGTGATGTAGTGAACCCCAAACTCATCCAAAGCTGGGCTAGAGATCCTATTGACTCGGAAACTCTGTGGGAATTAAGTGAGGAACTGGTGGGTGAGAAGTTTGAGTATTAAGACTAGTGTGGATAAATTTTGCGTCACACATGAAGATATTCTATGATAGACTCTAAGCTTGTCTGCTGATCAAATGGAAACATTATCTTTCGATAATTGTAAGAAAAAACCTATGCAACTTGATTGATTGTCATGTAGTTGTGCAGTATAGGGTAGAATGGGGTTAGGAAAGCGCGCTGGAATATCGCGACGCGAACTTTAGCGTGATTTTGGACGCGTGAACTTTTCCCATATCACGTGAACGAAGTACCGTGGGCATATGCGACAGACAAGCCCCTTGCCGGGCGACAGATACAAATTGGATTAGGAGCCTCGCTTAATCATCATTATAGAATATGGCCAATCGAAACCTCATTAGCCAAAGCTGGGCATGTCGGCCATGGGGGATTTCCAGACGGACCTTGCGCGGCAGCTGCTCCAATGGCTTCCAGTCGACTCGCGGAAGTCATCTTTTAGCAGCTCCAACGGCTTCGACAGCAGCCACAGCGATGACTTTGAAGTCAGGATCCACACAACGGCACAGCAGGCCAATCAAGGGTCTGTTTCTCCTGCCACCTTCTCCTATTGCAGCCTGCTAACTAGATCCTAGTCGTGCTGAGTTGCCACAACAGCTAGATCAAACTCGCCCCAGCACACTGGTCAGGCAAAAGCTGCTAACATCCGTTTCAAGCCTTAGGGCCTTTTCATACGGACGAACAAAGCAGGACGAACGGGCCCATGCCCGCTTCTTAGCTGACTACGCTGGGATGAGTCAAAGAGCAATTGGAAGAGCACTTGGCCTAACCCCCCGGCAGGTTCAACACCGCCTAGCTGCCCCAAAAGAGCCGGATTTTCAGCGGTTAGGCCGACCTGCTGTTGTTCCTGATTCAGTAGTTGAGGGTATTCGTGCGTTGGTTATGACCCCAACCAAATCCAAGAGACTATTGTCTTTGTCAGAGCTGCGAGAGCTGCTTCCGTCACCTTGGGAATATTCTGACAAGGCTCTGACATTCGCTCTCAACGTCAAAGGGGGCCGCCGCGTTGTACAACCTGCCTGGGCCCCTGGGCCAAAGAAAGCACGTCTTGATCGCCTCGCCTTTGCCCGCCAGTGGAGGGACCGCTCTGCAGCTGACTGGGAGAAGATTGCGGAGAAGGCCGCTTGGTTTGATGAGGCCTGGGTCGACGGTATCGGCACAGGCCGTCGTGGGGTTACGGCCTTTGAAGGCAAGGATCCTGCCGACTTTGCGCGGCCCCGGCCGCGTGCTCATGGATGAGTATTTTGGGCGGGTTTTGCAGGCGGTCAGAAGGGTTCGTCCGTGGCCTGGGATGAGATATTGGGTCGCATTAATGCTACTACCTCTTGCACATACATTTTACCTAGTTTTCTTGACTTTTGAAAGATGAACCCCGACTGCAGGTTCCTCCAAGACAACCCTCCTGCCCACAAGGCAAAGGCAACTGAAGAATGGCTCCGGAACACCTGCCTGGAGGCCCATTGGCTTCAATGGCCTCCGGGCTCCGCAGTGTGGCTTTGGATGAAAATTAATAAGACCTTTCCAACCCACCCAACCGGGCTGCTGTTGCAAGAAGCCATCAACAGGGTTTAGGCACCTGCGCTACTTCGGCTGGTGCATTCGATGCTGAGAGGCTGTTATCTGGGAATAAGGTGGTTTGACCAGCTACTAAGGGCGCCAATAGTTATATCAATTATCCTTGTTTTTACAAGCAATTCTTTTTTGATGTTTCGTGAAGTGCTCAGCATGCTGGCTTGACCGATTTGACTAGCCCGTCCTAGGGTGGGGCTTGTCACAAGGGCACAATCTTTCAAGGGTTACTGAAATTGCCCCAGTGAAAGCGATATTTTTAGGTCATGGGAGATTGCAACACGTGCCCCATTAGCCTTTGGAGCCTGAAGCCAACAGGGATGATTTCATCTTGCCTGTTTCCAGCTGGGTGTGTGACGTAGCAATGCATGTGGATGTTGAAAGCCGACCAGACTTCCCTGTCCGAAACCACAGTGGCCTGGGGGGCGTTTTGCTGTGTGAGGGTTTGCCGATGAGGGCTGAAACATTGCACTCAAGGGTAAACCTGTTATAGGATTGTCGCAAAAGCAGGGCATATTGATAGATCCAATAATGGAAATTCATGCTTTGACCAAACCTGTCCAAGATAAAAACTGAGTCATCTCGATACTTGAGCATCGCCTTCATTGTCACTGCGCCTGGCTACGTGTCAAGGCTGACGCATGGGCCTGTTTAATCTGGTTGGACTGAATGTCAACGACCAACAGACTTTATGCGGTGTGCGGGCTGATTTGGGATCAATTTTGCTCCCAGCCATGCTGTTTTTTGCTGGATGGAGTTTTCATCCTGCGACTGCGAGTGACGCATTTTGGCCCAACCCCGGCACTTTGCGAGGTATGTGGTGGAGGCATACAACAGGAACGTTGAGAATACCGTTGGAGATGATTTGAATTTGGGATAGAGAGGATGAAAAAAAAGGCATCTTGCTACATAAAAGGTGAGCGGTGAGGTGTTTGACCTGTTGGTGGTGGGTGTTCCGGGCTTCAAGCCGGACCATCATACGTGTTTTGTCGGTGGCACAGTGTTCTGCCTGCAAATACTCAGGTTTCGAATCTGGCTTAGCTCAAGCTTATTACGAGGCTATGAAGGCCTATGTTGAATTATTATTATTATTAGAATCTTGGTTCCACAGGTCGAATGACTTGAATAAGACCAACACCGCCCATCATGCCATTGAGTTCCACGAAGTGCTCCCGTTTTTGCGGTGCTCGCCTACCTCCGACACACGACAATGTCCGACAATAACATTACTGCCATCGAGGAACTCCGCCTCAGATGTCCAGACGGGGGCGATGTTTACATTTGCAAAGGCGCATGGATAGAGTTCATTGGATGCTGCACGAGCGATCCTTGCGCCGACAACAATGGCGTCTGTCCAGAGTCAGACCTGCGGCCGTTAATCTCTGACCGATCGGACTCGAACGTATATGCTCAGGGTTGCGATGCCCCTCAAGGCTCGGCACTTTGGAATTCTTGCGACAAGGGATTTTGGGGTTGTTGTGAGCAAGATGCCTGCTCGACTAACAATGTCACCGGGGGATGTCCACAAGACAAACTGAAGCCGGCTATTCTCTTGCCTGATGGACTCGATCGACAATTCTTTTTCCAACCTAGCATGACGGTTACTACTGTCGCTTATGTCATGGTAACGAGAACTGTCACGCTCCATTCGACACCAGAACCTACTCTTACTACGGTTACTCCATCCACTGCACCGACAAGATCTCCCACTTCCAGTGCCTCGAAAGCCTACGAAGTTCGGCAGGAAGCTTCTTGGGGGACCCTCCAGCGCCGAGATGCGATTGGTGTCTCTGTTGGAATCTTACTATTAAGTATGATTTTGTTGGGACTTTTCTGGAAATGCCTCTGGATTCCATCAAGAAAACGGTACGCAAGGATGCCTTTTTTTCGTGGAATTGAATTGACGCCCTTTGTTAGCCTTGGTACTAGTCACTGCCAAAATTCCAATGGCCAGATGTATCAATCTATCGAAACACAGCTGCCGGAAGAAACAACGCCCAGAACAACTGATAAATTTCCTGATGCTATGACTGTGGCTGGAGTTCCACATGATTGGCATCAAGGCCCGCAACAGTTGCATTCCGAACGATGGACATTCTATGCAGGATGGACTTGGGATATTGGCCTGACCTTGGCGCCTCTTTTTTTCATTGGTAATTGCGCCCGAACTTATTTCTAATACTCTACTGACATGAGACAAGTATTCGCCGTGTTAATTCTAAGAATTGATGGGGAGCCAGAGTCCTCTCGTGGACAAATGCTGTCGGACATAACGCGCTTGAACCCCTCCATTTATCCCATCATATTCGCTGCAATTGCCAGCCGTTTTTATCGAAACTTTTCACGTTGGCGCCTTGAGCAACCAAATGGCATTGGGCTTGCCACTCTCGAGCAAATATTTGGAAGCCAAAGTTTTGCTGGAGTGCTGGAGCGCCTATTCTTTGTTAGAACGCATATTTGAGTCGGTCTCATTATCCTTCTCACCTGGAGCATGTCCCCATTAGGAGGACAAGGCTCGTCCAGAATGCTATCTACTGGCCAAAAAACGTCGTTTGCGAACAGAACCATTTACTATTTCCACCCGAGCTATCAAATGTCTAATTACGTTAGGAGATCAATGGTGTCAATGTCTCGGGGTAACGTCAACTCGCTATATTCCAGCACTCTCCTATCTCCTCAATCTCAGAGGCGTTCTGCTCGGGATACATGGGACTTACCCAAGATTCCTCAATGGGAGTCGGGACCAACAACTGAATTTGTAGATGTTAACGAAACCGCACTTGAAAACGGTGACGCAGATTACATATCACTGCTGGGGATTAAAATCCAAGGCCTGAATGTGTCCGGTGTGCAAACTCAACAGACACAACATGATTTTCGGATAGAGACACCATATTTTGATTTCAGTTGTGCGCTTTTGGGGACGCAAAGAGAATACCAACGCTTCGGATCTTATCTAGCCGCCCAACTGAACCTGACCGAGGCATTTAACGGAACCAGCTTTGCCGCCAATCTTACAGGTCCAGGGCTCACACGGGTGACGAGCAGTCAAAATCCATTTCTACACATGATATACACAAGCGAAACGGAAGCAATGTATGAAACAATGCCTTACGGAACCACTGCGTTCAACTGCAGCATGCAGGTTGTTGTAGTTGAAACGGAGATGCGTTGTGGCCCAACCCTATCGGCAACGACCTGCTCTGCGAGGCGGCAAAGACGTGTCGATCGCGCTGCTCCTGCTGAACTCCTGTTGTATCATCTAATAATGTCAACTGATGCGCTGAAAAATCTCTTTGCTATCTGGCCATACGCTGATGGATCCGCGTCGAGCAGCAGAGCATCGCCAACCGATAATTACCTCGCAGGAGAGGTCAATCTCTATGGAGGAAGAGGACCACAACCATGGAATTATACCGATCCCGTTGCTTTATCAAGGCGGCTTACTACCGTTTTCAACACCTTTTGGGGAGCGACACTGGACCCTCTTGGATACAGTACCAGCTCCTTCACCACGCTGTCTGGCAACACCACTCCGATTCATGAAGCATCGGTTTCGAACACAGCATATCTCAATTCAACAGAAGCACGCGTAACAATAAATAAAACGGTATATCTTGCAAACCGTTGCTGGGTGGCAGTGGTGCTTATCACTACGTTTATCCTCCAAGGCCTTGCGATTATGGGACTTGCTTTACGCTACTTCATCCATGGACCAGACATACTGGGCTTTGCAAGCTCGATTACTCGAGAAAATCCATATATTCCCCTGCCCCCAGGAGGAACCGGCTTAGACGGACCAGACAGAGCAAGAGCACTGCGAAATATTCGAGTACAACTTGCCGATGTGCGCCCAGAGGATCCCGTTGGCTACATCGCTTTTCAATCGGTCATCACTTCTGAACAAGCCCAGTCGACAGAAAGAGAGAAAGAGGCGACCTGGTATCCGTTTAACAAGAGGCGACACTATGTATAGAATTTCCAACATAAAATTGAGATGAATCTGTTGGAGACCACACGTAAACTTAATGGTTGGGAGAAGAGTGGTTTTATGAATAATGTCAAATTAAATTAATGTTTCTTCTTGATATATTCAAAGGTGTTCCGTAAGAAATGTGACCTGATGACACTTAGTGTTACAATCTCATCCTCCAGGAGAGCCTGGATAACAGATGTAGAACTAGTTACAAGCCAAACGATGACGCCAACACTCATCACGTGCGCGGACAAAGCGATGACGAAGAAGTGTCAGATTCGGTCGATCAAAGCTATCTGATTTGCTGGATGAGACTCCATCGGACAAAATGGTGCCCTTGACTAATGGTGCTGACTGTTTCGTCCGTGCTGTCGAGTCTTAAGAATGTAGGGCCCGCGAACATACGCCGCGTTGCGCCTTTGATACTGAGCATACCCTTGGCTTTCCCAGGGGAGAAACTGGTATTGAAACAAAAATGGCGTCTTTAGGCTATCAAATGCCCCGAAAACCAGTTCGAAGACACGCCCGCAGCTGTGTAGAGTGTAAGTTTTAGCGCAATTCGCGCATGGATGTTGGCCTCGGATTAGGTTATGTGCTTGCTCACTATTATTCCAATTACACTAGGTCGGCGCCGCAAGATTCGCTGCTATTTTGAGACAGGTGTGCCTACCTGCTCGCCATGCACTGATCGTGGCTCTCAGTGTATTGATCAAAGATCCGGCACCAGTCGCATTGGCACAGTACAACATGCTGCAACACAGTGGCACATCAACCAAGCAGCCCTTACAAAACCATCCGTAGCAGGGCAAAGACAATCGATACCAAGACATTGTCCCGAGCAAGTAGCAGATGATCATGCTCTTACTGATGCTCGCGCTCCACTAGTTTCAACCTTAAATGATACACAAGTGAGTTGATGGGCATCTATGCATCGTAAACGCGATCTAACTTTTCCAGTTGCTCCAATCTACACAGTCCACACCATCGAATAGCACCACCACTTTTCCATGCGCAACTCAGGGAGCGAATGGCCCTACAGATGACAAAGCAAAATCTGTTTGCGAGACTCTCCGAGCTGCTCTTCCTAGCTACGATGCAATTATGCTTGCATTAGTGAGAAATGGCGCGTGGTGGACTACCTATCAAAAAACAATCTGCTCACTTACCGGCGCTCCCCTACCAGAAACCAGAGAGGATTTTGTGCCACGCGCTTACACGAGCGGCAATCCAGGCGAATTGGGTACTCTTGCGGTAGCTTTTGCTCATAGCGCAACGGGATACGATCGCATCTTTTCCTTAGTTGAAACGTTGGTCATGTCTGACTTTGCAAACCTAGCTACAGTCGGGGGCATGCTGTGCCTAACAGTGCTTGGAAAAGTCTACGCTGATGATGGACAACCGCGAAAATCCTTTTATTTAATACGTCGGGGTATAGCGATGGCGCAATTGATGGTAAGTAAAGACCACTCCTCTACCATCTATGTGGAATGTGCTGATGTTTGCCAGGGCTGGTACCAAATTAATTCTACTTCTCCAGCTCAGCGCGCCCTCTGGTGGGAGTTATACCACTGTGATCGTCTGCTCAGTTTGCTTCTTGGTCTTCCATACGGATTCAATGATGCTCATTACGGTGACATACTGGAAAACATGGCTAAGGAAACCTCCCCAGTGCTTACATTGGTCCTTCGAACAACATTCCTTGCTGGTAAAATTATAGATCGAAATATTGCCTCGAGGAAGCTTTCGTTTGCTCATTCCATGGATCTTGATGAGCAAATGGTGGAGAATGCAAAGATTATGCCTGATACCTGGTGGGAGCTACCACTGGATCCTCAAACGACCCATTCAGACGAGGACGATGTTGGAGAGCGGTTGAGGCTGCAGTTTTTATTCTTCCACATCGTAATTTATATACACCTTCCTTTCATTGGAAGCACATCCGCGGATTTATCCTACGATGTCAGTAGGTTGAAGTGTATACGGGCTGCTCGGGCACTTCTGCAGCGATTCATCATGTTTCGCGTCAAAGGCCAGGACCTTGGCGTCTTTGACTGCAAGACGCTCAATTTCATAGGTTTCACAGCAATTCTTGTGCTTTTGATTTGTCGCTCACGCTTTGCACAGAAAGTGGAAGACAATGCAACTGATAATGAAGATCACAATCTTGTGACTTCCGCAGAGGAGATATTCATGTCCTTAGAGAGGAAAGGGTGCAAAATTGCTGCTCAATGTCTAGGAACGTTGAGGTTTTTTACTCGCATCAAGAACCCACAACAACCAGGGGTAAACTGCAAAGAGTCCGAAAGCATTCAAATTCCATACTTTGGTACTGTGATGAAAAAGTGGCGAAGTTCCACTTCGAAACCACAATCTGCTACTGAAATCAACACCAACGGCGGGAGATCCAATAGAACAACTACCAACAACACTTCTAGTCCTTCAAGCCAAGAAAACGAGGCATTATTTGGATTTAACCAATACAGCATCGAGTATGAAGGAATGGACGGGGTAAACACATGCCTGGGCGATCCGTCATTGGATTTTGTAAACATCTGTGACAATCACTTGTCCTCCACAAGAGATATTGACCAAGATTGGGGAGTATTGATATCGGAAAATTGGATTCAGAGTTGATGAATCCGTGGTTGTAAATAGAAAATTATCGAATAAACGGAGATGAGAATATATTAAGGTAAGAATGTGCCTGTTTATCTATGAAGTCATTTGGAAATAAAAAGTATGGACTAGGGCTTGATCCAAAGAAGCTTCATGTATTTGTTTTTTAAAGACAAGTTGAATTTAAAAATTCTATAAATTCTTATACAGTCTGTTCTTCAGACCCGCAGCTAATTCGCTGAAAAAGGAGAATTATTTGACGCTTTTATTTAAGGACGGCATTTAGAGGATGAAGCGACTGGTAATCGCATGCTAAATTAAGTATATCCACCCCCGGTTTAAATACCTCCAATCATCATTTAAAGTACTCATCTTGCGAAATAGCGTTGTCTCGTCGCACCCCGCGTCGGATTTTAGGATACATTCCCACCATGGTATCTCTTTCTGACCTATTGCTGGAACCCATGGCATAGCTCTTTTGGGAAATTTAGTTTGGATGGAAGTAAAATTCTGGCAACATATATTCCAATCTTCCTTTAGAGAGCGAAGCGTTTTCAGAATGATTTCGTCCGGAAGTCTGCCACGGGACGGAAATGCCAATTGCCCATCCATTGTACCATGTAGAAAGCAATCACCTATCAATCTAAATGTCTGACCCTCTTCAATAATGTTTTGACATTCGCTAGGGGCATCAGTCTGGCGAAGGATAAAAGGCATGTTGCCTCCGGGGAGGATAAATATTTGATCCCCCTCTGCTATAGAGGCCGGTCCGAGCCCTATTTTCTCGTCTTTCGTAATGAAAGGAGACCTTTTGGTGATAGATAATTTCAAGACTTCCGTAAAATTATGTAAAGCTTCTTCAGTAGGTTGTGTAAGCTCCGTGTTGGTCAAATCTGGCGGCAAGCCTTCAATTTCCTGCCGGTACCAGTACATCATTACTCCCTCATCATCGACTGTCAACCTTTCAAACCCATTTTCCACTTTTCTCATGCCAGATAAGAGAGTGGTTACAAACTCCACTTGTTTTTTATGTGATTCTTTTGGGTCAACCGGTTTGGATAGAAAGATTTGCTGGAACCATGTCTTGATGGTATCTGAAACAACCTCCATGCTGGAAGATGAGTAGATAGGTGGCAGAACTTTAGCCACCGCGTCTACGCAGTTGCCTCGCATACTCAAGCAGTCGTACCATCGGTATCGACTCTTCTCATCTGCATACCATTTTCCGATGTCGAATGACAGTGATTCATATTCTGTTTGTTGAAAGGACGCTGTGAAATTTAAGATATGGGGAGCGGGATAAATAGAGCTTAAGCTTGTAAATGTCGTAATGTGTCGTCTCCCTTCATAGTGGCAGAATCCTACCAATCTATCGCAGACGTTTTGAAACTGAGGGTTCTTTGTTCCGTACTCCTTCAATGATTTTTCAATACACGACGGGAGATAGTCTTTGGGATCGTCAACAGCATCCAAGATGCTCGCTAAGAGTTGCATTTGATCTTGCGTATCATCCTCTATAGGTCCATCGAACCTATCTACAGCCATTCTGATGGTGCGAGATTCTGCGCAAGCTGTATAGTGATCATGAAAAGAGATGCGCTTTCGATCGTATTCATCAAACGTTGCGCTCCAGTCGGGCACCCAAGATGGTAGATCTTGCCTGCTCTTGCGGCCTAGATCTCCACTGAGTACAGAAAGCGAGGTGTCTGCATTTAAAAGGCTGATGGTTGCCGCGGCGTAGGCCGCTCCAACACCCAGCGAGTAATTTGGAAAAATTCTAGTTTTTGGATCACACAAACCTAGAAGAGCGTAGATTTTATCTCTCTCATCAGATGCCTTTCGATGACTAAATTCCCGGAGAAGAGACAAGAGATCGGGCATGGACCTTTCTGGCCACTCTTTGCGAGATTCTTCTGCCCAAGCTTTGCGGCGGTTGTCGATGTCTACCGCCCGTGAGAGGAGAGTTAAAACTTTCATGTCATCTTCAGAGACCTTAGTTGAGTAATCTGGTGGCAGATTCGAGAGGTTTATTTTCGAAGCGCACAAAAGGATCTCCCACGGGGCAGAAACATTGCCGTATCTCACTGTAAGAGTTTTGGCCAAAATGGCTTCCTGGACAACCCAGATCCGATCCCACCAGCGCCCTGTCAGTAATTGTCGTAAACCCTCAAAAATGGCGACTAAGTGGGTGCCTGGAATTTTTTCTAATAGTTTAAATGCTTTAGGATGGGCCAGTATATTCAACAGACAGAAGACGTCCAGAGCCGTAACCGTAGTCTTCTGAGTTTGTGCGGACCATTTTGAGACAAATTGACTGTTCCAATGATCATCGGCAGATGTATTCTTAAAGACTATATTCTCTCCGGGGTTTTTGCGCTTGAGATGGTTTGCTGATGAATGACTTTGAGCATCTCCAAGGAAGACAATCACTTCAGCGGCTGAACTATAGATGTCGTGCATTCGGGAGACCTGCGAATTTCGCTCCTCCATATCATTTTGATTGATACACTGGTATCGGATTAGTTCAGTATGTCAAGTATTTGAAGTTGGCAAATAAATGTACCAGTGCATCAACCCAAAGCACCACATATTGGTCTGGTTCTCGAAGATGGCGCAGGGCTGACTTGAGATTGACAGTGATTTGGAAAGGGCAATCATTCACGATGATGGTAGGACCTTTGCGACTCTGGTGTCCCCAAGCATAGGATAAAGCCTTGTAATCGAATTTTTGACGTTCTGAATCGGATACTTTGAAGACCTCGCAATGAATAATGTCTCCCCAGCGACCAGGTCGTATCGCTACCAGTCGTGAATTATGTGGTGTTAGCGTTGCTGGGTACGGTACCCTGACGCGAGCGAAATAGCGATGGATGTTATTTTGGTCCATGACCGCTGGATGGTGTCGTATGAGACCAGAAGCAGATTTTCATGGAAATCTTTATATCAACCAAACGCGGTGAGTACTAGTCCCTAAATAACACATAGCAGGCAGACCATAAGGCGGTTTGATGTCACACTTCGGTTCTCACCGCACCCACTCTTGTAGCACAGCCTCTTCAGCTTATGCACGTCGGCCTCGGCTGCCAACCCCCCGCGAAGCACAACGCAGGCGGCCTCTAACACGGTCGCTTGAAATCATCAACGCATCGATGCTAGAATAAAAAAAAAGGGGGGGATAGTTACTGATTTTTGATCCACTGGAATTCCAAATACCACTAATTTTGGTAAAATAGGCTGTTTATGTAAGGGTATTGACTTGCTGACGAACAGCCAATCATATACTCTAACGAGGAGAGCGTTGCATGCTGACAGTGGGGTCAGGCAACTACGCGATGCCTTTTGGCCACTGTTCTTTTTTCCCTCATGGATACGTAAGCTGCCTCGCTATCACTCGAATCACCTTGAATCAGTTGTTTCGTTAGTGTATGGCCAGATCTGATTGGCTACGCTTCGCCACTCTCGTCTCGTCTCTCCCTTTCAGCCTACTGCATCTGAACTCCGCGCCCCGCTTGCGTTTCTGGCAGAATCAACAACGCTAAAGACCTTTATCTGAAGTCGCAACCTCAGGCTCGCCCTGGACGATATGCTATCCCGCCCAATTGGAGGAGTATGAGCGCGGAAATAGGGTGCCCAGGCGTTATACCCGCTACTGGCTTGACAATCGTAGTGCCTCATGATAACCCAGCACTAGAGTATGTTACAGTTGCACATCGATCCAAAGTTCCAGAGCTGATTCGCGAACCAGCGTCGTCTTTGTTCATGGATTTACTGGTCATCCGGAACGCACATGGAGGCATAAAAGCGGCGATCGCCAATCTGGCGATGATGACGAGAGCTTGGAGCAACAGCCTAGAAGAGGGCGACTCAACCCATTTTCCAAGGTCCACCAGGACAAGGATGATTCCTATTCCCCTGTATACTGGCCTCGTGACCTTCTGCCTACAACTGTCCCGAATGCCCGAATTTTGACCTATGGATACGACACCCACATCAGACACTGGTCGGATCAGCCAATCAGCCGCAATACCGTTCGAGATATTGCGTGGGACTTTTTGGTCACTCTTGAAGCCGAACGCAGGGAAGAACCATTGAGGCCCCTTGTATTTGTCGCTCATAGTCTAGGAGGGATCGTTGTGAAGGAGTTGTTGCGGCGATCAAGTGGATGCAGCCAAGCGCATAGTAGCCTCCAAAACATTTTTGTCTCTACAACCTCTCTGGTCTTCTTTGGAACCCCTCATGGTGGAGCAGATCCGCGACACTTTCTCCAACATGTTACCGAGCTCGTGATGAGAACAATAGGATACCGGGTAAATGAAGATATCTTGAATATTCTTCTTCCGTCATCCGAGCGCTTAAAAGAATTGGGGGATGAGTTTAGTCGGATTGCCCATGAGAAGAAGTGGATTATCTACTCGTTTCAAGAACAGCTGGGAGTGAAATCTCTCAATGGTCGCAAGGTATGGATGGACATTGCAAATTTTATGCCTATTTGAACTAACATCTGCCGGAATTAGGTTGTAGAAGACAGTTCATCGTGTCTAAACTTCCTAGCCCTAGAAACGACACAGCACATTGGGAATGATCATTCACATATGTGTCGCTTCAGCGGTCCCCACGACGTGGAGTATAAAAAGGTCGCTGCCGCCATGAAAAAAATAATAGCTAATTTACCAGACCGTCAAGTGCCCAATCCAGCACACAATCTCACCCCGGCACAAAAGGAAAAGCTACTAGATTCATTAAAATTTAGCCAAATTGACGCCCGTTATATGGACATAAGGAGTGCCCATACGAAAACTTGTGAGTGGCTAAAGAATAAAAAAGAGTACATTGACTGGCTGAGCCATGACAATGTTTCGAAAGACCATGGACTTTTGTGGATCAAAGGAAAGCCGGGGACCGGAAAGTCGACCTTGATGAAGTTTGCGCTGAGTCAAGCCCAAAGAACAATGAAAGATAGAACCATACTCTCTTTCTTTTTCAATGCCCGAGGTGAGATACTAGAGAAGTCCACCGAGGGGATGTATCGATCGCTCCTTTTGCAACTTCTGGAAAGTGTCCCTGGGCTTGACAGCATCCTAAACTCCCTCCACTCGAATATGCGCCCGAAGAAGGATCAAATTCAATGGAACGTGGAGTTACTGAAGGATCTATTTGAGCAAGCCGTCCGATCACTAAACCAAACTGAAGTCGTTTGCTTTATCGATGCACTGGATGAGTGCGATGAGGATGAGATTCGAGATATGGTCTCGTTCTTTGAGCATATTGGTGAATTGGCCATGGAATCCAATATCCGCTTTCAAGTTTGCTTCTCCAGCCGGCATTATCCCTACATTACCGTCAGCCATGGACTGGAGTTGGTCTTGGAAAGCCAAGAAGGGCACGATCAAGACATTGCCAACTACATCGATGCTGAGCTTAAAATAGGACATAGTAAACTGACCGTAGACATTAGATCACAATTACAAGCCAAGGCGTCAGGAGTCTTTATGTGGGTGGTCTTGGTCGTGAGCATCCTCAACAAAGAACATGACCGCGGACGCATCCATGCTTTGCGCAGACGGCTCGAGGAAATCCCGGCCAGCTTGAATGAACTCTTCCGAGATATACTCACTCGCGACACGCGCGATAGGGAAGAGTTGATATTGTGCATTCAATGGATTCTTTTTGCAAAAAGACCGTTGAGGCCAGAGGAGTTGTATTTCGCGGTCCTTGCTGGAACGGACCCCGAGTCATTAGGGCCCTGGGACGAAGAAATTACCAATGCCGCCACCATTCGCCGATTTATCCTGGACTCTTCTAAAGGACTGGCCGAGACCACAAACTCATACGTCCCAGTCGTTCAGTTCATCCACGAGTCCGTAAGAGATTTCCTCCTCAAGGGCAATGGTCTGCAGAAAATATGGCCGGACCTCGACGACGGATTCTGCGGGCGCAGCCACGAAAGGCTAAAGAGAGCTTGCCAAGAGTACATGTCTGTTGATGTCATGGGTTACTTTTTGCTTCCCGAAACGCTACCAGATACCTCGACCACGGACGCAGCCGATATCCGAGACGTTGTTGAAGAGGCTTTCCCTTTTTTGGAATATTCTGTCTATAACGTTCTGCACCACGCGGACACGGCCGAACATGAGGGGGTGCATCAAGGCAAATTTATTCAGAATTTTGCACGCAACAAGTGGATTTACTTACACAACATCCTCGTTGGTTATGGAGTGCGAGCGCGTCGACGATCAAACGAGACAAGTCTCTTATACTTGCTTGCGGAGAGGAACTTGGCCCACCTAATTGGCGCCCACTTCTCTATGGCTTCTCCCCTCGAGCAGTCAGTAGAAAGATACAGCACACCATTCTTTGCCGCTTTAGCTACTGGCTGCACTGACGCGGTCCAGGCAATGATAAAGATCGGCAGACAGCAGAACACTGGACTTCGCGTGCCCTTTCAAAAGCTTTGTGAGGAATACTCCGAAAGCCCGACGAAAATTCCAACTCTTGGGCGGAGCTTCTCTCCGGTTCCAAATGCACTGCGCAAGGCTGCGAAGGACGGAAAAACTGAAATTGTTCGACTGCTGCTTGCTGCAGGAAATATGGACCTAAACACACGAGACGACGACGGATACACTCTGCTGGATCTTGCCATTATGAACAACCGCCCAGAGACCATCGGGCTACTGCTTGACATGCAGGTGGATAAAGATGCCCGAGATGACAAGGGTCGCACTGCTCTCCATAGAGCAGTTATCAGTGGCCACCTGCATGTATTGAAGCTGCTTCTTGAACAGAACTTCGACAAGGAAGCCAAGGATCACCAAGGGCGAACCTCGCTCCTCTGTGCCGCCATATGGAATCGCGTAGAAATGGCGAGAGAGCTCATCCAATCAGGAGCTGATAAGGCGGCCGCAGACAGAGATGAGTGGACTGCATTACACTGGGCTGTGTACAAGGGCAATACCGAGGCGGCATCGCTTTTCATAAAGGCGGGTTTCAGCAAGGAAGCTAGAGAAAGTAATGGAAGAACGCCCTTTTCTTTGGCTGCCATGCAAGGACATTCGGATACTGTTTCAATGCTAATAATAAAAGCCGTCAACACGGATGTTGTGGACAATCATAGAAGAACGCCGCTGCACTGGGCTGCTTTCGGTGGTCACCTTGATGTTGTCAGAATACTTCTTCAGGGACTAGCCGATAAAGAGGCTGAAGATAACGACCACCGGACACCACTGCACTTGGCGTCGTTGCAAGGGCAGATAAATATGGTCAGGATGCTGATTAAGGCGGGCGCCAATGCAGAAGCTCAGGACAGTGATCAAAACACACCACTGTATTTAGCTAGTTCGCAG
This sequence comes from Calonectria hongkongensis, assembly GCA_017140755.1. Lineage (NCBI taxonomy): Eukaryota > Fungi > Ascomycota > Sordariomycetes > Hypocreales > Nectriaceae > Calonectria > Calonectria hongkongensis. Next base: position 3,897,071 of record JAACJA010000001.1, read on the forward strand.
AACTCACAGGCCCACCAAGAGATAATTGAGATTCTCGGATAGCCTCCCTCTCAATTAGAGAAAAATAAAACTTCATTTCAACTTTTTTATTTATTTACTTATTCATGTTCTTTTTATTTGCAGCTCTTGATTCGTTTTGGCTGACAATCATCATGGCCACGGTATTCCACATCGCAACATCATAGTGGTTTAAACTCCACTGTATCAAGTCTGGTTTAAACTCCACTGTATCAAGTCCACAGCCCGCAGCGTTCTCACTCATAACGCCTATGTTGATTGCAAGCTTGCCAGCATTAATTTCTTCTTTTGAAAAGTCGCATGTTGTTTTCAGTTGTTCCCATTGGCCGCTTGCTTCTGATCCAGATAATCATCGCCCCCAATGAATTCCTCACCAGAGCTGCAAAATAGCGTGACACCATAGCATCCAACATCCTCACCAAGCTTATTATAGACCCAAGCCGACAGTGAGTAATCCGTGTTTGGCTTAATTGCCGATTCATTAAGCCTTTGGTACATGCCGGCGATGCTGAGTGAAGTTCGACTCGACATCGTAACCCATACGGAATGCTGGCCATCATGCCCAAACCCACTTCGGATGTCAAATTTGCCTCCTCCATATATCCATGGCGCAAGTTTGGTTGGATCATCATCGAAACCACCGTTGGTAAGGATCGTAGGGGTACTTGTAGTTGCTATGGCCGCGGTCGGAGTGTCGCTGGATGTGGCAGTGGAAGTGTCGCTAACAGATACTAGTATGTACACCAAAGTGGGCGTCTCTTCGGTTATCGCAGTTGTCGAAATTGATATTCCATTTGATGAAGCATTGGATTGAGCGGAGGAACCAAGGAGAATCGGGGAAGGGAGAGAGCATTGAATATTCATATTCATTGCCATGTTAGTGGGCAACAAAGAGCATGGCGGGTTATGGGCAGAGATAGAACTTCCATAAATGGATCCCGCAGCCGCAAGAGCGGTACTCGTCAGATGCAAGCTCATGGCTAACTGAGTGAGCAATTTTTAAAACATTGGAGAATGATGGCAAGTCTAACGTCTCAATGTCCGTGGGAAAGGGGTGGAAAGAAGAGTTTCGAGGTTGGGGTATTTCGACCCGTAGACGCCACACGATAGAAGGCGCAGATCTCTCATTTGTAATATAACCTTTAGGGTTGATAATAGGCTTGCATCGTGGAAGCCTTCAAGAGCTCCAATCTGATCTAAGAGCGCCATATCCAGTGAAGGCTGCCAAAGAAATGGCTCGGGACCAATCATCTGCATCCAGCTGGCCACCAAATATTTCTTCGATAGTCGTTAGCCATTAGAGGGGTGGCTGTCGTTGAGAAGGGCTAGCGTTAGCCTGTCGTACGATTATCCCCGTCGTCGGAACCGCCCCCATTTTCGAGACCCACTGCTCCACGGAAGCTGGTTTATCGCCTGGAAGAGGCAATGAAGTTTGGTTTGATGAGAAGGATAGAGTAAGAACCATAGTAGTAAGTGTTAACAATATCTACCAGGTATTTCACATCGTTTGAGCTCTCAGAGGGGGGCTATCCTAATTCATTTGTTCCATGTGGTGTTGGCACTAAGGAAGCTGCTGGAGCTAACGTTACCCACTTGGCAGCTGTATGTTGGTTGCTACCGACAACGAGGAAGGAGTCTAGATCACATCCGTTGCTCAGAAGCGAGTGGCTGGCTGTCTAGCCAATTAGTGTCAAAAAGAATGAGAAGTGCATTGCCGCGAAAAATCGTGTGGCTGCCAAATGATGGATGGTGCATATTGAAGATGGTCAGTAAATATTTGTATATTAAGTAATTAAAATAAAAGCATTATGTCGAAAGAAGTCTGTATGGGAATCAAATCGGTGGATTTGGTGAAGTTGAGACGGCCACAATCCCATAATAGAACAAGAAGGTAAAGTCCAAATCCTGCGTGCAGACAGATATGATTGTCTCGCCCACGCGATGAAGCAACACAGACGGGGCTCATCAAAACTAGACCAAACCGCCAGAGCTCAAAAGCGCCTGGAGAGGCTCCCGACCTGACCGCTCGACGTGGCGCACCACCGGATGCCAGCCACGTCCGCCTGGTGCAGAATCCTGGGCAAACTGCACCAAATCGACGGGCATCGGAGCCGGGTCCAAGCCAGCACGCTGCAGGACCACAGCCAGGATCTCGGAAGCCATGACGCCCAGGTCTGCGAGGTCGCGGTTGCGGTGTCGGCGGACGCCCAGGTCGACCTGCGCAATGGCGTCCAGCCCAGCGAGCCTCAGCGTGTCCATCAGCAGCGCCACCTCGATGCCGTACCCACCAGCAAATGGCAGCGCCGTGAGCAGGTCGCGGCGCGCAGCGTACTCTCCGCCCAGAGGCTGCACCACACCACCCAGCTTGGGTGCAAACCGGGCTAGCAGCGGACGCGCCATGAGCTCCGTGACGCGCCCGCCGCCGCTTGGATGCTCCGTCGCAGCTTGCCGGAGCGGTCGACGGTAGAAGCCCTTAACCAGGCGCACCGAGTCGTCCATCAGCAACGGCCCCAGCAGGCCTCTCACCACATCGGGACCAACATCAACCAGGTCGGCGTCGACAAAGGCAATAAAGTCGCCCCGGGTGCAATTGAGCGAGCGCCACAGCACCTCGCCCTTGCCCTTGCGGGGCGGCACTCCGGGCAGCGCCGTGGCCAGATCCACCACCCGGGCTCCGGCCGCCGATGCCTGGGCCACGGTGCCGTCGGTGCACCCGCCGTCGATGACCACCACCTCGTCCACCAGCGGCCCGGCTGCCAGCACGGCCTTGACCACCCCTCCGACCGTGGCCTCCTCGTTGAGCGCCGGCAGCACCACGCTGACGGTGCGCCCGCCTTTAGCCGCAATCAGCTCCTCCGCTGTCCAAGGCACCGGCTGCCAGGTTCGTCGCGCAAACCAGTCGGCCACTTCTGGAGTGAGACTGCACGGCAGACCGTCCACCTCAGTATCTGGCTTGTGTGGGTCATCAGTTTGAGACTGTCCCTGTGCATTGGCCGTGTTTATTAGCTGTGCCTGCGTCTCGAAAAAATGGTGTGCACATTGTCTCACATGAATCTCATTGCTTGGAACGTCATCAGTGAGATGACATGTCGGACAGTTTATCATGCCAGGCCAGTTGAAACCGTCACAATCACAATGCCCTCGGTCAGCCATGGGAATTATATGCCCTTTCAGATTGGCCTTTTGGTCGCACGCACGGATTTCTCGGAAGATGCCACCTCAAGGCCATGGGATGCATTCAATAAATAAGAAACCCGATCGATCCAAGAGTAAGCCATGATCCGATCGGAGAAAGCCACCAATTGAAGCAGCTGAGCATCATCAGCTGAAAGTCAACCCAGGGCCTATCAACTGCACCCGGCCACGGTGAAACACGGTACAGGTGGAACACGGAACGACTGGAATGCGGCAAGAATGGGACACAGTTTCATGCAGCATCCATACGCATGCCCCAATGGCCTGGGCCATTCTGACCCGATCCATGGCTTCATTTCCCTGCCGCTCAAGTACGTCATGCCGTGTTGCGCGAGCAGCCATGGGCAAACACGAGAACTTCGAAAGGGGCATTCGTGACATTGGCATGAATTGCATCAAAAGTCGGTCAAATTTAGCCCAGATCCATTGCACCACTCGATTGGTTACTGGCCGAGTGCGGTTTTCATGAGAATTAACACTGGCTCAATTAACCAATCACAACTCACAAAACACCCAGTGTCCCCGCCCCTTGTTGATCTTTGCCACTCAACCAATATCCCGTGGGAAAAAAAGCCAATCTGGTCTCTGGAGCATGGCCAAGACACTACAAACTGGTTAGTTTGGCTATTAAACTTGGCTTTTGGCTGGTTGATGACCAGTAAGACGCCTGCAATCATGCGCGACAGCCCGCAGGCGTTTGGCATACTTGAGCCAAAGCGCACTTGCCGCGCCAAATTTGCTTCCAATTAGACGGCAGCGGCAAAGCTCTATTGCAAATCTCAAAAATGCAAACCCTAAAAGACTAGTCCTTGCACATATTAATTAGAAGGCCTTGAACGTATCCCACATAATCAAATGGGCAAGGGCAACGCACAATGAGATTTGGGACTGTTCGAGAAACCCCACCTCCAATATACTGAATGGAAGCCTAGCCAATCATGCTCCAAAGTCGCGTTCATTTTACTTTCAAACTCGCTTAATTTGAAGCTGGAAGGAGTCTACCAAGCGCTTGGATAGGATGAGCTGTAACATCCCAGTAAAGGAAAGACTGGCATTTACAGAACACCCATGATAATAAAACTACCACGATTGTGTTGGACGACCTCTCTCAGTGATTCCTCTGAAAATAAAGCCACCGGTCCATTGATATGTTACAGGTTTTTCATAAGGATCGGAAGTTGTTGTGTTCCAGTATTTACAAGTCGTTTTTAGATCAGTTACGCAAATAAAAAAAGAGTATTTCTATTCGTACACATACATTTCGTTATTTTCACACACAAAGCACCTGACTAGAATCTTTCTAAGAACTCTTTGTTTAGAAATAAATAGGATTTTTAATTACTATAAAATAAAGTGTTTAGTATAAATAATATATTTAAATTATTTTATTTTTTATATAAATAATAAAATAATATTTTTGATGTGTACAAATAGCAAAGCTGATATGTACGGATAGGAATACTCTAAAAGAAAAAATGTCGATCCTCCTCGACGTCGAGTAAATTCCCTCTCACTATGTCTATCGTCGCATATGGCCAATAATGCTCGACAACATTCTTTATCCGATATCGCCTATTGGCAGTATTGCAAGAAAACCGTCCACCAACACTATCGTTGGAGCACCTCTAAAAAATTCTAGTTCCAGAGTCCGAGGCTTGGACAAATCCAGTCAGCCGGTCCGTGAGAGCGTCCTATGAGGCATTGCCTGGTATGACTCCTTTCTGTGAGATTGTCTGGAACGTACAAGCAAAAGAAAGGCTTCTTTTAGATGGCAATGCGGCTTTTACTAGTGACATCTCATCCTAAAAAGATTGGAAACTAGCGTGCGCTTACCTTCTAGATTAGCCATAAACGTTGAGTTAGTCTACTTACTGAAAGGGGAACATCTTTTCGCCATCACGAGCCCGCTCCGGTGCGAGCTTGTTTAGCCGACCCAGCTTGTATTAATTTAGTGTTTTTTCGTTGACTGCTCAGTCCACTCCGCTGGAACCATAAAACCTGTCTCCTTGTCACAAATGCATTGAGAACCTGATTGAGTGCACTTTTTCTTTTTTACTCAAGGAACAAATCCGAAACTACTACTTTCACGAGAGAAATCGCTGCCTCGCAAATTGTTTTGTCTTCGTCATTTCAGAGGGGAACATCACCGCTTGGTGGCTAGCGTGTCCAGGCTGTGCGCCACACCATTAGCAAGGTGTCGAGCATCAATAGTTTTAGAAGCTAAACTCCAGTAACCGCACTATTGAAGTTCGTCACCGAACTGGTGGGAATTTCTAGCTTCTTAGCGCAGTCCATGGTTAGTTGACAGTTTTGTTATTTAAATTGCTGCCAACATTCGAGGCTTTCCTTTTCAACTCGACATCCGACATCTTGGACTCGTCAGCGGCTAACTCGGACATCATGAATCTGAAAAGTCTTCTTTTTGCCTCTGCCATAGGTCTCGCAGCCGCGAGCAATCTTGAGAGAGATTATGGAAATGGCAAAATATATACCAAAAAGACATGTGTGACTGCTCTCGGCACAAAGAGTGTAAAGCCTGTTGCAACCGTCACGTCGGGGTATGAAACTGCATACACTGTGTACAGCACCAAGTATGTTCAGAGAACCGCCACCTTTCTTCCAAACGCTATCACGAAAACCGTAACTAGCACCGTGGTGAAGGTTGTCGATACGACTGCCAATGCCCTTACCCGCAGGACCAAGGTGGTCGCGACAGAGCAAAAAACATCAACGACGACTCTTGAGACTACCACCATCGTTAGCTCAACCATCACCTCTACGGACGCGACTGTCTATTTTACCTCAATATTGCCGACTCCTGACGGGTTTCAACCAATTCAGGACACTCTACTAGAGGCTACATTGGATATCGACCCTGGAGTTCCTGCAGATGGAACCACAAAACGTCGTGTTCCATTGCCCAACCTCGATGAACGACAGTCGCCTTCCGGATCAGTCATGGCTAGAGCCTCTGTGCTCGATACCTTGTGTCCCATCAAAGGAGCAGATGGACAGAAAAAGAAGCATTACCCAGCCAAGGTGCAATGTAACATCGCCACTTTCATCCCAAAGACGGTTACTGTGACCAAGACAAAGCCTGCCACCACTGTCACCAAGCCTGCTTCGACAAAGCTCGTCACCAAAACAAAAACATTGACAAATACCCGCACAGTTTTCCCCCCGGATGTCACCGTCATCACCACCTCAACAACAACGCTTGTCATCATGGCAACCAAAATACCAAGCACCACGGTCACCAATACCGCGACAAACACCAACACTATCAGGGTTCCCACGGCTACTACCTACGGCATATGTAATGCAAGAAATTTTATCAACAGCAAAGAGCACGCAGGTGGCTTTGATACTCCTAGTGTTAGCGGAATGACCGCTTCGATCTCTTCCGTCGCAACAGCGACGAGTGCCTATGATTGCTGCAACATCTGTGCTGCTGATCCCACCTGCTACTCTCCTATTTTTCTTCCAGAAAGCACTTCAAACAACTGCGCCTTCTTGGCCCTTTCCGGGGTGTGCAGCAAAGAGAACCCTTGCCAAGCAAGCCTCAAGTGGGAAAGCATCCCCGGAATGGTTGTGGTGTTTTCCAATGGGCTCCTTACATATAAGTCATATACTTCTTGACCAGATCTTGTTCAAGTAGTAGCTGTTGCTTTTATCCCTGCTTTGGGACATCCAGATGTATTGGAGGGCTGATGGAAAGGTTAGAACTACATTGTATATCGCACATCAACCGGCGGCATCAATAACTCAGACCTGCCGGACCTCGTCTCCATTTTGGCAGCTCTATGCCCGACTTATCAGCAAGTTCAGTAGCATTTCATTCACACCAACTGCTCTGAGCCGAGAATTGGGATTATGATAGGATAGGACAACAAGATTCCCTGCTGATCAGCTGACTATTAAATACAAAACAATCTCGTACCCCGTTTTCCTCGCTATTACTATTGCACCGTCCATTATTCAGTATGAATTATGAGTTTAGATCTGAGTTACTGCTACGCCTGTTAAAAAAGAAAGTCATTTGTTGTGATTCGTGACGTTGGAATCTTTTTCGCATCCATTTCAAAACCGGTGTTAAATCTTGTCCCCAGTCTTTTAGCATTTAACTCGTTTATTTTTAGCTAAGGAATTCAATTGGAGATTATTTCTGTGGCGAAATGCATACTCATATCTTCCAATCGCCAACCATCCCTGTATATTAATACCAGTATGTCACGCGGAGGCTCTCAAGCATATCCAAGGTTCAGTTAAGACCTGTTGTCTTGGTCCGTGTGGTGATGAAAATACTCCAATACACCCACGGTAATAAATCATCCATGATAATTTTGTAACGTGGCGTTGAGCTAATCTTAATTCATAGTCTATCATTAAGTTACAAAATCCACAGCCACACGTTAAACAGCCCGACCATGGCGGGAAGGCTCAGAATTTGTAAGGAGGCGGAGTCACTTGTAGAGCCAGGTCCAGAGCTTGCCTGGAATCCTTGGCTAGTAGTCTCCGATGGTTCGTTCTCCGTGGCGGTGGTAGAATCGGACGCTGATGTTTCGGTCGGGCCATCTGTTATCGTGGCACTCTCGGTCGACGTAGCTCTGTCGTTATCGGAAAGGATCGCCGTAGTTGTGGTAATAGGTTCAGTAGCTTCTTGGTTCGTCGTGGCAGAAACTACAGGGGGCGAGTCGCCATCATCGTCGTCGTCGTCGTCATCGCCCGATCCAATCTTGCGACATGTTCCCAATGTTTTGGACGTACAAATGTATCCCTCTTTGCAATACCCGGTCGATGAGCACTCCGTAGCTCCCTCTGGCAAACAGCCACTACCGTCGGAACCACATTTCCAACCACTTCTGCAGGATCTTCCGTTAGCGCAGCAAGTGCTGCTTTCGAGCATGCAGCCAATCCCGCATACCTCCCGGCCAATCCCGCAGCCGCTGGAAGAGCTCCCGCTGGAGCCCCCGGAACAAAATCCATCTGACCTGCAGGTCTCGCCGGCGTCGCAATATCCGTTGTCGCAGCATACCTTGCCTTCGGGCATACACTTGCCATTGCAGGGTTCGTACCCATCTTCACAACGACCAGGCCCAGCAGTACCAACGCAACGCTTTCCGTTCTCGCAACACCCGCCCCTCGTGCAGTAGTCTCCAATATCGCAATATCCTCCATTAGCGCAGCAGGTGCCTGAGGTTGGTATGCATCCATCGTTGCATATTTTTTCGCCGATGTCACAGGAGGCTCGTGCAAAGTTGGCGTGTAAACCGAGCCCCATACCACGCTCCGAAAGTTCTTCCGACGGTAGCAAGCCATGGGGGAGATGTAATGGCTTGAGCTGCGACGATGAGGCCGAGGATGGGCCAACGGCTGATAATATCAACACCGCAGAGCACAAGATTGCCCGCATTTTGAATACACGAGATCTTGGTGTTTTGGGATTTTAAACGGTATAATCGTGGAGGGGAGGTTGGATCAATGATGGAAACCAGAAAACCAGATCCTGTTTGACCAGTAGCCCAAGTTGGGCTTTTATGTTTGCCTGGAACCTCATCAAAACCACCGCATTCTATACCCGTTTAATCTGTCTTGGCACTGCGTCCCATCGACATCTCAGCCCAGGGCTGACAGTTCCGCGGAAACTCGCCGCTCTGGCCCCTGTCAGCTCGGATGATCGGGTGAGTAGACCCATGTTGGCTGGGCATATGTAATATGAAGAAAATAACACTTTGATTGGTTGCCAAGACGGCCTAAAAGTACTTGGTGCTAAACCTAATTTTCTTTTTGCTCAGAGTTGCTCCGCTGCCAAGCACACTATAGTCAGGCTAGACATCGCCCACGAAATATGCATGCATTGGCCCGATGGCCCATCCTTAGCAGCCTACCATGACTGGTGTGCAAGTGGAGTTTGGGCGTCATTGATCGCCAAACTAGCTCACTTACTTTATTCCCGTGAAGGCCTTAAGTGTATTGAAGTCAACTATTCTGCGTCTAAACAGTCACCAAGTAACAATCTCACAGAAAAGTCGTTTAAGCTCCTCGACCAGCAAAGCGCTTTCCACAGCCAACACTCAAACATGACAAAGAAAGGTCCGGGAAGCATTTGATGACCAATCTACGACTCTATACTCAGCCCCGACCTCTTGCATTTCAGCTCTAAGTCTAAGCATAACCCTCTGTACTCATGCAGGGCGCCAACACAGTGGGTCTCTAGACAACTGAGCAGCCGTGCGGAAATAAGGGGCGGGTGGGTCATACTGTTGAGGGTAGCCTTGTCGCCTGATGTGACGTTGGTCTCGAGGTGAACAGCACATCTTTGTGGCAATAATGAGTTGAGTGAATGTGGAATGGCGCTCAAACGTCGTATAAGATGGTGCAGATACGAGATAGACCAACAACACTGACGCACGATCGTCCAACGCTTTTGATAAGTCTATTACGTGTTTGGCGCAGTTGAGTTCGTAGATCTGTGGTAAAAATGCCTCAACAAGGCAATCAAGTTGGTCATGCTGGCCAATTTCTTCGCCCGATCGGCTTGGCGGTTGGCGCTAGATCAACACGATTGTGCTAGCTTCATTTTGAATACGGTAAGCATTCCTTACGAAACACCAACGCCTCGCAGGCAGAGACAGGCTGTGCAGAACGGTCTGTGGGTGGTCGATGCGAGATGATCGGCTGAAAAGAGCGACCTTAGCGCAGGTACCAAGCCATATTCGTATGAGAAGTTTACTCTTGCACTCACCACCCAGCCATTCCCCTCAACCACATGCACTGGTATCAAAACCCTGCAAACTTCAACTCCGGAGAAGCGTGCAGAGTGATTAAGGTTAATTTCTTCTTTTCGTCTAGTGGGTTAGTTCAATTCATCCCGCACATGCATCGAGTTCTTCGATTAGTGTGATGTAATGACGGCACCTAGTTTTGAACGAAGATATTGGTTAGATCCTTTCATGGGATTGCAGCTCTTGGCAAGCCTAACACCGCAAATGGCTACAAAATTTGAATCATCTGTCCCCCGCAGTTGCGACGAAGCCTCGTAAGACGCCATTGAAAAGATTTGAAAGAAAATTTAGATATCACATAGCATTGTTAAAGTCCATAGCAACTTTCCATCTTCACCATGATAACTCCAACAAGTAAACCAACAACCTCTATTTACGTCATGAAAGATGTGCAAAAGATCCTTCTATTCCCCAGAGGCAGAGCTTATAAAATGCCAGCAACTACCAGACCAGCGGCCGCTGCAGCAGCAAGCCCCAAGCCGGTCTCTCGAGGAGCTGCATTGTCCGATTTCACAGCCGCGGCCGCAGTCTCTTCACTCTCCCATGTGATCTTGTCACAGACTTTGGTGACTTCGCTGGGAAGCTGGCTCGTGAATTCGGGAACGTCGCTGCACGCGTCCAATACGCTCGAGAGTTCGTCCTTGTATTCCGACTGCCAGCTCACGAGCTGACTCGCCCATGATGTATATTCATCAGCCATGGAGCCGGTGACTGCGGGGATGACGCATGCGTCTGTAACTGTGGCAAGCTGGGTCTGCTTGGCGATGAACTTCGCCAGGTCCGAGTCGGGTGTGGGGACATCGGTGAGGGCGGGATAGGCAGCGACGATGGCGGAAGAGCACTCAGAGAGATCGCGTTCGTCCAGCTGGGTGGCGGCAGAGGAGGCGACAAAGAGCGTGACGACGAGTGCGGAACGATTGAACAACATTCTGACGACTTTGTGATGTGATTTGAGAGTAATGCAATGGAATGGAAGAAAGAGAGGAGACTTCGGTGCAGCTGTGTAAAACAGCCTAAGTTCGAGATGGGATGACTACCTTCTTGAATATTCTTCTCTCATCTACCTAATGAGGCCCAAAACTTCGTCTAAGAGCTGAATCTCGCTTGGTAATAGGTCGTGTTGAAACGAGCTGAAAGCCTTGTGGGGACCACGACTCCGCTTCAAGTCGGGTAAAGACTCCGATAGGGCTGCTGGGAATTTAGCTACCACTGGGCATAAGGCCCATGGTCAGCTGAGGGTGATCGCAATTTTATCTGTGACTCTGACTGGGCTTGTTCCCGATAGCCTCTCTTGGCATCATCCACAGCCCCGCCACTTAAATGTGTCGCGTGTCGTAGGGCAGAATTCGAACATAAGACAATGAGTTCTACCCTGTGCAAACAGGGTCCATGGATTACTTTTATGGGAGCGATAATTGGATTTAAATTACCCCGTCAAATAATTGCATTGCTACCCTATTTCCAGCTCTTTTCTATAGGATGCACGGCTGATTGGCTATTATTTCGTCTTGCCCTGAGTGTCGAAGCAACCTTTTAATTAATCCCAGGGAAAATCACATCACTTAATATAGCGACATATAATTAAATGTAGTTGTATGGATAAAGGAAATCTCACACAAAATGGTACTATCCAGGATATGCTACACCTCTCCCATTTTATAAACAGGGAACGGAAATTCTTTTATTCATCGTTCTATCTCGAACCCTCTTTCTCCTGATTCTTCAACAATAGATCATTGATTTACTAAATTGGCTTTAAATATTGACCAATAGATCACTTAAAACTAGATAGCTTGATGTTCTCAGGAGTCTAGAACATGCCGTGGGCACATTTACCAATGGTGGCATGGTCAATCCAGACCTATCTAAATCAGTAAGCACAAAGGACACTCACTACGGTCGGTTTCCCAGTTGGATTCTGGATACAGAATAATGTGAGTGGCGCTCTGAAAGCCGTCATTTCCCACGCTAAGTGAGCCCTTATCCACATTGTCGGTTAGCGCACCGCCGGGAGTCGACACAGATTTGGCTGCTTAGAGCTAATAGTTGTCATCGACTGAGAACCTGCGGTCCCTCAGTACTCGGAGTGTAAGTTATGATAACTTTTGCAGACGGGCTTGGTATAGCCTTGGATGAGGGTTTGTGAGAAGCTGCGATAAGGTGACAGGGGATGTGGTCATGTGGTCTAGAACTGGCAGCACCTACCTAGGTCTTTATATGGTATGGAATGGTTTAGAATCCGGGACAAAGAAAACAGATTTCCGCACGCACAGCACACCTCTTGTATTATGGCTTACTGGTTACCTACATATAGGCGACTGCAGACACCCTATTAAGGGTAGAGACATACAAAAACCCAACCTACTCTTGGTGCGGCTGGATTCAGTAGCTTCGGATATATTCAAACACTCTTGGCTGACTCAGAAAGATGACTGCTTCTTGATGTAGTGATATGCATTTTAATCTTAAATTTGCTATTACTTTTATGATGTAAATACAAAAGTAAATTACTTGATTACAACAATCATTACAGCTTTCAAATCGTCTAATCGTCTTCCGTATCAGTGGCATAACACGCCTTTAAAACTTTACTTATGTGAACGTAATCTTTTGTAAGTTCACCAAAAACCGCTCGAATCCGCTCCAGGCAAATGAGATCTTCTGTCTGGTCAGGTTCATCAATCTTCCGATTGATACTATAATTCTGAATTGCGTCACAATGCTGATAGATCTTCCTTATTCCCAATGTATCTGAGGCTCCTCTCAGGAAGTGGGCCAGTCCCGTCATTTTGTTGTTGTCGGCTCTATCCGCAACATCAAATATTAGCCTTCGTAACAAAACGCTGAAGCAGATAGAATGCAGGTATCTGAATAAGACTAGGGCATTGATGCAAAAAAAAAAGGTCAACGACAATATATCATGCCAGTAAACTTACGCATATAACTCCAACTCCATCTCCCTCATAGTCTCTTCTGCTTGATCTAAAAAGCTCTGTATGATAGACTTGGAGAAACTGCAGTCATCTGGATCATCCATTTCGAGTATCTGGTCGAACTTGTCCCTGTCTATGTCATCTCCAAGCTCTGTCAAAGGATTGAGATTGAGCTATTTTCTTCGTATGAGTAAATCCGCACAACGAGCAAATAGATCAGTTAACTAACCGCCGGCATTATGCGAAGATGTAAGAAGTGACCTTTGAATAGACACACAGAGGAAGAGAGAAAGTTTTCAGTGATAAAGAAAAACGAGAAAATCCTAGCTCGCTGCCTCTATGTTGTATGTTCTCTAGCTGAGATGATGGTGAGCCAAAGAAGGAAAATGAAATGGTGGCGATGAGCTGGGGTTTAAATAACGTCGTTCCACCACGCCGTTTTGGCTTGAAAATAACGCTTGTTGGAAATCATGCCAGCTGATGTCCCAAAAGAACGGATCAGCCAGCCACTGCACAGGAAGTATCATAGTGTGCGGGGCGGAATGAATCTAGACTCTCCAACTGAACTAATCATTTGAGGGAGCCAATTAAGAAAGGGCTTAGACACTAGCGACGAGTCTGGACTTCTCCACGTTCGGCAGAGCCGGCTTGAGGCTAGTCCGCTAAAGTGCAAGTATCAACTGCCAGTTATCAATCAAATCTGACATCTGCTATCTTTCCCGCAAGGTAAACCTAATATCCGTATACACGACGAGAATCGAATATCAGTGTAGGCTATGCCTAAGTCACGACATTCAAGATAGCATAAAATGGGCAATAAAAATGGTGAATTCCAAATCCTAACCCAGTACGGTCTAAATTATGTGACTCTGGTTGACGCCGTTGGAGTAACTGCGACGTCAGGTACTAAATGAAAATTAGCAAGGCTCCATAAATATTTCGGTGGAATACGACATACGCGCATCAATAGTACTCCCATTTCTAATTTGACTCATTTGAATACCCTGTTAATGTTGTAAGTACTACCATTAGTCTTTCACAGTTCGACAATAGACCTTACCAGAGTTATATAGCCAAAAACCCCATTCCTGTAATCTGTCCCATCTAAAGGTTCTGTGTGCATAATAGTCATTGCGCCCGCTGGATGTAGAAAGTCAGCCACGGCCCTTTCTCTTAAAAAAAGATATGTAATCAAGCAACTTACTAGCCGACTCATGGGTGTAGATCCCGTCCTTTTCATTAACCACACGCTCGATCTCGGTATGACTAGAATACGGTTCCAAATCCATTATTTCCTCTGAGATAGACTCGTCTGCAAAAATCTGGCCAGTGCTAACAATGGGCCCATGCACAATTGTCCCATTGGACTGAACTGTCCAGTTGTTGTGGACCTGAACATGAATGTGAATAGCGCGTTGAACCTAACAAACGGTCAGAGGCATACGGTTGCAAGATAAGATCAAAATTCAGATGCTCACATAAAAACCAGGGAAAATTGTTGTGAAAGAGGTGACGCCATGCTTATCTGTGGGCCACATCCCTCGTAAGAATGTGGTGTTATCAGTCGAAAGCCACTGTGAATTATTAGTAAGTATATGTGGGCTCAATTTGAGAACAAACCTCAAGATCGGGCAGGCCATCATGGATGTTGAAGGCACTACCGTTGGTTTGACTGTACAGATCCAAGAATTGCGTGTTAGGCGAGAGACCGGTAAAGGAGCTATAAGATCCTGTAGCGTTGCAATGCTGGCATTGTTAAAAATTATTAGAAAATCTTTTGTTCACTGAAAGGTGTTAATTGACTTACCCAGATGTCTACAAGAACGTCATCCAGCGGCTGACATGTGTCCACGTCAATCACTCCGATCTCGAGAGATAGAGGCACCCCAGGCTGTCCTTCACGGATATCTTGCCGCAGAATCTGGCTTCGAGGCAGAAAGTACGGGCCGTTACTCGTTTCGGGGGTAAGTATATTGGTCCAGTTCTGTATCTCTTTGTATTTTGGGGCTACCGCATGGATGACATAGTCGGTGTCTCCGGACCCCGGATCGATGGAATCTCCCCGACGGCGTAAACCGCGACGAGTATGCTTCATTCGAGCAACATTGGGCCCACATCTTTTAAGAACATCGCGGTGAAATTTCACAGACCTTTCATAAAGAGCTGGGTGAGAATGAGCTGTTCAAGGCGTGGCCAGTCAGCTGGATTCGTCGAGTGGATCGGCTACGACGCACCGTTGATGGCGACCACAGACAGAACGAGGCCAGTAAGAAATAATTTTAACCCTATATTGAACATCTTGGATTTAGATGATCAGGTCGTCTTAACAATCAACATTTACGATGGCTTCGACCGGTATTTGTAGTTCGGGTTTGCTATCATCATCCACTGCCATCATTCACCGTCCGTACCCCCGCGTAAAATGATTTGTAAACATGTCTTTAGTTTGACGAATAGAAAGCAATTCATTGACTGCCATGACTCTCAACCGTGCTCAAACTTATGCCGCGGCAATTGTGATGCATCAGACAGACAGTGACTGACGCTGTTTCGTGCTCGACCTAGACATCTACGCTTACATGCCGTGTTTGAAGTGGGCTCCCGCGCGGGAGCCCCCACAGTTTGTAAAAATACGTTCCATTTAGCGTCAGGATATACGGAAATATGTACGTTGTAGTGGAGATAATCCTCTGCACTCTGCAATGAGTCCCACTAAAAGATGAGCCGTGTCTTGATACACGGATCGCCCAGCAGTAAGTGACATGCGTCATATTACAAATAATAGTCAATTTAGTGGCCCACGGAGGAGATAGCTTCCTTTCTTTTGCCGGCCTACTTCCGGAAGATTTCCGTTGACCTCTGTATCTGCCCTTTTGTTCTCCAGCTTGGTTCTCAAAGCTCTTCACTAGAAAATATGGCAGGTCTGATTGGCTTTTCATCATTACCAGGTCGCTAATATGTTCACTCTTGGAATCACTGAAGTTAAAGTAACCAGTTACAACCATCTCGGTCAATCTGTGTGCTCCTGGTGGCTTTTCACTGGGTCACTGATCCATTAGCTTGACATAGATATTATCCCCAGTTTCATCTATCAAGAAAGCCAATACTCGTCACAAGGAACAACCTTCCATTCCTGTCAGTCAGTTACGAAAAGGCCTAGAGCCGTAGTACATTCTCCTCTTCCCTCGACGCCAGTGACGACTATCACTTATCTCGTTACGGCGACGTTTCCTCCCGGTTTTGTGCGACGGGGCATCATAGCTACCCTCATGCCTAGCCATAGAACGCCTTACTATGGTCTTCAGCTCATCACGGTTATCTTCTTCGAACAGCTCCTCCGCTACTAATGCGACAATATATTGGCTACGAGCTCGCCCTTCGCCCACGTCGTCTTCAGCCAGGAGACGGACCTGAAGTCGCGGGTTTTCGCCGTACTTGAGGAAGACCTTTAGCAATTCTTTGCAGAAATATTCCGATTTGCCATGGTTGGTTTGACTGACTATCACGGCAGCCAAAAATGACTCCCGGGTCGTCCGTTTGCCTTTCTGCCTGGAACTCTTAGGTTTGTTTGGATCTAGTCCATACTCAAAAAGTATTTGGAAGGTATTTAATAATTCCATCTCTTGAGCTCTGGATATTTTCATGTCTACGGATACCATGTTACCTACCAATAACCAATGAAGCCCAGCACTCTTTGCCTTCAAAGGCGACGCTGACACTCGCCCCATGGGAGAGGAAAGGAGCAAGAGCTTGATTGAAAAAGAAATAGTCTGCAATATACTCTCCCCTCGCCCAGTATATACATCTGTTGATTCTAAGGTGGTTATTTACATTCATTCTCTGGCCAAGCTTCAATCTTAAGTTCCTTCCAAATTGCCTGCCACCGCCTTGTCTTCTTCACATAGTTCTCTCTTTTTGCAAAGGTTGTGTTAGGCCGAACAACCATATTAAAAAAATCAGATAGACCTCGAGGTGCATAAAAGATCCATTCCGAATTTTCTCCTAGCCTTACACCAAGCATCGCACTTGTAGATATCCATGAGTCGATGCCATCCTCAACACTCTGGTGTGCTGGACACTTCAGCCCAAATCTCTTCTCATACCACAAATGAGCACGGGCCTGATTACGGATTTCAACCTCAACCGGAATGTCAGCGAACAGCTGCTTGCCGGCCCGAATGACGATGTCCTCAGCTTCATACGAGAGATCCGAAGCATCATAGTAAACGAGATCGTAGTCGTGGATTCCTGTCTCTGGAGGGAGTGATGAAACGTTGTTCCAAATCGTTTGTGATAAGGCACCAGCAGCCAGGTACCAATTAGGTAGGTTGAGTGATGCAGCGCGTGTCAGTACAAGAACTAGTGTTGGGTTCGTGGAGAGGACATTGCGTAGGTGAACGAGTTGCAATTGTATTGGGAGCTGCCCTGGGTTCATTTTTAATAGCCAAAGGAACCTTTTTATTTGTTAAGACGGGAATATTAGTAAAATACTCTCTACTAATAGCCATAAGAAATAAGCTTACTAAGAAGGTTCTTGTAGTTTGGTTGACAGGATTTAGGTTGTAGATAAATGTGGAATATATGCCTGTCGACTTGTATTTGAACTACGCAGGTAAAAGTAAGTGGGCGTGGGGGTGGAAATTTCCAAAATGCAACATTGTGGGATATGCCCCCTAAAGTTCACCACGTGACTAAAACTGTTGACCCAAACCGACGTACGTCCCAACAGGGAATAGCCCGAGAGACTGTCCCGACTAGGTGAAGCTAGTCCGACCTATCGGGAATGCCCTCAGGTGTCGAGACCAGTGTCCTATCTAGTATATAAGACTATTGGTGGTTGCTACTATCTAGGGCACAACCCAGCTCTCAATACAACTTGGTTCCCTTCAATTGCTCCAATTGACCTATCAACAGCTGTGACATTGTTCAAACCGGCACGCCTGATCCTGCCTGCTAGCACGAACCGTTACAAAAACCCAGTTACTGTACGGAAGTGTAATCTTATCAAAGGGAGAACAAAAATATACGTATTTAGAATCAGAAATCAACTTCATTTGAGAAAGAAAAGTGGGGGGGGGGGGGGGGGGGGGGGGGAATCTTGTGACAAATACGTTGTTTTATGTAGCTAAGCATAGAAAATAGGTTCGGTTTTGGCTTTGCTTTTTCACTGCTGTTAGATGAGTGGTTTGGATTACCAATCGGTGGGTTCTAGAATGTCCTAATCTACTAGAGTGGGTGAGTGGTCTATATCAGATCCATAATTTCCTAGCGAGCTTTATTTAGTACTTGATTAAAAATGAATATAATTTGTGAGCTATTAGTATCTAGAAGCGGAATTCAATTTCCGTAAAACAAATCTTGTCTGCATTCCGCAGTACATTATTATATAACATTCGGTCTCTTTATCGTACTATATTGATCTAAAAGAAGTACGAAATCGATTTTCGAGGCTACTCTCCTCTCTTATATATTACAGAATGTCGACCACTAAAGTTGCCCTTGTGGGTGCTACAGGAGAGACGGGGACTTCGATCCTGAACGGACTCCTCGGCTCTTCCACAACAAACTTTGTACGTATATATCCCTGTCCTGCGTAAACCTAGTTGTTTGTAATGGGTTCCTTATTGTAGTTGCGCAGGAAGTTACAGCATTAGCTCGTCCCGAGTCTCTTAAGAAGCCAGCTTATGTTGAGCTCAAGAATCGTGGAGTGCGAGTAGTTCCCTGCGACTTAAACGGCCCTCGAGATACACTTATTAGTATTCTATCCGGCATTGATGTTGTAATCTCTGCAATCTTTTTTGGAAGCCTCACGAACGAAATGCCTCTTACCGAGGCTACGAAACTGGCAGGCGTCAAACGTTTTGTTCAGTCCGCTTTCATGGTCATCCTTCCCCCAAGGGGGATTGTCGATTTCCGGGAAAAGGTTAGAGTCACCCCTCCAAAAGGTGCTTCGGTGCCATATCTTCTCCACCTACTTATAGTCTTATGCTAATGCTACTCATAGAGGGAGGAAATCTTCAACTATGTACAAATGATTCGTCTCCCATATACATATATTGACGCTGGCTGGTGGTACCAGCTTACCCTGCCTCGCCTCCCATCTGGCCGCTGGGATTACGCCTTGCCATCGTACGGCTCGGAGCCAAGGCTCGGAGGAGATGGAAACGTTCCGAGTGCACTTGCCGATATCAGGGATGTCGGAAGATACGTTGCCAGGGTCATCGCAGACCCACGCACTCTCAACAAAAGAGTTCACGTCTACAGCGAAGTCCTCACGCGAAACCAGGTCTACAATGTAGTAGAAAGGATTAGCGGCGAAAGGCTAGAGCGAAAATACGTTTGTCTCTCGCTGAGATTTCCAGTTAAAGTTTTGAGGCTAACATCCTTCAACAGATTACAGCAGAAGAGATCAAAGCTCGTATCAATGAAGCTCAGGCAAGCCTTCAAGCCAACCCAGAGAGCCTAGAGGCCTTTAGTGCACTCTCTACTCAGCAACTTCTTCTGTCTTGGGCCATTCGTGGAGATAATACACCCGAGTACGCTAGGTTCTTGGGTTATCTAGACGGCAAGGAACTATACCCTGATTTTGAATACGTGAAGTTCGAGGATTACGTTGAAGCGGCGCTCAATGGCACTGTTAAAGGGGTGTACCAGGAAGGAAATCAGTTGTCTAGATGGTTAGAATTGAGAAACGAGGTTGCTAGATCCCTATCTCACCTTCATTTTGACGCAAAGGGGACTAGACCTTCCTATTACCGCCTCTGTAAAATCATCTTTGAAGCAAAGAGAGCTATTAGTATGATATATGAAATCTATTAATAGTCAGGGTTAGTTTAGAGTTGGTTTATTTCCCCAGCTGAAACCCTCTAGGGTGGATCGGATTCGTTTTCACCCAAAAAACGCTATTAAATGAGCCGAAGTTGCTGCGGGGCCCGACGAGCAACCTGAAAAGTAGCATTCATTCTCTTTTGATACACACTGTCCACCGACGTAATCAACCGTTTTAAAAACTCATCCAAATCACTGGGGGGTTCTGCCAAACGTTCGTGAAGTAATAGAAGGTAAGGCTCTCGACGCGGATCCTGACCGAAGGCGTCTTCAAAGCAATTCCATAGTCGGCTTGATACGCATAGCTTCATATTTTTCAATTGCGAAATTGCTTCAACTGTTTTTATTAAGTCGATGTAGTCGCCTCTGTACTCATACAGCCCATCAATGAAAAGGCATATTTTAGTTGACGACAACGTATCATCTTCAACTTCTTTAAACCGATAGAATACTGTAAGTAGTTCACTCAATGTCCACGGTCGCTTTATAGAACCTCTAGAGCGCTCTGTGTAAACTATTGGTATCAAGTTAGGAAATCCTTGAAGTATTTCAAAGAGCAAACATTGTAGTAACCCCCGCTGGGACTTTGGCATTTCTGCTCCAGAAATCCAGAAGTAAATGCCGGCATGGCAAGGCGAGAACCGCCGGCCTAGGCTTTGAGGCACTCCCTCGTCTGGTTGCATTCAGCTAGATACTTCATCAGGGTAAATTTCCCAGATCCAGGTTTGCCAGATATCCAGTAAATGCCGTTTTCATGTAATGACCACCGTCGAAATTTAACGTGTGAGCGGCGCTCGGATTCTGGCCAACGATGAGGAGTGAATATCCACTGAAATGTTGTTTTGTGCGCTTCAACTATTGAAGCCTGGCGAGCATTCATATTCTCGAATGATAAGCTCGTTAGAACTACATGCTCGGTTCCCAGTTTTTCTGTTTCAGACTTGATGTCGGAGAGACCTTGAGCTATACTATCAAGTGTTGACTTAGTCATATTTCTATTGCCTCTTACAAGGCTCGTCGGGTCTGCGTTTAGCGACTGTAATCTGCCGTCAAGACTCTCCCCGATTGAACTGGACAATTTGGACAACTGAGTCATGGTTTGATTTTGCTGCTTACTGATTATGGCACTGTCAGTTCCCTAACACCATGAGTGAACCCGAATGGTTCCCTGCCTATTTCCTTGTGAAAATACATACCTAATATATGCCAAAATATGGGTTGACAGCTGGCTACGCATATCTTTCAATCTCGTGGATAGACGGTTTATCTTATCCTTATTCCATATCACTTCCAATGCTTTCCGAATCCTCGCCCAGCGGCGGTGCCGCTCATCGGACCTCTTGAGACGCTGTATAGCGGAAATCAAGTCGTCTGCAATTGTTTTACACGATGCTGCTAACTTGTAAATCTCATTCTCGTCTAGAGGCAACTTTGTGGATGAGCTTTCTAGCTGTGCTGTGAGGTTATGTCCCAGTGCCACCAAACTGGCTGCGACTGTTTCAAGATCCTCATTTTCTGCCGTTATGCCGCTGACAGAGTGAAGTATTTCTCGAGTATCAGATAGCAGTGTGCAGCCGTAATCGAGGAACTGAAGGACATTTGCGACCAGGCCGATAAGCGACAAACTGTCAACAGCCATGTTGGTAACAGATGATGATGCTTGAGGAGAGCGTCAAATCATTGAACGCCAGCTACAGGCCTTAGTTAGTGAGGCTGAATCTACCTTGGGCGCTGAGTGCCACTGATTGGCCCGCCTCTGATCTGGATGCGTAAGCTGATTACCCTCATGGCGGGACCCAGTCTGGGGCGTACGAGTAACTTAATGCGTGAGTTCACCCACCAAAAAATTATGTCCACATATTTAATCATACTGTATCTCAATTATAGGCTGCCAGCCTGTACTAAGTTCAAAGTTCAGGCCAAACTGCCTCGGGGCCCAGAAATGCTATTCAGGACGCCAATGGCAACAAATGCGGTATTTCTTCCAAATACCAAGATTTCTTCCCCAAATTATTTACCAGTAACACGACTTGTATCAGTTTAGGCTTTTGAGTGACGAACAGAGGGTACTTGCACGGGCTGGATGGCGTATCGGCATCAAAACAAAAAACGAACATAATAACTCGAGCAACGCCGACACTTAAGTGAGATTTATAAGGCCGCCTCTCTTCAAATGTTCTCTAATCCCGAATGTCTCATTATATACTCTATCCTGATTGAAGTGTGGAGCACATGTGACTGTCTAACACTTGTCTCCGTTGAGTAGGATGTGTCGGGCCGAATTGAAAGGTGACAGCGGCCACGATTTACTAAATGTGTTCATAAATCCATTATGATTTACTTCAATAAATTTGATTCGGGGGTTATCTGTCACACCCTTCTCTAAATAGACATATTTTCCTCCCATTCTTCTTCAAGCCATCAGTCAAACAGTGTGACAGTTGTGAAAGTCTATCACCATCTCAACAGCGTCTTTTAACCCGATCCAGAAAGAAAAATCAACTCCATCCGATTTTTTCTTTTTCTCCATCTTCGTCACTTTCTCTTTACTATAGACATGAAGTCATTTTACATTCTTGGGGCCCTAGTCTTGTGTGCAGCACAGAGCGAAATCTCTTGCTCACAAGGTAAATACACACCCAGTACCTGATGAAAGTCATCTAACCAAAGTAGATACCGATTGTGGAATAGATGGGTGCTGTGTTTTCCGGTTTTTAAGGAAGGGAATTTGTCAACCATATGCCAAAGAGGGCGGATCTTGTCGTATGTGGGCTAAACAGACTGGAAAGCGCATCTCTGACACTCATACAGATGGTAATGATGCGATATTCATGCGCAAACACGTGAATTATTGCCCGTGTCAACGCGGATTAGCATGCATCGCCGATCCAATGCTTGACTTTAGCATCATGAGTCGACAAAAACCACAAGAGAGGTGTATGAGTCGAGTGGGGAGCTAAAGGCTTAATAATACCAAGTGAGTTGGGTCTCCCGGTGCGTGGGGTATTAAACCCTTCTCTGGGGTTAGGGTTGGGGTTGGGATTAGGATGATATCACGTGGTGCTATTTAACCATCATTTTTATCGGTATTCCAGACCATTCACAACAGTAACAACCTATACTGTTTTAATAAGAGATTTTGGCCAGATAGATTAAAATGGGTGGCCAGTTTGGTCGGTTCAGGAACGAGATGTTGTCATGCCTTCATGCTACCCGCCAAAAATTCACATCACCATCAACCTACGGTCATTTGTCTAATCTTTAGAGGTTAAACTCTTTATTCTCTAACCTTGTTTCGGCTATATCGTGGAATGGGATCAGAGTTCTGTAGCTAATTATCCAGCTCATGAACTTCGTCCGCATTCAATCTAGTGGACTGGCCGCAAACGTTAATTGACCATCCACGTCTCCCGGAAAAACCATCGGAGGCGATAAACGCGAAAAAAGAGTCAATTTGAGGGGTTGCCATCTCAAGCTCCTTGGCTAGGATCTTGCAAATCCTCAGGGTTAGGCTGAGGCTCTCAGTCTAAATCCCCCATGGCTCGTGGGAAGCATCGGAACTGATTAGCGTCTTCGACATCTGAAGGCTTCGTTTTAGAATGACTGCAACTGAAGGACCGGGCCCGATGCCCATACTGGTATTCCCACTTCAAGCCACCTTCATCCATCGGTTGATTCGAATAATAGCTCTCTAGGTTGTAGGCTTCGCCCTACTAGCCCTATCCGCCGGTGTTATCATTGCTCGCTTGTATCTACGGCTCAGAATCCAACATCGACGGATATTGGTCAGTGATTATCTCATGCTGGCCTCTTGGCCTCCTGCGTGTGCAAATATGGTAATTTCCATTGTCATGGCAAAGCTTGGTGGTCTTGATCCACAAGTTATGACCAACCTCGAAGGTTTCAAGGGTACCTTTGATCAACTGAAGGTGATATTTCAGGTAATGCTTTCGTCAATTCTACTGTTTTCGTGGAATGATACAATGCTAACAAATTACAATGGAGCTCTTCTGGGCAACCAGCGTGCCCTTGACCACCACGCTATACCTCTGCAAAGGAACGCTTCTATCCATGTATTTGGAAATCTTTCCAAATTTCATGGTCAAGAGAAGGATCTTCCTCTGGGTAACCATTGGTTACAATGCCGTTGCTTATGTAGCCAGCATACTTTCACTATTTTTAATATGCAAATCATATTGGTATGATTTCAGAAGCATTTGCCAGTAGATATTACTCAGAATAAGGCTAATGTATCAATACGACAGGGTCCCTGATGATAAGCCATGCCCAGGGTACAAAGGGAAAGTTGTCTTTGTTGTAACGTGGGTCCTCCACATTTCTGGAGATTTATTAGGTAAGAAACATTCAGCAAACCCCCACCCCTCGAAAAAAAAGAAAGAAAGTAGCGAAAGTCTTGCTTACATTTCGAGTCAGTCTTCTTCTTGCCATGGCTCGTTATTGGGGGCTTAAATGTTCGACGCAAGCTCAAAATCGGGGTGTACTGCACATTTCTACTCGGTACTGTTACTTTGGTCTTTTCTTTCTTGCGCTTCGCTTTGACAATGGAAGCTGCAGGGGCAACTGCCGTCCCAATGAGCACGGTTCGTATGTACAAGCCCTTGGCGTTTTCCAACCTCGCAACAATGCTGACAAAGAATTTGTCTTTGCTTAGAGCTATGGTTTATTACTGAGAGCAACTTAGGTCTCATCATCGCATGCCTGCCTTCCCTTAGGCCATACTTCAAAATGCGTGCTGAAAATGACGGCGGTGGTAGTTGTCGTGACTTGAACATTCCCGAGACGTTGGAGTCGCGGCTTTCACAACAAGATACTGTTGTAAACAGAACCACATCCTCTTTCCATCGTGCCAACATAGATCTTGGAGTTGGATTGAATTCGAATGAATTACGTCGAGAAAGCGATGCCGAATTGGTGCAATCAGACTCAGTACATCACTAAGCAACATGGAAGGTGCTTCTTTAGGAAGGATAATAGAAAGCTACTTAACACAAGACCTGGAAAGAAACTCATATTTCTAGCTATAATAATTATAGATATTCCCAAAGTGAAATAGCGATTATATGTTCGGCTTGTCCGCTACTTAAAAACTTGGTCAAGACACAATGTCCACGGTCCTCTTATCGAGAATAGTGCGTGTCCATGTCCATGCTCCAATAACTCCACTACCTCCTCGCCCCACCCACTGAATTCCTTCCTCCATGGCCAACTGGAGCATTTGGCGATCGACGTCAGGGTCATGATCGGGGTTGACGGTAATAGCCAATACCCATCCTCCAATGTAAGCCGCTGCTTGTTCCCATTCAGGCTTCGGCTGGCCACTCTTGACCTTTCGGATATCGGCTCTGACTTTAGTTATAAAATCAGTTAGCTGACCCTTGCGGAGGCATTTCATTTCCACAAAATGATAATCCAGCCCGCTTTCTCCTTGTCTTTGATAAGAAGTCAAAAAGTCGCATCTGTCCCTAGGCGCTCCGCGGTAAACATTTGCCTCGCGTTTAAAAACGGCCAGGGCGCCGAATCCCTTGGTCGGATCTAACTCAGTTTGCTTCATCTGCCGCGAGAGCTCAACTTGGGCCCAGCCTTCCCAACCGTAGCCCATGTTGTAATTTTCGATCACTTTGCTTTGTCCACTTGTGGTCCAAGTGTAGAATATGTGTGGTTTGCATAGAAATCATTCGCCATTTTCAAATCGATTGATTCAAAAGTTCAGTGTTGTGTTGCGCAAGTGCCTTGCAGCTTTCCAGTCAGTGCTTGTGTTAGAGGGAGATGATGATGAGAGGCTGGAGCATCGTCTGACAATTTTATACCTAGAAGTTAGCTCTGTTTCTAGTCTATAACTTAAGCCGTTATCAATGCAAATAGATGGTCGTGATTTGCGGAACGGATTTGAGGCATATTTGCGATTGGCGAGGCAATTGCACTTTCGGGAGGTTGAGCACGTCATGAATCTGTTTCCCAGAAACCAAGTGTTTTATGTCTTGTCATGCGCGCCTCTTTTTTTGCTTTTGCAGCATATTGCCTAATGCTTAATATTCACTGAATACAATTGTGCAGGGTCGTACATATATATTGACGTAGAAACGAAAAGGTGCTGCGTCATGCTCCCCGATTGTGATCTCACGCCATCGATGCGCGGCCCTAGTCACTGTATGTGTTGGCAACATTACTAGGAGCTCTGATACTAGGATAACTGGAGGCGTCTTTCCATGATCATCCCGGTACTTTGATGGCTGAACAAATGATCGGAGTCGCACGGGTTGAAAACAGGGCTACGTTTCCTCCTACGTGGCCCCTCAGCCAATTCAGCCACGTTTGCAGAGTATGATAGACGCCATTATCAGTCCCTTTAAACTCGATGCATTATGGCAATCCTGCATATGATATTTACAATGGTTGCCAATCAAATACCAGGAGCTTTATGTCCAAATGAGATCAACTTATGGATGAACTGGATTTAGAACCATCTATTGTAGATTGGGTTATGATGTCGGGACTCCCCATCTCTTCTATAACGAGAATGTAGGATATAACGAAAGACCCTGCAAAGCAGAGACTTGACTAAATGTAGGTTGGCAGTCGCATATGTGTTGCTATCATTATCAAAATACGTAAAATCATCTCTGTCAGTACGAGTCAATGCGACTAAGATTATGAGCAATTTTTAGCAGCCGTGTCATCTTCTTCATAAACGGCAGGACAGAAGCTGAAGCCATGAGGCTGCGAAGGTGATACAATGGGCAAATAAAATATTGTACTATGATTTAGGTTTTAATCACGACGGGAATCTTAAATCTGACTGCTTTCTGTTCAATTCTAAAACCTTGGTGATTTGTTTTGGAGGTGTAGGGTAGTTTCATGTGGAATCGGAGATGGTGGTTAACTGTGACCCACAGATGCTGAGCCAGAAGCAATTTCTAAAATTCATGGCTGGGTCGTCCGTTCAAAGACAGGCTCTTTGATCAATCATATTTTACCAAAAGTCATGGCGAAAGTGTGAAGTCAATGAGGCGGTGACCGGAGGAGGCGTGATGTGTCAAGCCACAAATATCGCTTAGGGACAAAGAGATTGCGCCAACCTTTCATCATCACAGAGGCGAAGTCGGACACTGCCACTGGTTCCACTCGCATCTCAATGGGGAGTGAAGGTTCACAATGAACGCATATTGGGGCTGCAGTTCCACTCTGGCGCACAACGCGACGTGACTTGATTCGGCAGAAATTCTACGTTTACATTGCCACATTGATTAAGCTGCGTTTACAAGGTATCAAATGTAAGAGATGTGACTAGATCTGTAGGCCGTGTTAATGGACCTCGGCATACATGGGGGCAAAAGTGCCCGAATGCCGCGGTGAGTATAGGGTCATGCATTCATCTTCCTTGAACAAAAATAGAAATATACCACGGAGTAAAGGGTACACCTCAGAGTGAGACAAGGGTTTGTTTTTAAGACAACTCCCTCTTCGTGACCGCCGCAAGCAGCAGTAGCACAATGAAAGAGTGAGAGGTAAATCAAAAATTGCACCCGCTATGGCCCCGAAGGACAATAGAGCAGGGAGCGACTCCGCGATGTGCAATGCAGGCCCTCCCTACTGAGGCTCGCCAGTCTTGAGCGGCGGACCTCCAGATAAGGTAAGTATGAAGAAGAAAAGAAGAAAACAGGTAAATGGCGGGAGGTGTCTTGAGATTATATACTGAAATTATTAGGCGGTCAAATACGGCAGAAATAGCTGTGGCCCACATGCAATTTCGCAGTCGGAGAAAGCTAAGTTCCGGCTCCGCTTTTGAGAACAGCAAGGTCCATACTACCCACATTTGCTCATGATGGGGTGGGTACCTTGATATTCGTGACGAACAAGAGGACGTTAGCCAATACGTGAATTGTAACGCATTCAAAAACACTACAAGTAAGAATACGAATAGAATCTTTTCTATTAGACTATGTAAATCTGGTAATGAACTGGCTCAAGCTCTGTCTAATAATCCTGCAAAGAGTCCTACGACCTAATCTTCGGCTTGTCTACCACAGAAGACGCAACTAGAAGACCGTGATGCCAGTACTCGCTGACACCAACAACCGGTGGCGGCTGCGAGTGAAACAGCCGCCACCGTATTAGATGCACTTCGGTTCGTTCCAGAGAGCTGCAAGGTCCTATTGATTGGTCTCGCAATATTAACTCGCTGGAACAAATCCGTCATGGCCGAGATGTGGCCATTGCGAAAAGTGTGCGTCTCTGATATCAGGCTTTGGATATTCAAGCTAATGATATGGGTTGCGATAACCGATGCGCGGATTTTTTGTACCAGAGCTTGCTGAAATCTCGCTCGCCCTTGAGACATTTGCTGAAAGGATATACTATCGCCCTTTTGAAACAATGGCCCTGAGGCGCTCAGAAATTTGGCGTACTCGGACTGGATTCGCTGCGGAGAGGTAACGAGCTGTTGATCGAGGCTATTGTGAAGTAGGTCATGGGCATCGAAGCCAACCGGGAACGGGAGAAACGTGATTTCTGGCAGCCAACAAGCTGAAACACAAACTGACTGTCAGCTCCAGGCAGGGACAACCGCGTTCAACTCACTTGTAAGCTGCGTCGAGCGAGCTGCTTTCTTGGCCTTCCGCTTGGCCTTCCAGCTTGACCAAATCTTTTTTCCATCTGCAAAGGCTGAGATGCTAGCTGCTACCAGTGCCGCGATTCCTATCGCCACTTCCATAGTTAGTGTGGTGCATCAGAAAAGAGAAATCAGAGTCGCTGGCAGTTGATTGTTTCTTGGTTGGATAAATCATAACCAAGTAAGGTTGTGAAACGGAGTTGTGGCTCTAGAGCCCTGAGAGAAACCTTGACCGAGCCTGCTATTTGTTCTTCAACTTGGTAAAAAGAGTCCTGGACCAAAGTCAACCTGGTCAAGGCCAACCAATCCGGCTGGGCCAAATGATTCCAAATACCTCA
This sequence comes from Calonectria hongkongensis, assembly GCA_017140755.1. Lineage (NCBI taxonomy): Eukaryota > Fungi > Ascomycota > Sordariomycetes > Hypocreales > Nectriaceae > Calonectria > Calonectria hongkongensis. The sequence continues at coordinate 3,925,797 of JAACJA010000001.1, forward strand.
AACAAGGCGGAAATGTAGGGCAGATGACTCATACAAATGCGACATGGATTGTGGCGTTTCTGACCACCATATTCTTTCAGCTAGTGTTCTGACCTGCGATCAATCTAACAAACACCATGCGGGGTTTTGTTGCTCCAATTCGCTGTACTGTCCCATATTGTGTCGCCTTATCGGCCGCGCACTGATTCAATGCTACCCTGTTTTGCGTCTTGCAACTTGCAAGGCAAACCAAATGCGCGAGGCGCCTCGCCATGACATCGCAGCTGAAAGTTGGGGTGCATGGTCAGCGATCCTTTCAACTTGAAAGTGTATCGTGGGGTAGTCTCCTGAAAACTCCGATACATCCGATAAATTTTCTTGCTTTTTATATGGCGTCATTTATTGCAATGTGATTTGCACTTTATGGTTGTGTGTAGTGGTAGAAAACCCCCCAAAGGGTCATCGTCATGGCTGGCCATTATACAGCACGCGTCCATCTTACACTAAATTATGTCTGAAGCGCCAGAGTTTTCAATATGGCATTCAGTTCCGATCTTTTGGAAATACTTGGCTTTCCTGATATTGTACCAGGTGATAGCCTCCCTGTAATATCCGTTTGTGAACAGCCAGCCCTGGACACAATACCGTCCCAAGAAGACCAGACTGAAGCAAGGAACCTTCTTATTCAGGTCAAGATCGCAGAACCGAATTACAAAGATGTCAAGGATCAAACAAAGAGAAACATCTTTCGGACCTCGAGCCAGATTGGGAACCGCGCCAACACCGACAACTGGCAGTTTAAACCTTACGAGCTCGGAAGAGCCTTGGATTCGTATTTCAATGATCACGAGGCGGAGTGGAAACCCCTTGGGGTCGCCAAGGCGGTTCTGAATATGCGAAAGAACCAAACTGCTCACGAGCTGTGGGAATTAGGGCAAAAAGGAAGGCTTGCACGAGCAGTTTCGAACGGACTCGCACGGAAACTTTCCACATCACAACGCGCGAGACCTTTGTGCCCGTGGCTAAATCGCTGCATTGCGCGAAGAGCGCTTCCTGCCGTCGTGATGCTATGTCAAGCTGGCATGAGTCAAGCCTGCATCAATTCGGCAATCCAGAGGGCCTTGCGAGATGATTCTTATGACATCGCAGAAGAACTTGTCCGGTTTCAAGCACAGCTACCTCTCGAAGAAACACTATACACTGTGGCATCATCTTCTATAACTCCCGATCTTGACTTCATCAGACTGTGGCTTTCTGCACCGTTGCAGTTGCAGCCAAACAAGCAATTTGCTATCAATGCCATGAAGACTCTCATATCTCACCCGCATCCAGGAGAGGAGGTCATGGGCGCTCTCTCGCTCTTTTTGGCGAATGTACAAATAACTCCCGACGAGAATTATTCGCTCCTCATTACTGCCATCGAGGCCAGTAATATCGAGGCAGCAGCAGCAATAACATTGGCAATTGGAGGAGACTGGAACTTCACCCGAGGCAAAGAAGCCGTAGCTATCAATGTAGCTGTGGAATTAAGCGACGCTGCTGAAAGGTATCGCATTCTGAAATTCTTGTTCTCGGTAGGAGTCAATATTGATTCCGAGGCCCTCCGAAAACGGCTTTTCAGAGATGCCAACGAGGGGTTTATAGATCACGTCAAGCTCCTCATCAGCCACGGGGTCTCACCAATTCAAGCTGGTAGCGATACTAATGTTCTCGTTTGGGCCGTAAATAACGCCAAAATGGACGTATTTGAGGTTATAATGGACGCATCTATATCTGGGAGTGTAGCTTCTGCGGCGCTTGGACTCCTACCAGACAGTGCTTCTGAGGAGGACAAAGTCAAAATTATAACGGGCCTTGGGCGAAAGGGGGCTACTGGGATGCCGCTTAGTTACCTACTCGTTCAAGCTGTGCGTAGGTCAAGCCAGAGCGTCATCGATGCCCTTTTGAGATTCAATGTCTCCGTTGACTATTTCGATGTTCGAGGTGACAATAGTCTTCATATCGCTGTTACCCGTAGGAATGCAGTCTTGACCCGCCGTCTTTGTCAAACCAAGCCTTCGGTATCCCTACTGAATGATTGTGTGGCACTGGCGTTTGAAGCTCTGATTCTCAGCAACACTGATATACTTGTCGAGATTCTCTCCATTCTCGCGGAAGACTGTGACTCTGGCCCTCCGGTTCAGGATACAGTCATAGAGGCTATCCCGACAACGGCTTGTATGAGGATTCTGAGGATACTTCTTCCCATTGGATTGGGCATCGTTCATGGAGGAAGAGCAATAACGGAAGCTATCAAGCTCAGCAATTGCGAGGTACTTGAACTCATTTGTGCAACTGTTGATGTCACAAGAGAAGCGCTCCAAGAAGCGCTTAATTCGGTTCTATACGGCAGGGCTTACAGCAGGGAAAAGTCAGAGTTGCTGGTTTGCTTGGCTGAACGAAAACGTTATTTTGATACTCTCGACTCGGTCATGATCAATCCCAAGCGAAGCGTTCACAACCAAAACTGGGAGATCATGGACATGTTTCTGTCACATGGTGCAAGCGTTAATGCAGGAAATGGTGTGCTTCTTGCCAATGCAATTACATTTGGCAATATAACCGTACTTCAGAGGCTGCTTCGCTTGAGCCCGAGTGTTTCATCATTGACAATTGCGCTTCGATTTGCCATGTCTGTATCTGCTAGGAATTTGCGAATATCCTTCGTGCAACATATTCTGAGTGCTTCACGATTGGATCTTGGACAATCCGACGCACTTCTGCAAGCACTTCAAAAGGTGGGCTCAGAGCCGCCAGATCTCCCTCTCATCACACTGCTCCTTGAAAGAAATGCGTCAGTAAATCACGCTAATGGAGAGGCACTCAAATTGGCCGCAAAAAATCTCTTGATTGAGGTGGTTGGCGTCCTGCTGGTCTGGCATCCTTCTCGCGTTATAGTCGACGGTGCGTTTCAGGCCGCGCTAAGTGTGATAGGGTCGCTAGATGCCAGGCTCCAGGTTCTAGAACTTCTTTTGAAGTCAGGAGTGACAGCGGATTTAGTATCTCAGGCGCTGATTGACGAGGTTACAAGAACCCCCATCGTTCTGGACACTCTGAAACTTTTGCTCAGACATGGCGCTAGTGTCAACAGTCAAGGTGGGCTTGCATTGCAGCGGGCAGCTAAGGCTGGATCTTCCGCTCAGGTTTCTCTTCTGATGACTAACGGGCAAATCCTACGGAACGAAAACCTGAATCTAGCCTTTAAAGCGGCTAGGAAGGCCACATTGAATAACCAGAAAAGATTGGACATGTATAAGCTCCTTATAAGTCGTGCTATCAACCAGTACGAGTTAGATGCTGCGCTTTTAGATGCTTGTACCATCCATGAATCCGAGCCTATAATTTCTCTTCTCGCTAATAACAAGGCCTCTCTTGACTTTCGTGACGGGAAAGCAATACTCGGAATGGTTCAAGGCGGAAAGGCATCGCTATTGCTGACAGCTTTGGAAGGCAATGGAAAGCCTCCGGACACTGCTATAATGAGCTCGGTTTTTAAGTCCTCTCTCAGACTCGCGAATCCGACACGTTTGGCGATTACAAAAATACTTGTTGCTTATGGTGTCGACTCTAGGACTCGCTCCGAACATCTGCTTAGCGCCATTCAGAAACATGATCCTAATCTTTTGGCCCTCATACTTGAACCAGCTGATATTATGTGGGAATGCGACAAAGGCTCTTTGAAGTACGCTATTAGCCATGCGTTAATTCAGGAGGTCAATCTTCTTCTTCAGCACGGAATGCCTCTTGAAATGATCCGTGCTGGTTTTGATGAACTTGCAAAACGTCAATTTTATTTCAGCGTCAATAGTGTAAAGATTGCAGAGTCCCTGCTCAAAGTAGGCCTAGACTATCAACTACGCAACAGCAGTCTTGCTAGAGCATTCAAACAATCAACGAGTGCCTTGCCCACTGCTTTTATCAAGTTGCTGCTTGAAAATGGCGCCAATCCGTCCACAGAGACGGGCCTGTGTTTTGGCGTAGCAGCCAAGAAAGGTGATGTCAATGTTTTCCAAATGCTTGCCTCTAGACCATTCAACATGAATCACGCTTTACATAATTTGATGGAGACTCTAAGCATTGGAGCAGAGCTGGAAAAATGGGCTCGGCTCTGCATCTCAGGGCTCAAAGAAACAAGGACTTTCTGGGCTCATGACAACGCTGTACTAACATGCCTAATTCAACATTTTCCGGAAGAAAATAATACCTTCGCGCTTCTTTTCAACGAAGGCTACGACCCGGGTTACACTTTTCGTGTCGGAAACAGCCAGGAGAGCATCACGCTGCTGATGTGGGCGCTTCAGAGTAGCCAGTCCGCATCAGATGACGTAATACTGGAGATTCTTTCTCGAGGCGCTGCAGGTAGGTTTGATGAACTGAAATACCTGATGGATCAATATCTCTGACGAAAATAATATTTAGGGAAGCCGGACTTTATCTCTGATGTATCAAACTTGGCTGCTGTTCATCTTGCAGCCCTCAGTGGCTGTAATGGACTAGCTCAACGACAACTGTAGTTGAGGGTCGATAATGTTATTTGTATACTTAAAGAACTAAGATCTACTTTCTCTTCTCCCTTTTACTGCTTCCTCTAGTTCTGTCATCTCGCTTAACTCCCTAGCTCCTTCCTACCCTATATAGCTAGGCCATAGGCCTAGCCCTTTACAGTGGCCGTGATGTTGTCTTGCAGAGACTCATTGAACTTGGCGTGGAGATTGACTTACCAACCAACGCACCACTTTCCACGCCTCTTTGCCTAGCTACATCCTCCAGCCATTTTTCTGCAATGGAAATCATGCTCAAAGCCAAGGCCGAAACCACCAAAACCACCGACGGTAGCCTCCACATTGCTGCACGAAGAGTGGATGAAGCTGCAATCACTCTCCTCAAAAAATATCCGCATGACATGCTACACCCAATGTCTAGCTTGGGTGGCCGAACAGCTTTAGCAGAACTCTGCTATTCGGCGAGGGGATCGGGCCCTCGCTGGGAAAAGCGCGTCAAGTCTTGCATGGAACTTCTTGTGCCGTTCCCGGATGAGAATTGGAAATTCTCAAACGGGAAAACAACTCTGCACCTGGCCATTGATAATCCGACTTCCGCTCATGCCATACTCAATGCCTTTCTCGATGTCTCCAATATAAAAAACCACCCCAATAAGAATGATGCTTATCTATTCATTGACGCCACGACGGGTCTGCGGTATTCGCCTACAAAGTATGTTGAACTCTTGTGTGAGGATAAATCTGCGGCGGAAAAAGGGACCCTCATAGATTTGCTGCGGTCTCACCAATTCACCGACCGACACTTTTCCATCAAGGGTCAGCAGCCCCGCCATGCTTGCGGCCTCCCCCAGGAATTGCAAAACGCCATAGACGAAGAGGGTCTCGCTGATTGGAAACATGTGCAACAGATGCGCCGGAACGAAGAGTCAGCGCAGCACCAAACAAGGATTGTCAAGCAGGCGGGCCAGGAAATGCTTGAGCATGAGATGGAGATATCGAGACAGAAAGGAGCTCTGGAGCGCGATGAGAGAGATAGGATGCACAGATTACAACTCGGACACGATGAAGAAACGGGACAAGCGGAGCTGCGCAGAAAGCAGCTTGAGGATAACCAAGAGCGCGAGAGGCAAACCCAGCTGCTGCAGCATACTATCAACATGCACAACCAAGAACTCCTCCACCAAGGAAAAATGATAGGCTTGGAGACTCAGACGCAGCGCCTGAAACTGGAGCAGCAACACCTCTACGCAATGAAACAGGCAGAATTGCAAGTAGCAATGATGAGGGCTATTGAGTCTGAGCATCGTCAGCCTCAGAACAGTTTGCCAGCCATAACGAATCGGATTACGCCAGCAGATTCTGATTAAATAATGTTGCCCCCAGCCCGACGGACTGTGGAGCGGGAAAAAAAAGAAAGCAGCGAGGAACAGGAAGTCATTCTAATTTATATTCGCGATTAATTCGGTGGCGTTATTCTATGGCCAACTGGGCTTCTGAATAAAATTTGTCGAAATATTCCAAAATATTATTGCAGTTAACCTGGGTGGTTTTTTTTTTCTTTTTTGGTGAAGTTGGGTTCCAAACTGCCATACAGCACGTCCTGTCAGCCAACAGAGCAAGTTCCTCGGCAATGCGCCCGAGGCAGTCTTTTCCCCCTGACAGAATAAATCGGGTGCGCGGGCTTTGTTGCCTGTTGCATGTCGCCCGGTTCTGGTCTTGGCTGCGGGAGCTGAACTTGGCGCGTCCAATCACGGTCGTTTTCCTCCCCAACCGAGGCGGTGCTAGTGTGTCAAGGCGAAATGGTGGCCTGCAACCACGTCGTGAGGCTGACTTGCATATCCCGCTCGGCCATTTTGACTGACCCCCGCTCAAAGAAAAGACCTCTTTGTCCAAACCTTAGTAGTGTAATTCCGATATTCTTCAGTCGCTGCTATGGAAAAAAACGAGAAATTAAATCCACCCTCACCAGAAAAAAATGACGACGACGACGACGTGGTGGGCTTCGCCAATGCCCCGATTTCACGCGAGGATGGCTTGAATACCACTGTGACCCAATCGTCAACTGTAACCGAACGCGAGACCGATCCGAGACCTGGCCCGGATGGCCAGCAAACTATTCCCTCAGCACCCAGTGATGCCGTGGTATTGACAGGCTGGAGAGACAACGTCCAAGGTCTCGTGCTGCTACCAGCTCTCCTCCTACCATGGTGTGTCAGCTTGATATTATCGTGGACGCCACTCACCAGAATTTCCTTGAGCGAAGCTCCCAAGGAAGTGTAGGTTCCTTCCCTTCGATCGCGAGCCGGCTCATGTGCAACTTTACTGACCCGATTTCACTCTCAGCCTAGTAAGCATCGTAGCGAGCACTGTCGAGTTTGGCTTGCTCTTTCTCTATCTCGCCAGTGCGCCATGCATAGACCCCGAAACCAGACCAGATTGGTCGAATACTGTACTGGTGCTCTTTATCGTCCTTTGCCCCATCATCACAGGTGCATACGTCTGGGACGCGAGCAATAAGCTCTTGTGCACATTCGAGCCTGAAAAGCCTGCATGCCGTGTCGGGCGTGACTTCATTCGCGCTATTGGGTGCTTTAGGGTCTTTGGAGTGTAAGTATTTTGTAAATCACGGACAGGGGCGAAGATACTGACTGTGATTTAGCGTTGGAATGTTTGCCACCGGACTATGGATTACTGATCGAGTAACAAAGCGGATGGAAGAGTTGCAGAAGCGAAAGAATGCGCTCGCCGGAGAAAATGTATAATGCCCAGGGAAATCCTTGAGCTTGGTCGCTTTATGCTTGAGACAGAGCGAGAGATGTTTGTGCGATCCTATCAGTACAGCATCGGGGCCTAGTACTCTCAAATTCATGCTTTCAACGGTCCATGACTGTGATTGAATTATAGCTGGGGAGTCTACATAATAAGGTAGTGATGGAGTCTCAATCTTTCTTATAAACTGCTATCCCAAAGCAACTCTTATTTATTAACAAATTAATCACACTGCAACATCCCACCTGGCAGATATAGTAAATTTTATTCGTAGGCTAAACTGCAACTTGATTTCTGTGCTACATTAGCTCTTCAATTAAATAAATATGTTCGTCTTTCTTATTTCCGCATTTCTCAGCAAGGTGCCGCAGTCAATAACATATATGCATCCCGTGACAAATTATATCTAGGCGAAAGTTAATCCCGGCCTTCCAGGTTTGTAATTCATGGTCTTCTGCTTTTTCTGGAGTCATATTTTCATCTCCGGTAAGTTCTAATAGGAGTGGAAAATATGGCTCGTTTGTTACCGTGAATCCAAGTCCCACGCTCTCCACGCCGTGATACTTTTGACGTACCCTTCGGCATACTGTGAATTCAGGAGCAGGGTCGTTCATTGAGTAGTGCCATTCGGGATTCTTCCAGCGCGAGTGAAGCTCAGGAAGACTGACCGAAATGTCCATCGTTGCAATCTGGGCTGAGCGCAAAAGTGGTGACAGGAGAGCCCGCTCGTTGATAGTGGACCAGTGACACTCCTCGTCGTGATCGAGCCAAAAATAGACCCCCGTGAGCTTTTTGAAGCCTAGAATGGTTTCAGATATTCGAAGCCATGCTTTCCACTGCAAGGAACCGTATGGTGAAGGTGCCGTATTTGATCCATTCCTCAAACCCTCCTTCTCCTTGCACAGACTCCAAGGGAATCTCAAACTGATCTTCAAACTGTTCATATTCAACATGTGGCTAGTTAAAAATTCAGATGGAAGCAGTGATGCCGTGCTGGAGCAGGAACTTGGTGCATTTGAATACTGGAGTAACCGATTAAGTGCATCAAGATCCGTAACATGGAAGTTCGCCAGCGCAAGAATTTCGGAAGAGCTGTTGCATATGCAAAACTTGATTTAGAGAGAGCACAAAATGCAGCGTCACCATCACTTACAGCTTTTTGCAGACTAGCAATATGCGAAGGTTCCTAGCAGACGCATCTTTTGAGGTCGCAGCCAGCTCCTCACATTCCCAATGAGGGCCCCACCAAGACCTCAGGCGGCGAGCCCAAATCTGCGTAATGGACGCTCCATCTAAACCTGATCTTTCAGAAGCCGAGGGCTTGCATCCGGAGCCGTCGCCAAGGCATGGCGCAGTTTGGACACAGGGCGTGAGGCATATTCTATTTCCCTTGATGCAGATATGAATGTCGGTTAGCAGCAAATGAGCATAAATAGAATGGCGAATTTCGGGGGGCAGGCGCAAAAGCTTGCTTTGAGATTGGTGATAGGCGCGCATGTCAAGCGCCATCATCGCTGTAAAGAATGAAACAGAATGAACTGATGGGGAGGGGGACAGCAGATTGAAGATTACAAGTGCATTGAAATTTGAACGTACCACATGGTGGCGGCGGGTGTTTTTTTCTTTTTACAAGGCCCGCTATGAATGGTGCCAGCACAGCCCAATACCAGATGTTTTGCAGCCACCGGCCGAGAAAGGTCAGATGCACCGCTAGGTCTTTACCGAGCGGGGTAATTGGTGTGTGGTGAAGCCATTATGTGCCCTGACTTCTTTGAAGCAGAAAATCATCCTGCTATCATTGCATTTGAGGTCTGGCTAGAGTAAGGTCGAAAAAAAGAGTTGCAAGAATGATGTTCAGGCATTAACTGATAGTTTGCTACCGTGTGCTACCTTCGATTCCGATTTAGACTCTCCTACCAAGCACTAACGATGTGGGGACCCACATCGCGCTGCCGTTGCCAAAAGCCTACGTAGGAACTTATGATGAAAGCATATAATTTAGCCCAAACCGTTGGAAAGTCTACTAACTGTGTGTTGTGATTTATAAATGTCATACTGCGTAAAATTCGACGCAAATTGTGGCCGCTTTTAGAGTGTTAGATCTGGTGCTACTGAGCTCTTACACAAAGGAAGAAAATCTAGCTATAGCCTTCGCCGCCGCGTCGAGCTAGCCCAAGGGACCTCACACTTAGAGGTTAAAGAGAGGTTGGTTAATTAAAGGACAAGTTGCCCACTATAGTGCCATCATCTCAATTCTCTTGGGGCATCTTCTAATACCTGACGCTAAGAGCATTTCCTACAGCGGAACTTCTGCGATCGTGTAGCACATGCAGTAGACTCCTTGAAATTGGTGACCAGAACAGCCACTTGCCGGGAATCCTGAAATCTGAATGCCTTAAACGACTTTGAGCCAGATAGAAGTTCGAGGAACCATTCAACAATCATGGCTAACCAAAGAGACGAAGCATCATATGTATACACACAGCCATATGTACAGCAGGCGTGGGCCACATACCCACCCGCGCGATGTGCGTATTGTTTTACTGGGATTATTGCCGATTGGTCTACAAAATCGACTAATACCGTGGGGGAAGAGTGGGAGTCTAGATGAGAACAAGGAACTCATTCCGTTGGCATGGGATGCTCTGCGCTAGTCGAGATAAGGAGAACGCCATCATTTAACATGTTTTTATGTTGCCCCTAGGAGAAACTCGAGGCGAAATGCGTAATGGAGGCCGGTTTCCATATTGGGGGTACAAAAGGGAAAGCATCACCACAAGAAGTAAGCCTAAAGCGGGAAGACGGATCTCCATTACTTTATCCAAGTTATGGCAACCTTGCCTCTAGCTCCAGCGTTGCGGCGTAAAATTACAGTTCGACTAAATCCACATAGCGGGTAAGCTAGTCACGGCCCGCCTCAGGGACGGAACTTATCAATCAGGATGGCTGTCAAAAAAAGAAAGTTTCATACATACAACACTCGGCATTCGCTAATCGTCACCGACCCAACTACTACTCAAGCGCTCCTCAGTTTGACTTTGGGAGAGCGGACGGGATCCCGTATTCTTTAAGGGCTATGGTCGTATGTGCTGAGATTTGCTGTCTCGTCTGGTGATATAACTTCCCCATCGATCTGTGCCCAAGCAAGCGAGTGTAAAACAGATCAAATGACGCACATAGAAACGACCAAAAAAGGACAGCCTCAATGACGGGAATTGATTCAATTTACATAATGAAGAGAAAATGAATGATTACAGCTAGCTAGAAATTAAATCTCTCTAAATAGGATATGTGTTAACATTCCAGTTAACCCAAGGGCAAGACGTCTGGTCACGCGACTCTCACAGCATGGCTTACCCTATAGCCGGTCAAACCACAAATGTTTACATATCCATTTCCGTCTTTTTGCCCCCTGAGTGAATTTTGTAGCCTCATAGAGCTCTCAAGACGTTGAAGAATAGAGAACAGGGTCCTTGGAGGCAACTTTAGCTGGCCATAGGAGGAACTCAGCCGCAGCAGGTCCAAGTTGCACAGGCCTGGTCATGCCTTGTCTGCTACATCTCTCAAAACACCACAATGTGGGATAATTGCCCATCGCGCCATGTTTTGTCCTAATGTCCCGCCCTCGACAGGCTTTAAAGAAACCCTGTGTTCCTAATAAAACACGACCGTCGTTTCAACTCATTTCTTAATGTGCCCTAAAGATCAATGCCACACTTCAATCACGTACATCATGAGAGGCGATGAGATTTTTGAACTTGAAAAAGTCTTCGAGTGATATACGGTACATTGTTTTCTCCGCAACATGTGGGCCTTGATGCATGCATTTCCGATATTCATGGAGCTTGATCTCTCTCATACTTCGGTGCGAACCTCGCCTGCTGCGCTCCAGTTTTTTGAAGAAGAAATGCGCAGTTCTGGCAAGGGCCAACCAAGTTACGCCAAACCTCGCCGTTTCTTAACCCATTATACTCTGTGATGTTGGGATCTTTCATGAAGTCTCGCTGCAGGGCCAAGCCACTGAGGTTTTGATTCTTGTTCCTGTCCCTAGTGCCATGTCAGAAATGGAAAGAAACTTGGATCAAGTAGATCCGGGGCCAGAGTTTGTACCTGTAAAACTTCTCTGTAAAGGGATATGTTTCAGCACAGTTGCCGAATGGATTTCCAGAGCCACCCGGGTTCATCTTCTCCGGTAACCACTTGAAGTCGTCGTTTTGAACCAGCTTTATCATCGGGTACGAGCGCACAATGTTGAACCGGTGAGACTGAACCAGCTTTTTGAACTGGCCGACTTGAGGTGGGAGAAATGCGTCACCACTAATCGATGCTCCAAGAAAGAACCACTTGTTTGATTGAGAATCCTGTGCGTCGTACCATGTACACTAAAACATGAACGGCCAAGGTCCGGCTCTCTTCACTGGGGGGTTGGGATAGTGGTATTGCCCTAGCAGAGCTCCTGCGATTTTCGAGCACCACCTCCCATACACAGCCGTCAGGGGCAAGAAAAAGTTGTTTTTGGTAGCATCGATAGGGGCAGGGCCAAGAAGACTCAAAAAGTAGCCTAACAGATCACATGGATTCCAATACGGAATGCTTATTTTAGCATCTATAAATCCCTCCCCACTCCCATAATTTGAATATAGAATCAGTGTCCTTTTTAGAGTCGTCCCAATCTGCAACAATGGAGCGTGGGAAGTGAGAATAGGGTTCGGGGTTCTGGTACTTTGTGCCCATTGGGAGTCTGGCTATTGTTAGCAAGCCATGCAGTTGACTATTGGCATCAAATACATACGACAGAGCCTTTATTTTGGAAACTGCGTCTTTGAGTAACTTTTGAATGGCTGGGTCTTTTGATCGATCACCTCCTACCTCTCCCCTGGAGGCTCTTTCAAGCTAGTCGTAAATCTGGTATTCAGCCAGACTCTCATTCACATTGAAACATGCATCTACTACTATCTTGATACCCACTTCATCCCTATCCCACTGGAAGGCCTCGCGAAACCAATTCTCGCCTGGCTGGGAACCAAAAGCTGGTAGAGGAACAGGTTGAGCCATCTCTATTTCGTTGAGTTAAACTTCCCAGTAATGGTAAAAAGATAATTATTGGGCAGAGGGTCAAGACTGAAGTAGAAGAGGTATTCAATTGCGAGGGGTTGTTAAACTATCCGAATCTGACCCTTGGAGAGAGGCGCAGTTTGATACCTGAGATGAGATTTTACTTGAGGCTCCGAGTTAGTAAGGCTAGAATCAGGTGGGAGTTTGATGGTATGTTGCATAAAAGTCAGCTGACCAAAACACGTGTTCGAAATTTACAGATAAATTGGGGACAACACTGTCGTCTGGACCGAAACATTCAACTTCAACTTTTCACCCCTGATTGCTTCATTCACCCGCGAGCTGAATATCCCACAACACTAGATTTCCACTGTAACTAGTCATGGTGAGTAACAATGCATCTCGATCACTACCTCATGCATTGTGCTAGAATAAGCTGCACTCCCCTTTTCATTCAACACCCCCCCGATGTTACCCCCTTTCATAGTTTTCAGCTCGCGCGCTGACCGCCACTTAGTCTGGTCAAATCGTCCCTCCAGATGGCTGGACTGTCGATCCAACCGAGATGAACACCGAGATGTACTGGGTGGTGGATGGTGACGGCACCTTGGCAGCTAAGGGCGTTGGCCTGAGCAACCCGCAGCCAATCATGATCAAAAGCGGTCTAGATGGTGGAGACGCTTACATGTTCACCTCCGACGGCAAATGTTGCATCTGGAACATGCTGTCGGGTGACGTGTACGAGTTTACCAAACCGACTGATTTGAATTCAATCCTGGCAGAAATGGAAAAGTCTCCGAGCATGGGCAGCGTGAAGACGGAGTTGCTTCCGGTCGTGTCATAGGTTGCTTAACTTTAGTGGCTATGTATCATTATTGAGGGGTAGAAGAGGCGGTCTGTGCCGTGCTCAGTTATGTTTGGCGTGAATTACGACATAAAATGCATGGTTTCCTTTCAAGATGATATTGACGTAACATACGGACAATACAGGTGTATGTTATGGATGTTACAGGATAGTTTGTCTTCACCCTCGGTGGTTATCACCAAGCATTCATTGTGCCCACAGGTTATCCCAACCCTCCTCGGTTGGGTTTCAGTTGGAGTTTGGGCGGCGGTCTCCGTATGTCTGGCGAAGCATACTTTGCAATCACACCCAAAGCGTGCATGGGAGGTGGCCGTCTTCATGCGTCTTTCAAGGCAGGGCCCATTGAGGCATGGCTTGATGCTTTTGCCGATTTCCTCATCAACTACAAGCCTTCCACTTCTATGCCTCAGCCAGACTCTCTGTCGGCGGACGCTTCAATATCGATATCATTTTCATTCACAGTCATATATCCGTCGAAATTGGGGCACAGCTTTATCTCTGGGGACCACCTCTGGCAGGCCGAGTACATGTCGACTTCTGGATTGTCGGGTTCGATATCGACTTTGGAAGCAACAAAAAGTCCCATGACCCTGTGGATCTGCTTCAATTCTACGAACTTGTTCTCCAAGTCGCTTCATCATCTTCTGTGGCTTCCACAGTCACCGCTCTCCTTACTGAGTTAGCAGAAGTTGAAGCAGAAGAGACACCAAAGCTCACGGGGTCAGGACCGAAGAACGAGGGCCACAATTTCCTCGCACAATCAGGTTTAATGAATCCTGGAGACAAACCAGAAAAACAACAGAATGAGACGTGGATAGTTCGTTCCGGCACATTCTCTTTCATACTTGCATGCAAGATGGCAATCAACAGGGTCAAGACGGATCCGAATGGCGACCCCATCATCACTTATGGTGACAAGGACAAAGGTGTTGACATCTTTGCCAAACCTATGCAGCTCAACGTGTCTCCTGTTGTCGTACAAATTGGACAGGAGCATTCTGACGGCTCGATTCAACCAGACGAAGGTTTGAAGTATGAGAAGCATCTAAAGAGTGTTCCACGGGGTTTGTGGGCAAAGTGTAAGTTGATCGTTCTTAGGATTCGATACCGTATTTCACAACTAATTTTATCTATCAAACAACCCTGATGATGATCCCGGTTCTGGGAACAACAAAAAATAGGGCTACCTTGTCTTATCTACCACCCAAAAAGGAACGACGTATCGGAACATCGTTCCTCCGGAAACCTGTCTTATTGGCTATATTTGTCAGGCAGGTCAGGCACCAACAAATAACCTCACTAAATAGCTCCGTCATTATTTCGGCAGGATGCTGTGTCCCAATCGGTCGAGTATCCTTCAGCCCACCCACCATTCCTTAGTTATTGCTCACTCTAGTAAGTTTACTTATATTTTCCGACACAGCCTCTTTTCTTCAACGGTGAGAAGTATCCCATGCTATCGACTGACAATACCGAGTCAACATCACACCAGTCTTTATTCGCTCGAGCCAAATGCCACCCGCATCATGCCAGGTGCTGTGATCTGGAGATGCTGCTTCTGCTCTCAAGACTGGGATCCTTCAGTTACTACAATGTGTTTAAATGATGGTCACTTTACTTGTCAAAACTGCGGAATATTCCGAACGCGCGCAATGGGGTCAAACGAAGGGAAAGGCTCTGCAACTTAATGTGAGTAATCATTTTATTTCAGAGACATGGGTGTCGACTTTATGCCCACATATCAAATATTTTGATGGCTTTTTATCAACCATTATCTTGGAACCCCGCAAGTACTAATTTAGTATCTAGTCGTGATTCTGAGACTACTGTAACTACGTATCGATCAATTTCACCTGTATCTTTAGGCATACTTTTCTTTGTCTACTAGCTTCCTATGCTCCATATATATCCTGGCTGCTATTAAGCTTCTCACCTTAGACAGCCAGGCTGTAGCTTCATGCCTCGACATCATGAGACCCTCAGAATTGGCTGCTTTCCTCCCAGTGTTACAGAGGTTAGCAGTTGGCAATCGAGAATATATGAATAAATAAATAACGTTACTTATTTCTGAGACACTAAAAGAGGCAAATTTCAGATGGCATCCCAAGCCAGCTGAAGAGGTGCAACGCCATGAGATGGAAATATCAATTGAAGCCTGGTCGAATCTTGGCCATCCTTCTATAATACATATATTGAAATTATTCATTCGGCACCATCGTTAAACTTAAAACAAAAAAAAAAAATCAACCATTGAACACATTTTCTCTATGAAGGTCTTGTAAGACACGGACGGCAGCCCGATGTTCACTTTCGCTGACCCATATCGACAAATCCCACCCGTAATCCTCTTCCGAGTAGAGATCAGCCTTACTTAATTTGAGAATAAGTTTTGCAATGTCCTTGTATTCATTCCTAGCAGCCCACAACAAAGGCCTCCAACCAAAACCATCTTTGGAATCAACATCGACTTCTCCGGTTTCAAGCAGAATTTTTACAACGGGCAGATGTCCGTTTACAGCAGCCCAAGATAGTGCTGTTCGGCCAGATTCATCTTTTGAGTCGATATCTGTCGCGATATTGGGTTGGCTTTGCAAAAGAGTTCTCAGCATCTTTGTATTGTACAGTCCAAAATATGCAGCAAGATGCAACCCAGTGCAATACTCAGAATTGAGAATGATTTTGCATGACATCCGAAGTCTATTTGGGCTGGCTTGTAGAAAGATATCAAACTCTTTTCCTATAGCCTCAGAATTACGAGTATGATGACCCCAGTACCTTGCAGCATACTCAAAAGCCGGATTTTGATGTAACCAATCCCAGAAATATTGTTCAGTGTCATATGAATCTGGACTATATTCTGACCAGAGAAATTCAAAATACGACTGTTTTGCAAAAGGTCTTCGTGGAATAAAAGGGTGTCGGGGAGGCAAGGGTGGCGAGATGTTTATCGAAAACTCTGATGGATTTTCGAATTCATCAAGCAATAAATAACTAACGCAAATTAACGAAATTCTTGATTCTGAAGTTGGAAACCAGTGTGTTCGTGTCTTATCGAAATACTCTTTGATCGTATGATGCGCTAGTTGAACGATGCCGTTCTCGGCATCAATTGATACTAGCCCCGCACAAACTGATATCATGTCCTGTTCCTGTGGCATATTTTCTATATCAAGTTCGCCACTACCAGGTTCCACAGCTAAGAAGGTCCGGAGCTCTGATATTGTGACTGGCCTCCGTGCTATGGCTATCCATGACAAAACATCCATGGCGAGCTTCTGTCGATCTCCAAGTTGACCGACAATCCGATTCATGGTTTCATCATAGGCATAATTATAGAGCTCGGCCTCTGATGTTGATGGGAGATTCTGTAGAAATAATTTAATACCTTTGATTGTCGTTTTCTCTTTGAGAGTTTCGATATAAAGTCGCGCAAGAAGAAACCTAGTATGAAGTCAGTCAACTAGCATGTATAAGTGTTTGATGGTCCCCATACATTCCTTTAGTCGAAAAGGTAATTTTCGACTTGATAAGTGACTTTAACTTTGGGTTATATCGAATATTATCTGGCAGCCGATGCATCTGACCGTCCAAGTATGTTTCTATATCTTCAGCCTTGGCCCGGATTTCTAAAAACATCGCTTCCCCAAATTTCTTTGTGATATCTGGAAGATCTCGTGATGTTGCAAGTATAGACAGGCCACTTGTTTTCTGCATGTCGAATAATGAATCTAAGAATCTCACTAAACGGTCATCAGAGGACTGTATCTCGTCCAATGCATCGACAATGATGAAAACCCTTGAGTATTGTTTCAACACTAATTGCAAGGTTGATAAAATTTCGTTGTACTGCGGTCTTGTACCATCTTTCTGGTGCCTGTCATGAAGCTTCTGGATAATGCTTTGAGAAGAATTTATTCGTGCTAGCTGTTTCAACAGACTTGCAAGCAATTGTTCAGCTTTTTGCTCCTCTTTGCGATGGAAACTGCCATAAATAAAGGCAACGCCTACTCTAGGTATGTTTTGAAACTTCTGAAATAGGTCGTTAAGCACTATTGTTGCTGTAAGTGATTTACCTGCACCAGGGAGACCCAAGCAAAATAGAGTCTTATTATTGGAATCCACCCATTTTTTATACTGAGAAGATTGCAAAAACCAGTGGCCAGTTCCGTTATGAACCTTTCCAAGCAGCTCGCTGTATTGAGAGCCATAATTTGTTGGAGTAATCCAATCCAAAATATTACGATTTTCTTGGGTATTCAGCTTAGATTCAATTCTGAGCGTGTTATTGATGACTAAACCCGTTAGCAAATTTGTTGGTTCATGGCTAGAGGGGACACTGACCCTGGTCTAGGATACTTTTCATAGGGCGTTGTGTAGAAACCTCGCCAGGCGGCAAGGTTTGCAAAAGGTCTTTTGTATACGCAGCAGCAACGATTGCAGCGTATTCTTGCCATTCGTCACTCTTCTGAGAGTCTGCATAGTCGCAAATACCGCGGATAACAAGGCATGGAAAGTCGTTCATTAAGCCCGCAGCCTCCATTTCTATGCATAAAAGTTCCCCATCAAGACTGGCATCAAGGCCGTCACGAATTCTTTCATCCTTGACTACTTGGTTACCAGATCCAATAAGTCCGTAGTGTACTGCTGTGTTCGAACACGTATCATGCGAATCTGCGGCTAACGGATCAAAAAGCCTCTTTGAACAAGAGTACGCCGGTGCTAAATGAGGCCAATATTTCTTGAAGTCGTCTAGGAATCGAGGTATGTTTGACCCACGAGTCTCATAAATGGACCTCAACTTAGACAATGCCGTTAGCAATGCTGTTGGTGGGCTATTTAGGGCACCTTTTCTGATAAAACCATCTTTTTCCGCCTTTCCAAAATCCCATTGTACTACTCCAGTATATCGGCCAGTTGGTGTACTGACCACAACATCTCCAAGTCTCACTTTTGGGGGAATCCCCCCACCAATGCCCACCAAGAATACAAATTTTATTGCCGGAAAAGTGCTTAGTAGTTGATTTGCAGCTGCGGTTGCTGAATTGGTTCCAATTCTCCCCAAAGGCAATCCAAGGATAACAACATTGTGTTCGCCAATGGAACCAAGCGTATAAGCATTGCCATCATTTGAAGGGTTTGGGAGATCTCGATGAGGTATATCTAGCATGACCATTGCTGCAGTTCGTTCCTTCGGTAGTGCACAGATCCATGCAATAGTATAATCCGAGAATGTTAGCTCGGGTGCGCCATTTTCGTTAATGTCGCTGACTTGATTTGTTTTGGGACTTTCATCTTCATCCACTAAGAGACTCACGCATTGCTGGTACGCCGATAGCCTGAAAGGAATTCTCAACAACATCTTTGGGATTGATAATATGCATTCCCTTAGCGGGTGTTGGAAAACAAATTCTCGCACTTTTTCAGACCTGGGGGCCTTCTCGAGGCCATGATCCGATCCCGGAAAGAGGGTGGCTGCGATGAAGGAATACAAGCATGGTATTCCAAATATTCCGAGAGAAAATAAAATAACAATAGTGTAACATCGCATCGTGTACGAATATTCTATGATTGTGCGGTGGTTGAGAATAAAGGAGCGTGATGAGCTGGTCTTCGCACAGATGCAACGGACATGCGATTCAAGCCGCAAGCGATTGATTGGACGACCGCCACGATGCACAGCCACCACAATATTTTTAGTGTCTCTATTCGTACACGCACACTTTGATATTTGCACACACAAAACTATTTAGCTCCGAATTCTTCAACTTTTTTTTTTAAAAGAAAAGGAAATAAAAATGCATATATAATCTTTTTATTTTAATAATTTCGTTATAAATAATATTCGCGAATAGGAAAACTGATGTGTACGAATAGGAATACTCATCTTTTCCAAAAACCAGTGAAAAATTACCATCGCGACAGTTCAGTCGACTTTCAGTATATGCGCATTCCATCAGTCGAACATCATCCCCACATTGTCTGCGATCACGATTGTTCTCGCAAAAGAAAATAGGGTCAGAAATGTTAATTCATACGATGTGGTTTCCACCGCAATTCTTTTTCGCAACGTTATGCACTGATCACAGCCTTTTTGATTTATTCAAGTAGCCTTTTGTGTTTAACTTCATGCTATGTATTTCAGCCTTGATATTCGAAGCTTTACATAAAAAAACATTGAAAATCAATACACTTCAAATTCGTAGCATTTTAATACCAGTCCGGAAAAATATACACAATCAACTCATCTGCATCTTACAGGAAAAGAAAAAAGAAAACGGCACAAAGGTTAAGTCTTGAGACGCTAAAAATAACATACAACGCCTGGCATTCGCTGGTCGTCACTGACCCAACCACTACTTAGGCGCTCCTCAGCTTGACAACGGGAGGGCGGATGAGATCCCTTGTATAACCAAGTTCATCGGGTTAATAGTCTTCTGGTACAATGAAAGGGGTCAACGTTGGGCATGTAGGTACGGTCATAAACCGTTATCGTAACGCAATTGGTAGATTCGGATGCTAAAATCTATGGGATAACCTATTTATTTCTAGTAAGCACTGATATCCTTTTACCAAATCTTCTAGCCACACATACTTGAAAGCTGAAAATATTGATACAGGCTGCTATGACTGTTCAGACAACTATACATTGAAAGGTCAGTCAAGACGATTGTGATGATCAAGTACGAATGAACTCGCACATAACAACATTGAGATCGAATGTGTCAATAATCTTGAATTATCCTATCGGTGAATAGTTTCACATGAATCTTAAAGACATAATACGCTACACTATTGCAAGTTCAGAAATTGATCTACCTCCCCCCAAAACACACCTGGCGCTTCAATATAAGGGCAGTGTCCGACTCCTGGGATGACTACAAGTTTTGAATGTGCAATCCCTTCGGCAATCGCGTTTGCCGCTTCCATGCTGCACATCGCGTCTTCACCACCCCACAGAATCAGTGTCTTGGCAGTCACGTTGCCGGCTTCTCCAACGTGTAGCAATTTATTCTCATCCTTGGAGTCGTTAATGTTGGTCTGGAACCCGTAGACTGCTGGCAGAGTCGGTCCATTCGCGACGTCGCGTCTGAGCATCTCGGCCTTCTTCGTATCTGAGAAGTACCAGGGTAGCAACACATCCATGGAAGCCTGGAACTCCTCATCTGTTTTTGGGCCGCCTGATGTCAACAACTCCATCAATTTCGCAAGAGCCGGTGCGTATTCTGGATCATCCCTGCGCTTAGCGATCCAATTCTGCATATGGTTGTTCGGCGGGCTGTCCATGATTTGTGCATCAAATAAAATCAGCTTCGCTACGCGAGAGGGATAGCGCTCCGCATATCGCAAGGAAATGGCACCTGCATGGGAGCCACCCATCAGCACAGGTAAAATATCCAATTTAAGATGCGTTCGAAGGTGCTCCAGATCTTTCGCCATCGTTTTGGCCGTCATCGTGCATGGATCTGCGGGCTTGCTTGATTGGCCGTTGCCCCGAGGCTCAAAATACAGAACAGTATTTTCTTGCTCAAGATGAGGACCCATGCCATTCCATAGGTAGCCACCTGGCATCCCCCAGCCGACAGATTGGATGATTATCAGTGGGCCGGTCCCACGGACAAGGTAGTGAAATCGAACTCCATCCGCCTCGAAGAAGTGGTCACCGTGTGTTAATTGTGATGTATTCATGGCTGTATTCAGTGATTTAAATGAGGAAACGTAAAGGCTATGCCAGGAATAGAAAATATGGCAAGATGTGTTATGACTATGCCCCTCAATGTAAACAATAAGTCTTGAACTTTCTGCTCAGATGTCAGCTTGCTACGTGGCCTTTAAATATCAATTAGTCTAGAAGATGATTACATACCTATCTAATGACAAATCTGACGAATACAACGAGTATAGACAAATTAGAATAAATAGTCAGATCTTAGCTTGTAACTTGGCAGAAGTCCCAATTTTGCTGATAGCTGAACGCTGACAAAAGTTATACGTATCCTATGGGGGTGAAGATCCGCAAGTCCGCTCTTATGGTGGGCTCTTAGTCCTCGGCTACGGGGAGCAGGTTACTCAAATCAGTAAGGTTTCATCCGGTTTTAGCCTAGTCGGAGCGATGGGCAGTAAGCGGCGCGCCGGACATCCCGAACCCAGGTAATGAATTTAATTCTCAAGTCATGAGGACGAAACAAATGCCTTTCAATACCATTCAGGCCTGATGATGGGTTCTACGCAGCAGCGATCACTAAAGGGGCTGGGCCTAACTCAAACACGGCCATCAATCTGCAGTGTTTGGGATTGCAATATTGTCTTTGGAATTGATGCACACCAATCACTGGGTGCTCGCCTGGGCGTCTGTTGAATCTACCATACCGCCGGCGCTTACCCAATATTCTAAGATGGATTAAGCGTAAATTACAATTTTCTTGCCGTTCTTTTATTGACGCACGGTTTGAACAAGGGCGGCTTCCAACTACTGCCCAATCGTGCAAATAAAGTTTGCTCTGCTATGTTTGGAAATGCTATAGGTTCATATTGAGAAATTTTGGCACGGATTGGCTTCGGGGTGATAGCCTCATGGCATGTAACCAAACGATTAGCTTCACGGTAAAACGCAGCCCGTTGCGGAATGCACACCAATTGTTCACGCGAAATACAAATGACAGACGATTTCCAACAATGGCGGCAGTGTCTCATTAGTAACTGACAGGATCCAAGAGAAAAATCCAAGATTTTGCTTTGAATTGGTACCTAGCACCATTTTCATAACAACTAGTGCTCAATTCAACCGCTACAAAGTCGCTTTCATGACGCGTAGATTTCACTATGACGTCAATTGACAAAGTGGAGAATCATGTCAACGCTGGGTGGTGTGTTTCGTATATCTGCTCGATATGTGTTCAAAATTTGTATAATTTGTATTCTCTTGTTCGTTTTTATATCGCACCCTGTACCAATTATTTTTATCTCAACTACGAATATTCCTTAGAACTACTTTCTTATTGACCAAGTCTTTTGAACCTATTTGTCCTTTGCAATGTTCGCTTCAAACCACGGTCGCGACACATTAGGCATCGATAGGCAGATTCGTCATAGACATTAATAAGCGGATGCCTTGCAGGCACCAGTCAAAATACAAAATTGTATTAACCGTCCGGGGCGCACATTTAGACTCTTATTCGGGGCAAATGCAAAATAGTTCATATATCACAGGGACCCGTGGACAAATGATTTAGGCCTAAGCATGAGCCTCAAGGTACCTCATATCCTCAAATTGCGGTATCAGACATCTCGTCGCATCAGAAAAATTTTCCACTTAATCTGCCTGAAGCCCCTCACCACAAGACTCATCCACGTGCAAATGTCTGAGCAAGACTCAGATATGTGGGACTTGCAAAGTCCTAAGTTATTTGAGAACGAGAAGGAGATCCGCGAATCAATCGAATATAAAGAACGCCTCAGGTTTGGCGTACCCATATTCACGAGTTATCACTGGCAAGAAAATGAGATTGAATATGAAATATGGAAGGCAAACAAGGCTGAAGATGGTAGCCTCCGTGAGGAGATGATCGACGAGAAAGAGGATGGTCGTTATGACAACGCTTGGAAGCTCAGCTACGATTCTACTCCGCTACCTACGCCACAGGTCGTTGAGCCCTGCGTGCTTTGTACACCACTTTTATCTTCTGATGGAACAGTCAAAATCTCGGATCTCGAAAGAAGCAACCAAACGTGTCATATCTGCATTCTTATTCTTACTTGTTCTCGAAATTGTCGAAATGCGCATTCGGTGGAGACCATTGACGAAAACGGACTTAATATAGTCGTCCAACCCGGCCAAACCACTATTCTTCGGGTTTACCCCGCGACAAAGCGCGACTCAAAACCTCTTCCCGATGCGTTCAATCAAGTTCATCCCTCTTCATCTCTCTCATGGCTACGAGCTTGGCTCCAAAGTTGTGATCTGAGCCATTCATGCGTACGACAGGATCATCAAGAGGCCAAAAGCTCCAAGCTGCCCACACGAGTCCTTGATGTGAGCAATACTGAGCATCTCCGTCTTACTCCTAGTAAGGATATGCAATCAAATACCTACACCACTTTGTCCTACTGCTGGGGTCAACAACCCACGGATGGGATGGCTCCGTGGTGTACAGTAAAGGATAACCTCTCCAGTCGCGTGGAACAGCTTAGTATCAAGGAACTACCACAAACCATCCTGGATGCCATCAAAGTGACAAAGGAGCTCGGAGTCAGGTATCTCTGGGTCGACTCGCTTTGTATCGTCCAGGGACAGGATGGTGACTGGGAGCAGGAATCTAAACGTATGGCAA
Organism: Calonectria hongkongensis; assembly: GCA_017140755.1. Taxonomy (NCBI): domain Eukaryota; kingdom Fungi; phylum Ascomycota; class Sordariomycetes; order Hypocreales; family Nectriaceae; genus Calonectria; species Calonectria hongkongensis. Next base: position 3,949,334 of record JAACJA010000001.1, read on the forward strand.
CAGTTTTCAACTACGCATATTGCACGTTAGCTGCTACGTCTGCCCTTGATGCCAAAGAGGGCTTCTTGGAGATGAGCAGACAAAGTAAGAGCCTCTTGATTCAAAGAGAGGACAATCAACTGGTCGGCATCACAACGATCGATTTTGAAAGCGATATTGAGGCTGCTAAGCTCAATAAGAGAGCATGGGTCATGCAAGAAAGACTTCTGTCTCCGAGGACAATCCACTTCGGACGTCATCAGGTATACGCGGAATGTGGGGAAGGACTTTGTGTTGAAGGCAACACAGCTGTTCGTTGCAACAAATATTCACAGAAATATTTCATGCTTGATCCATCATTCCCAAGGCGCCTCAAAGCTTCCGGATACATTAATACTCAAGCTTTCCTGGAGACCGTTATTGAAGGCTATTCGCAACGCGGCATTTCAGTAGCGACGGACAGGGCTTTTGCGATGTCAGGACTGTTTAATCTTATCAGTGAAGTACTATCATCCCCGATCCGTTACGGTGTTATCGAGTGGAGCCTTCACAGGTGCCTTCTCTGGGAACGATTGCCAGAGCGGAAGACGACCAGGATTGACTATAAGGCTACAGCGACCAGTCAAGTTCCATCCTGGTCTTGGATGATCTATGAAGGTGGCATCCGATTCCTAAAGGATAAATTCGGCGATTTGAACTTGTTCAAAGATGTATCATTCACCGATAACGCCGTATGCACAGCTATCTGGCAACTTGAAGGTCTCGATATAATCACAGCCCCTGTCACCGGTAGCTCACGGTGTAATCTTGTCGATACCAATGGTACAAATATCGGATGGATCAGCTTTGATGAGGATCAGGCCAAGCGCCCCCTGTTACGGAATGCAGTTATAATAGCAGAACATGGCCATGATTCAGAAATCGCTGCCTACCTTGTCTTATTTGTAAATCGGCTTCAATCTCCTAGTGGGTATGAACGGATAGGGGTTGGCGAAATAAAGAAATCCTCCGGATTGAAAGGGTTAGGGAAAGGTTTGGTATATTAATCACCTTCCAAATAAATGTCAATTTTATTGTGAGCACATAAAAAGCTGCTTCAACTACTGTTTAAAATTCACTACTGATGAAAATAAGAAAGGAAAGAATTAAATTAAAATCAAGAAAAGATAAATAAGGTGCTGGGACCGTGGATTCGAACCCTTGACCTCTCCAAGGTTAGGCTTGATTGGTGGATTAGTAAGTCCGGCTGCAACACCAATCTTAGTGATAAAGAGCTGCTGGTCGCAACCAGGACAGACATCATGCTTTCCAATACACAGTTTTTGGCTAAATTCTTGAGGCTTTCTTTTTGAAGGGACCGTTTGATCGAATATTTCCAATATTTTATGGTATTTATTCAAAACCCAATTCTTGTAGTTCTACCGTTACAAATTCTACTCAATTCAATAATCTCTTTGATTGACATTAGTATTTATATTTAATACAAATAAGCTATAAAAACAGCCAGACATTCCCAAAGAGCAGAGCGCCTACCCTATATCATGACGGTGGCCAACTAATGGGTGGATAAACTCGCTTAGAAATCAACTGTAGTCGGTCACTGTGTGGCGCTCAGACCATAAGAATAATCACGTTAAAGTCCTCTGCGCGACATAACCTTCAACCAAAGTTGTTTAAACCTTTAATGTATCTGTTTGGTATCTTTGCAGCCCAGACACGTACCCAGAGGCTGCTTGTCGAGCCCCCTGCTTACTTTTTAAGAAAATACAAATACACTACATCTAGAACATAGACCACGTATAGCAACATCTATTATTAACGCCATTACACTTAGTTGCAACAGGCCCTATTGCGGCCTAGGTGGGTCTGAAAACTCGTTCCCTTGTTCCCTGCTATCCAATGTAGCCTCATCGTACTTGATATTAACCTTCAGTTTGTTAGTAATAGACTCGACATATATCATGACGGGGCCACTCACTGCTGTGGTGCGAATAATTCCGTTGTAAGTCATGATTTCTTCCTCACTTTCGTTTGGAGAATGTCCACGAATCTCGGTACGTGTCTTGCTCATGTGCATATCTTTGAGTGGGAATGAAGACGTAACAATCGTCTGGCGCTGTCCAGTTCCGGTACCGTAGGCATTCGGCGTGTTATAATCCCCATCATTGGTACTCTTGTTGGAAAACAGACCAGGGAACATCTTGCGGAACAAGGGACGGAGGGCGGGTCCACAGGAAGCGATGATGGCGAGGTTGACTTCGACAGCGCTAAGAGTATCGCCAAGTGAATCTCGGGCATCGTAGCCCTGCTGATAGAACTTCTTTCGCAACTCGTTTACGCGGACGATACCGACAATCGTTACACTGTAAAAATAGTATCAGCAACGCATCCTGGTCGCGGTATTGAGAACTTACACTCCGCCCATGAGGAACACCACAATCAGACCAATCTTGGCGGCAAGGCGCATCCTCAAACCAAGGAAAACCCAGAACGGAATGAGTAGAACAAGAAAATCTGTAATAATCGTGATGATGGCGGATGAAATGTAAAACATAGGTGCGTCGATTTGGTGATCTCGCTGTACATCGAGTTTCCAATAGGCATGGATGGGCATTGTCTGAAAGATGACAACGAGGAAGATGGCAACCATCTGGAGAAGGTTGAATGCGTTGAGGCCATAGACAGACCATCGAATGCTTCGCCGATGACCACCAAGTCGGAGGAGGAATATGAGAATCGAGGCCTTGACCAAGGCAAGTATTGGGTTGTACAAGACTTGCATAACCCAGTTCCAGAACAACACGGGTTCCACATCGTAGGTCACGGGAAGGTCTTTCGTCTTGAAACCGACATAATCGTACTTGATAACTGGTCTGGGTTAGAGGCTTTACTTTGGAGTTAGGAAAGGGGTTTGAATCACTCACACATGTAGTAGGGAACAAGGAGGGCCAAAGAGAAGCCCTGTTGCTGTTAGTTGAATGCTATTGAAGAGGCGGGAGGTATTTCAACTTGCCATCGCAATGGTCACCAACCAGTCGTCTAGATGAAAAGTTTAGTGTTAGCGTTGTGCTCGCCTGTCAAGGCTATTTACCCAAGGGTTTGAGAACATACCAAGTCCAATCTGCTTTGCGCTCCATCGCGAGTACATGCGGATAGCCCAAACAAAGAAAGCCAGGAATGTCATAAGAAATAGAATGGCGATGGCCCCTTGCTGCAGAGATGTCGTTCCCAACTTGCTGACCTCGATGTAGCGAGCATGCAAATCACTGCCAATGGAGGCGCCCATCTCGATCGCCGCCATATTTGCGAATTGCGCAGATCACGGGAAATGAGCGACGAGGAGGCAGGCCCAAAGGAAGCTTTGGGGCTCGAAAACCTACAGATCAGCGCCGCCTCGAGCAGCCCGTGGCCCGTGAAAGACTCTGGACGAAGGGATCTTCACTGCCAACGACTGATCGGCAGAATGGTGTACGAAACCGTCCAAGGGACCTGGAAGTGGGCCGCGCAATAGATATATGCACGTGTTTGTTGATGAGCCTTGAATTTCAGATAGAGAGAAGGCCATCGTTGCGTGAAATTGGTGTGGCCATGCCGCTCCGTGTTCCGACAGGAGAAGGCCAGTACTACACAGCTAGTGACTAAGAAGGGAGAACAGGGACGGGTTCGAGACAGAACAACCCTTCATTGACTGGTTCTGACTGGCTGGTTCTGACTGGTGAATTCCGTCACCTAGGTGTCGCCATCTCCTTGGACAAGTGTGCGCACTAGCATCACAAAAGGGCACCTCACTAAGAACCCGGGCTGGGATAGGCGAGGACGCTTGCGGACATGGAACAAAGTGTGTTGGATTAGCGATCCTGCAAAAGCCATCTAACGCCACGGGACGACGGAATCATTGCCGTGAGGATCAACTGTCCCGGCGCTAGGAGTGAGCTAATGCACGGCTCCAGGAGAGCCGGCCTCGATGGATACGAGACCCAAGGCATCCGAGCCAATTAAACAACACAAGCGTTAGCCTTTTAGCTGAACCCTGTGGCAGTCATTGCTTCCGAACAATTCGACGCTGCGCTTCTGGCAGTGCCCCTAGCGCCGTTCAAATTTTAGCTACCGGAGAAGAGGAGTCGAGACTGTCTCGGGCAAGCGTTGGAGCTAAGCGGGACAAGGGTTCGTCACCGAACGCTGCCGCGGGTGCGAAGGTGGAAACGAGACGAACATGCGAAGAATTCCGTGGCTGCATGTAGTGCATATACATTTGGAGGAGGAGGATTATCATTACCACTCTGAGCTTGTGAAGCTGGGGTAGCAATCATCGAGTTCAGATCGACTCCATTCCTCCCCGCAGCCAGAGAGAGGATATGACATTTTGACCGATCCCTCCCGCCAAGCCGGCTCCGCCTTTGGAACAGTTGGAGTGACAGGGATGTGGAGCTGAGAAGCTTTCTGGAGCCGGACTTCTCCAGGTTGCGGCATTTGTGCAGGACATGGGAAATTAGCCACATTCCCATGCCAATAACATGTGAGTGAATACGCCGTTCCATCATAAAGGGTCGGCCAACTCGCATTCTAGCGTCGCCACCAACAACTAGTAAGTACAGTGGCGCGAACAGGCTGGAGCGATGAAGAAGAATACACGCAAACATCCGCGATGCTAATTGACACTAATTTACCCGTTTTTGCTAAAATTGCTCCCCGAGACGGTGGCACAAGGCCCAAAGGAGAAGGCCAAAATAAGCTTTATGTTAGCGACGTCCTAACGGGAGACAATCTCAAAAAGATCCTGATGTTCTTCGGGCCAGGGTTTCATTTTCGGTCTGGTCGCGCGTGCCTAAACTCTCTCCAGCTTTTCAGCTCTAACCGACAAGACGCATAAGCGATGGAATCCCACCAACGCCACCAAAAACGCCACCAAAAACGCCACCAAAAACGCCACCAACCGCCACCCGTGTCTTCCTTAGTGCGGGCCGTGAATCATGTTTTCCAGCGAGAAACCGGGGCTGCTAGAACGTTGGAATGTCTCGCCTTGCCATTGATTGGAGTGTCAGACATTTGGTACGGAGTCTCTGGAGCCATGCCCCACGAGCATCCAAGCTTGGGGGACGAGCCGACGATTCTGGAACCTCGCTGATGCATGTCAGTAAAGCTTGGGGCATTGAGGGAAAGTCGGGGCTAAGTTGGAAAAGTTGGCCTTCGTCCCCGGTGCCAGGTACAGTTATAGCAGGCCGACGGTAGTATAGGCCATTTCAACTCTAGCGAGGAGGTTCTAGACAGATTTTGCCTCATTTCTCAGCCCATCAAGCTACTTCCCCTGCAAGTGCCTCGGCCGGCTGCAAGGATTTCACGAGCCGTCCTCCCAGCTCTAAAGAATAACCCTGTTGCGGCATTTGTGAACGACCGGCCTGCGATCCTTCCTCAATGCCGATAGCCCACCGAGATGGCTAACAGTCGAATGCAATCAAGTGTTCATGGCTGCTAGTGCCTCTTATTTCACATTCTCACCGCAAGGCTACCGGGGACGGAGATTCGGTTCTGCATGTTTCTCTCTCAGCTCCGCAAACTATTGAGGAATTCGTCATCTCACGAGCACTTGACCCGCATTTTGAGCTGATGTTTAAGCCCTTTCAATATTGAACATTCACTTCACATGTTATATACACGCCCTCAACTTCGTTACTGCCCCTGAAGAACACTCTGTTCAGCCTCTTAAGATCTCACTTCTCTTCCTAATTCTCCAGAGTCAGTGTCGATCTTTGTCCGCTTGGAGTATAACACAACGTGGATCAAGTAGGGAATTCTGCCAGTGTTGCATCTATACACACCAAGAGATCATCGGTGTTTCAGCCCCAAGCAAGCACAATGCAGCTTACCCGACGCCTCGTGGTGGCAGGCTTCCTATCAGGACTGCTCTCCCAAGCCACAGCCCAAACCATTGTCGTCGATGGCGAGGAAGTTGGTACGCTGCCCACGTGGAAGACCTTGACGGAAAAGGAATTTACTGACAAGTCTCAGACGCCACGTCGCATAATGTCGATCAGCCCTCAGACCTTGTCTCAGGGGATTACCTGCCCGAGGAGAAGGTGCAGCTGACGGATTCGGCCCTTGCGAACCTAACAGATTTCGAGCTGTCAAATGTAACCCTGCTGTACTTTGATGATAGCACCACGTCCAGCAAGCGTTCTCTCTCTTCACAGCCAAAGTGCAAGACATTCCCAGGCGATCTTTTGTGGCCTAGCTCAATCGTCTGGAAGGTTTTGGACCTTGTCACCGGTGGCGCTCTCATCAAGACCGTCCCCATCGGTGCATCATGCTACCCAAGCTCTGCTGCGTACAACGAGGCCCGGTGCGAGGTCGTCATTGACCAATGGAGCAACTCGTCCCTCCAGTAAGTGTTGAAGACCCAGAGCTGTCTCACACCCCACTAACAGTTGCAGCTCCGCCGATCCTACCTCATCCATGTGGCCCCTCTACGAGGGTCTTACTTGCCAACCAAGTGAGGATCCCTCTGGTAGCTGCACGCTCGGTGGCTATCCTTCATATGCAGTTGACGCCCAGAACGTCGCCCATGTGCAGCTCGCCGTCAACTTTGCTCGTACCCTCAACCTCCGTCTTGTCATCAAGAACACCGGCCACGACTTCAACGGTCGCTCCCTCGGCGCTGGCGCTCTTTCCATTTGGACTCATCGCTTCAAGACCGTCAAATACTACAGCACATACAAGACCAGCAGCTACTCCGGCCCTGCCTTCAAGGTCGGCGCTGGTGTTGTCGGCCAAGAGCTTTACAATGCTGCCGAGCAGTATGGCGTGACTGCTGTCGGCGGCGAGGGTCTCAGTGTTGGCTATGCTGGAGGTTACCTTGCTGGTGGTGGTCACTCCCCAATGTCCCCTATTTATGGTCTAGGTGCAGACCAGGTGAGTGTTGAAGAGTGTCCAACCTAGTCTAAAATGTTGCCTACTAACCATTGTCTGCAGGTCCTCAGCATTGAGGTTGTAACCGCTGACGGTCGATTCATCACCGCAGATGAGAACCAGAATACCGATTTGTTCTGGGCTCTACGAGGTGGTGGTGGCAGTACCTATGGTGTTGTCACCTCATATACCGTGAAAGTGTTCCCCAAGACCAAGGCTTCTGTCATGTCTTTCTCCTTCAGCACGAGCGATACTGTTTCGTACGATGCTTTCTGGCTTGCCGTCCGTGCCTACTGGAAGCTTATCCCCACCTTTAATGCTGCTGGTAACTATGAGTACTGGAACGTTTGGCACACTGGTCCCGAGACTCTTACCTTCAGCATGGTGCCTTGGTTCGCTCCCGGCATGAGCCTGATTGAATTGAAGGCTCTCACTGCTCCCCTTTTCAAAATCTTTGACACTCTCGGCATTAATATCGACGTTACCTTGGAAGCCGAATACAGCAGCTACCTCCCTGCTTGGCAGGCAGGCTTTCCTCGTGAGACGGTTGGTGGAGCTGTCTCCAAGACTGCTGGCCGTCTCTTCCCAAAGTAAGCACATGTTTCACCCTGAACTAAAGTAGATTTTGAGGCTGACCAGAATTTAGTGAAAACTTTGTGAATGAGACCAAGTTCAACGCCACCTACGAGGCTCTGAAGGGTCTCTCTGACAAGGGTGGTCAGGTTATTGGCTTCGGCATCACTGGTGGCCCTGGCCCCTATCCTGACAATGCCGTCAACCCTGCTTGGCGCGGCGCCGCTATGTGGGCCATCTCCGTCATTAACTGGGATGCAGGCAGCTCTTGGGATGTGATTGCCAACAAGAGCAAGTTGTTGACCAATAACTGGATGCAGTCTTGGCGTGACGCTGCCCCCAATAGCGGTGCCTATGCCTCTGAGGGTGATGTCACTGAGCCCAACTTTAAGCAATCACTCTTTGGCACTGAGAAGTATGCCCGTCTCCTGGGTATTAAGGATAGTGTTGATCCCACAGGTCTCTTCTACGCTCTTCAGGGAGTGGGAAGCGACCGCTGGTACGTCACGAACCAGATTGATGGTGTCCCTACACAGAACGGCCGTCTCTGCCGCGTCTAATGCATTTGAATGTATCTTCTACAACCTTTCTATGCCTTCTTCTGGCACTTCTTATTAGACACTATGTTCCTTATTATCATTGATCGTCCTAGAGGTCAAGGTTTTTAACCCACACAGTTATTCAAATATTGACTTAGATAGTATATTACAAACTTCACATTGCAAGCTTATTCATTAATATAATAGGAAATTATTCTCAAGTTAATTTAGTTTGTGAATGCTATTGCTTTATGCACAGGCACCCAGGCTAGTACCTAGGCATCAACTAGCCGCTTGGATGTTGACTTTAATTCTGGTGTCGCAATCTTACTCTTATTTACGACAAAGGCATAAAGGAAGAGTTTGGTGTGAACGTCTTCTCCAGCTGCTACCTCTAATTATCCGTATTCTCTACAGGTCCAGCGACCCAGTTTCCCTTGTTAGCTCTCATTCTCCTTAATCCTACTCCCCAAATTAAGCACATACATCTTTTTACATCCAGGTCTTGCCGAAGGCCAAGACTTTCCCCCGTTTGCAACTGAGCCGGCCTCGAATCGTAGTCAAGCACCGCGACTTCACTCTAATTGGCCTCTAGCTTTTTCATCGCCTATCATTTGTAGACCAACTTAAATTACTAAGGCAGTATATGAATAGAGGATCAGCATTCTGTTATTGATAGGAATACATGAAAAAAAGTAGGGTGTAAAATTAAACGTGTGCCGACCAAGACTATAAGAGGAATTATTTGTATAGTATGAACACTATTACTGATAGTACCACGGATGGTTGAATGCTATTTGTACCAAATGCTTCTCGCTGCACTAGCCTGGGTGCACTATTGCATTTTCAAATAGAAATACAAATACTTGATGCGCCTAGATTGTGCCAAGGTAAGGTTGGAATCTGAAACAAGACATCAAATCCTTGTTTGGCAATATTCATAGTGCCACCATTGGGAATTTCGGAGAGGAAATAGCTTTTGTGGATACATAAATGAACACTACGTATGAGAACAAACCACCTTCATGTATCTTCCAGGAAGATAAACCATTTAATTCAAGCATTCAACTTAGCTCACTGTAATGATACTTGGATAATACTGAACAAATATCTTAGACTTCATTGGCAACTATGAAAGCCTGTACAAGTACTTCATGACTGAGCATACACTAGCGTTACGCCCCGCACACGCGCACTTGGCATTCCTCATTGATATATGTGAATATTTTTCACTATATACATTTATGCGCAAGCTGTGCAGACAGCAGCGGCAGCTGACTGAACGGAGAGAGCTGTAACCAGTCCGCAGTTGCTGAGAACACAGTTCAGAGCAGAGGCTTGGACAGCTGCAGAGCTGCTGCACTGACAGGCGATGTTGCCGCCAGTGCAACCAACAGCGGAAGCTGCAGAGGTGATGCAGGGAACCTAGCATAATTCGGTCAGCATATCCTGTGTCAACCTCTCTTACGGTTGAGTCAAGGGAAGCAACGTACACCACAGGTGGGAATGGCCGAGGTCGCAGGGCAGTCGGTTGTGTCAGCCTGGGGAAGACTGAAAGCAATGCCAGAAAGGGCAGAGATGAAAAAGGCAGTAGTGAACTTCATTTTAGCTAGTCGTTGAATATAGTCTCGAACTTATGGAAAGAGGCGTTGTTGACGGGAGCTTTCGAAGAATAAGGGACAACATCATAGTATTTAAACCATTTCTCTCCCTTATGCTCTCTGCATTATTTTGTGCAATTACGTATTATGAACGACAGTTAAGGTCATCATCCGGAAGTTGGGTATATATCAGCCGTTATTATGATGTCTCGCTTAAGCCAATTAGGCGCCATACCGGGATATTTTCCTGATCCGAAACTAGTGGAACACGGCAATGTTTCCTCATGGGACTCCGGATCTTGCTGACCGCCCTACAATGGAATAGTCGAGGGGTAATAACGGGCGATCGGCCGAGGAATACAACTTCGACTTGCCATTATTCACATCGCATGTGAACATAGATGGGTTTCAATCATGTGCCTGAGTTGCGGGCGGCTTCTATCGACTTTCATTAGCCAATTGTCCGAGGAGATCTCTGTTACCCCGCATTGATCGACTAGGGAGGCGAGCACTTGAGGTGTGCACGGCCAATGATATGATGGGGCCGTTGCAGGTGACTTGGACAAGCTCCGGGATGGAGAGACAGGGGAGCTCAATCAATTGTGGCGTGCGTGCAACTGCATTCCATATGCTTGTGATATTTGGGTCGGAATCTTGAACGGCAGCATGAAGTTTCGAGATGGAGGTATTGTCGACTGTAGGATGAATACGAATATCTTTGAGCCCCCCGGATACCTAGTGATGAGAAATCGAATGAGAAATCGAATTCTTAGTAGCAGAGTCCTCCTTGGATACGCCTTGCTTCGATGATTTCGGGGTGATTAATGTTGTATCTATTCACTCGATAGACATGCATCGCCGTGCCTCCATCACTTAAAAGAGCCCTCACAAATCCAAACAGACTACTCAGCACATAATTCGAAAAAACAAGGGAACTTAATGCTCCTCTGATCACCTGGTGTTGAAGATGCGGCCGGCGCTGGGTAAAGGGTTTCTCAACCATAACCAAATCCCCTACAAGTTGTTGTATGGCATGGTTCAGTGTAGAGAATCTCATTGAATTAGTTGATCTTCTTGGACTAAGGGCTAGGAAAACATTTGCAGGGTCTGGCATGCCACCCCGCACCGTAACAATCGTAGCCGAGATACCTGACCAGACTTGATGGCCCTATCGGACTTGAGCGAAATGTTGTCTTACATGGCTACACCATCATCACTCCAAAGCCCAGTCGGATGTCCTGTGCTTCCGCAGAAGCTCATTGGTTGTCGGCGCCACTGAGTCTCCCCACCAATTCACCAAATCAAACTTGTCCTCATCACGCGCCACTACTGACTCCCAGCTCGGAGGCGATAGGCCCGAGGGACGAAAGAACCACACACGTGGTAGAGAATCAATGTTTATTCGTACCCACGGCTCGAAGCGTCTCTCCTCAGGATAGCCATAAGGCATAAGCTTGGCTTTATTGCCAGATGCCGAGGCTTCTGCGTACTTCTGAAAGTAGGCGCGATCTAGGATCCAGACCCACGCATCTATGAGCGGTCTCTCCATGAAACAATCGCATACGTCTTCATCAATCTCACCGCACTTGTCCAAAGAGGGTAGCTGGTCAGGTAGTGCCTCCAGCGTGCGCAGAGCCTTTTCGTCGATAATGAGACAGTGATCGTTCCGCACATAGAGATTCGATGTATCCAGTGCGTTCTCTTCAACCCATTGTGTGAAAGCACTTCCGATTGCCATGAAGTCCTCATCGCCATCCTCGCCATTCGCGATGATAGTGTCCTTGCCTGGGTAGTCATCGATGACATCAAGCTTGAAGCGTCGCGCAAGGTCGTGCGATGGCAGCACCTTGTCCCCGGTAGGTCGCGCATCGAGCTGGGCAATATTTTGGTTGGGTTGAAGTTTTGTGTAGCGTTGGTTTAGCGCCCAGTGACGAATCCAGAGCATGAGTTTTGCAATGCCTGCATGCACACGCTCGTTTGATTCGGGGGTCAAACATGCCCTGTAGAGGACGAAGCCCCATGTGTTAGGGTCTTTGGAGTTGCGGCTGCCCCAACCTTTTACTTCTTCTTCGAGCTTTCGTCGTACGTGCCACTCATTATTATCCACCGTATGGACCATCCTGGGGGCTGAAGTGAAGCCTTCCGGTAACCAGTATGCATCCTGAGTTATGGGGCCCAGTTGCCCTTCCGGTTTAGGTGCAGCAGCCATGGCAAAGAGTAAAGAGGTGTAGATGAGTGTTTATTTAGGAAACGAAGTAGCGAGGGAAGAGGTCTTGTGAAATGAGCAGACTTGGCGCGTGATTAATTTGTGCCCGCAGCGGGATCCACTACTGCTCCCTCGAAACTCGGTAAATCTATCCGTCCTGGCAACGAATATTACGCTCATCTCCTGCTCAACTGAGAGTGTAATCGGCTCAAGCAAATTAAGCAAAATCAGTTGGAAGAAAAGGCCCAAATTTAATTCATCTCCAGCCGCTATGCCTAATTCTGCATCACTTTTTAGCAATAGTCATCGTGACTTCTACCTCTACCTCTTATAATATTGAGTTTCTCGGAGATATGAGTTGTGCCCAACCCATTCATGGCATGTCTTTAATGGCCTCTTTCATGCTTACTTTGCTGAAAGCCTCATCCACTGCCCAAAGTCCTCGCCGCTTCTAGCTTCGTTGGTCTGAGTGTGATGGCCAGTGATGTCTCCGTCAGTGGTGACCAGAAATGGTACATCAACACCAGTCACTTGCTACAAAGTATCATAAACTTCAAAATCGACATCCGAGATACGAGCCCTAATGCTTACATCGATGCCATATACTGGCAGATCACGCAAGGGACATCGTTAAGGAACATTGAATTCTAGATGCAGTATAACAGTGACGTTCTCGGCAACACTCGACAAGTAAGTGAATATGATAAGTCAGTAAACTAGGGCTCTTGCGCTAACAATGATCTCAGGGTATCTACATGGAGAATGGACCCTGTGATTTTCTTTCATAGTATCAAATATCACATTGGTTAATTTATTCGGACGCATCATTTATATTATTCAATTATTCGATCCCTTAACTTTTACGGGATCCCGTTGCGATACTCATCCATTGGCCTTGCCATGGTCTGCTATTTACCAATAACTAATCTCTACATTATATTATATACATGTTTAATGATATTTTTAGCTCAATTCATACGACTGCCCAACATCATATCCGTTGCGATTTGCATCATCATTCACAGCTAACACAATTTAACCCCACACACCTAGTATAAGCCAGCAAGTACGAGACCGGCCATTCCAGCAGCAGCAAGAACCATATTAGGCTTCTGGGGAGCAGCATTCCCGCTCTGGGTCTCGGTGGCGCTGTCACTCCCGCTGCTCGACGAGCTAGAGGTCTTGGTGGCTGAGGCAGCGGGGGTTTTTACGGCATCAGTGGCTGTACCGTTGGCGGCTTTACTGCTCGACTCGATCGTAGCCTTCGCCGTGGCCGCACTAGTGGTCGCTCCCGTAGCGTCCGCCGTGACCCAGGTGTATTCTGAACAAAGCTCAGTGGCACCCGGGTACTGGTTGAGGACGCTTGTCACCTCGGGGACGTCGCTGCAGGCGGACAGAAGATTCTCAAGGTCGGTGGTATGCTCCACCGCCCAACTTGAAAGGCTCGATATGTAGGAGGTGTACTCTTCGCCTAATGAACCCGTAACGGCTGGAAGATCGCAACTTCCGGTGATGGTAGCCCATTGTGTTTGCTTGATCATGTAGCTGAGGAGGGTAGCGTCGGGCGTGGGGACATCGGTCAAGCTGGCCACGATATCGGTTGCTTCAGCGTAGCAATCCTCAAGATCACGAGGATTCAGAGGGTTGATTGCCTGCACACTGGCGGCGGCGGCAGCAATGGACAACAGCTGGTGGGTGCGCATGTTGGTGGTTTGGCGGCGGCAGCGGCTCGATAGGCTTGGTCGTGGAATTTGAAGGCTGGCTACGAGTAATTATTGATAGGGACGGTGGACAAGGAGCAATGGGGAATCCGTGAGCCAGGCGCGTGGTTTATATTTTACTCGTACGTGATACATGATGCGTGCTACTCTGCAATGCCACGGTGCTAAAAGAAACTACTGCGAGCTTGTCACGCGTTCGGCATCCATCCCGAAGACTAGGCGGACCTCTTTGCAAGGATCAGGACCAACAGAACCATTCAACGAAATGAGTGTCGTTGGATAAATCGGCTGCCCCTGCCGGCGATTACCAGATAAAGCTCTCAGTGAGATCAATAGTGGCCTCCAGTGGGCCATAAATATGGGCCTTTGTGGCCCCTTTTACACTCCCTTGTTGCTGACCAACCAAAACCAAGAGGTGTCCCCTGTATCATTACATGATGGCGCTTAGCTACAACTTTTGGCCCTCTTCTGTCTCGGCAGATTTTAAATATTCGAGTCACAGTCTGAAAGCCTTTAATGTCATTAACGAATGATTATTTATGGATAGATAAACTCAATATTTTAGGTACCTTCGTATGGCTTGAACTAGGAGACTCCACCCCGATGATGCTAGACCCAAAAAATGGCCGTGCCTGAGAGAACAAGCGCTAGCCGATTTAGCGAACGATCCAGCAAACAAGCGTCACCGTGGTGATCGTAGCCAAGGCAGCCAATGGCGGTGGATTAAGATTAGCCAAGCAACGCCGCCAGTTAACTAATTATGGTGAATTTGTTTTCTGGGTTTCACAGAGCATCAATACAACAAAAGCTCGATGAAACATTTTGTGATCCGTGCGGAACGGCAATCAATCGACGCTTGGTAGATCTACAGCTTGCTAAGTCCATGAACACGAGTCAAATATTCTCGCTGGCCAAATCAGCCTTGAAAACCGTTGACCAAAGCAATGGTCTATGGTGATGAGAAATTTATTGGTCTTGATATCCTTCCAGCACGGTATCCTCGATCACTCGAGATCAAGTACTGCTCTAGATTTCGAGTATCTCTCTTCGATGTGACGCGCTCGAGGCTGGTCAGAAGTGCCACACAATTTGGGTCATTGAGGGATGAGGCATTTGCACTCTAACCAGGATTGTATAGCTTCCTCAACATTGTTCAACTTTGCTATTCTCTCGTCCAAATTCGCTAGATGGAGTTGGAGATTACTCGGTGTATTAGTATAATCAGCATCGTTTGGCCTTCATTTAGGATTGTTCAAGCGCTTAGTTGTTCGCTGCCTCGATGCATCCAAAAATGATGTCCGTGAGCGGAAACGAGACTTTGTCAGCCGAGGGCATCATGAATCTGAGTGTCTAGACACAAAAGGCTGGAATAGAGTGTAGTCGCTGAGTTACAACAAAATAAAATAATGTAAATATTGCTGGAGAATGATTTGGTCAATAAATTTCGCTCATCCCTACTCAGCGCCCATTTCGAAAGGATCTTGAGTTCTTCGTTCATTCTGTTCATGAAAGCTGTCCACTTCCTCCACCAGGCTTCAGTTTTGCCCAAAATTTTCCTTTCAAGACTAATTTTAGGTATCCACGAACACCATACCTAGTCGGTCAAGGGTTCTGTGATATCTTTACTAGATACGGATAAAAACGCACCCGAAGCCGAATCCACAATATTGATTTATGCAACAACCGATTTGTCAAGTATGAAATATTGCGCATTAAAATAAGCCCCCGCAGTACCAGTTATATAGTGGTGGTGGGGTTGGCCAAGTGAACGTCTTGTCCAAAATACCGTTATTCTGAACGATGCCCCGCTACCTTTCCTCTTTTGGCTCCGTAATATTAGATCATCTTTGGAAGCATAGATATCAAGAAACCGAGTTCAAACCTAAGTAGACACGAGCTATTTCCACACGGTTCCGTGTTCTCTTTGGACCTAGCCGTCGGCCTTTATTTCTAGTACTGATTGAAGTATAGGCTCCCCGAGTCAAGAAAGTATGGTCCAATTCCAGGTTACATAGGCTTCAGTAGGACTTTGATTCGTCTTGATGCACTACGCATGCGTTTAGTGGGCGATATCATAGCTCTTCGACACAGGATCAGAGCTTCCGGACATAGTCATATATTACTTTTTCTCTAGAAGACTGTACAAGCATATTCCCGGCTGCTGTAGGTTGCTGGTATGATGATTAAGAATGCAATAAAGGAGAAATGGTCCACCCTGTATAGCTACCCCAGAGCCCGTATTCAGCGTGATTTACTCCTGCTGATCTTGCACTTACTCAAACAGATGGCAACAGTTCTTGGTCCTTTTCTCGCCGATGTGATTTTGCGGTTTATTCAAAGCAAGAGTACGGCTCTAGCAGGAATCAGAAGACAATGAGCACTGAAAAACCATACTTGTTGGTCCTCAGAATTTCCTTCATACTTGGAATGAACCCTTCAGAAGACCCTTCTTCTGCAGGAAACCGTCTTCTGCTAGTAGTAGTAGCCATAAATGATGACAAACAATTACGAATTTACGCCCTCGTATTATGTCTCATACCCATGCTTCTGGCCATTCAAAACAGATCCGGGCACATTCAGGGCTCTCACCGACACTTAATCCTTCGTCCAAATCAAGTCATCGCATCGGTTAATCTTCAGATAGATGGCGTTATTTAACCGATAATTAACAGCATCATCGTGTCGGCAATTCCCAGATAAGTGATGCGGGAGCGAGTCTCGTCATTTCCTCCACTCTTTTCCACATGCGAAAGCGAGATTCTCGTACTTCGTAAAATTCTCAGGTAAGGAATTTCATTTCCAGGACATGGTGTCTGTCGTCAATGGGACCGTAATTTGTGC
Source organism: Calonectria hongkongensis (assembly GCA_017140755.1). Classification (NCBI taxonomy): domain Eukaryota; kingdom Fungi; phylum Ascomycota; class Sordariomycetes; order Hypocreales; family Nectriaceae; genus Calonectria; species Calonectria hongkongensis. Next base: position 3,965,697 of record JAACJA010000001.1, read on the forward strand.
GCAGTCATTTGTTTCCTGATGTCATTTGCTCCTTACCCCACTGTCACGATATTGACCCGATGGATCTCATTTCGACCGTTGAGAATGAACTCAATTTGAAATATTTGAAATCTGATAGGAAATACACTCTTATTATGATGCTATTTGAGTAAACTCTCAGGTGACGTCGTTTAGTTTGCTTATAAGTAAACATTGTTCATCAATTTGTTCTTGGAACACAAGGCATAGAGCTTCCTGATAGGCATGGGAATGGCAAGTTTTTTACTTGCCAAGCCTGTGCAAGGATAACTTGTGACTGCCAAGCTGTCGCAGACTAGGGTACGGCGGGTGATGATTGGGAAAGGAGTGCTCAAAAGGTCCGTAGCCCTGGAATATTTGGGGTAACGTGACCCCATAAATTAGAGAATTTTTAAGAAATAAGGTTCAATCAGTCGGTTCGCTTCGCACGGGGCCATATCCATTTGCCTCCTATGCCAATCTCGGAAAGCCAAGCACATGCCACCTGGCTTCTGAAACCACAGGTCGCGACCGTTCTGGAAACAATCGTGTTTCATCTTGAGAGCACCTACGATTCCGGTAGCCAAATTCTCTCGGCAAAAACCGAAAGTCGGATATCCCCTTACCATTGCCAAGAAACGAACTGCTCCGCTCAGGCCACCTCGTGGAAGCCGAAGACCACTATGCCTGTACTTTGTTTTCCCGCCAATGGGCGAGGCGGATGATGAATCCAGAACAAAACGCTCCTATGCGAATGCGATCTTGGTCCATATATATGGCATGCCGCCCCAACTACAATGAAAGTTTCCAGACAGATCTCTCAAGTCATTCATTCATTCAGCAAGTTTCCATTCTCTATCATCTTTTTTCACATTCTTTACCTGAACTTGACGTTCATTCGCTTCATCAATTACATCTTTTCCACTCATTCAAAATGCATTTCTACTCTCTTGCTGGGTTGCTCACCCTCGCCGCGTCGGCTTCGGCCAATGTTGACCCCTCCGTTTGGGGCGGAAAGGCCGCTGTGGCCGAGCGAGATGTGTCTCGAATCGCTCGAGTCAAGCGCCAGTCGGGGTGGAACCCCCCTTCAGACATTGCCAGCCCTCTGAAGGAGGTTTGGGATCACGTTGAGAAGACCTACAACGGCGGAGATATCTTCTCTTTCAAGAACTACGGATGGGATCAGCTGAAGGCTAACAACGGGTGAGAAAAGGCTAGGCAGGAAATTGGGAAAACCGGGCTTACTCTTTTCGTTTAGCAAACTCAACTACTGTGTTCGATGGGAGTCGACCAAGGCCGCCACCGCCGAGCAGAGGAAGCAGATTGCCAGCCACCTGCAGAGTCAGTATGACCAGTGGTTCAAGTGGCTGTACGGTTACGACAACTTCCCCTACGCCAACATTGAAGTCAATGTTGTCGGCTGGGCTGTCAAGGATAAGAGCCTCCTCCAGGGCGACGCCAGCGACATCGACGTGTACACTGATGTCGATTCCGACGGCGCTCCTCAGTGCGCCACCAGCTGCGGCCGCTTCTTCCACCAGACCGGCGACTACAGCGGCTGTGCCAACGGTGCTGACAGCCACTACGACCAGTCTTTCTGGGTTACCGATGGATTCTCGGGTGGTGCCGGTGGTGACTGGGGCCAGCGAGTTGGCTACGAATGGCTTTTCCAGGTTATCGGTGGTGAGGACAACATTCTGCTCCACGAGCAGGGCCACAGCTTTGGACTTGATGACTGTAAGTTTTCCTCTCCCAGTTTCGCAAACACTATGAACTATCCACTAACTAACGTGTCTACAGTCTACGGTACGATACACCTTATCCTTCACTGGCGCTTAAGCCTTTTTCTATTCTTGGACTTTCCAGACTAACTGATATCTAGATTGGATGCCCACCGGTCAGTCCGGTTTCGTCATGGATGCCAACTCTGTTGGTGGCGTTACCGATTTTGATGGCTGGATGCTGCGAAACTGGTGGTACGAGCTGTCCCGAAGCCGAGGCTGGCAGAACAGCACCTCCACTGCTTAAGCGCTTTTTTTCGGGTACAGCTCGCGTCGTTGGAAACCTTTCAGCGGCTAAGTTCCCTCGAAACTCGGAGCGTTTATTCGGTGGCGGGTACACTAGGTGGCATCGCATTTGCAACTCTTGCTGGTTTGTGACTGTTAATAGAGGGGGTTGAGTGTTGGGGAATCTGTAAATATCTGCCTTTATTTGCATAAAGGTACATTTTTCTTCTTTAAAATATAATTTGCAGTTGGGTTATGCCCAAGCTGTGGTCGGCTGGTTCTGAACAAACACTTTCTTTTGCTCTCGTGCTAGATAAAATAAATGGCTATGTGTCCTCCAATTCCCTCTACCACTAAGAGCAACTGTAATTATACATTGAAACGTTTAATTCATTCTTATCACTGATGCCAACGATTGTAACTAAAACTCCTTCTGAGTTCCCACACGGGCCTGCTAACAGATAGGTCTTTCCAAAAAAAACTTACCAGCACCAACCTCATTACCGCCAACGGTGTTCCAGCTTTCTGGCAACAACTTAAAGTAACCTAGAAAAGCTTAAAATTATGACTGAGATTTTTTTTTATCGGCGCATCTCTAGAAGGATGTGGCTTTGAATTAATTTTGATGTTCGATTGGCCGTTGGTAAAATTGTGCATCTTACCCTATATCCCAATCTAGATGGAGTGATGATAGATAGCAAAACCTATCAAAAAAATATATCTGGGTGTCCGATGACGTAAACCTACCATGACATCACCTAATAAGCTAATTTGAACTTCAGAGCAAGAAAAAACAATGGGCAAGCGAGCAAATTCACAGCGACTGACATCATCCACGGAGATAAAAAAAAAATGTTCACACCGCCACCACGCGTTTGGACGCGAGGTACGTGGCTCGCTAGCTCAGGGCTTCCCGCCTCGCTCACTAAATTTAGTGCAAAAAATTAAGGTTGAGTCCCGGCGCCGGTTTGGCGCTGGTTCGTCTTGTCGCGGTGGTGGCTGGATCGCCATCGATCTAGCTAAGCTGAGCTATGGTTAAATACGCCACTAATACTTCTAATTTGATGTGGAAGAGAGAGAGTCAACGGGCGGCCATCCACAGGTGAAGCGTGCCTGACGGAGTCTGCGGCTGATGCAGAAAACTAGACAGACAGACAGAAAGCCAGCCCCATCTTCCTCTAGGCTAGTAGGCAGTTAGCGGCTGACAGAAATTGGGAACCATGTCACCGTCACTGTTTTTTTTGGGTGCGACTCAGCGCGCTGTGGATCGACTCTAAGCGCACAGCGGATCGTTATTCCGCACACGGCTGGTCCGGAAGGAAAATGCGGGTCTGCGTCGAGTTCATGTCCCCTCTCCACGATTCAGAAATATTTACTTATTTACCCCGTGCTCGTAGTGTTTTGAATGCCCTGTCCCTGCAAGGAACATACTAGATGTAAGCTGAACACGGCTGTAACGCCCAGTTTAGGAAGGTCTCTCCTTGTCGATGCATTCGTTTCTGCATTCAGAGCTGCTGTCAGCCGGTTATTCAGCCGGGAAATCATCCCCACAAGGCTATGGCTTGGCGGCCCAGCGCATAACTAGGCGAAGTGCAGCCCGTGCCGCCTAATTTCCGGCGCGCGGTTGAAGCAGAGATTTGAGGCCTCGTCGTCGTCATCGTCGTCACCTCCAGCGTTGGTTGTGTGCTGTGAGATAGATGCTGTTGGCTGCTGTTCTGGAACACAACACTCCTCCCAATCGCCAAGAAAGGTTTCGACCCATGCCAAGCAAATACGCGCATCTTGTCAACGCCTTCGCGATCTGGATCCTTCTCAGCTCTGTGGACCCAAAAATAGTTAGGGTTGAGACTATGCCTGCGAGGATCCCGAAATGGGTGCTTACGTACATTTCGCCTCAGAGAACGGGACAGTTCACCGAGCAACTTTGGATCCACCGCAGCTTGGCGTAGGATGCGATTGGGCAACTCTGTAACGAGCTGTTGGCCGGCATTTCAGCAGGAGGAATCATCGCCGAAGCCCATTGGGCCATCGTTTTGGAAAAAGTGAGAGAATGGACATGGATTCAACGCCACGACTGGGCAAAGCCCCGCTGGGCTCGGTGACGTGTTTTTTTTTTTTTCTCGTGTTGTTATTAGCACAATGGGCCAATTGCTGTTTCTCGACTTCTTCTCGTCCTTCATGTTTTATTAGACCTAAATGTGTGTTGCCTCTCTTGCCCGTCGCCGGCTTCATCTTGTCCAGATGCTCGGAGCCAAGGCGCTGTAACACTCCACTCGCCCATGACCCACAGCTCATTTCCTGGCCGCGCGCCTCCGTGATATTTCCATGGATTCCGAGATCTACACGATCGGATGGGTATGCGCGATCGAGGAGGAGTTCGTGAGCGCCCGTCGCATGCTCGATGAAGTTTTTGAGGGACCCGACACGACCGACTTCAAGGGCAACAACACCTACGCCTTCGGCCGCATCAACGAGCACAATGTTGCAATTGGGTGCTTGCTCGCTGGGGATTATGGCGCCCACTCCGCTGCAGCTGTCGCAAAGGACATGATCTGGGCCTTTCCCAACCTGAGACTTGTCTTGATGGTTGGCATTGGAGGAGGCGCGCCCACAAAGGACAAGGACATTCGGCTTGGAGATGTCGTGGTCAGCATGCCACAGGACCAGCACGGCGGAGTGGTGCAGTACGATTATCTGGAAAAATTGGGTGGTGGCCAAATTGGCGCCTTGAGTCCTCCGCCAAAGATGATTCGGGCTGGGCTGGTGAAAATGAAGCGGCTCCACGACGACCCCAGGAGACCCGATACACTCTCGGATCATATGAGAAGGATGCACGACGAACCAGAATACCAGCGCCCAGCCGAAGATCGACTCTACCGCGCCGATTGCTCTCACGAAACTGACGAAGAGAGCTGCAACGGCTGCGGAACCGACGGTTTGGTGGAGCGAGCGGAGCGCCGAACTGATCGCCGAGTCATCGTTCACTACGGCAATATCGCATGCGCCCACAAAGTCATGAAGGACGCATCTGCGAGAGACGCTTACTCCGGAGATGCCGAGCTGAAGGTCTTGTGCTTCGACACAGAGGCTGCAGGTCTGATGCATAATTTGCCAAGCATAGTGATCCGAGGCATCTGCGATTATTCCGATTCGCACCAGAACAACGCTTGGCACAGGTATGCAGCGCTTACAGCTGCAGCTTATACGAGAGACCTTCTTCACATTATTAAGCCTGCAGGCGTCGATGCCATGGCTCCAATTAAAAATAGTGAGTGCTACCTCGGTCTGAGATCTGCGTGGCAGAATACGAGGCGGACATGTCGCATGTTTCGCGCCTGAGAAAAAAAATAAACATGTCGCTTATGTGCAGTTTGCTAACCAATCACAGCTGTCAAAGCTCGCAGCGAGGTCCAAAGCGAGGTGTCTTCGTACACGCGGAGAAAATTGGACCAGATGCTCAATCGCCGCCTCACGCTAGTGGATGATGCAATGCTCGAATGGATCACGCAAGTGAACTATAGCTTTGTGCACAACTATCACGCAGGAAGGCGTCAGCCTGGAACAGGGACCTGGCTTAGCAAGACAACCGAATTCCAGAACTGGCAGCAGGATGGAAACGCCACACTCTTTTGCACGGGAATTGCCGGAGCGGGAAAGACAGTCTTGTCGTCATTCGTCATCGACCATCTCAAGGAAGAATTCAGAGACGACTCGAGTGTCGGCATCGCATATGTCTACTGCAACTTCAACAAGAAGTCCGAACAGCAGGTTGACCAGCTATTTTCGAGCTTGCTTAAGCAGCTGGCACGGCAGCGCACCTCGCTTCCGGAGGCGATCAAGAGCATCTACCAGCATCATAAGGGTGACGGAACCCGTCCTTCCTGGGAAGAGATTTGGAGCGCTCTTCAAGATACAGCCAAGCTGTTCTCGAGAGTCTTCATCGTAGTTGATGCCCTTGATGAACTTGAAATCGACAACGGCACTTGGTCCAGGTTCATCTCAAAGCTTTTGGACTTCCAGGAGATTATTGGTGCAAACATTTTTGTGACATCCAGAGCCATTTCCGAAATCACCAAGAAATTCACCGGCAGCCCTCATCTTGAAATTCGTACACACGATGAAGACATGCGAGCTTATCTGGAGGATCGAATCGCAGAGTGCAAGTCCGAAATACTTGAAACTCATGGCGCAAAACTCATCGAAACAATTATTGAGGTTGCCGACGGAATGTATGGAACATACCTGAACACTATAATCCGTGGCGCTTTACTAACCGAAGTTTAGATTCCTTCTGGCCCGACTACTCTTTGATCTGATTGAGACCAACAAGGCAGATTCTGTGATTGAGTTCCAGCAAACCCTAGAAAGCCTCCCGCCAGGACCCAAGGCCTATGAATACGCCTATTCAGAAACATTAAAACGAATTGCAAGGCAAGACGAGGAGCCTCGACGCCTCGCACACACAGTGCTCTCATGGATCATTCATGCGAAGAGGCCGCTAAAGGTTCGAGAGCTTCAATATGCACTAGCCGCGAAACCAGGAAAACCTCGACCTAATAAAATGGAGCTTCACGATGCTGAGCACTTGGTGTCAGTTTGTGCTGGTTTAGTTACCGTTGAAGAAGAGAGCACCCTAATTCGCTTGGTCCATGACACAGCAAAACAATACTTTGATGAGATGAGCACTCCTTACTTCCCCGAGGCCGAGCGCATGATCTCGAGAACCTGCACCCAGTACATTTCAGATACGATATCCGACTACAACAAGGTTCGATATGATCAATCGACCGACGAGTTTTGGAGGCTCCTGGAACTGAATCCACTTTTCGACTATGCCGTGCGCTATTGGGGTCTTCACACCAGCGCATGCTCGCCTCTACCGCAGGAGGTGGTTGAGTTTGTACGCTCCGAGAAGCTCCGATCATTTGCTGCAATGGCAATCATAATCTCGCGCGCCAACGACTATACCTGGAAAGTCTCGTTCGAAATCCCAGAAAAGATTACACTTCAACATTTGGCTGCGTTTTATGGTGTTACCAAAGAACTTCGAGCTAGCTGCAAAATATCCAAGAGGCTCTCAGTTAAAGACACCTGGGGCAGGACACCGTTGCTGTATGCTGTCATGGGAAAGCATGAGGACGAGGCCACGTTCTTGCTAGACGCGGAGCGACATTCGTTTCGTGGCATAATCCGATCCTGGTTCAATCTTCCCCCAAAGAGTCTAAACAGGGCAGATAGAAGAGGTACTACCCCGCTTACGCTTGCGGCCTGTACCGGCGATGAAGCCATGGTCAGACACCTCCTTGCTCGAAAAGGAGTGCGCGTGGACTGCCAGGACAACAATGGGCAGACGCCTCTCATAAACGCTTCTCGAACGGGCCACGAGGGAATCGTTACGCTTCTCTTAGCCACAAGTAAACCTAATGTCAACTGTCAAGATGACCTTGGCCGCACGTCACTTTTATTTGCTGCTGGATTCGGCCATGACCGTATTGTCAGGGCACTTTTGGCCACTAACAAAGCAAAATTGGATCTAAATGATGACGATGGCAATACGCCGCTCATATTTGCGGCTCGAAACGGCCACGACGAAATTGTGAAGCTTCTCTTGGCTACGAACAAGGTGGATCTGGATCGGCAAGACCACAGCGGCAATACGCCACTCTCCTATGCTACCGCGAATGGACACAAGGGGGTCGTTGACTTGCTCATGGCTACAAGCAAATTTGACTCCCCATGCTCTACCCCATAAGTTAGTTTCATTTGTTGGACACGAGGAATATCAAAAGGATCATAATATAGGTGGCGTTAGTGGTCATGGTTTCTAATGAAAGCAATATAGACATGATTTAATTCAATTAGTACATTTTATTCCAATGTTGTAGAGTAGAGAGATGTTAGGCAGCCACCTAGCCAAAATGCAAGATGACGAAATCATCACATGCGTGCGTCACTTGGGTGCACTTTATTGGTTATACCCCGCCTTCTACATTTATTTCCAATATTTTAACATCCAACATAAACTGAAACTGCTTTCAACCTCTCTTAATCAAAGATCTATGATGAACCTCTATTTGTAACTACGTTCTGCTCGTCATGTCTGGGCTTGAGGCTCTCGGCGCTGCTTGCGCCATATTCCAGACCATCAGCTTTACTCGTGAGACTATTGGGATTTGCAAAGCCATTTACCAAGGACAAAAAACTCCAGACGGCGTCTTTGAGGAGAGGGCGACCATTTTGGCCTCAGTTGCGAAGAACACCCGACAAAAATGTGACCAAAGCAATACCACAGGAAGGGAGCTCGTCGACATCGCGGATAAGTGCATAAGCGCCGCTGAGGAGCTCTCACTGGAAGTAGGAAAGATCACCAAACGTCACAAGAAAGGCGAAATCTTCTCTGCAATCCACGCTGGATTACGGTCCTTTTGGAAAAGGAGGAAAATCGAAGATCTTGACAGAGCTCTCTGTGGATATAGAGATATGATGCAAACGCTCTTGATAAATCAAATTTGGTGAGAATGATAAAATATTGCGCTGTTTCTTGATACTGACGTAGGGGGGCTAGTGATCAGAGAAAGGCTAGTGATTTAAAGAACCGTGAAGATTTTCATCACTTAAGTGATGATCTTCAGTCGTTCGTTTTGAAGATGGAGGCAGGATACACAAACATGGAGGACTTGGTTAAGAGCGAAGCTGCCCTCACCCGAAATCAGATTACTAGCGAAATGAAACAACACGAACTATCCATTAGGGCGCATATTATGGACGTGGTAAAGGCCAGTGATATGGAAGCAGCCGCTCAAGAAAGACACAAGCACCTTCTTAAGAGTCTCAAATTTGACGTGATGAATCAACGCCGTCATGAAGTATTGGATCCGGAGGATGCTACTTTCAACCAAATATTCGGTGCTTATGAAGAAGCAGTCAATCTCGATGGAACTTCCGTCGCAACGGGTTCCGAAAATTCCTCCCTATATGGGTTTTATACAGACAGGCCCGATTATTTGACTGATACTGAGGGTATCAATTTGGTCTGGACGACCCTTATCGACTGGCTTCGATCAAGTAATTCATTGTTCTGGATTCGGGGGAAGCCAGGTTCGGGAAAGAGCACCCTCGTCAACTATATTATTAACCATAATTACACCCTGCATCTCCTCAATGAATGGCATCCTAAAACCAAGATACTCTCACACTTCTTCTGGAAGATTGGGACCGAAGCGCAGAATACCATTAGAGGGTTATACTGTACATTGCTATATCAGCTACTGGAAGATAATGTGACATTACTTGATGCCATGATGAATAAGTTTTCATTTATGGCAACTAAGGATTGTTACGGTGACTGGAAGACTCGCGAACTCGAACACCTTCTGCATGTTGCAATAGAGTCGAAAGATAACGACTAGGCACTGTGCATGTTTATCGATGGCCTCGATGATTACTGTGGCAGCGATGAGCAAAAAGGGCTTATGGACAGAATAAAACGACTTTCGTATCTGCGCAATACAAAGATATGCGTTGCCAGTCGGGAAGAGCCACGATTAAGAGAGAGACTAGAGGACATTCCTAATATCAAGCTACATCAGCTTACAAGGCCGGATATGAAAGCGTATATACTCAAAGAGTTGGGTCCATTCCAAAAGAGTGGACAGATCTCCCAGAAAACATTGATAGAAGTGATTGATAAGCTTTTGTTGAAAGCGGAGGGAGTTTTTCTCTGGTTGCGCTTGGCAATGACAAGTGTCCGAGGTGGCATCCAGGACGACAATGAAAAGGAGCTGCTTTTGTTGCGACTAGAGCAGCTTCCCAGTGAGCTTTCGGATCTGTATCAAGAGATGTGGAAGAGATTGAACCAAGACGCGGTTATTTACAGAGAGTCTGCGGCCATGTTCTTCCAACTTGTTACCAAGATGAACAGTCTCCGCGGCCAGTCAGCCGTGCGTTCGGATCTGTGCTTGACCCTTCTGGATGTTGCCTACATCAAAGCTGGGGGACTCGAGAAACTTCTTGACGAGACAAGCAATGGCGGTTATGAAAGAACGGCGACTTTGTGTGACAAGGTGGAGAAGGAAATCCACACGCGGTGCGCGGGTCTCCTTGTGGTGAACCCGGTGGATTATGAGGAGCCTGATGAGTGGAGACAAATAACACAACAAATCGATTTTATACACCGCACAGCCTACGATTTCTTGGTTGAAACAGAGGCAGGCAAACACATTCTTGATTACGGAAAACTTTCGGCTGCGGATTTGTCATTTGAGGTGATGAAAGCCGTTTTGTGCAGGCTTTGGCTGCAGCATCATCGATTCGGAGCACGGGCACTCTTACCCGAGCTTTTGCGTCTGATGGCTAGATTCTACATTCTACATTCTCATGCGTGATGATGAAGAAGGAACAAAGAGGACCATTTGGCTACTAAAAAAAACAAGAGCTCTTTATGAGAAGCAACCCGCGTGGGCCGGCGAATTCCCAAAGCGACAATTTGCGAGTTATGTGGCAGACGTTCCATACCTCGCAGATATCACCCTTTCTTTCGTGGATAATGGAGATGCCACGTTGGCCACAAATGTTCTGGGGGACTTGAAATGGGATAACGTGATAGATTATCCTGAGTCTGTATCCAAACTGGTGCTACACCTGCTTTCATGTGGTGCTGATCCGGTTGCTGTCTGCGCCTTTGTGGGATCACGGGAGCATGGTATCCGAAAAACTGTCAGCTGGGAGTTTTTAATTTATTTACACCAAATGCGAATCTGGCAATACGAGGACTACGTATCTCGGACGAAGTGCTTCACAAAAATACTAGAACTCATGATTCGGACCTCCACTCCTTCAGATCACCGGGGGTTGATTGCTCCTGTCGGAGTAGAAGATAGTGGTCAGCTCGAAGAATTAGCCAATCCCATGCGTATTATTTCGACAATACACACAATTAGTCTCATACAGCCAGTTTTCGAAGCAAACATGGCATTTTTGCTACTGCGTGCCGGGATCCTTTCTGAGGCCAGGGTCACTGCATCTATGGGAGTAAGAGGACGAGAAGTAAGACCGGCCGTTCGCATGCCTTTCCTTATGATTGATGATAAATGTTTCAAGCCCACTAACTATTCTTTTGGGGATTATTACTTCCCCAGGAAAGGAAATTGGTTTCGTGTTATTGATCAAGCCCCGCTCAACGCAATTATCCAGTTAGTTTTCGATAATGTCGGACCGAAGGCTAAAGACCTTAGGCCCGAGTTCCAGCGATGGTATAACACCGCCATCAACTTGGCCAAAGATCCTAATATCTTGCAAGAAGTGGATGAAAGAGAAGTTTTAGAATCTGCGGCCGAACAAGGTCAGCTTGGGATCTGTAGACTTCAAGATGTTGGCATTGCTTGGGATGATAATCTAAAGGCATTTGCGTATATTGAGAAACCGGGACCGGAATGCGCCTCTTTATCAACTTGATATCAACATTAAATAAAGGTCATTTGGGACCATGATTAAATACACCGCATAGCTATCTAGTAGGTAGGCTGATACATTTGTTGTGAGTTGAGGCTGAGGATCACGCCAGCTGAAGTGGAGGACTACTGAATTGCAGCTTTGCGTCGACCCTTATAGTCTCAATCGGAGTTCCATAAAGTGTAAAAAGTCAAATGCAGAGGCCAGAATTGAATTTCATGGTGATAACTTATAAGCTAGGTACTGATCCGTGACCGGATGGTGAGTTTGAGGGCGGGCAATTTTCAAGGACACTCCACCCTGGTGGCTTATATTCGGAATTTCAATTGGATCAGACTTATATAGCTCATACCCTTCCACTCCTCTAAAATCCCTAAATGACAGCGAATCTTCTATTTCCGACCAAATCCGCCCCGGCCCTGAGCAGTATTGGAGGTTCCTTGAGACATGGGGACGGTGATAAATCCAAGAGAAATTATAGAGGAGCTACGATCTCAGTCAATGATTTAAACCAAGCTATACGCAGTGCTAATGGGGATTAACCGACACCACGCCGTGACCTTTTTGTTGAAGTGGTGCAAGGGAGGGAAAGCTTTATAAAATGATTGTTGAAAAGAGCAAAAGTCGATCTGCCTTACCTCTATACATATTAATATTTGCCAGGAATGGGGCCCAAACGGAGCCACATTATGCTGACCGGTTTTGGGCTGCAATGTCAGACGCCTCCTTTTGCCAAGCCTTGCGGCTGCCTAGATCAAGCGGAGTGATTGACTGCCTACCTGTAATATTCGTCCAAGTGTCGAGGTCAGTAGGCCGAAGTTACTCCGCATGAAAAGATGACCTAGCATCACACCAGACGCTCCTTTATGATTGGAAGGGTTTGTTTCATCATGGCTCACATGGACACTTGTATGCTGCATTTAGAAACATCGGGCCTCATTTTCAAAATTTGCAATCTGAGGGAATTTTACATTGATGTACATCGTTCTCGCAAAAAACGAAATTGTAATTTACAATTACAACCCGCTGCCTGGTTTAAATCTCCACACCCAACGCATGGCCAATGAGCTGCTGAGACATATTTCACTGCCTCCGCATTGTTGATCTTACTTGCGTCAAATATGCCACGTCCTCTACTATAGCTTCATCAACACGTCATTGAGAATTTCTGTTTTGCTACACAGGCTGATCATGTAGCAAAGGGAGGCCAGATAGCAAAGGAAGGCCAGGTAATCAATCAGCTGAGATGCCCTCGCATTATCCGAATGACCCTCTCACGAGGTCCAGGTGCCTGTCGTTGTAACCGCGTTACCGAATCATACGCTCTTTTTGTTGAAGTTCGAGATCGGACTCCGGGTTTCTCAATACTTGGGAGGGTATCGCCAGATTTTGTGATGTTTAGTACCAGAATGTTGACGTTAGAGAAGCAACCAACACCCAAGGTCGCAGAATATATGATAAACGGGTTTTCTTGAAGAATTTCAACCTTCAAACTTCTGGTGAAAACCTCTGGCTTCGAAATCGTTGAGTGTTGTTTCGATGATGACGGCCGCGTGAATTCAGCCGCCGTGAAGAGGGGCAGTTTTTTGCTTCATTTCTTCCACTCCATGATTTCCTTTGACTCTTGGTTATCCTTTCTTGTACCCCCTTGTTTGGCTTTCTCATCGCTATTATCACAAACAGTCTCATGATGAACTGTGTTCTATTTCTCGGTCAAATCCCTTTCGTTTCATGCGATCTCGGGCAATTCAAGGAGCACACGATTGGTAAATTATTCGGGAAACCTTTCTGCCCTCGTCTTCGCAAGCCCATGGGATCACGCTGCCAAACTGCGGATCTAACCAAGCTGCTACCGATCCAGGAATCCAACACCTTCATTGAACAGCCGGACCATAGTACCAGGCCTCTATAGAGTATAAGCGTTAATAGAAGCCATTACCTATCCCTTACAGACATTTTCATTAGGTCATAAATTGAGAACCCTCTACAAAGTCGCAAGTATCACTGTTATAACCGAACCGCCAGTCAGGTCATCCTTTGTAACTTAACTTGTGCTAGCATATTCTTCATCCCCGCTCGATATTTCTATGCTTTGGGACACAGATCAAATAACCTACGTGAGTTCATTGTACAGTTTCTTGTTGCTTCTGACATGAGCTATCACTTGGGTAGACTTGTTGCTTCTGCAAGAGAAAGGAAAGGGTGAAAAGAAAAGGTTTGGGTAATGCAGAAAGACATTTTATAATTCAAGGGAAGGCTCATCAAGGTTATATCCATTGGGCTGTATGGGGCTATTAAAGATTGCTGCGGTTCAGAAGGCTATTGCGTATTGTACCCTATCCACAAAGGCTTTTGTGTGAGACTTATATTTTGCTGGCTAAGGCTAGGATTTGGATATCTCTAAGGGTTGAAGAATTCTACCTTGAAGGATATATATAAAATAACAAGACCAAGGACGCTGGATTCCTGCTGCTATTCTAAATTTAATGCCAACGCATAAGTCGTATAATTGACTGATTCCAATATCTCCTCTGTGCAAATGTATTAAGCAGCTACTGGACTTGGCTGAGCATCAGCCGCATTAACAGATAGTATCAGCTCCTTGTTGAAAATATTTTGGATTTGAATAGTTCCCGCAACGCCAACAATTGTGCCAGCAACGAAGGAAATAACAACCCAAGCCATACCACGATAGGATACGCGCATTCCAGTAAAACAATTCTGTTCCTTCTATCAGGTAGGTTTAGTTCTCAATATCCATCAAACTGTTTAATTTAATCCAATTACTTACAGCCATTTTGAAATAGGATTACTTTTCTGAATGAATCTTGAATTTTCTTTTCGCTTAAGGGATATGACAGAGAAGATGAGGAAATTACTAATTGTTTTCTTTTTTTTTTTTTTTTTTTTCAGATTGAAGGTAGAATTTCGAGGCAGGGGGAGTTTGTTGACTTTTTAGTTTCTACACTTTATGTACGGGACAGCCAATTCTTGTATGGTTAAAAAAGAATGATAGATGGGAACAAGTTATGCATGGTGTGGTATAACGCTGTATCGAGCGTCGTCTCAGCTATTAAACATTGCAGCTTTTTAGGCTCCACGTAATTGAGAGAATAGCACGCGGTGTCAAGTCCACGTCATCGAACAAAATGAGGGGTAATGAGGCGGCATGAAGTCCACGTCATCAAACAAAGTGAGGCATAATCAGGCTGTGCAAGTCTTCGATACCATAACCTATGCTGCCAAGAAGCGGTTGAAATTACAAATACCCGATATGGATTAGATTGTCCAACAATTCTGCGGGAGGTTGAAACTATTTACACGCTATTCACCTATTCGCCCTTGTGGACAATCACGCGGGCTTCTCCCTCTTTAGCTGTAAGCCACACGCGTTAGCAGCTCTTGGTAACTAAAACAATTGGGTAACCGAATGACACGTAGTAATTTGCCTCTTGCGTAGATGGAACTACGGCATTTTCTCGCACACTAGCGGCTAGTATCAGTCATGTGACAAAGATAGTAGACAAAATAGATTTGTTTGGGAATTTATTTGACAACGAAATATCTCCCGCTTCTTACTAAATTATTCTCAATCTCAACTGCATCAAAAACAAACCTTGTGTCTCTTAAAAAAATTAATATTATCATCCTCAAGTCCTTTCGCATTTATTGCAATGGTAATTGAATTTTCCTCTTATTTGAGTATATGGAACTGCCCTAATATAATTTGTGCAGTTGATTTCAAAAGGAAAGGAAGTTGGCATTCAGGGTAGAGGGGATCGTTGGACTATACTGGATTATGACTGGGCTACGGCATGGGTTCGCAACATCGACAGTCAGCACTGGGAAATGAGAGTTTCGCTTACAGATTTGATCGAGTAGAGTGGGATAATAATAATTTGCTTATTATCTTATCTATTTGATTTTATAAGGAATTTTGTCTAGAAATTTACCTGGCAGGATGAGCTGGTGGGTATAGAACTCACCCAGCTGACCCAAGTCGCACGATTAGCCAAAGCGTAAGAGCAGATTGTGCATTTTCCTCCAAGTCCCGCCTTATAGCTACCTTGCGCTATCAGGGTTTCGAAAGCCACACCTAGCTCACAGGAATAAAAGTCAATCAGTCCTAGGCTAAACTAGAAATTAGACCTTTGGTACTGAAACAAGGGGCCTCTAATGACGTAGTCCCTGATTAAATAATAGTTGCTGTCTGTTTGGAAAATGAACTTGATCGGGGCAAAGAATGGCTTCGCGATGGTAGGCTTGAAGGTCACCTTCCAACGATGTTGCCCCTCATTTACAAAAGGGATATCATTATTAGAATCATAATATTTTTGCTGATGATTTTTAGGGCATAGATCCTGCCAGTAGTCTTTCGGATCATTTTATACGCTTGACCGCAATCACCTTTACCTATGATTTGATGTCTTTTAAAATCACGCAAAGTTGTTGCTTCATGGACAAGGACTTCATAGACGCCACCTAACAGTATGTAGAAAGAGACTGGACAAGTTGTATTCAGCTATCATCCCGACAGGTTGCCTCAGAACACAGAAAGTGGCTGTGGCGATCGTCGTTCGGTGTAGATGCCTCAAATGGTATACTGATAGTGCTGTCAACCATCGCCCTTCCAGCCAGCAAGCTTTTCTCGCATCTCTACGAATTTAAAATGCATGACAAGTTGAAGGTAGATGAAATTTATGCTTTGTCGGTGGGGGTTTAGTGCTGTGCAACAGACCATCATTTTTCCTCGGACAGCAGCACGCCGCGTCGGACCCGAAATAATGAAGGATGTATCACGTGATCGGAAGTTAGAAATGGCCGAGCAGCATACCTTAGACAAGGGGCGAGCGACGTGGTAAACTCGGTCGATGCAAGCAGCCGAAAAATACCTTTTGATTCATTTTCATCATCTGAGACTTTTGGAATATTTTTGCCGAGGTGAAGAAAGTGGCCACTCAAGTAGATGCTTGCCATTGTGTCTGCGCAACCATGAGCACACTTCCCGATCGAGCCAAGACCAGCCAAGACGGGCCATCTCCACAGTCCGTTCAAGCATCCAGGCCCAAGAGATCCCTTGCATGTGCTCTCTGCCACCAGCGCAAAGTCAAGTGCGACCGCTCCTTTCCCTGTTCCAATTGCACCAGGGCCGGCGCGGAATGCGTCCCGGCCACCGCCGCCCCACGCCAGCGAAGACGCCGGTTTCCCGAGCGGACGCTTTTGGGGCGCCTGAGAAAGTACGAAGAGCTTCTTCGGGAAAACAAGATTCAGTTTGATCCTCTCCACCCGGATTCCCCTGTCGAAAAAGAGTCAGCCAATGGAGAATACGAGGATGATTCAGATAGCGAGCCCGCCGATACCTCATCAAAGATGTATCCAGCCACCGTCGCCATTGCCAAGTTGTATGAAGCTAAGTAAGCAACCTCTACTCCATCTACCCTTCAATATCTAATTATTCACAAGGGACATGTGGTGCACTATAAGTAAAGGAGTAAGTCAATGGTAGGCAGACAACAACTCCGTACTAACAGCATACCATAGATGAAAGACTCTTATGACAATGGCTCTTCCTTCCCAGTCGAGGAGTTTAAGAACTATTGGGCCAAGTCGGCGTGGGATGAGCTATTCGAAGCGCGAGACTACCCTCTCCTTGGCTGTCGTACGACGGCTGTCGATCTCTCGACCTTCCATCCGGAGCCTGCACACAGCTTTAGGCTCTGGCAGATCTATCTTGATAATGTTGACCCGCTACTCAAGGTCACGCACACTCCCAGTTTGCAGCCACGAATCATCGAAGCCATCAGTAACATAAAGAACATCCACCCAAATTTGGAGGCGCTCATGTTTAGCATATACTCCATAGCAGGCACAACGCTCACTGACGACAGCTGCCTGTCGATATTTGGGTCCACAAAAAGTGCGCTCCTCTCAAGATTCCATTCAGCCTGCGAGCAAGCTTTCCTCAATTGCAACTATTTGCGAACCAGGGACCGGGAGTGTCTCACTGCATTGGTCCTTTATTTAGTATGTTCCCCAGGCGCGATGCCAACATTTACTAACCAAACGTAGATGTCGGTCGGCCACAGCGCAGACTTCCGGTCGTTGTCCTCGATGCTTGGCGTCGCGATGCGTCTTGCCAAGCGGATGGGTTTGCAGCGGGAGTCAGCTTACGTTGATTGCAACGCCCTAGAAGCAGAGCTGCGTCGGAGGCTCTGGTGGGCTCTTCTACTATTTGACTGCCGGATTAGCGAATTGGTTGATCATAAAAGCACAGAATTAACTCCCACTTGGAACTGCAGAATCCCCCTCAACGTAAACGACTCAGCTTTGAGTGCAGGCACAAAAGAACCCCCGGTGGTTGAGTTAAAGCCGACCGAGGGCTTGTTCGTTGCAGTGCGCAGCGAGATGGCCAACTTTATGCGCCAGGTCCCTTTCTACCTTGATTACTCGTGTCCAGTTCTGAACTCTGTTGTCAAGGATACCAGAACCAACCCCAAAGCGCCATTGGACGTTGCTGCATTGGAGAGGATGATGGAAGAGAAGTACCTAAAGCTGTGTGACATGGACAATCCGTTGCATTTCATGGCGACATGGATTGCGCGGGGTTATCTGGCAAGACTGAAGCTTTTCGAGCTCTATTCCAAACAGTTGGCTAGTTCTTCTAGCCGGGGTTCTACAAGCTGCGACATGGCTGTGAGCTATGCGATGACGATGCTTGAGAGCGACGCCAAAATGATGTCTTCGCCTCTCACAAAAGGATTCACGTGGCTGTTGAAGATTTATTTCCCTCTGCCGGCCTACGTCCACATTATTCAAGATTTGAGAATGCGACCCAACAACGTGCTGGCCGATCAGGCTTGGGAAGTGATGGCAGACGACTACCAGGTTCGCAACCATTCCGGGAATCCTCTGTTCAAAATCCTTGCCAACTACATCCTGCAGGCGTGGAATATACGGGCTGCAGAGTTTAAAAATATGGGGCGCGAGCCGGCTGTGCCGCGAATCGTCACCTACATCCGGGAAATGTTCGAGGACCTGGGGCAAGAAAAGCCCTCAACTGAGACGGAGCAGCAGGACAAGGAAATGGAATCAGGTGCAGACGACATCACAAAGTTGATTCCGGGGTATTTTGAGTGGAGTGGAACAACCGATTATGGATCGCTGTATAACATGAATTGGCAGCCTGACTGCATGGAGACGGCGGGAGCGGATCTCAACAACACTTCCGTCTTCAACCCGATGATGGGCTTTTCCGACATGGGTCAGTTGAACTGGGCAGCGATGGGGCCAGGGTTTAGTAATTGGGCTGGGCAGTGAGGGTGAGGCAGTGACTGGAAGGAAATTAATTGCGTTGGTTCCCTGCAGATCTGTCTGTATCTATGCATTCCGCGTATTGCACCGAATGTGTCACATTTTGGTGATCAACCAGCGACAATCTGTCAGAATATGCATAACATGTACCTAATTGGCACAATCTCCACTTTTGCTTCTTTTCCCGACACCTGTTTAGGCTAGAGTTTCTTGTTTAATGCTCCGCAGGCAGGGCTCGCTAGTGCGCTTTGTTCCGAGAGGCCTCACGTGATTGGGCGAATCAAGGTGCCGCCTCGTCTTGTTTTTTTTTGTTGGAGATTGCGCAGCGTCACGTGGACGGGTTAGAATCTTGGTGTTTCGCATGACGCGTAACGTCACACCCAGTGAAACTCCGGACGTCAGAAGGGGGCGTGCTAGCCCGTATTCGCCTTGTGCCGAAGATAACATAACAAGTTCATGACTGTGAAGCTGGGTGAACCCTAAGGGCAACAACTCCCAGAGACAGGACACTCACAGTGTTGCAATTATCTCCTAATCTATTGCCAAATACTATCCATTGCATCTCACATTTCCGCGGGGGCACCTCGCAGTGATTGGCCCATCGAACGTGGAGTGCGGGCTCGTCCAAGTCCCCTGGCTGCATCCATCTCCACGTGGAGCCCGCGCCGCAGGCGACGACGCCGACCCGGACGTGATTGGCTGAGCCGGAAAGGGGCCACATCAGATGAGTATTTCCGTTAAATTATCCACGATAGAGGGTCGAACAAACAAATCTTACGCGGTACTTACGTCCACAGCCCAAGCCTCAGACCCAGCCTGGACTAAGCGAGCTCGGCTGCACTGCATATAGAAAAAGTGCACATTTCCCGTCCTGAAGTTGCTGGTGATGCGCCCACGAGGACGCTGAATCTGGATCTCAAAAGGCATAGGAACACCATGGCCGATCAGACCAAGCGTCGAACAAGGGCCAGCGCCCCCAAAGTTAGGACGGGTTGCATTACCTGGTGCGTACCCTGAGTTATTCACGCCTATTTTTTTTATCCTCTTTGACGAATTCGAGATGTTGACTATAACTTGCAGCAAGTTGGTTAAATCCCACACCTGACGGAAAAAAGTCCAATAGTCTTGCACACTAACTAACTCACTGCCCCCCAGACTCCGCCACGTAAAATGTGACGAGCGCAAGCCAATCTGTCTCAAGTGTGAGTACGACGAGGTCAAGTGCGACGGCTACAAGCCAGTCCCGCCACCATCCCGGCACGCAAAGACAATATCCCGCCGTGATAAAGTCGAGCTGCCGATACTCAGCGACTGGAACGTCGCCCAATTGGCCCTCTATCCCGAGCTGGCTGCGTGGAGCGGCCAAGCCGACTTATTCCGCCATTTCCGCACATCCACAATAACCGACTTCCTCATGGGCTTCGGCACCTTCGAGTTCTGGCACACTCACGTGCTGCCCCTGGCGCACTCAGCAGACTCGGTCAAGTATGCGCTGTGCGCCCTCGGCGGCGTCCATCTCCAGTTCAAGACGCGGCACGAGCCGCTGTCGGCGCGCTCGTCCAAGCTCAAGCTTGGCTCCGTCGTCATCCAGCTGTACAACCAGTCCATACAGCACATGAGGTCTTACATGGATACCGCATCTCAACCAAATCTTAAAGTTGTTCTCGTGTGCTGCATGATTTTCACATGTATAGAAAATCTTCAAGGGCGCTACAAGGAGGCCTTTCGCCATCTGCAGGCAGCCTCTACTCTCGTCGATTCCATCCAGCATTCGTCCCCCGACACCGAGTCAGATACCAGCTCAGTAGGATCTGGCTCAGTAGCATCTGGCCCGGTAGGATCTGGCCCAGTGAAACCCAGCTTCATCGACGAAGTCACAGACCTTATATATAACCTAGGCCAAGACGCATCATATTTTATAGGGGACGAAATCGTTCCCAATTATACCTGCAAGGATATAAGCACAGTCGACACCAAGTTCCCTCGACCACCACTTGCATCATTCGACGAGGCAGAAAGGTCTCTGCGAGAAACTAAAATGATCGATAATGCTGTTAGAGGCTACTTTCACCAGAACTTCCCCCGCCCCAAAGTAACTCCCTCCAGCCCAAATGGTGCCCCTCCTCCCCCAGACGAAAATGGCCGGGCCATGTGGCGAACCCTAATATCGATAATTGATGACTGGCTTGCCCGCTTTGACGATTTCAAGGATAAAATGAGCGAAACCAAGATGACATCTGAAGAACGCATGCGGCTGCAAAGCCTTTCATTAGCCCGGGCAACCTGGTCATTATTCAAAAACCGGGCCCACCTGCAAGATGACCCTTCACGAAACGACGCAGGAGAATTATTGGACATTGCAGAGAATCTGTATGAATTGACCACATCAAGCCCTCAGCCCGTATTCACCCCCAGCTCCAACCTAGTGGCGGCCATCTGCTTAGCCTGCGAGCGGTCACATAGAATCGACATCAGGTGGAGGTGTGTGGGGCTGCTTCGGAAGATAGACCGGAAGGAAGGCATCTGGGACAGCCAAGAAATGGCCGACTTATATGAGGGGTGGATACTGGCCCAGGAAAAAGGGCTCCTCAACGAATTCCCACTGCAGGTTCCACAACTAGCAAAAGTGCTGTCCTCACTTAAAATATCTACAACGCCTTCACGGGCAATCCTCTCTCTAAGCGAGGAATAATAAATACAAAACTTTTCAAAGACGTCAATAAATGGATGTGTGTATCAATGCAATCGTGATTAAATTATACAGCCTTGTGGCTGAAAGTGAAAGCAACTATTTACTGGGCGTTGGTGCCCTTGTAAGTCAGGTACGACTCCTGGAACGGGATTTCGTCTTGAATATCATAATCATAGGCCCTGGTCGTGTTGTAATCCCACCAGAAACTCAAGTGCTGCGGGTAGCTCGAGTTGTAGCCGCAGGTTTGGATAAAGTCGGGCAGAGAGCCAGACACCAGCTTGGTGTAGTTTGAGAGCGAGCACGAGAAGCCGGGACCATCCTGGCAGTTGGCGTAGGGAACAACAGCCTCGTTGAGGACAAGGCGCACGTAGGTGTCCTTCTTCGAAATGGCAGTGGCGTTGCAGCTCAGGCGCTCAATGGTGAGGTGGCCACCCATGGGAACAATGTTGCCGGTGTTGTAGTCATTAGGAAACGGGATGCGGTCAAGGGGGAGATCCTCTGAAGGGCTAGAGACTCCCAGAGCAGCAAGGACTGGTGTGATGTTTGTGTCATGGCAGCTATATCAAGGTCAATGTACAATTCAAAGCAGACAATTTAGGCATTACTCACAAGTTCCAGAACATTTTACCAGCCTTCTCAGGACCCTGGTTCAACAGTGTCAAGCTAGCATTAGCATAGACCGCACCAACAGCCTTCATGTTCTCGTCTCCCGGGCCAGTGCAGTAGTAGTAGTACAGGTCCTGGGTGTAACCAAAGGCAACCCACTCATCCAAAGTGAAGACGTCGACCCAGTCCGAGTAACCACGCACATTCAGCTCAAAGGCGGCCATCTGCATCAGGTTATAGATGTCTGTGTGGTTCAGGTTAAGGGCGTCGGTCTGCGAGTTGATTCTCTTGGCAGCCACGTCGAACTGTGGCTGGTAGTCTGTCAGGTTGCCGCAGACAGCCGTGTCATTGTCAGTCAAGCAGCTAGGAGTCAGGCTATTGGCGCCCATGTACGAGTACTCTGGGATAATGTTCATCGCAACGACATCAGTATAGTTCCAGCCAAAGAAACCCTCTCCTGTGCGGTGTATTAGCAACAATTCGTATTTACTTTCAAAGCAGCATACCGAACTTGCGCGCTGTCATAACAATGCGCTCATATCCGCTTGAAAACATGGGGATGGTGACGTTCTCATTAGGATCCCAAAGGTGGCCATAGCGCACACCATACTCGGCACCGTGCTTGTAGCTTGTGAGCAGTCCAGAGTACGGTCCATTGTAGGATTCCTGGGCCATGGTGCCCTCAATAGGAATGAAGAACTTCCAGCGGTTGAGGAATTCCAAGTCATCGGACCACTTGGAAGGTTTCGATGCGTAGACCTTGTCAAGGGAAGCAACGAAATTGGCACCTGTGCTTGGGTCTGGCCACCGCTCACCATGGCGCTTGAGCATGATGACTTGGTCTACTTCACAGCCATCGGGCGGGTCTCGGCCAATGCCATACGATTGACGGTTGGAGTATGGACCATTGCCACCGTAGTGCTTGAGTACTGAGTAGCCTTTGTTTCGGGAATCAGTATATGTACCAAGAAAGAAAATAACTCAAGCACACATGCTCACCTTCGGTGAATGATTGATCATAAGGAGCGCCAAAGGGATATCGGGAATAGCTGCCGGGTTTGTTGGGTGTATATCCTGCGGCAACGGACGCGATGCCGGCGAGGACGCCAAGGAAAGTAGCTGCGTGCGGCGACATTGGAACAACCACTTGGATGCGCTAGGAAAAGTATCGACCATGCAGACACCCACTCCAATGCATACACTGCAACGCTTGGCAGATCCTTTTTATATCTAATCGAAAATGTTAGACTTTCGGGAACTGTCTATCAAAATTCGCAACCTGCGGAGCTCCGGGACCGGCACGATGCCCTGCTGGGAACAGGTCCACGATGGCATCATGACTTACCAGGGTGAGCAGGCGATAAAGGCTAGCCGAATCTTACCCCTCAATCGAACGCGCTGATTATCAGAGTCCATCAGCAGGCACGTGCCCGCGTTACAAGGCTGTGGTTGGGACTGGCCGCAGGATTATCAGATGCACCGCAGGCCCGCTTGGTGCCGATTTACCGGTCGATCGGGTGCGACGGCTTTTTCTGATGGATGATTAATATAAGCTTCAGCCTCTCATGTTTGTCGATGACATGGCCCCTCGATGATCGTTTCTGGAAAGGGCAAATCTTGGGTTGATCCAATGAAATTGAGCTCGCAACTCTCCAACCCTGGAGCATATATTTATTTCTCTTTTTCAAGGCATATGATGGAGTGATCAATTTGTTATCTGGTCCTGTGGATACGATACGCGTACCCACCGAAGCTCTATCCAATCAAGTCGCTTCTGAGCTGCGAACCAGCTTACCCTATAGAGCAGCCACCCTTTTCAACACCGCTACAGTTTTTGGACAAAATGCGATTCCTTTGGTGGACTATGATGGTTTCTATTTTATGTTATTTTTCATTATAGAACAAAACCCAAGTAATAGATATTCTCTACTCCTATCAACTGCTTTTAGAGTGCAACCATTTGGTTCTATCCCATTCAACCCTCAAACTGTCTACCTATGCTCTCAAAGTCTTATCCATTTGCATAGTCGCTGGCGACTTGAATAATCAACTGCTACCAAGCTTAGGTAATCTATTCATGTACTAGCAACTGCATTGCATCCTTTTCGCCATCATCAAGAGTCTACACAGGAGCCTCAGTGGGCGTACCGGTTTAAACCCCTCCTTTACACGGCTAGATAAATATTGCTGAAACGCATTATCGGGCGGAGAAAATTGCCTTAAAAAGCTAGAGGTCAATTTAGATGCCAATGAATAGAACCATCAGCTTCTGGGTTCGCTCTGTTGCAGCTGGAAGCGCGTGATGGAATTGCCCCGACCGTGTTAAAAAATTTTTTTTTAGCAGAATTCGGTTACTGTAAAACATTGAAATTCTACTGGTTGATGACTGTGGTGCGAGCGCTTGGCGTTAGATTCTATGCTTCAGTCAGCCACACCCGGTCTAGAACCTCACCTTGTGCTCAGCTCGCCACCGTCTCCCACCACTGGTCAGCGCCATGACCTGCTCTCGTTACAAGAAAGAAGTTCCAGAGGCCTGGGGCCTGGTTCGCTTGGCAGGGCTGCGGCACGTGGCCCTATGAACGCCCCGGCGGAACACGGGCGCTACATGGCGGCCCCGCCTATCACCATGCACCCAATTGGAAAGGGAAAGGGAATAGTTAGAACAAAAAGTGGCACGAAGCGAGAGTACCGTCCTCAGGCTGTCGAATTTCTATTGGGCGACGCAGCTGAGACAAGCATGAGACTACTGAGTATTACATTCCAAATCCAAGTGAACATCACGGAGGCGAGAAGAGCTTCTTCCGACAGCACGGGCCTCTCAGTCTGCAACTGAGAAAGGGTGTTCCAGACGGTCCAAATTTGGCGGCAGGGATTCATGCAAGCGACCTATCGTCTCGCTATGCTATGTCATTCTTCGGCCGGTGTCTAATCACATGATTGGATGTGGCTGTCTTCGTTTCGCCAACAGACCAGAAAACTCACACTATCCAACCATTTCACTCGACCGCGCCATAGTCTCCCTTACCTTGGACGTAATGGCGCTACGTGGCTAAGCTGAACCATCTTACTCACTGGGATTGGATGTGATGGCGTTGTATGACCGAGCTGAATCGGATCCATGATGGTTTAGTTCTTTTTAGGAATGCTGTAGTCGAGTGAGGTTCCCCGCTTCCAGCTTGCGCCGGTTGATGCATCCATGATACGACTTGATGGACTTTGGAGAACACACTAACTTTGAATCTGGGAGACAAGCTCCATGTGTGCATGCTGTTTTCGATTATAAAAGAACAAGAATCCAGCTACTGGAAACTGTACTTCTGCATCACTCATCCTTCAGAGCTTCTCTACCTATCTATTCAATCTATCAACACACACTTCATCATACCAACCCACAAATTATCATCATGTCTTCTTCTGACTGCACCGACTTCTGCTGGTGGATTGGCGTAAGTAGTGTTCTCATTGAATGCATAGCAAGGAACCGAATACTAATTCTTTCAACGCTATAGGTTGAGTACGAGACCAACCAGCCCCACGGCACCCTCACCGAGATCAATGGAGGCAGTGCTGACATCAACCACGGCAATGGCGGAAGGTGAGCAGGACCCACGAGTCTCCTGTCGACAAGAGAGAGATTTGCCAGAATTCTCACTGACATTTTTGGTTAAATAAAGCAACGTCTGGCTCAGAAGACTCCCAGCCACCTCTCCGGATAAAATGATGAGCAACCTCTTCATTGCTATTGGACATGGTGATGGAGCTCGCCACGACGATCTCGCCAAGGGAGCCGGAGGCGATTACCGATATATGGACGGCGTATGGGACGGGACGGCCACCGAGTAAGTTGCACTGTTGGGGATACCCAGGCTTTTAGTGCTATTAGGGATCTATGTTAACATGTCATGATTGATTCAGATATATCACTGACCTCGCTCTGTATCGTCAGAGCCAGGCCCAAAGCCGTCCTCCGAAAGGCTGGGATGGCATGACCAATGATATTAATGCTGGTCGTGGGGGTGACTTTTTATACATCGTGTGGAAGACTAAGGAGTACACTGGGCCCAGGTAGAAAGACATCATTGTGCTGAGTTACCGGATATAAGTGGAGTCTATCGGAGCAATAGTCGGCTGGTCGCAACACCAGGTTGGCGAGTGGAGCTTGATCTTTTCAACATCAAGATCTAGATAGCAACTTCGCCTCATTTGATAATCTTTTTTGTCATTTTACCACTTTTTTCCAAGGTCTGCTTTCTCAGTTGATTCTGGTATCATGTTGTGATTTATGTAACTGCGCGCTTGATAAGGCGTGCAGTGAGTGGGCTTACAGTCTGAAAAAGAGCTTAGTCAGCTCAGTCTCAGAGAGATATGGGAGAACGCGTCGCAAGTAAATCCAAGATCTGGATTCACATCTTTGAGATGTAACGATTAGTTCAAAATCAAATTTACATTGATGCTTCCAGTAATTCATAACGTGCGCACGTTCATTAGACTCAAAGGTATGATTGATGCTGGTGTTGTCTCTCTGTAGCGTGGACACATTTGGACTAGCGTGTCATGCATCCTCCTTATTGGTTAGAAAAAATCACGGCTACTCCACTCTGGCTCTACACCAAAAAAAAAAAAATCCAAGTTATGTAATCAATGTTCCCAAAGCCTAAAAGAGTTTTCTCTTCAACGTAACAAAAGGCACACACATATTGACAATGTCGACGGTGCTACCCCCCCCTTCGAAGAGACAAAAGCGAGAGGCGCTTGAGCGCTCTCAGGTCCAGCAGCAATATGAGGACCCGGCCTCTCAAGTTCAGGGCTCGTTCAGAGCCCGCTTCATCGACGGCGAGGGCGAGCAGCTAGTTAGTGTTGTCGAGG
This sequence comes from Calonectria hongkongensis, assembly GCA_017140755.1. Classification (NCBI taxonomy): domain Eukaryota; kingdom Fungi; phylum Ascomycota; class Sordariomycetes; order Hypocreales; family Nectriaceae; genus Calonectria; species Calonectria hongkongensis. The sequence goes on from JAACJA010000001.1 coordinate 3,992,625, forward strand.
TTGCGTTTGCGGATGCAACCGAGAAGAACATGTCGCAACTATTGAACACGCTGCTGCAGAACGAAAAGGAGGATGCTGTGCCCTACAGATTCAAAATCCTCATCTCGGGCTCGGACAAGGTCATCAACCAACTGCCAGCCAGCCCAGCCGACCTGCCAGACTTGCTCAAAGCTCACGGTGTGACGAGTCCCTCCGAAGCCATTCTGAGCCTTGTGGCAGAACCACAGGCTATTTTCAAGGTGAAAGCCGTATCGAGGTTGTCGCACAGAATACCGGGCCACGGCGAGGCTATCCTGACAGCTCAGTTTTCCCCCGCTACGAGCGAGTTGCTGGCGACAGGTAGCGGAGACTGCACTGCTCGCATCATGGATGCAAACACCGGTACACCCAAATTCACGCTAAAGGGACACACTGGCCCCGTTATTGGCGTGGCGTGGAGCCCAGATGGCCAGCTGCTCGCTACTTGCAGCATGGACCAGACAGCCAGGATCTGGGATCCCAAGACAGGACAGCCCGTTGGCAAGGTGCTCAAGGGCCACGTCAAGGACGTTAGAGCCATGGCATGGCAGCCATATCACCTCTGGAAAGACGGTACACCCCGTCTTGCTACTGCTGGAAAGGACGCCACCTGCAGGATATGGAACGTCAACACGGGCCTCGCCGACCACATTTTCAGCGGACACAAGGCTGCTATTAGCTGCGTCAAGTGGGGAGGCGCTGGCGGCGAGAGCGGCACCATCATTACTGCCAGTCACGACAAGACGCTGCGCATGTGGGACCCCATCAAGGGTGTTCTGCTGCACACCCTCACAGGACATGCCCACTGGGTCAACAGCTTGGCCCTGTCCACCGACTACGTGATTCGCACAGCCTTCTTCGAACCTGGAACCCCCGTCCCCGCCACAACTGAGGAGAAGAGGGCGAAAGCGAAGGAGCGTTTCGAAAAGGCTGCCAAGGTCAAGGGAGAGATTGTTGAAACCATGGTCTCGGCAAGTGACGACTTCACCATGTATTTGTGGAACCCGATCCAGTCCCAGAACAAGCCCATCACACGAATGTTCGGTCACCAAAAGATGGTCAACCACGTGGCCTTCTCACCCGACGGTCGTATCATCGCCAGTGTAGGCTGGGACAACCACACCAAGCTCTGGAACGCCAAGTAAGTCTTGACTCGAAAAGAATTTATTAATATACTTCACACACTAACATTCAACCAGGGATGGTACTTTCCTTACAACACTGCGAGGGCACGTCGCACCCATTTACTTGTGCGCCTTCTCCGCCGATTCTCGAATGCTCGTGACTGCTTCCAAGGACACCACGCTCAAGGTGTGGAACTTGAGCACTCTCAAGTTGGTGAGAGACTTGGCTGGCCACGAAGACGAAGTTTATGCCGTGGACTGGAGTGTTGACGGACAGCGGGTTGCAAGCGGCGGCAAGGACAAAGCCGTGCGACTTTGGTCAAATTAAAACATTTGGAGTTTCGTACAAAAGTCAGGAAATGAATGAACATGTTGATGAAAAATGGAAGCAAGCTAGATGAATCTATAGACTATAGAGCTGGTTCTACAGAGGGGCAGCCTACATCCAGTTGCCAAGAGGGTGACGACTAAAAGCGTTTATTTATAATCATCTTAACTAAGCAATACAATTCAGATGGCAGTTTACTGGGAAGTGATTGAAGCATATTGTCCCGATTAGAAGATCTGAAAGTGAGCGTCTAAATTGTTGTTATGGAGATCACTTTGCAACATATCGGAGCTCCAATATCACAACAACATGTTCATGGTAAATTGGCCAAAGATAATTTTGATATTCAAAACAGGTAGCGAGCGAATAAAACTAAATACAACCTCGGGTGTTGTGGCCCTAGGTCATCATCTACCGGGTTCGGTGTTGTAAGCCGAGCCGGATTCAGAGTAAGCCCTACGTAGAGCTAACGGGCGAATGCCCATTTTCCACCTCAACCTGGATCAATGATATTTAAGCGCTGGAGATCTGCTGGATCAAGAAGCGTGGAGCAGAAATAGACGCATCATCCAAGTACAGGAAATGGGCAGGCAAGATGAACAAAGTACCGTAGCAGACAGCATCGGTGAGTTCACAGTACACCTTGGTTCGAGAGGTAGGGTAATTCGGGATGCGTCCTGCGTTTTGGAGGTTCTTGGTATAACCGAAAAGCACAGCACCCTTGACCTGGTTCTGGACGGTCGAGCTCAACTCGGAAAGAGCGTTTCCGACCACGGCCGTGCCTTGGCTACAAGTCTATGTGAGCGAGGGACTGAAACCGACCGGATAATAACGCACCTATATCCACCTGTAACAACAGGGGTGTTGGGACATTTGGTATTGGCCAAGGTGAACAGCCGTTTAGCCTCATCGATCGACTCCCTGTTTGTGCCGAGTGGCAAGAAGTTGGGAGACAACTCTGCCTTGTAAGCGCCACCGACACCCTGGATCCAGATGCCACTTCCATACTGCGCCGTAAGGGCAGTGGCAAGGGCGGGACCTGCCGTAACCCCCTGCAAAGTAAAATGAGTAAGCATGCGAGATGGCTTGGGTAGCATAATTGTATTACCATATTTCCGGATTCAGTAGATCCTCGAGCAAAGATCAAAATAGCCTTGGGGCAGTTGGAAGAGCTACCGCTCTCCAGATCAGTGCGAGTGCTCAACTGGCGAGCTTCAAGCGAAGTCAATTCCTCGCGAGCTGTCAAGACATCCTCACCAGCGGATGGAGAGGTTGGCAAGGCAGCTGCGATTGCGGCAGTGGCAATGAGAATGTTGATGAACTTCATGATGGAGTTTTGTCAAAGAAAGACGTCCGAGGTGAGCGTTGAACTGTAGCTTTTGAGCTGGTGGGTTACTCTGAATGTGCAAGGCCGAGCTTGATGATGGAAAAAAGATTCGAGATTATGTGGTTGATTTCATGGTTTATATAGAATTTCTTCATTGCATTCATCACTTGACAACATAGAATTGCCCATGCCACGATTTCCCAAGTTGGTGTATTCGTTGGCCAGCCAGTCACAGCCATAGTTGAGGCCAAGGTTCTGAAGCTGAGAGAAGATACGGCTGCTTGCATACACTAGTCGCCAGTGTGGTAAGAAGATGGCGATCGCAAGTTGGCATCGGAAGAGGAAATTCGGCAGTCCTCCGTGGACTAGTTTAGGAGTAGTTACATTCGGATGGGTGGATGAACTTCGTTGGCTTGATGGTTCTAATGTCACTCAATCTTACAAGGCTCCTGATGCGACCTCGGCAGGTGGAATTTACAATTACTTACAAGGTTTATCGTTAAAAGATTCATAGGATTTAGGAAAATAAAAGTCCTTGTGTCTGTTCGCAAAACCAACACTTCGATCGGTTGAATGCATACATATTTGGTTCTACTTTTTCCATTCTTCCACTGATATCTACAGCCAAGTCATAAAATCTTATGAGATGATATAAACGTCATAATTTAGCATATTTTAGACTCCATTTAGTCACATGTCAAGTAAGCATGCGGTCTGGTGAACCTAGACTAGGGTTCTGTCTGGCCACTATGTATGAAACAGGCAAGGTGCCGTTGGAGAACAGATGAACTTGCCACACTGCGCCGGGAACGAAAAATGCAGATCAATCAAGCGTGTCCACCAATGTCCAGGCATTTTTTGTCAACAGCCAAGCCTTGAGATCATTTTGTAGGAATTTTTGATGCATGAATATGGAGATTCATGGCGTCTTTGTGAAACCAGGGTTTCCCCCGCATTCCCAGGAGACTGGGAGTTGACTAATTAGGAAGGTCCACTTCCTCTTTGGGTTAACGGAAGAACAACAGAAGCTGCCAAGATGTCGGGGAATATGCTGGTGGCTTCAGGATGGGAGAAAATGGCCTGGTCAAAGGTGAAGGCAGACGATGAACCGAGGCAGATTTCTACTACAGACAGCCAGTTGGTTGGATTTTATGGGCATCGAAGAATTCCCTACTGCACCCCGCTCCTAGCCACATCATCATGTATGAGTGGGACTAGATTCATCTTGAATATCATAACAATTGAAAAAGAGCAAGAAGTGGAATGGAAGTGGAATGATTGAGTAAAAAGAAAAAAAAAAAGAATACTAGAACATTAACAAATCCTCGGCCCGACTACTCTTGACTTGCTGGCGAAATTCATCCTAGCCTTGGGTCGTTTACTTACAACCAAAGCAGCTCTTTACTATGGAAGCGCACAATTTTGACATTTCACCAATTGCCTGATACAGACACGCCAACCAGATCGGGCTCACGTCGCGATTCCAATAGAAATCGAACCCCTGGGGCGGCTCAGACCCATACCTTCTCCACATTCGACCCTGCCTGCATTAGCTTCACTCTCGACAGGATACGGCGTGACACCCTCATCAATAAATGCAAATGTGAGCCTCGGTATGCTTCCTTAGGGCGGGGTGCCAGAATCCAAACCGAGGCTTTGCAATAAGCTTACTGACTTGGATCCAGTTGGCACCTAAGTTAAAACTTCGCGGATGCCTTATGTGCGGAGCGTGGGCCGGTGTCATTTATATTAAATCTAAAATTATTTGGAACGATGGTTAGACTGAGAATTAGGGCCATCTCCCGCGTCGATCCCAGTTGAGTCTTCTTCCAGAAGCCTATAGCATTGATATTTTCAATGTGCCAAGTGTAATTTTCACGAACGTGAGCATGGAAGATATTGTGATAATTATGCGATGAGTCGCAAATGTCTCCATTTCTGTACTCAAGAAAAAGAAAACAAAAAAAGTAAAACGGTCTGACATGACACAATTGGGAACTGATATCAGTCATTCAAGGATGAAAAATTTCCATCAACCACGGTCCAAGTGTTTCTGATAGAGCCCCCAAGGAGTTAGCTCCCGCCAAGCGGCATTTATCGAGCGGCAAACACCCTCTTCACCTTCTGTTTGGAATGCATCGCTATCAGATAAATCATTTATTGGTGCAAAATTCTCATTAGAACCACTTTAATATATTGGTTCCATCTGCTGGGGTAGCTAGAACAGCCGAGGATGTTGGGTTATACTGAGGTGCTATGGAACAACAGCAACGCCATTGGGATATATAAACGTTGGAAGAGTATCGTGGATTCAATTTTTCATCATCATCACATTCCATCTGCAGCGCAGCACTCCAACATTCTTACACCGACCATTTTCAATCCTTTAACTGTACATTTCAAACTTTACCAACTCTCCCACCATGAAGTTCTTCAACGCCTTCGCTTTTGTCTCTGCCGCTGTCGCAACCCCATTGGGGGCTTCTGAAGACAAGCGCCAGATTACTGGAATGACCGCCAACGACTTCAAAACGGGCGGCTGCAAAGACATCATCTTTATCTGGGCTCGCGGTTCTACCGAGATGGGCAACATGGTATGATGCTAGTTGGATGCTCAAGTTCGCAAGATTCTAACCATGTCACGATTAGGGTACCATTGTTGGACCTGGTGTTGCCAACAACCTGAAGCAAGCCTTCCCCAACAAGGTTGCTATCCAGGGCGTCGACTACTCTGCTGCACTCTCGACCAACATGCTTCCTGGAGGCGCGGATCCATTGGGTGTCAGCAACATGAAGAGCATCCTCGGTGATGCTGTCAGCAAGTGTCCTGATTCCATTATCGTCACTGGTGGATATTCGTAAGTGTCTTACTAATTTTTCACTACTGCAAATCACATGATTGTGGCTAACTGATTTCAAAGGCAAGGCGCTGCCGTTAACCATCGCGCAATTGAGGACCTCTCCGAGGAACAAAAGAACCGCATCGCTGGAGTCGTCACCTTTGGAGATACTCAATGGCGTGCTGACAAGGGCCAGATTCCCAACTTCCCCAAGGAAAAGGTCAAGATTATTTGTGCTGAGAATCCTCGTGACACTGTTTGCGACGGCATTCTGACTGCGGCTATCCTTGCTCCCCACCTGTCCTACGGAAGCCACGCCAAGGAAGGCGCCGAATTCCTCATTGAGAAGATCAACGCGGTACAGGGTGCCTAGTTTTCCATCCTTAACTTTCTTTCGACTGGCAGATGTTTGGAGCTCTATATTTTTGGACTGTCTGAAGTCTTGCTGAGATGATACTTTGGCTGATGGAGCTGGTTTCCTGATATACATAAATATCATTCGCTAGGTGTCTGAATAAGAGAGACTATGGATTTACTTTTATGAAGCGCACAAAACATGAGTCAAATGTGTACAATTAAATCATAACCTGTGGCCTGGCCACTATCACATCTCTCTCACAGTTGAGGTCTTTGATTGTGCGTGAAATGTCGAAAGATGATGAGAAAGAAGTATTTTATTTAAACCTTGACTTTTGTAGCAGCGTCTGTGATCCAGTTTCGTGTCTATGTGCTAGTAGGGTTCAAGACTTGTAAACTGAGGCGAACAAGACTGGGGTGACATGGAATTGTAGTTGCAGCTGCATAATGATATAATTTGATAGGGATGCGTTGATCTACACCTAGCTTAGGGTGACCCAAATCGGTCCGATTGACGCAACGGCAAAGGACCGAAAGATATAAGTCACAGTCACAGTCAAGCTAATTTCCCAAAGAAGTGGAACATGTGGCCCGCCCTGATCTGATCATGTGATAAGATGCTCCACACGGCGAAATCGCGAGTCGACTTGCAAAACCAGTATCTTCTTGTAGGAGATGATCATTTGTTTATCGCATTATGGGTTAATTTCTGCCAGCTTTGCAGAGAACCAATCTCATGAGACGCTCATGAAAACCGGAATTCGTCACAGCCCAGCGTCACAGTTGTCTGAGAACCTATGAAGGCCTATGTGAAAAAAATGATAACTTGGTGAAAAGAAAAATGTATAAAAGGCCTGCCTCTAGCCTTGAGAGCACTTTGCATTATTGCATATTCTCCTGTTTACAGATATTACTACCTAACCCAATATATTTCACCATGAAATACATCACCCTCTGCCAAGCCATGATCCTGATGTCTGGTATTTCACTGGCACATCCTTTGGTCCCATGGCTTCCGTGCACTAGCCACGAGGCCTGTCCCAATGGCTTTGTATGCAGCGAGTGGCTTACATGTGAGCCACAGACCGCGGTGTTGAGTTGGCGATTTGAGCAAGATGAATAGGTAATTGCACCCCGTGAAATACTGATGGAATCAAACATTGATAAAAGCTTCAGAATCCCAACAGGAGTTCTATGCGACCCTTTTGATCGATCTTACAACACGAATCACCCTTATATCGCGAACTTAATGTCAAGTCCTGGTCGATGAAGGGGTAATTGTCATCTCTTTCCTCTGCTAAGAATATTTCGAGATTTTACGAAAGCTAGTGGCGCACTAGAAAGTGTGCTTGGAGAAGGTGTGCATTGTTGGTCTAATATTGCAATGTATTCTGGAGAGTACTTGACTCATCTAGCGAACTACAATTTGGCGGTAGATCAAAACCAATACAAATACTATAATAAGAAATTATCGTGTCTTTCGAAAACTGGACAGGTTAAAATTTAAGTTATAGCTAAATAAGAGATACTCTGTGTGTATTGTCGGGTAGAAACTCCTGTTCTGTGTACCTATGACATGGATACCTGAGACCTAACCAAGTAACAGACAACAAATTCCAAAAGATAAAACCTCCAAATAAACAGTAATTTTCTCTGGTTACGAGGCAGAGGTTTTGACATCCAAGAAGCCATTTTGTAAGACTTGGCTTGTGGAGTTTAGGAAAGCGCGAATGCTTTCAGCCCCGTTGCCCATTGGTCTTCTAACTGGCTTGAGGAACAAGCCTATGTCTCCTTTTACGTATTGGAGACCTTCTATTAGACAGAGGTCTCTTCCAAGAACCTAACTGGTTGCCAGGCGGTGTCTCTTCAGGAGGTGACAGATCATCGCTCGGTTTCGTTTGTGGGACAGAAGCTGGGACCTGCTGGGTGTCACCGGTTTCGTGCTGAGTAAAGTTAAGATTTGCCTGAGCAATGGACTGATCCCTTTGTTCACTCGCCCAGTCTCTAGCACTCGCCCAGTCTCTAGCATTTCGGTACGCGGTTACCCCCTCGATCCAGCTCTCGCGGCTATTTGTTAAGCACAGACTCAAGATTTCTGTAATGACATATCCTGGATTTTCTCTCCCATCAGATGGTGTAACAGGATGACAACTGTAGATGCGCAATATTCTGTTGCAATAAGTTGCACCCATCGTGTAAGCTGCGTTGTCAAATGTGAGGCTTGGCTCTAGGTAGCACCGAAGACTGTGCTGTGCACGCGCCCCAAGGGCCAAATCATACATAATTTGGTTTTCACATATCCCGAAGTTTCCAGTCTCTCCTTTTGCCTCAAAGAAAAAGTTTGGTGCAATGAGATGTGGCCTGTTGTTGTTGATAGAGGGTACGATGTATTTGCTCAGATCTTGCTTTACCTTGGTTTTGACCTCTTTGGGATTTGTGCCGTAGTAGTGATCTGGTTTCGCAAAACGAATTGTCCCGTCAGTCAGTGGACTAAGATTTGAGAAAATTTCGTTCTGAGAGTAGTTCTCGGGATCCCTTATATTTCCCTCAAGGACTGTCAAGATTGAAGTCATCACCTTCATCTCCGTGTGCGCCACCATCGCAGCTTCTTTGAACGCCTGGAAGTCTGACTCCGAACGACTATCCAAGGAAAAAGACCTTCTGCGCTTCTGAAGTATTTGTCGGATTTGGTCCTGATTCACCGGCTCGCGAGACCTCTCATACCCAAGTTGAATCCCATGATCTCTGAGGTGTTGAGCGAATGCCTTGTCGTAAGGATTAGTCAACTCATTATTTTGAGAACTATTCAACGTATCTATTGCATTTGAAGTTGCAGGGGTGACTCGATCGGTGTTATCGGAGGCAGATGAGGTTGGCTGCATTATGTCACGGAGTGCTCGCTCTGGGTATGGGAATTATTGTTGAACGATTAGTACTTCCGATCTTGGATTAATGTGAGTTGTAGAGTTGCATACGCCGCGAATGTCTGATAGGTCCGCGCCACCAGTACGCGAAAGGTGTCTCAGGGAATCAAGTTGGGTCGGCGAAAACCCGTCGAGAGTATTGTTGCTAGAAGCTTGTTGCCTACTATTTATACAAGGGTTCGTTAGGTAATGTGGGCCATTTTCAGTAAATCTTTGATTCAGTTGTCGAAGAGCGCTTTTTGTCAAAGGGATTTTGGATAATCGGTCCCAAAAAGCAGGTGGTCGTGGCATTGGGTGGGTTAAACCGGAGTTTGACCGTCCGGCAGTCCCCCGGGAACTATTAGAATTCATGAATGAGGTAGACTGGCCGCTTTGAATTCGGTTTGTTGGTCCGTCTTATTAAATATTACTCGCGTTCTTTTGTTGATGTTGTTTGGCTAACGAGATGTCTTTGTCTTCTAACCAACTGCAAAAGCGTGACCGCAATGCATGGGGTGCCAAAGCATTGACCTCGAATAGCACTCTAGCCAATTAACACTAGTTGTTAGAAAATGTCTAAGCAGCCAGTGGTATTCAAAAAGAGTTCAGTTGAACACAATCGTTTGTTCGAGGGTTGTTGTGCTAGAGAGTGAGTATCTGTGGCATGCTGATTAACGAACAGAAAACTCTTTAAATTTTCGCTTTGATTCATAATACAAAAATTGCAACTTATCGTAAGCAAGCTGTTTGTTGTTTTCTTTGTTACATGCAACAGTGACCTGATAGCAACAGACCGCCAAAATAATACCTCTTCCAGAGCATGTTCCATACGAGCCATAAATGCACATAGGCACAGAAAACATAAGTTGCATGCACGAATAGAATCAAACAAAATGGTAAATCCTATTTCATGTCGCTTCAACAGAGCCAACTGGGAAAACATGCAGAATCCTGTTCATGGAATTTTCTATCTTGACTATTTCTATAAATTTGAGAGAAAAACGGAGAGAATCGCCCCGTATGCAGCAGACACCACCATCATTTCTAAATTCGACGCCCGTAGCATGACTGATACAAAGCATGCAAATAAGACTACACATAGCGACACTACAGAGAGCTGAATATTCTTCCGTGACTCATATGCTAGGATACTCAGAGGTACCGTGAAGAAGATGCCGGTTACTGCTGCGATGATGACCCGGCCAATAATGTCGGAGATCAGGGTGTTATTTTGGGAAGACCAGTTGTGGCGCCCTGTCCTTGAACCTACGGCCTCCAGGTCGTCCTTGGTCGCTTTTGATATTCTCTTGTATCGTAGTAGTCGTAAAATATGGTGAATTATCCTTTGCAGTGGGTCTTGACGCATACGGGTGCTCTGGTCAATCCTTACAAGCCTGGTTTTGTACTTTTCATGTAATGTGAGCTCTGTTCTAAGCGAAGATAATTTCTCGTCATCGAGAAGTGAAAACGTTTCCATTGACATGACCGAATTGAAAGCGATCAGAGCCTCATCTACAATAGATTTAGCAAATTCATGCATGGCATGAAAATATTTACCCACCGTATTCCTTCATCAGGCGACGGAGACGTTTTATGAATTTGGGTGAAATGACCTCGTCAACTTGGGGTACGCCTTCATCCTTTTGACAGTGTTGAATCCCAAGCCGATCGCTTGCGGTCGGCTCCAAATCTAGACCGAGGCCGAGTTGGTAAATAAGGTGGTCAAGCTCTGCAATTTCAGCTTCAAGGTATCGTAAATTTAGTAGGTGCGTAGTCTTGAAACGGCGGAAACCATGCAACGTCAGGTTGCTGTCGGCTGTGCTCGCCAGCCAGTGGTCGGCGAATTGCTTGCTCAGGTGTTTGGACCTTTGACGGTGTGCCATGGGATCCTTAGGATTTTCAAGTGCGGAACGGTTCGTGTTCCGATATGTTGAACCCTTACGGAGACCAAAATTCAAATTTGTTGCGATTCTAGGCCGAAAAGTACCGGCGGTTTTGATTGAGCGTAGAGACCGGTCGGACTTGAAAACGACAGTGTGGGCGTGCGATTGAGAGCGTTGAAGCTGGCGGGACATGAAGATCGGGATCGTTTCTGTGTCGCTGCGAATCACTATATACTGACAATATTTCTCTTTTTTTCTATTTTCCAACCGACCTCCTTTATCCAGATAGCATCTGGAGCAAGGCGGTGGTTTTTGTGTGCCACGAAATGGAATAGCAAAAGTCAAGCTGGCTGTCAAGGCGAACCGCCGCGAGGCTGACTACAGCGCGCCGCGGTGGATTACAGAGGCGATAGTGATTCGTCCATACCGTGTGGAAGGCAACCAGACCGCTTGCCGGTCTACCGTGATACGATGGATTGGGTAGCAGTTCAAGGGCGAGTGGGCCATGCTCACGCAGCCACTTTGCTCATCACCGACGATCTATACTTGCTAGCTACAATCAATCATCTCTCTCATCTTGGCCGCGTGGAGGATTCAGATGTAAATACAATTTATAATTGGAGCACATCATTTTGGAGGGGAAATGGATAAACCTGTCGGTTTCGGAGCAACATGAGTGGGCAAGAATCTAGAGTGTGTTTCATCTCAACAGTGATATCTAAAGTTAGAGGACAGGGAAGGGAATTTTGCTCTGTTTGAGCCCAGATGGCCTGTCTTATCCCAGAGGCTTTACGTATTCGCTTTTATCTCAGCGCTTGTCATTGATGGCCATCGCCGATTGTAACGACGTCGTCATGGTGCATAATATTGGCTGCATTTAAACGAACTTTTGTCATCCACTGTACAGCTCGGGCGCAAAAATTACAGGTCACCAGCGCCTCGTCATAGTCGTCTGACCAACATGCATATCAAGGCTTGAAAGCGACGCTGTAATTTGGTGCTGCGGGCCAACTAATGGCGGGCCAAGGCGCCGTAGCAAGGCGCCCACGGCGCATTTTCACATGCGGTGAAACAAGGAGCTGAACTGAGCATGACTGTGGCTTATTGCGGGTTTGCCTAATACATTTCCTCGTGGTTCGCATGGGATGCCAGATTTTCACCAACCAACATCGGTTTTGCACGAAGATGCACTCCGAGAAAGAAACTGGATCTATAATGAATGAGATAGAAAAATTATGTGCACTCTTAAATATTTGTACTTGATGTATCAGACTAATAAATGGGCAAGTATAGACACAGCTGATCGCCCCTCCCTTTAGCTTGATTCTGCCTTGCTTACATGCAGCATGCAATGATGCCCAACTTCCCCGCCTTCTAGTACCACTGGGGTAAATAGGTTAATAAATAAACATATTTTGGCTGCCTCGTCCGCCGATCCCTTCATATCACGTATTTTACACAGTACGCGCTAGGCGCACAGCTCTGAGACATTTGGTGGGTTGCCTGGGAAGAATTAAATGGGGTGAGGCAGCCCACAGGGGCTTTTGACGTATCAATTCAAAGTGTTATGCTTACTCGCCTTGATACTGGCTGCCTGTCGTCGTAGGCTCCTTCAAAGGTTGGGGTCAGCTATGGTGTGGGTCCTGAGTATCGCGACCGTGTTGTGAGTCGTGGCTCGTCCAGCAAGGTGAATAGTCCTGAGATTGACTAGCTAAGCTAGTTAATTTTTTTTTTGACTATCTTGGTCCTTAGTTGGCGATGCGACATCGAGCCTAGGGCGGAACAGGTTCGCTCACTGGTCTTCAATTTAATTCATCGTGGACACAAAGCTTGGGAATAATTTTGTGATGATGGCCACAAGAGTCAAAATTGCGCACTGCAGTGCCTCGAGTATAGTTACTCCCGTCTCATGTTGATGGTGGTATCATTCGAAGTATTCTACTTCCATTCGAATTGCTTTTTCTTTACCAGATGCCCCCACGGATAAATCCAATAAACCCAAGGATTCCACCTATCAAAGAGACCCCTTCGGAGTCTCATGAAGTGCACATTTCCAGCCCCTGCGGCCTGGGCCAGCCAAACCCTGACGCGATGTGAACAATTAATGTTTCGCTTTCACAATCGAGAGATTCGGAATATTAGTATTCCGCACACTGTGTGACAACAAAACTCGCCGTCGCCCATCTCGAGGCTGTTGTGTTGACAAGAAGTCAACCACGCGATCAACACAGTCGAACACTTCCTGACTACATCAAGATGCTTCCCAACAAACCTGTCAGTAAATATGAACAATACAAGCACGACACTGATGCCGTAGGCTCATGGCTAGCCTCTACAGCGAAATCCCGTGGCTACCCCGCCGATCTCCTCTCCACGCCTTCGCCGCCCAAGGATCAATCGCAACCATGTAAATCCTCTAGAAGACTCAAGGGAAAAGAGACGAAACAGGCTAAAGCCGCCGCAGAAAAGTCCAACGGCCAAGCATCTGCCTCATCCAAGCCGAAAAGTTACATTGTTGCATTGAAAGACTTTTTACCACTGGCCAGTTACATTGCTAGCTGCCGTAAGCCTGCCGTGAAAATATCAGGTGTTTTCTCAGCCACCCTCAACCGTCTCATCGATATCCGATCCATATTTGGCGGCTTACTGAGCAGCCATAGTATAGAGGTAGATTCCGAATCTGATCAAAAGCATGGCTACTTTGTTGGTATCCTGGAGGCGGTCAGAGATGTACTTTGCCCTGTTGCTACGGCTACTGCTGAAGCCTCATCCTCCACCGGGGCCAAAGCCAGCACGTCCCAAGGTCGAGCGAAAGATCTGGGAAACAAGTTTGCCGCTCTGTCGGTCGAAGAGCTGTCTCTAGAATTTGAGAGAGATTTTCTCAGTGCGCCGCCTGAGAGACCAAAGCCGCAACCTAATGATCCATCATCTTACGAGGCTGAATCTCAAAACTGTGTCGAGGATTCCTTCTTGTCATTCATATTTCTATTCTACGACCTGACTAGGATTAGATTTCAAATACAATGGATCTGGAAAAACTATATTTGCGGAGTGTTTGATATCTCTTCTGCCGCCTTGGCCACCGATACAGCCATCTCTCTTGCTCGCGGTTTCATTGAGAAAGCTGCTCCTCTGTTCGACAGCGCTGAAGAAGGCGAGTGGTTTTTCACAAAGAAACTTTACACCATAGGCTGTCTGAGGAAGGGATGCAGTGAGGACGAGATCTTTCTGGAAGACGAAGGCAGATTTAATCATGAATTCTATAGCACGGCCAGCCAAAGCTTTCTTGTGGCTCATACGATTTTGCTTGACGTGTTGAAGCTTTTTGACAACGAAATGCTATCCCCAGAAAGAAGACATATTTGATGAAGATGACTCCACCACTGGTGAGGCACCTGAACTGCGGCTGTTTAGGTTGGAAAAACGGATCATACTCGGGTTTTTCATGCATCAAATGATCGTTATAAGTCACCTTCCCACATTTCCAGTAGAAGCTGAATTTCTACGCAGCATGAGAGAGCTCGTTCGAACTCGCAAAGTTACGGACCATCTTGTGTTTGCCGCCCAAATATTCCTCGATATCTGTCGAATCACCGGAAAGGATGTAGTCAAAGGTGTCGAGACTATGATGAAGGAAGCCTCAGACCTGGAAAGCAGCATTGACGCTCATTTGGGATTCTTTAAGGGATCTAAAAACAAGAATTGGCCTGCAGAATTGGATGCAACATTGCGAAAGGTCAGAGACACGATAGAGTGGGTTAAACAGAATCTCATACATCAGATAAAGTTGGAAGCAATGAGGAGCGGCGGCGAGATACCACCACCAGATATGGACACACACAACATTTGGAAAGACTCCGGTTCTAGCTGGGCTATTCACATTCTGGATCAGAAGTACCCAATATCAATTTGGGATCAACCTTGCCAATGCATGGGGATCAATTGCCCATCTGGCTCATCTGTACAACGCTCTGCTATTCGAAAGGCTAGTTCCATCACGGCCAGATATGGAGGTCGCCTTGGCGCTTTGGGGGAAATCAAGCTTCTAGGTCGGGGGCCAGCGGCCCACAACTGGCTCAGATTATATGAAGAAATACAACTTTCAAATCGGAGGAAGCGCCTCAACCTTCACGACCAAGCGCCAGCGCCAGCATGATATTGCGTCACGGGCTGGGCCTCGAATGATCAAAGCCGGCCTACCTGTTTCGTCCATGTTTATGAAGAGGATAATGAATGCAGTTCCACATGACTCTGCTTGGACGCCTGAGCAGATCCATGACATGGTGTCCGGATTGGAGTTCGACTATGAGGGATCAAAAGAGGAACATACCGCAGAGATGTGGGCAAATATCGAATGAAAAGAGGTACGAGACAGGAACCGGGCTCGAGAGAAAATGGCAAAGGCAAGGGCGTGTGGCAAAACCGCCAAATCCGATACAGCTATTCTGCCCCTAGAGGGCCTTCTCCAGCGGTTGGTCCATGTGTTTCAATTCGAGGCCCTGACGCTTGTGTTTCCCCATATTCTATTTCATCGAACGTGCTGGAAAATCTTGACTTCTGTCACCGAAGCTTGTCATCCCATCCTGAGAGAACGATACAGTGCCTTGTATACCATGAAAGTACCCGACCCGCATGTAGTGATGGGCTTCATTTTGATGTCGATGGCTGGACTTGGTGGGCGGGCAACGAACACGAAAATCAAGAAATACGCAGCGACATATCTGATAAAAATGGTGAAGGCTTGTGGTCATTGCGTGGCATTGTTAGCCGCCAGCCATGCCGATGTGAATGCAGATGATGGCAGTGAGGAGAAGGAAGAGAAAGAGGAGAAGGAAGAGAAGGAATCTTCTTAGTCTAGATTGCTATTAGAGAAGAGAATTCTAAGACTGATTAGCGTGAACCTTCCTCTTAGTGACGCATATGTGACAGTGACGCATCTCAAAAGCCTAACGGGCATAGCATGTAGCAACGACGATGACAGTTGCAGCGGTCCTCGGACTGGCTTGTTCAGATTTATCCCCGGTAAACCCGCTGGTACAGGGTTTTTTTTTTCCGCCGAGCCAGATCCTATAATTAAAGCCCCTCAACGCTGCGTGTTCCGCCGATCTTCATTACGTGCTAACCTTTTGACAATTGTGGTTGGGCTGAAAAAATGGCCCCCACCGTAGTTGGATGTGGGGAACAGCTACCACAAAGTCTCCGGCAATAGGCTCAGTGAAGAAGCAAAGTTTTTCCTCGTGCACACGCTTTATCTAGTAATTTACTCCCTTCTTGGCAGTTGCGGAAAGAAACAAAAAACGCAAGTGTCATTTTGTGCCCAGATGTGACTTGAGAAAAATTCGGCAATGTGCTTGGACATTGAGAGAACATTGACCATTCTGCAGCCTGAAAGCACAGAATCGAAAAAAACGAATAAAAGTCTCTGGGGGAGAGATGATGATGGCGGAGAGTCTGTGGGCAAATAATACGAGGTACGAAAACCCAACGGTTCAGGGACGACGCTGCTCGATGAAAAGCAGATCTTCCCCAATCGAATTTTCGTATTCTCTCATCCTTGTTAACGCAAAGGCTTTTAGTGGGTAATCCGGGGCTTTGACCTTCCAAAAGGACACTTCCAGGCCGATGGATTTCTGAGTAAGCCATGGGATGCCTGCTAACGCAATGACGCCAAAAATCCGTCGCCGGGACAGGGCCTTATCGAGGATATGCGTCGGAACATATAAGAATCTAACAAACAAATCCGTTATTTCGTCATCGCCAATTGGAAACTTGTAAAAGAATTGTTGAGTTAGTAATCCCTTCGATTTCTATGTGCTCAACGGCCTTCATTTGGTTCGGACAAAAAGTACAAGGGTAGTAGTGATGGACCCTGCAAGACGAATGTAACCGGCGTTAAGCTATGCATGCCTGTTGCTCGATTCGTCTCGAAATAGCACGCAAATTCCGTGTAACATCAGGCTGCCGATCTTGCTACATAGCGGGCTTGTCCTAGCCCCCATTATTGAGGCCGGAAAAAGTCATGGCCGCTCAGTGTTAGCTCCCAAGCTTGGACTTAGCACCGGGCGTCTACTCTGTTACATTGACTTTTGTCCCAAGGAGTCACCATAGCCAATCATCTTACCCCACCATGTATGCCTCAAGTAGTGGGTCGCTATACCACAACCATCTAAGGGGTCAAAGACTCGATCATGAACTTGATATAAGATGAGCATGTCTGCACCTTGGAGTTGCTTCCATACACTCTTCAGCACACTCTTTTTTCTCATTCTTCATTTCTTGGTCAAAAAACCACACACACTCATTCAAAACTTTTTGTTCACGCACAATGACCCGCCTCTCACCCTTCGTCGCTCTTTGGGCAACTCTTGCTCTCACTGGCCAGGTTCTGGCCTCTCCAACTCCCCCAACCCGTGTCAAGAAGGAGCCTCCTACCCACGTTAAGCGTGCCTGCAGCTCAACTCAGACTGCCATGCCTTGGTGAGTTTCTAGGTGAAACCTGAAGGTCTGAGTCTGCTGACACAAAACAAGGGACCAGCTCAGCTCCGACGAAAAGTCCAGCTACCTTAATGCAGAGCTTTGCTTGATGCAGCATGACAAGATCACTGATAACGAGGGCTCCCAGAATCTTTGGGATGATATTCACTACAACCACATCTGGCAATCCAACTATGTGCACAGCAATGTAAGTGGTAAAAAAAAAACATCCTAGGCTTAGGCAATTGTTTCATGCAATAAACAAAGACCATGCCTTGTGTTCGTTCTGTGTTGGGAACGTACCAAAACAAATCAAGCAAACAATGGCTAATTTCTTTGTTTTAAAAACAGGGTCAAGCTCTCCCATGGCACCGCTACTTTGTCATGGTTCACGCCAACCTTCTCTCGGCTTACTGCAACTACAACGGTCCCCTTCCGTAAGTCTAACACCACTCACGATCGCGAAGATATCCAGACTCTAATTGGTACACCAGCTACTGGGATGAACTCGCCGACTCCTCGTTGTCCGACATCAACGAGGCCACCGTGTTACAATCGGATGCATTCGGTGGCAATGGAACAGCCTCAGACAACTGCCTTTCCGATGGTGCTTTTGCCAACGTGACCCTTCACTGGACAGGAAACGGCACTACTGGCAATACCTGCATTACTCGCAACCTGAACTTGGCTGGCATCCAAATGGCCAGCAAGAGCAACACTAATGCTTGCTACGCCGAGACTAGCTATGTGGATGCCTATCAGTGCTACCTTTTGAACCCTCACGGCGCGGGCCATTCAGCTGCCGGCGGTACCATGTCCGGTGTGATGCTTAGCCCTGGTGACCCTCTCTTTTTCCTCCGCCACACTTGGCTGGATGCTATGTGGTGGCAGTGGCAGCAGCAGGACAGTGGCCGACTCACCGAGATGGGCGGTAACAACACCATGAGCAAGGACGATTTGGATCAGCTCGGATGGGAACCTGCTAGCCCTCGACTCTCTGACTACAGCGGCGACGACGGCAACACCACGACCCTTAACCATGTTTTGTATATGAGCGGTCTGGCTGACAATGCCACTGTTGGAGACGTTATGGATATTACCGCGGCTCCCATCTGTCTCACCTATGTTTATGCCACTAACCAGGAATAATTGAGGTCAAATACTTGAGATCGGATTTCCGGGGGGGTGGTCTTTCATGGTGCGTTATGGTCACTTCCAATTAAATCTTACATCATATTAATTAATTCAATATTTCTCTTCTTTTTACTCAAGGACATCAACTCTCACCTCGCTTCCCGTAATTACAACGCGACACTCTTCTCTCAATCACCCAAGAAAGCCATCTCCAGTGCGAACCAAGTCAAAATCTACAAGACTTCCGGAATAGGCGTCACAATGAAAGTTTTAGAGTTTAATGATTCCCTTGTGGGTCATGTTCTGTTGTCTATCTCAATGTTGTCTAAATTTAGGTAATAGCAAGCAAATCCAGTGGCGATCCACCTATGCCTCTTGGCACCCCAACCCTGAATCGTTTTTTGAATGAGGATGCCATAGATGGCTCACTGGAAATTAATTTGTTTACGGGAATGCGAATGGGTTCATGTCCTTAACCTTTGGCACCGTGATGGTGAGAATACCATCTTTCAAGGTGGCCTTGGCGCTGTCGGCCTCAACTTGACAGGGGAGGTGGAAAGTGCGTTTGGAGTTGCCAAAATCGCGCTCTTGGGTCAGATATTGAGTCTTAGAAGTAGACCCTAGGGCGCTTTCTGCGCCGTGATCAGAACCCTCGTCGTCGAAAATTTGAATGGACTTCTCCCCATTGCCAATTCTATCCTTCCGGGTGGAGGTTTTAGTGACTAAGGACTCCAAAGTATCGGACCGCACAGCTTCGGCGAAGATCATGATAGTTTGTGGGTCGACAAAAATGATTGCTACGTCTTCCCTTTTGACACCAGGAAATTCCCCAACCAGTTGAAAATCCTTTGTAGTCTCAAAAGTATCAAATCTTGGCATGAAGTAGAATTCGGGCTCCTTGGAGCATAAAGAATTCATCGCCAGAGAGAATAGGGCTTTGAATTCTGGAGAGGACAAGTCCTGAGAGCTTTCGGGCCATCTGAAAAGGTAGTGGATGGGCATGGAAATGTGTTGGAGGTTAGAGGATGCCATCTTTCCAGGTGTTGATAATGAAAACGAAGATCAATATTTGGGAAGAGCTCAGGTTCTCTTTTATAAGTAAGTTCTTGAGAGTCTACTATGATATTTTAGCTATGTTTCTGAATCACTGCCCTGTTTTCCTGTTTTCTGGATTAGTCTGTAAAGTATTAGCTGATACTCAACAAAGACCCGAATCTTTCACATGGTTCACTGGTTTTCAACAAAGAAAATATTTATGCCTTATCATTGCTTTGTATCAGGACAGTACGAGAATTGTAGAACAGTACACGAATTGATGGCTCATCCTGAAATCTATGGCCATGAGCCACCATCTGCAACGAATAATCTTGTTTCTTACCATCAACTGCGGCAAATATGAACAACGGAACGACAGTTTCCCTCTATTGCCAAACCGATTTTGACAATTTAGGCACCAGCCAGATGCTTGTTCTGACGAAAATCAATGCCTGTATTAGTTAAGACCCGTCCAGCTGGCGGGTCAGCTTTGGTGCTAGCCGGTCTGTGCCGCGCAACCCCTCACGAGCCCTTACAGAGACGATCCGACTGGATAATCAAATGTTGGCATAGGCAGGATTTAGCGCATCTATTGATTAATTATTTACTACATTCCACGTGTGCCTATGTGCGATTGGATTGGTGAGAGCCCAAATGAAAAGGTCACTTGTTTGTGTGAAAAACGTAATCATAGGCGCCGTGGGTAGATTGGATCAAAGTTAGACGAATAGGAAGCAATCGGTATGCATCCAAAATGAGAAATCCCGGGAAGAAGAATAAAAGGAAAGAAATAAGGATAAAAGAAGAAAGAATACAAACGTTTAATCATTAAGACAAATCATTTAGGAATGAAATGGTATCTAAGACCATGTTTCCATTCCTACCCTACATCATCATCCACCCTATGGTGGGCCTGGAAAACAGAAGGGCGGGAAGAGGCGCGTTTTAGTCCGATCTGAGTTTTAGCCGAGAATTCGACCAGGGAATTCGCTTTGCTGGTCCTATTCTCAAGTAGCGGTGGCTGAATTATTATTACCGCTTGGCATCTAACGCTCAACCCTTGGTCTGTGAGTAGGCCACTAGAATTTCCAACACTGCAAAAAGTTGGGTGAATACATCTTGCCGTCGGTCGCACTCAATTGTAAGCCAGCATTTACTGTGGCGCGAGCGTGCACGCAAACCATCGAATCATCTGGATACCCTAAATTAAGCATACCTTGATCCATCAGCCAGATGCTGTTTGGAGCTGAAGCTGACCATCAGCCTTGACGTTTCATGGGGCGTAGCTGGGGTCCTTGGCTAATTTAACGCACTAAGAATTTCAGCTGCTCACTGACAGTGCCCTTTCAGCCACTCCCGTACCCCTGCAAGCGCTAGGGCATGGCGGTTTCATCCTGGTCAAGTCTTTCAGCTGCCCATAATATCACCAATGGCAGTTTGTCCGATCTTACAGCAAAGATTGTTCATCGCATCTGCTCAAGCAATGCGCACTTCGCGAAATTGTCCATGCCTCTTGGAGTGATTTTAAAAGGCCAGAGAAGCCCGCTCTTGGAGTGAGAGTAACTGCTTCTCACAATCACGACTTCGCCTGAATCTTGTCTTAACCAACCTGTTTCCCAACACTCGCTAACTAAATCAACCACCATGAAGGTTAGCTTTATTCACTTGCATGAAACCTCTAAAATACTAACGATCATCTTAGTTCTCATTCGTTCTCGTTGCATTTGCAGCCGCTTCCGGAGTCACTGCCCAGACAAAATTGACACAGGCTGAGGCCGCATCTCGTCTCAAGGCTGCTGGCATCAGCTCATCCTCCTCCGGCGGTTGCACAAGTCGAAGCAACCCCAAATGTACCTCTTATGATAGAATCAATGCTGTCACTGTTTCTGGTGCTATTACTCTCAAGAAGGCCTGTGACTGCAGCGTTGTCATTACTGGAGGTACTGAGGTTGGCCATGCCACGGGTACCTACTCCCACTCAAACGGTTACAAGCTGGATTTCAAGAAGGCCAATGGTCTCAACAACTATATCAAAAACACTTTCAAGAAGATCGCCAACCGTGGCGATGGCTATCCTCAGTGGAAGGCTGCCTCTGGCAACATTTACTGCGTAAGTTATCGTCTCTTTTTTGATATATATCAATAATAACAAGCGAGATTAGGACGAGGGCAACCACTGGGATGTTACCTTTTTCTCTGATGGAAAGAGCAAATAATGAGTATCGATTACATGAAATAGGGGTTTGGGAATAATTGTACATAGAATACATTCATAAAGACAAATAAACAACGTCAAAAAGAATGCCTGGTATCGTGACTTATCGATGATATTCATACATGGAGGATCAATTTGATTTCGAGGTCCTTCTGCTTATTTTTCATTCTTGGGCTTGTAGGCAGCATCGGATGCACATTTGGTGGGTCGATATGAAAGCCCAGTGGCCTGCCTTAGTTCGAGTAGACACTCCTTTCATCAAGACATCCCTCTATGCTGGGTTTTGGAGGGGTCTGATTCTGTTTATAAATATGGTGAATATAATCGATTCATTGGGAACTAGGTTGCTAGAGAAAACCTAAAACAGAAAATGCATTCAAGGGTATGTTGGATTCAAAAAAGGTATAGTAAACGCCCCCTTAGCAGCACATAGATCCTTGCTACGGCCTGATTTTTCTCTCAATAATTGTTTCACTGGTTACCAAGATCTTCCCATTTTGTATATCCTGTGACGATGGTGGCGGATCATTTCCGCGATAGGACATGGTGCGTTGAAGGGTTCCTCTCCGCTGAGGGGGTTTTCCTTCAATGCTACACATCTCCCATGCCAAATGCTCCTCACTATCTGACATCGGCTGATAGGCAGGCGTTCGAAAATGTGAATGCGGACGCGATCCACTCATACCAAGCTTGCTTGTACCTCCTCCCCCAGACTGGCCACCTCTTGTGGAGCTTCCCTTTTGTGAACTTCGTAAGCTCATACCAAACACTCTGGAAGCAACCACGTCAAATACTGGCCGAATCTTTGGACTTGAGGCGACGATTACGGCGATGCCTCCTTGAAGTACACTGCTGATGGACGCTTCAGCATAGCTCCTCGTGATATTTGTAAAATCGATGTTGTAGACATAGTATAAGCGTACGCAAGAGAAGACGATAGTGCTAAAGGTTGTAAGTGATGCCATCTCGCGAAAACGGTTGCAAAAATACTAACACAAAACCAGCTCCAAAAACGAACAGCAGAGCAACCTTGTGCGCCTTTTTCATCTGCAAATCGTAGACCATCTTCATTGGCAAGGCAACGATGATTAATTCCGAGACAATGTCCAAGATGGCAACAATGGCGTAGGCCGCGATCTGGTTGCCACATTTTTCTGGAGCCGCACCACCCCAAGCACTCGCAACCGGTAAGCAGATGAAGAAACCGAGAAGTGTCGTGTAGAGCGACCAGATGATGCAAAAGGCCGTCAACATCCACGTGATCACCACGAAATATTGGCCCGTCGTTCGAAATATTCTGCGAATCATGGATATGACGGTGACTTTGATGAATCCTAGGCACAGGCCATACATGACCTGAGTAGCGAGCGCGATGCGGAAGTAATGGGCGGTATGTTCTGCACTGAGACGACGAATATCTATTCCTGCTCCGCCTATAACGACGGCTGATGGATCATTAGCGCTGCTGAACTCAAATTGGTTTACTTTGCAGCCATACCTAGGATGAAGCAAGTAACGACCCCATAATACAGAATCTGAAGACGATATTAGAAGATCGGGACACTGGGATGATGGATGGGCAAGTGGCAACCAACCTGGCCAACAAAATAGAAGTAATCTTCGGAATAGTAATGCGTCTTCCTAATTTTGCGCGATGCGATTCGCATCACTGTCCACGATGTTGTCAAGATTGCCATAATGATCGAGGCGGCAATAAGCGAACTGCCGGATCGGCTAGGAGGAGGAAACCTTTCGGTGATCGGTTCAACATCTGTGTCGTTCGCTGCGCGAGCAACAACCTCGTGGTAAAATCGCATCGTATTTTCATTTAGGTGAAGACTAATGTTGTCGATGGCACTTTGAGATGTGCGCGAGTTCCGGGCGAGCAGAGTAGATCAACGTCTGCGAGCTCCCTCCTAGTTCCAGCCATTCGCTTGGAACGGTCCTGAAGCGTCTCGGTCAACACCACCACCTCTCGAACAGGACATTATACCGAATTCGGATAACGCCGCATGGCCAAAGCCGAAGGTGCTATGCGACATGAAGGGCTGCTGGATTTCCCCTGATAAATGCGGCTGTTTATGATCCAGGGTCAAATCATTACTAACCAACTGGGAACGAGAACGAGAAAAGCGTAGCAGGTCGTCACATTTCTCATGAGACTTGGTTCCCCAGGAATCAATAGCGATACCTGGGGAAAATAATTCCCATAGAGGCCTATAGAGCGGAGTCATGTTGGTCGACATTGTCTAATGCTGCTGGGTGGTATTCCGGTGTCAGCTCCCTGGCAAGGGGACGGCGACCCCTGCAATGTCCAATGCTATAGACCAGGGTTGTGTTGGCGAATCGGTCCCTTAAGCTTACTTTAGGCACTCGACCAACACACTCATGGACGCCCCCCGCTTCTCGTCTAGAATGATCAGAGTGATCCACAAGACCTCCGCAAAAGAGGGGGAATGAATAAAGAAACGGGAGGATCAGCATAGACTGTCTAGGTCCTAGCTTGGGAACTAAAACTCTTTATTGATTTGATCCAATCGATCATAAAGTGATATAACTCTCCGTCTAAATTTGACAAAGTGATGATGCTTCATCCCAATACCGTGGAACATATTTGCCGTTCATCGGCGGTACAGGGGTCGCAGCTCTCCGAATTGGTGTTGTTGCCTGCAGTAGTCGGCGCATTTCCGGCATTTCCGAGGTAATCTATGCCGGAGTAACAACCGATGCATAAGATGTTGTTTGAATTGCTACAAATGCCTTCGTTCTCGGCCCCGAGTTTCCCTACAAGGCGCGTGGTGCGGGAAGGGATGTCGACCAAATCGGCATGGCACTTCTTGGCGTGCTGTTGGCTGCTGCGGCGATGAAAAGAAAATCGCTCGCGTTGTTCCCTGCAGATTATTTCAGTCGCCTATTGCTCATTGACGAGGAAATCGTAGCTCAGGCGATACTCTAGGATCAAGCCTCGCGTTCCATACTAGTTTAATTGTCTCGCAACTACCCCATGCCCCATCGAGCTTAGAAAACCTTGCTGCATTCGGGCTATCTTTCTTATCGATACCCGATCATATCATGGTCACGCAAGCATCCCAATGAGATCTAGGTATGGATTTGCGCAGAATTCGTATGGGGCAAGGATCCAGCTCAAACTCGACTGTATTGGGACGGCATGGGTTAGAATCCTTCAAGTACCGCGAAACAGGGGCACCTACTGCATTCGCCAATGATGTTCCATCCGGAAAAAACATATTTTCCCCCGGCTTGTCATCAAATCCCCTGAACATTCCTTACATCATCTCTGACCTTGTTGTTGCGGACTCTATCATCACCGAACGCGCAATACAGCCCCGAAGTTCGTCCCGTCTCCTGAAGCCCCACTCACGAGATTACAGGACGAACGCAGCATGAGAGTTGCATCTATAAGGCAGACAACATGTCTGTCTTCACCTCTACTTGCGTCAATGTTTACAGACGTGTAGCTATTCAGCTTCTAATTTTTCTAAAGCAAACACTCGTTTTTGTTCTGCATCATGACTCTTTGGGATTATATTGTTGTCGGTGGTGGCCTTGCAGGATCGGTCATCTCCAATCGGCTGTTGGAACAGAATTCGTCCTTGAATATACTACTTGTTGAGGCTGGCATCAATGCAAACGACCGCGAGGATATCGCTTGGGCCAACTCAACCAATGGCCAATTTGGTGACTTTGACTGGGTGTATTACTCCACACCCCAGGTCCACCTGAACAACCGATCCATCGCCTCAAACTCCGGAAAGGGATTGGGCGGCAGCACTCTGATTAATGGAGGTGAGTATATTTTCTTTTCGGTTCAATTGAAGTAAAAATATGAAACTGACATACTACAGCATTCTGGGTCCGAGGTGCGACATATGAATTTGATGAATGGGCTGAATTGGTCGATGATCAACGGTGGAGCTATGAAGGGTTGCTGCCGTACATGCGCAAAACAGAAGCCTTCTTCACAGAAGATACAGATCTTAATCAGCATGGCTTGGATGGCAATGTCAAGATCCAATCAAGAACCTCCACCAATCGATCTTTTCCCATGCGGGAACCTCTTCTAAAATCTTGGGATGCCCTTGGAGTGTCCCAACTTCCTCGACTTGATGGAAATGCTGGACAGCCTATTGGTATCGCAGAAGCCCAAGAGAATCGCGACAATGGTCGTCGACAGCAAACATCCAAGGTTTACTCACTCGACGGCATCACTGTTCTCACCGAGACCATGATTTCCAAGGTCGTGACAAGCAAGGCCCTTAATGGCACGCTTCAGGCAACCGGTATCAAGCTGTCAAACGGAACAGAGATCTCTGGCAAGGAAGTTATTCTCACAGCGGGTTCTTATCGCACGCCCCAGATCCTAATGCTTTCCGGGATTGGGCCTGCAGAAACTTTGAACAAATACAATATCCCTGTGGTTCTTGATCAGCCCGAAGTGGGCCAAAATCTCCACGATCACCCTCTCACTGCAACCTTCTGGACATTAAAGGACCCGTCCGCAGGGTATGCGCGAGAATCTGGTACTTCCTTTTGGGATCAGTCTCAATATGGCCTTGGCCTCGACATTGACTTCATCACTACGCTTCCCGCGCCCAAGGATGGACTTGCCAAAGCGATTGAGGAGGATGAGGGTGCTACGCCCGATGTAGCTACTCACCCACTCCTCAAGAACAACCGTACTCTCGTCTCACACACTGTGCAGTATTCCCAGGCCTCTGATGACGGATCGGCAGTCATGTTGCTGACGCTACTTTTGGGAAGTCGCGCTACGGGCTCTGTTACCATCTCTTCATCTAGCATTGATGATTCACCAGTCATTGACCCTAACTTCTTGGGGTCTGCTGTTGACAGATACGCGCTGCGGGAAGGCATTCGACATGACATCGAGCTTTTAACTAGTAACAAAACCATAGTCGGGCGCGAAATCATCTCGGGAGAAGCAAACACCAGGCCACTAACTACGGGTTCATCTGACGAGCAGATTGATGCGAGAATCCGTGAGTCAACAGGGTAAGTAAACACCAGGCCAGATGGAGTTTTGAAACTATGATACTAATTGGTTATAGTGGCTGTTATCACCCGATGGGAACCGCATCGATGGGCAAAGTGGTTGACTCAAGTCTTCGCGTTAAGGGCGTTGCTAACCTTCGCGTCGCGGACGCATCCGTGTACCCCGTGACAATCAGCGCGAATCTTCAGGTTGCAACCTATGCTCTAGCAGAACAGGCTGCTGTTATTATCTCAGAAGATTCATAAAAGGCGTTCAAGATATGACGGTCACAAGTAATATTAGTGACGAGGCCATGGGACGGTCAATCTTGCACTTTTCACTACAATCTGCGTTGTCTTGTTGCTAGGAGATTTGAGAAGGTGATTTTTACTAGATTCTAGTCTAATGCGCAATTTTCATGGCTATTAAGACATAAGTTAGATTTCTCATAGCATACTTAGATTACAATAATGGTCAGCCTCAATAACTGTCTGTTGCTACCAAATCATCAAGTGAAGGCATCATGATTAAAGAAATACGTAGAGAAATATCATCACCTGCGTCGGGACTGGGTAAATAAGGACTTGCAAGTTTAGATATACCGTTGGCTGATCCAAAATGGGAGAACTCCATCGCATCAAAAAATAGTCATCCGTTAGTTGACGTGTATAAAATGATTCAAGGTAATGTTCTGGGGTAAGGGTTAGGGTTAGGGTATAAGAGACCATTTATACAAGAGCCACCTCTCATTTTAACCCCCCTAATTGTTAGATTTCTCACATAAAATATCAAGCATACATAAAACTACCGTACACTAGAAAATCGGCTAGTTTGCAACTGCAAAAAGCACCAAGTAAACACTGTTAAATTCATAATTGACCTTATAAACTTCAAATTGCACTCCCTACTCTATGTCTGACCTTCCAATGCGACCTCATACGCTGGCTTATTTGGTTCACATTCATCGCCATTCTTGGGCAACTTCCCATCGATAAAGTATTCACGGATCGTCTTCTCCGTGCAGTTTGAACGGTGTGACATCGCCCCGTGCTATTATTTTGTCAGCATGCTCGCTCCACGTAACTGGTTGAATAATTACTCACCCCATATCCTTTGTGTACAAGCAACCTACTCCCGATAAACCCAGCTGATGCTTCATAGGCACCGCTTAGAGAAGTAAAGGGATCATATGGGCTGTTCACAAACATCAGGGGGAAGCTAGTGTTGATATTTTTGAATCCGCCGTCATATCGCCCGGCAGCTTTGAACTTCCAGCGCGCACACGGTAAGATGTCAGCCTCAAACTCTGCAAACATCCCCTGCGACTGTTGCGCTCGCATGAGACCGTATATATCCTCCATAGAATCTCTGCGAAAAGAACTGTCCGCACAACTGATGCCCCGGTAGGCGTCAGTGCCTTGATGCCATGGTTCCTCATCTCCAGTCGAAGTTGCCTGTTCATCAATTTGTTTGAGAATTGCTTCCCACTCACGATTAAGAATCATCCTAACAATCTGGATAACGTCTGGCATTTGTGCAGGTACGTAGAGAGACGGTTTCAAGAATGACTTCACTCTGTAAAGAACATATGAGCTCTCATCTCCTCCGTCTAAAAGTTCCTGAAATCTCTGCTTTAAAGTTTCCATCAACCCTTGAGCTGTGGTAGCAGATCCGGAGTAGTTGGCTAGTGGACAGAGTTCAGGCCCAGCATTAACACACTCATTCAAAGTATATTTTAAAGCAGCACCGGAGTCACGAGTAGAGCCAATCCAGTAACCACTGTAGTACTGTTCGGGTATCATATTGCTGTCAAGAAGCATGCGATCGATTCGCTCTGGAAATATGGCAGCAAACGTTTGCCCAAGCAGGGTTCCATATGATAGACCCCAGTACCTAAGCAGACCATCTTCGCCCAGAGCGTCAATAATTCGCACCATATCTCTAGCCACAAATGATGTCGAGAGGAAGTTGCCGGTATCTTTATTGGCGTTGTAACACAAATCTCCAAATGTCCCAAAAGATTCCCACGACTGAGCCAAAAAGGCATTTGGCTCCATCTGTGGCAAGACAACAGTTTCGTTAGTTCGGCGTGCCAATCTAGTCGCTCCCGTCGGGCTGTTGATGACATTGCATGAGAATGGAATTGTTCTTCCCGTACCCCTAAGACGAAAGTCAACTTACAGCTTTTTGCTTGTCATATGAAAAGCTTACCTCGCATCAAATCCAATAAAATTGAATTCCCCACCAAATATCCTATACGATCAGCAAAGTTCTGTTTCGTGCCCCAGAGCAACATACCCAGTGTACAAAAGCCCATTTCTGGCCATGTCCTCCACGCCGGAATAACCAGGCCCACCAGGATTATAAATTATACTCTTAGCGGGCTGCTTAGTCGCATTGACTTTGATCAGCTGAAGGTGAAGCGGCTCGGAATCAGGATTGGTATAGTCAAGAGGGATCTCCAGAGTTGCACAATCAATCGGCACTTTGATGGAGGCCTGAAGGCTCTCGGGGAAATCCAAATCACAGGGCGCCCATTTCAAAGCTTTCAAGGTGGACGTCCCCTTATCACCGCGCGATAATACTCCACCAATACTGTTGGCACAGAGAAGAAAAAAGACGGGGTTTTTGGTGATCATCTTCATATTGATTTGTGAAGAAATTTGTTGTAGTAAAGCTGAGTTCGAGAAGCACCATTTATTATTGAAATTTCCTTATACATAGCTCCGTGCCGTCAAGGGCTTTTAGTAGGCGCAAAAGTTTCGCCCCCACAAATAGCAACAAGCCTTGGCGCTGGTTGATGACGATATGTAATCCTCACAGATGACATTTTATCTGCCTCATCTCTACCTTGTAACAATACTCCGCAGATCGAAAGTCGATTGAATTCTTTGGATAAGATAAAATCTAGTGTGATCGACAGCTTACGGCTGAATCAAAGCCAAGCATAAGACTAGTGGACATGATAGGTTGTGGTTAGGATTCGAACCAAGCCACGTTGACACATTAAATGTACACCTGCAGGAATGACGATCGCAGCGGTCAAGAATTCTACTTTAGGTATCGCGGCGATGGACACCAGCGAAAAACTGTCGCATCAGCATAGCCCTTTATAATGTCCGATGACGTCAGGTATGTCAATCAATTCCTTTGAATGAACAGGCAAGGTTACCGTTGTTGCCACTCGACGTTCTGATACACCGCATTTCGATGTGAGTAGAGTGAATGGTGACGGTCATACCTCTCGCAGATAAGCTTAATCATTTGTCCGCCCCAGGCCATATCCACAAGGGGTTAGCGGAGTGGTGTGCTATTTTTATAGTCAATGAAGCCGCGATCTTTTCCGTACGGGGCATCGACCTAATTACCCCGTTATAGAAGTCCCAATATATCTACCAAATTGCTTAGATGGTTTAGTGCTTCAGAGGATACGTAAGGCGTTTGACTATATCAGTCCAGTGAGAAAGGAGGAGCTAGCCCTCTCAATTGCGATAACATTAATAACTCGGTTTCTAAAAGCGCATGATCTAGTTAGTAGATAGTGGAAATATATCGTATTATAGTCTTATCTCTAGTTCAGCAACTAGTTAAGCCAGTCTAAGTTAAATAAAATTCCTACGTTCCATAACGTCAAGAGTACATATCCACACCTTTCCATTCCCAACTCCAAGACCGATCGATGTCTCTGATACAGCTGAAACTGTCGGCCGGTACTCGGGTAGCAGCCATAAAAGTCTCTCCGAATTGTACATTATCCATCGCCCATCTGTACTCAACTGTAAACCCGAATATTGGGGTGTCTGGTATTCCAGAGTATTTGGGTTAATATCCGGAGTAGATGATGCTGCGATCAGTATTTTGCCTAGATCAGTGCGAAGATATAAGCCTGTTATGTTGAATGATATATTTTTGAGCGTCCCTCCAATATCCAGAATTTGGCCATTATCAAGATCCAAAATAATAATATCGTTGTAAACTTTTGATGCAAGTCGCCGCGAATCCGCAGTAAATGTTAAGGGATAAGCCCAGCGGCCATAAGACTCTTGAGTCTGGTCACACCTATCGCCCTCCACATCCCAAATATTGTTTCTTGTGACGACCTTTTTCAAGTCGTGTGATATGGTTAATCCTTTTTGATCGATATTAGGGATATGGGTTTATGACACCCTCCGCTTGTCAAGTCCCAAACTTGGACGGCACCAAATAGCGGTTTCGATGCGAGGCGTGAGAAGTCATGCGAGGGGGCCAAAAGTGCGCCTTTACCACCAAGACCTTTCAGTGTCTTTAAACAAACTCCGTTGCTTACGTCCCAGACTTTGATAGTGTGGTCATGCCCAGTGACAAGGAGCTGAGGATCATGTGAGAAGAAAATCGTTCTGATTTCGTCGTCATCACCCTGAATTGTTTCAATTGTTTGAAGGCACGTGCCACTGTTAGCATCCCAAACCTTTACAATGCCATCCTCTGCGGCTGATGCAAGCTTTTCTGAGTCGGCTGAAAATACCACCGACCTAATCGGCATAGAATGACTTTCAACTGTTTGTTTATGCTCTCCAGTTCTTGAGTCTAATATAGTGACAATGTTATCATCTAACCCGGATGAGAACATTGTTGAATCATTCGAAAATGCGATCAAGTCGTCGGAAATTTTGAATGAGTCAATGTAATATGCTCCTGGAGAAGTCCAGGTGTTCGGGTTATTAAAGCCCTTCATCGAATGTAGGCACTTGCCACTTCGTATGTCCCACATTTTGACTGATTGGCCTTCGGATGATGAAACAAAGCAAGAGGAATCAGACGAGAAGGAACTCGGAACTACTGAGCTATTTCGCGAGTTAGCCATTTGCAGACACTCACCAGTCTTGGAATCCCACGTCTGGACGGTCACACCGTTTGACAATGCAATGATATTTTTAGTCACTGGAGAAAGGGATGCAAGTGACACTTCTGTCGTAACTGATCATCAACAGACGTTCGCCACTGACCAAATCCCAGACTTCAATGGTTCCAGCGACAGGTAACAAAGACGCGAGACGGGCAAGTCGTGCGATAAAACGGCCGAGTCGACGTATCCTTGACACTCGAGTGTCATAAGGCAATTACTCCACTTATGGCTTACAGGAGGCTTTATTTTGATTCAAGTTGGTTCTTCGGCCTTGAAATACTGTCTTATGAGACTGCGAGTTGGGCTAAATAAAAGTGCCGATGCATATGCTTGGAGAGGGGCAATCTCTATCGCTGGCCGATTCTGCATCAGAAATCGGCGGGCGTCCTGAACGAGTTTATAGGTTGTAGATTCTTGGTCCTAGATCAGATTATTAAATGAAAAATAAAACAGCAAAATGAATTTTAATTTTTATTTGAATGTTACCTTGATTAACCTCTCGAGAGTTCCTATTGCAGTAAGACCTTCTGGCAACATTCTGCAAAGGCTGAGGGCTTCCAGCCAATAAAGAAATTTTCTTTTTATAAAAGTTTGAACAGCTCTTCCATCCTTGAGTTCAGGTATCTCATCTGTTTGGCATTCCGCATTCCAGGCGGCCAGATGATCGACCCAATGGACCAAAGAATAACACAGAGCCGCTAGTGGATCTGGGTCAGGCTGATTTACTAGCTCTATGGTTAACCCTGGCCGACGTAATTCATATATATCTCGTTTTAGCGTTTTTGACATGGCATCAAGCGATTTGGAGAAAATCTGATGATGCATCTCTTTTATTCCAGATGGGAGTATTTTGTGGGATACTATTTGGACTAAATAGTCCTTCGCAAACTCATGGATAAAATAAACCGTGCCATCTTTGATGATTAAGAATGAGCCGCACAGGCGAACAATCTCTTGTAATCATCTGCCACTTCTTCCAAATCCTCCACCAACCTTGCAAGCTCGATCAAGGTTATGGGCTTGTACACGGTTGTGACCAAGGCAAGTATTTGCTTGCATAAATCGGAGTCATCCGACTCGTCAATTTTCTTCATCATTTGCGCATAAAGAGAGTCAAGTCCCGGCGGAAACGTGGTCAGCCTGGCACACGTTCTGCCACGTGGAATACTTTTTACATTTTCGCAGACTAGGGCCACCCAGAGATATGTATCATCGGCGTTTTTGACCAGATAGTCCAGGACAGTATCTCGAGTCTTTTGATTGTATTTCTTTTCCAATTCCAAGCATGCTACCGTGTGCGGAATATAATTACTGACAGCCGTTGAGACGAATACAGCATTGGCCTCGAGGCATATTGTAGCATAACCGCTGGATTGATTCAGCCGCTCTTCAATATCTGGCCAGTTTTGACTAGATACAAGCCACTTTATATGAGGGAACATGGACGAGCTTTGACGAATCAAATTTAATAGTTTCGGTCTGTCGTGTATACATTCATCGAGTGCGTCAACGATGAAATATGTAGGTCTTAATGTGAGATTTCGGAGCATATTTGTGAAAATACCAGATAGTGTGACCCAGGCATTTGCATCCTCAAACAGATTCTGGTTGGAATGATCATATTCCTTTTCAATGTGAGAAATTAGAGATGGCTGTTGATCAACAAGTAACCACACAAGGCCACGAAGTACAGCTATAGCATTATTGATTCGCAAATCTGTGGCTTGGCAATAAAAGACAAGATTTTCTTCAGCTGTTGAATTTGATGATATATCAATGATCCTACACAGCAACATTGTCTTGCCCTTTCCAAGACCTCCTCGGATCCAGAGGAGGTTGTGGGTGGGGTCATCACGCCATGTCCTGAACCTCTTATTTTCCAAAATCCATTGGCAAGAGTCTATTATCAGGCGGCCTTTGGTATCTTCAATGCGAACCATATCGGCGCGATGATACCAGCGAAACATAGAGTTGATCGACTCCGAAAGTTCGGAATCACTGGTCTTTTTGATGCAGCATGTATCCACCCAAAAGTATTGCAGGCCATCCCTAGCCGTTTGCTGAGCGCAGAATTTTATCTTCTCAAAACATTTCTTGGTCTTGCATGAGTCATGATCCAATTCTTCGAATGTTACTTCTTCACTACCCCATGTGTGGGATAGGATTGCGTACCGAGGTATGGCTTTGTCCAGCAGGTTTTTTGTCAATTGGATGTCTCCATTTGATTGAACTTTCAGAAGACGCATTACGAGAAAGATTCAGTGGGCGTTTTAGGTGCAAATAGAAGAGATTTCTGGTTATATCGGTTGTAAGGCTGGGTTGTGTGGAATAATTCGAACTTTAAACAGATCAGCCATATAGGCCGCCCGATTCACTCATTGAAGTTTACGTTAACAAGCGATATAGCTATCAAGAAGGATAAATAGATGCCCAAAAACCAGAAATGGGGGCACAGCTCTATTTCTTCTTAATAAGACTACTTGGGAGATAATTGTATGAGCGATTTATTTTTTTGGTACGCAAGGGGGATAGGTGACCAACTGCTTACTGCTTACTGCTTACTGCTTACTACAAGCAGTGTCAATTGCATTCTTACATACGACTTCGGACCCCAAAACCAGGATGGTCACAGCGTAGGCAGTGTAATTAATGTCCCATTACTACCTAAGCATTGTAGTCACGTGCGCACTACACATTCATATTATCTAACGTAGTGAAAGCCTTCTGCTCTATTCATTGTACTCAGTAATTATTGTAAAGTCCAACCAACACTTCAATGCTTGTTGAGGTTTAGCTCAAAATTTCCAATTACCCAAATTCTCGCCTTGTTAAATTTGTGTTATTCTTTTCAATACTAATACTTTTGATCATAACACTGCTCAGATGTTGTTCATTCTTGGATAAAAAGTTTTAATCTGTGTAACAGTCGCATGCAAGTGTCACAGGATCTCACAGGATCAAATCAGGTCTAAGGATAATAACCGTAGTGTGTCATGAATAGAGGCCGCCTCCGCTAGAGAAATATTCCTCCTCTGAGTGGCAGAGAGCAAAAAGTAGAGGGCAATAGGCGCTGCCTAGCAGTAAGGCCAATAAATGGTGAGTACTTATCGCTGTGTGTGTTAGCAGCACTGAGGTCACACTGAAGAAAATTGCACAATCTGACATGAATGGCGTGTAAGGATAATGATTCTACCATCACAGTTCAACACTAGCTTCATCCCATCAACGAACCTGTCATTGTTGAAGCTATACCATGGCCAGACTTGCCTCCACCGCGATCAAAGTGTACAAGACCATACATGTACTACTAAGAATCTGCACGAATAACAGGATTATCTTCTCCAAAGCCTGAATTTCTGGTTCGGTCCACCGTGAGATTCATACAACAAGAAAGGTGCTCTCTGACCCATACCACCCTCCTGATCTAAAACAAGTCCATGCTGGAGATTCTTGAGTCTATCAAATAAATTAGCAACGCCACGCAACATTATAAATGTTTGTTAAACTCACGTTACAACAGTATGATCATTCAAAGTATCCACATCGCCGCCCACAAGGGACCAATGGGCTTGAGGATCATCCCAGTGTACACCTTCAACCCGAGCTCGCTGGCCTCTGCCTAATTTCTTCCATGTCAATAATCGTATTTAAATTAAGGCTTGGTTATGCTGCACGCACCCTTTGAAACCAAATATTGTCCATTCGCCTCGCTCTTGATCAGAAGCGCATCCTTATCTGGTACAGACCAGAACGACCAGATTTGGTTCGGGTTCGTTTCATAATTTTTGATGTCGCTTTGAGCTCGCGTCAACTCATATCAATGTGTAGATGAGCTTCTTTAGGACTTACAATGCGATGACTGGAGGTTCTTGCCCACCACCACCTGCCAGATCAACAAACAGTCCGTTCTCCTCTGTGCGAATATTACATTTGAAGAGATACTTTGGCCAGTGCGGCGCGTCTGTTTCAGCAGGGAATCTAGACATTGTAGTTTCTAGTGTTTGATGAAGCAACCCAAGATATTAAATGAGTGAATTGTGATGAAAAGAAGGGAGAGCTTTCTCAAACTCAGCACAGATACGAGTTGCATTTAAGTAGAATGCTCCGACCAACAAGGCCTAGTGAGTGGGTCACACTACTGAGACAAGTCAATAAGTTACCAGCTGAGCATCCTACCCTTCTTCTAACACTAGAGCTGACCAAGGTACTCGCCACTTGGCTGAATTGGCTACACATGCGGATAGTGGCGGTGCGGGCCTTTTTTCCCAACATGGAGTGACGGGTCACGATTCCCCTTGCGCGTATAATAAATGTCCATCTAGGGTGGCGCTCCAAACTATCGAATTCCCCCCACTTATCCCACTTCCTACTTTCAATAGTGTCTTAAGCTAGGGCTAAGCTATTCCATTAGCGTTCGTGCTTATTTTTGGGTCCAGATGCACAGTGATATCACACCTTGATGCCAATTCAATAGCTCAAAGACTGTGAATCGCCCAGATGGGTTAGGTTGGGCGATATGATGGAGGAGGATTCCAAATGAGGCGTCCATAGATGAGCTGAAGGTGCACAATGTTTTCCAGCTTCAGCTACGCCAAGAACACACTTCAAGTTGGCTATTGTGGCGCAGTTCACCGAAGGCGCACAAACAGACGGTGACGTCGGCGTCTTGTCACGTGAAATGTCTTTTCGTGTAGTCAACTTCTAATCTATGCCTTCCTATGATTATGTAGTCGTTTATTTGAAATAAGCCAAACCAGGAGTATTGAAAATATTCAACATCTTAATATACTCAATGTTTTGGTACTCATTTCTATTCGCATACGTTCATACGTTGATTCATTTGGCAAACTACATCGTTCGATATGGGTCATAAATCCCTCCATTGTTGTACAAACCCGAAAAATCAAAATGTTCTAATTCTTAAGCGATTTTCTATGTAATAACAACCAGAGGATTCTTGTTACTGCATGTTTTCTCTTTTGCCTTAACTCCACATTTTTGCCCTTGCTGGCTTCAACGCTTGTAAAGAAGGCTTACCCTAAATGCGTCGAAAACGAGAAAAACGTGGAATACAATCATCGCACGATCTAAGAAGTAAGATCGATTCTTCATTAAGTCTTTCAAATGAATAAAACCAAGTGGTAATAATGCGCAGTACGAACTCATGCCCAATTCTCTCTTTGTATCATATCTCAAGCTAATGACGCTAGTCGTGTTGCATATTGTAGTTGTTTCCAGATAACTCTCAAACACATTTATGTGACCGTCTGTATTAATAACTTGTGCTACGGAAAGCTCATAATATACAAGAGGCAAAATTCAAGCATCCTTCAGATAAATCAAACTAGCAAGATTAATAGGGCGATTTTTATTAACATAAATTGGGTATTGTTTTCGAGGTCTTTGCTCATGTATTTGTATCCAGTTCTTATTATACTCACGATTCATTCTGGTATAACTATAGGGTGGAAAATAAATTGCTCATTCATTTCCAATCTCATATTTCCAGACTCCGTTTGATTTCAGTAAAGAAGCCAACTCTGCTACCGACGGTGAGCAAGATGAGCGTGTGGGCATTTCACAGCTAATTACCCGCTGGGTGGATTCGTGCCGAGGCTTGTGGATAGAGGCTGAACGAAAGTTTGATGCGGGAAATTTAAATTCTCCTAGTCCAGACGCACCCCAGCACCGTATGAGTTTGACAAGGATCTCCTCGCTGGGTTAAAATGTTCCCGGCTGATCCGGCGTGCGGTATTGACGACATCTCTCTCCACTCTGTTAATGTGTGGGGCGCTGGGCCCGTCAGATTATTCTGACACGAGGAACCCACTTGGCTTAAGCGTACTGTTTTTGATCCGCAGAACTATCACAAGGTGCGATCAGAGAAGATGGTAGTTGAATAATGTATGGGTTCAATCCAAGTATAAAGAGAGGTTGTCAATCTGAGATCAATCAAAACTGGACATGGAAAGCAACCAACATCTTTACATCCATTGCATTTGCACAGTTTCTTTACTCCGTATTTGATAAAATGATGAAGTTTTGGGTCCTTGGTGCCGCTGGCTTGGCTGTAGCGCGCTCCATTAACCTCCAAAGTGCGAGCGCTGGATTTAGTTACCATCTTCAAGCAGACACAATCGCCAACACAACCAGCAACGTTGAGATGAAATCAACTGGAGCACCTTTTGATGGGCCGAAAGTCATTCCTGTCAACGACACCACATGGGATTGGTGGTATTTTGATGCTGTCAGCCCGGATGCTTCCCAATCTTTTACCATTGCCTTCTATTCTGCCTCTCAGAAAAGTCTTCCTTTCCTCCCAGAGCTAGATTCTATTAATTTTGTTCACATCTCAGGGGTCTTTCCGAATGGGACTCAGTACGTCGCAATTCTGCCAGCCCAAGACAGTCCTGTTTTCACTGTGGGGAATGGCTCTGCGGGTTCTTGGGAAGGAACCGGTATGAGTTGGAAAGGCTCTCCGTCTTTGGATGAGTACTTTGTCAGTGCGGTCAA